>JACCHV010002774.1:0-1200000 GCA_018907245.1 Eupristina koningsbergeri
CATGATAATTCGTGTTCCTTTTGCTGGGCCATCCAATCTATTCAAATTTAAATAATTAGTTGTATGCAAGCCATTTCATTTCTACTTTCTAAATGAAGTTAAACTTGCTGTTAACTCAAAAACTTTAATCTTTAGGAATTACTGATTCTGATTCATAAAATACAATAACACCTGAAGTTTTTGTAATCATTTCGCAATTTTCTTGTTGTCCCCAAACCCCACATTGAGATTTTATTTTTACACTTTTTTGTTTCTTAACAAATCTATTTTATTTAAAATATTTCCTCTCCTACTGGGTAATAATAGTAATTTAAACTATTCAAGTTTTCTAACTTACCTTTTCAATTTTTTGGTTCGTGTACTATTATTAAATATTATTCTCAATATGTCCCAGGAATGTCGAAAAATACCATCCATAATTTGGGTGCTGTGGCCTTCGTGATTACAGTGGCATGAGTGACTACTGCAAGTACTCAAAATTTAGGAATATAAATACACTAAGCCACTAGTATCGGCGAGTTTTTCTATAAGAGTTCAAAAATAAAAAGTATCTTAATGCAATGAACCAGAAAGTTTTATAATGAACCATAAATAAATGAATAGAACAATAAAAAAGAGATAATGAGTATGCGCTTAATATATTTTGTGTAGTAGCGATCTATTGTATATGTAATAAATATATCAAAAAAAAGAGCTGTCGAACTCGTTAAGACTAAACTAAGACAAAAGGTGTTTATGAATGTGCTCTATTAAAAGGATTTTGAAAATAATGTGGCCTCTACATTTGCACATATCAACATTATTAAAATCTTGTTACATTTCTTGATTGGAAAGTGCTTTGAATTTTTAACTTACACTGACATCTACTTAATATATAAATATATTAATAGTTTTTTTTAGTTATATAAAAATTTATTGCACCTTTCAAAAATTCAGTATTCGTTTTTTTCTTTTTAACAAATGAACATTATTTAAAAAAAAACTACTTGGTACCTGTATTGAAGTATCAAATGTAATATCTTGAAAAAATAAAAAAAAATGTATAACAAACCATAGTTGGCATATTAGTGAGCTATGAGATATATGCATATTTAAATACAAAATATAAAGCTAATATATTTATTAATATTTAAATAACATACGTATTATTAAAACAAAATAAAGACAAACAATCGTATGAAGTTACTAATCTTGCGATATTCTGCAACATTTAATTAATCAAATGTTTATCCATCAAATATGTAAATGCTGCAGTGTTAATGTAAAACGCATGTAATTTTTGTGAGACAATTATTCATATTGTAAATGCAATTTACAAGCTCAGAATTGTGAAGTCATAGTAGTGTAAAAAGTGATATAAAACCAATCGATTAACATTTTTAAAACCTAATAAGCTTTTATGTAACTGACGTTTTACGTGAATCTAAAATGTATAAATGATTATTAACCTTTAATATTTATTATCGAATAGATAGATATATATATATAGATTATATATATTTAAAAACAAATAATAATTTACATTGTCAGTAAATATCTGAAGCAAACTTTTATATCAAACATTTTGAATATATATAATAGTTTTAGGTTTAGATCAAATTTTTATGCTTAATATTATTATATTTAATCTCATACTGATCAAAATGTTACCTTTTATGTTATTACAGAAATTATACATATTTTCAACTGTAAATCCTACGATTACTTTTTTCTTTAAAAAAAAATATTTTATTAGTTTCTTTATAAAAAAATTTTATAAAAACTATTTTCAAAAAATATTTTTTATTAAATTCCATTTATATAAAAACCCTTTATATAAATTATTTAATTAAAAATTTTCTATTAAAACATTAAAATACTTTATTTCATGCATGGTAGCTGTGACGTTGCTCTAAAATATAATAATATATTTAATGTACAATTTTACATTTATACTATAGTATTTTTCATAAGGACTAAAATAAAAGATAAAAAACAATATTTTGTTATGAATAGAATTGTAATTTTTTTAAGCATATTTATAATTATTATAGTTTTATATTTTTTCAAATAATAGATTATTAATATAATAAAACCATATTTATTTGTTATGAAGTTAAATTCTTTCATTTTTGCGATAAAATTACTTTTAAACTACAATCATCTGACTATTTTTCTTATTGCTACAATGATGTATATTCGATTTTGTACTATATTTTATTAAAAATATATAAAACGTTACATCATGACATATGCTTTATTATACTTCCTAATATTTTAGTTTATATAATTTTTTTTATTATAAATAGTTTAATTATATTACTAATATTTTAAACAGCATTTTTTATAAGATATATAAATGAAATCTTGTATCTAACTACATCTATTTAATGATACATGTTTTATTTTTAATTTCAAAATAATATGAACACTAATTTTAGAATATAGATAAAAAACGATTATAAATTTGCTTTTGAAAATATTTTATTAAGTACTCTTTCAATAGATTTTTATATTTTTCTCTATATTTGTCTTAGATAATTTTTGACAAAGTAAATAAAATATTTATGTTAACTGATTGTTATTCTATATTTAAAAAATTCTTAAAATAATTTAATATATTATTCAATAAATCATTTAAGAAATTTTTTATACAGAAAAACATTTTCTTTTAACCATATTTTTAATTTTTTGAAATCAATCTGTATCAAAAAAATCAGAATGAGATTTGCCTTACATATAAATAAACACAGTGAATCACAAATTTTTTTGTACATGTTTTATATAAATTCTACAATTGGAACATATCACCAGCTAGCAGAATATTAAGTTAACTTGTATAAAATGTAATATTAAAAAAAAAAATCCACATAAAATAAAACATTATTTTTTAAAAAAAATTTACAAAATAATAGGCAAATGAAAATAATTGCTATGTGCATAATTACATACGTTGATATAATAAAAATATTTTCTGAATAAATGCAACATATAATAAAATATAAAAAAATTACTATTATTCTTTATTAAATGACGTATGTGTATATTTTTTTAGAACAACTAGTTTTAAATACTTGCATTTTTTAAATCATCTCATTGTTCAAAATTTTTTTCCTACTATGGTTTAATATTTTAATAAGAATTATAAGTAAATTAACAAATACATTCAATAGCTTTTATTTAAATCGACAATTGATTAATGTGATCATTCATTTTATTTCATAACTTTTATTTATATTAAATTGCATATAATATTATCAAGATAAAAATGTTAATTGAAAAAGTGTATTACAGTTCTCATGGAATTCACGCTTAATATTATTAGAATTCAACGTCTAATATTAGTACATATTTTATCTATCATATAAATTAGATTAATTTTTATAATATAAATATAACAATTTTGTTAATTATGAATAAATAATAATTATTTATGTAATTAATCAAAAAATGCTTTAAATAAATTATTCAATAACTAAATAAAATTGTATAATTTGTACTTTATTAAAAAAAAAAAAATAATTTTTTATACTAATATGTATAAAGTCCAACTTATAATAGAAGATTTAATAATTCATGTAAGTCTAGTTTAATAATATATAAATATATTTTTAAAACATTTGAAATTGCTAATATTTTGTATAAAAATTTATTTTAAATTTCCAAATTTTGAAGATAGTTGATCAGTTAACTTGTTTCTTTTTTTTAATGACTTTAATGTTTATTAGATTTAAACGATAACGCATAGAGATAGAAATATGAATAAAAAATAAAAAATTATTTAGAATATACATACAATAATAATAAAATATAAATTACAAATTAAAAGGGAAAAAATAAATTTTATGTTTATAATAATTATAGTAAATTGAAAAATTATTATTTGCTTAAAATTCAGCAATATAAAAATGTTTTTTCAATATCCGGATTTTATTTATGATAATTATTAACTATTTTCTATTTTTAATCCCCTAAAGATAATATAAGTATTATAGTATTTTGAATATACTTAATAATAATTAATTATTCAATATAAAAATGTATGTAAGCATTCAAGTATTTATTTACTATAATATTACATCTCACCACTAATCAATTAGATAAATAAATTTATAATAAAAAAAAAATACTATTTAACTTTTATTGAATATCTTTGTAAAATATTATCAAAGTAATTTTTGAAAATGTCCCTATTTTAGAGAGATATATACAATCAAAAGGTTAACATAATTAGCTAAGTATCCTCATATTTTAAAAACTTCTTTATAAAGTATTCACCATATAACATATATATAAAAAATATAACCACCAAATATAATCTTAATATTCGATTTACTAATTTTATGAATTTATGCATGCTTTTCTGCTTACGATGTTGAAAAAGACGGTAATGAAAATACAAAATTAAAAGTCAAAGTGCTTATTTAATTGAAATACTTTATTTTTTATTTTACTATAATATGTCATAAATATTTATAAATAACTGCTTATAAAAAGAAGATTTAATAGATACATAAATAAAATATACAATATTTTGTTTATAATAGATTTTTATCTAACAATAAGCATAGTGTTTCTCGTGAAAGAAAGAGAGTTTATTCACGAACAAATTCAATTAAAGGAAACGTATATAAGCTATAGCTATATATTATTGAGGCTTTAGAATTTTTTTTAAAAATATACAAGTTGTGTGGCCGGTCAAAGAACAAGGGTTCTTTTAACACATATCTGTTTCAACCGAGTAAAGATCCCCTTATGGGTTAGTGATTAATCAATAATCCTCAACTTAATCTTCTGAAATTTTTGACTAAATAAGTTAGTGAATACATTGTCGATAGTTTAAAGTAATTATTATATAATCGGAGATATATATATATATATATATATATATAGATATTTCAGTTCAGTCAAAATTTAATGACTATTTATCCATATGTAAATTTTTACATAAAACTTTATATTTTTATAATATTAAAATATATTTCTATGTGTTGGTCATATTATATACTGCTTCTAATATAAATATAGAACATATGAGAGCGCTCATAAATATGTATAAATTACTCATTTATATAATTACCGTTATATATATTAATTTATATTCTAATAAAATTTTTTTTTAATCAATACAAAACATTAGTAATTTTTAAGCTGACTAATAACAAGATTAACATGTTAATATAACTGATATCTATAATATTACTTAATAAATTTGGTATAAAAATTAATATAAGGTTTATGAAAAGAGTTTCATTCAAATTTAATGTTACTTGCATTATATTTTTTTTTATTCTCTTAATACCAATTCTACTTTGGATACTATTTACATTTAATATATTATTTGGAAATTACTTTGTTGTCATTAGTGCACTTCATTTATTGTGAATGTAAATTTATTTTTTTTTTTTTTTTTTTTTTTTTTTTTTTATATATATATAATAAATAAAATATTTGTTTTAATTTTAGTAAGTTTTTAGTGAAATAGAAAATCACTATATTCATTTCAAAAATAAATTTTATCAAATTCTATTACATATTTTTTTGCTAAATGGTATCCAATCTTAAATACTAATATTATGTATTTCATATTCTATTTATTTCATAAAATTAATATTCGAACATCAGTCAAAAATAAGTTATAAAAATAAACTGCTTTATGTATCTCATGATATTTTTTTGTTGGCCTTTTTTTTGTAAATATTAATAGACGTGTTTATCTGTCAAATTTGTTGTCCGGCGGATCGGCCACGTAGTATGGTACCGGGGAACCATCGTAATATCCATAAATTGGTTGGGCACAATTTGACGTATGAATCATGGGCAATGGCTGTACGACAGGTAGCATGTGAATAGATGTTGGTATTGGCGTTGCTGGTATAATTGACGAGCCATTATTATTGTGACCTAATGTTGAACCATTGTATGAGGTTATATATAGGTCTTGATTCAATTTAGTACCAAAAGTGCTTGATGGTCGGAGCATAGTTGCTTCATGAATACTGGATGACATGGCAGCTTGCATGCAAGCCTGATTGACTTGATTACTCCAGCGCAACCGACAAATGCAAATAATAATCATAACAATGGCGATAAAGGCTACAATTCCACCAACTATACCAATTATCAGTGTATCATCAGTGGCACTCATCGTAGCAGTCGATATATTTGTAAGAGTTTCTCCCTTAGTGTACTTAGTATTTCTGGAATCCTACAATTAAAAATATTCATTACATCTTGGTAAGAAATTGAAGTTTTATCAATAACAATAATTAACCGTCATTAAATTTCTACGAGATGCACACAAATTTTTAGATATTGTATGCTTATTTTAAAATGTAATTATAACTTACTGGAGTTGTAGGAGCCATGGTCCAGATCACTTCTGGTTTTGAACTTGTTGGTCGTTTTGTACTAGTTATCGTTTCAGTTTTTTCTAAGTGACTTAACGTTGTACTTTGTTCTATATTACAAGATAATTGTTCTTCAATGAGATTTAGTAGAGACTGACCCTTCAATGTATCCGGCGTAACACAAGTAATAGAATTCTTTGTATTGGATGTTAGTGATTTAAACCATCTCCACAAATGTTTTGTTTCACAATTACATCCAATTTTAAGTTGTAATCCTTTGATTTTAATGGCTGCATTTCGTTCTTCAAATGCTGAAACTAATTGTGAGGAAATAGTCTTTATTTTGCTGTCACTGACATCCAAGTCTATAACTGTTGAACGTGGAACTGGAAATAGTAGAGTCGTTGGAATTGACTCAATAGAAGTGTTCTTAAATCCTATAGAGAGATGGGATGATTTTATACCCACTAGTAAACTGGATAAAACATTTCGCAATCTTTCACCTCTTAGAATAAGAGTGTGCAAGCGAGGATGTATACCTAATAGTATTTGTTCATTTCCAATATTTAAATCTTTTATTTCAATGTCAAGAATTTCAATATTACTCATTCCTTTTATAATTCCCTGAACGTCAAAGTAACCCAACCTTGGAAAATTAAAAGCCTTTAAGCTTTGAAGTCTAAATAATGATTTGAAAGCATTTTTCTCTATTCTTGTACAATTCATGAAATCAAACATTTTTAATTCTTTTAAATTTTCAAAACCAGATAAAGAACTTTCATTGATAATTTTAATATCATTCTTTGAAATATCAAGAATTTTCAATGGTACAAATGAACCAAAAGCATTTGAAATACTTTCAAACGTTTTTAGTTGATTTCCCGAAACATCTAGTTCTTGTAACATAGTTGTACGTTCTAAAGCCAAAGGTTCAATGTATTCCAACATATTTTTTGATAAATTGAGGTATCGTAAAAATGGAGCTTCTACTTTAGTTATTTTATGTATACCACAAGATGCAATGTTTAAATATCGCAAAACTTTTGCTTCACTAAGAATTCGATAAATAGTGTTGCTACCTAATAAATTTTCTGAAATATCCATACTCTTCAATGTATTTATTATATCTTGCTTAAATATTTCTGACAAACGGTTTCGTGCAATATTTAAATTTATTAAATTAGTTTCTTGATTCTGTAATGCCCGTATTGGTATTTCTTCAAATTTATTATTCGAAAGATCTATGTTTTCCAGACTACGAATTCTTGAAATATCAAAAATTTTTTCCGGTAACGATGATAAACGATTGTTCATTAAATTAAGTTTTTCTATTCGAAGTACACCTTCCATCATTCTTTCACTTAAATATTCTAAATGATTATGAGATAAATCAAGTCGCTGCAGTTGTGTTGAATTATGAAATGCTAATTCTTCTATTGATTCGATACGATTATTAGATAAATTTAATTCTCGTAACCGTATCATTTGAGCAAATCCAAATTCTTTTATCACGTGCAATAAATTATTGGATAGATCGAGATATTCAAGAAACTGAAGGCTCTTTATTAATTCACTTGAAAATATCTTAAAACGATTTCCGGATAAATTAATTTCTCTTAATCTTGGATGTATTATAAAAACAGTTGGAGATAAATATTCTAATATGTTGTTGGATAAATCTAAAATTTCTAAACCAGTACCAGTATTGAAATGTTCACCTCCAAATATTCTCAATTTATTTCCGTGAAGATTTAGCTTAAGAAGATTTTGCAAACCTACAAATGCTTCAGACTCTATTTGTGTAATTTTATTAAACGAAAGGTCTATACTTGTAAGATTATAAAGATTTCTAAAAGTACTTGCACTAATTTCTTGTAATTTATTGCCTGATATTGAAACACTTTCAAGGCTCTCTAAATTTAATAACAATATTGTTGGTAGTATTTGAAGATCAGTACGTGAAATATCAAGAGTAATTAAAGACTTTGGAAAAACTGGTGGAAATCCTCCATAAAGCGGATTATCACTAATATTTAGATATTGTAGTTGATCTAAATACTTAAAAATACCTGGAGAGACCTTTTTTAAACGATTACCTGCTAAATTTAATGATATTAAATTTTTAAGAGGTATTTCATCAATAGTACTTAATTTATTGTACGATAGATCAAGGTACATTAATGTGTTCTCGGCACCTTCAAAACTTTGCCGGTTAATTTCTGAAATCATATTACCGGATAATCCAATACTTAAAAGTTTATTGAAGTGAGAAAACAATTGAGGGGAAAGCTCGCGGATAAGGTTGTGATTTAAACTTAAGCTAATTAAGTGTGGAACACTAGCACGAAGAATTTCACTTGAAATAACAGCAATACGATTAAATTCGAAATTGAGATGAATCAAAGATGGTAATCGTGCCAATGCTGCTGATGGTATTAGTAAAATGTTATTATCTTGCAAATAAAGATATTGTAAGTTGACAAGACCTTCGAATGATGCTTCTTCAATCTAAAATAAAAAATTAAAAAATTAAAAAATAATCAAATTATAAAATTAATAATTTATTTATATACAATAAACATGATAATATAATGATATACATTTTTATTTTCCTACGTAGTATTCGTACAATAATATTAAATTAAAAATGTATTATATCGATTTAATTTTTGATTTATATCTCTAACCAAATCTTAAATACTTATTGAAAATTGATTTGTCACATAAATTAATTTAAAAAACAAACACATATTTAGTTTTTATTCATTGAAAATTAATATAAATGAAACTAATTTATTTATGGGCTATTTTTTATTATAAACTATTTTTTATTATAATTATTTGAAAAGATCCTATCATAAAATTACTAATTATTGCCTTATTTTAAATTAATACTTCATAGTTTTTTCAAATAAATTAAAAGGCTTAAACAAGACATATGAAAAAAAAAATAAAATATAAATTAATTAAAATATCATTTGTATTTAATTTTTTTAATTTAATTAAATTAATTATAAATAACTAGTAATGATATAAAAATTTTGAAAATATCTTTATGTAAGACGCATAAATAAGATAACATTTTGGTTCCATTTCATAAAAACTTTATTAGTATTTATGATTTAATTTATTAAGAATTAAAAAATTTAATGAAACATAAGTATTTTTAATTGATACATCTATTTTATCAATTTTAATATGAAAATCAACAACAAAACAAAAGTTTATATAATGAATTTATACGTTTTATTAGTGAAATTATTTATTTAATTCAATTTAAATTAAAATAGACAAAAAAAAATTCAAAAATTTTAATGAATAAAATAAAATATTATAGATTTTACTAAATATTACAGAATTCAAATATTTATAATTAGTTAATAATAAAAAAAAACAATAAAAAAATTGACAATTGAAAATTCAATTGCAAAAGTTCTAGAAGTAAATTGATTTTTAATTTATCATGCTTATTTTTATTAATTATAAAAATGATCACAAACTCATAGCGAATTGAATAAAGTTTAAAAGTTACAATCTTTCATAAAATAATTTTAAACAATTCAAACAATATTTTACATTTATGTTTTGTACAATATCTGTATACATAAAAACGAATATTGAAAATTTGAAATTTGTTCGATGAGTTTGAATACATTTTAGTTAAATTAAATTAATAGCAACTTAGTCTTACTGCACGAAGAGCATTGAAACTCAAATTCAATTCAATTATCGATGTAGATGCTATGAAAGTATTTGCACTTAACCGCCCAATGTTATTACGACTTAAATCTAAAACTTGAAGATACTTTAAGTCGATTAAATGTGTATTGTCTAATTCCTGAAAAATATTCTTTTGTAAATTTTTTTAAAATATTAAATTAAGTATAAAGTGAGTTTAGTTACATGTAATAAATAGATATTTAAGGTAGTATACTTTTATTGATTAATACTATTTTATATAATACTATATATACTTTATTTAATCATACATTTTTTATTAAAATAAAAAAACTTTATAATAATAGATCGTAATTTATTACTATTTGTGTCTTGCCATGTTTTAATAAAAATTAAGTTTATCTTAATTGTAAATTATTAACATTAAAAACTGACTCCACAAAACCATTTGTTTATTAATAAAATATTGGTACATCAAATATTTCATAATTCATTCTAATATTTACAAGGTATTTAGATTAAAATCTATGCAATACTGTAATGACTTTGTTAGACTAATTCTTTAGCTCGAAAATGAACTATAGTTTTATTTTCAATTTTATTGTGTAAATATTTATGTGAAGCATTTATAATTTATTGGATAGTTTAAATATGAAAGCATATTATAAAAAATTATATTAAATTCAATTTATATAACTGTATAGTCATACATGTATATATTATATATTTATATTTTATAAAAAATATTCAATTCCTTTATTTTTGTCATTAAAAATAATTCTTTCTTTATATCAACTATATATTTTATTGGAATTTATTTATTAACTTACTGTAATTAAATTATTAGAGATATTAAGAAATTTAAGTTCGTTTTGGTAACGTAATGCATCTGTCGGAAAATCTTTTAAAAAGTTATTAGAAATATCAATTTGCTGAAGTTTAGCTGCACCTGTGAATATAAAAATTAAGTATTTTTTTTAGAATATAAGTTGGAAGAAAATTGCAGATATTTATTAAAAAATTTATATAAAAACACATTTTTAATTAAATAGAATATTATCAGAAAATGAATTAATTAAAATAACTATTTTATTATAGATTTATCATAAACTTTAAATTTTACAATAACTGAATTATTATATATAAAACTTAATAACTTATAGTATATTAATAAAGAAATTAAAATATTTATAATTTAATTGTTTTTATGTATCAAAGTACTCGATGTATAATACTTTATTGAAAATATGTTACTACATTATAAAGTTTATAAATAATTATTTAATTTGTAGCATAGTTATAATTTTTTATTTATTATATTTCACAGACGAAAAGTTATGAAAAAATATTATTGAGTAATTACATAAAAACTTATTAAATATAAATAAATTATAAAATTGTATGTTAATGTGAATACTACAATAATCTTATGTAATTGCTATTTAAAATTTTCCGAATAATTTTATTGTATATTTAATAATATATAAACTTAATTCTAAATAATTACATTGTATATATATAAAGTATATATAAATTTTTTTGCAAAAAATAGAGGTATTAAAGAAAAGCATTTGAAATAAAAAATAAGAGTTTCATTTTGAACTTGTGTTTATATGAACCGAAGAATATAACTTTCAAATAATTCATTTTCATAAAATCACTCATACCTTACAATATTATTCTTAATAAAGAGATAAATTTATAGCCACTAGAAAAAGTTGAATAAATTGACTAATTAATTCTAATTATATTAATTTTTTATCGTATAGATAAAAATTATATCTTGTAATTGTAACATATAAATATTTATATTGAAAGTAAAAATAAATGAAGAAATATTTAACATAACAATCACTAGATTTTCTAAACTAATTAACAATGTACAAAAAAATTGAGCAAGCTTTCTAAAAGTATACTTGGCGGTTCGTAAGATAAAGTATTTTCTTTATTTTAAAATATTCTGAATTTTCATTTCTTTAATTTTTTTTAATTCAATAGTTTTGTTTGCAAGATTTCCAGATTAAGGCGTTATTTGTGCTGTACTGCCTTTCACCTAATGCGTGCAAAACACATTGTACATAAAGTTAAGATTATATACCATTGTTTTGAATCACTGTTTTTAATTTTAGGTAATGTCGCTTTTAGTCAACATTTTTAAATAAATTCTAGACACATGAAACTAGAAATATTCTCAAAGTATTTTATAAGAAATTCTGGTTAAATAAAATCTTATTTTGAGTACATAAAATTTATTTATTTAAATTAAATTCAATCTCTTTTTGTGTTGATATTTTAAACTTGCCTGCATTAACAACAGAATAATGATTTTTCAAAAAAGTTTATTTTGATGAATGTTAAATTCATAATTTATTTATTTAATATTCCGGGGTTCAATATAATAAATTTTAAAGAAATTTAAAAAAAAAACTAATAATAAATAATTCATATGTTTACTAAATCTAAATTATTAAAAAAGAAAAGTGAAAAATTATAATTATTGATAGCTAATTTAAAAATTTTGTTGTGCAGTACTTGAAACATCTTTTAATTACATTAAAGTTTATTCTCTTTAATTATACCTTTATATAAACAAATTAAACAAACTTTGATGATATCTATTGAAGAATTGTAAATTGACTTATCAAAGTAACACATTATTATCTCTAAAAAATATCAACAGAAATGTAAAGTAAATAAACTTATAAATTACTTTTTACATTATTGCATGATAAATAAATATTAAATATTATAAACAAATATAAACAACAGAAAGTTTGTGTAATAAAATTTCAATTGGTAGTTTTTATTATTATTATTTTAATATATTCTAAAAAATATCTTTCCAAGAGTGGTAAGTTAAAATAAATGTAAGTAGTATTTCAAAAAGCCACATATTTAAAATTGTAATATTATAAATGCATTTTTAAATGTAAATTTAAAACATAAAAAAAAAAAAATTATAACTCAAAGATAAATCTATAATAATATAATTCTTTTTTAATTTATTTTATAATTTTTATAGTTAATTAGACTATTGGCATAAAATAATAACTACATACATGTAATTGAAACATACAATATTACAAATATTAAAAAACAAAATATTAATATTAAAATATTAAACATAATAAGCTATTAAAATATTTTTCTTACTAATTAAAAAAATAATGACTATGATTTTTCGTATTCATTGCACTTACCCTTAAACACATCACTATTTAGGCGATATAGATTATTATGCGATATATTCAATTCTAATAAATTTATCATCCCCAATAAAGCTCCATCTTCGAGATGCAATAATTCGTTGCTACTCAAGTCAAGACGTGTAAGCGTTTGTCCTAGCAATGAAAAAACACCTCGCTGTATTGAACCTGTAAATAATTTTTATTGAAAACATTATTTAAAAAATAAAAATTATGTCACTTTTGTATCAGAGAATAATTCATGAAGTATTATAAGCCCTTAAAGGAATATATAATTATTATGGAAAATATTATAGAAAAAAATCGAGAAATTATATTAATATATTCATGGGTATTCATCGACTAAATTACAGAAAACCTGTTTTTAAGAAGTGTTACTGACTATGCCAAAGACATTTCTATTATAAACTATATTTAGACAGGGCATTAAAAAATAAGTACAAATATAAACTTTTGTACCGCCAGGTAAAATTATAAATAGAATTATCTACAACGCAATAATGATAAATTTGCGCGTACAATTAAATGTTTAGCCATTTGCGTTAACGAAGATGCGAGTAGGCATGATGATGATGATTTTGCTGTATTACCAAGCACAGTTAGTTTGACGTAGAACTAGTCTCGCAGAGTAACGCTATATTCCCAAGGTAAAACGAAATGATGGTATATGGCAATGTAAGGCCGAAAATATTCACCAAACCTATTATTTCGACAGGTACCATATATTTATCTTGTTTAGTACTTATGGGCTTGGTGCAAATTTTCAAATTTTCTGATTAGGATCCTTTTTGCGAACTTTCCTTCGCGCCAGGAGCTACTCTGAGCTTACCGAGTCCCATTAAAGTAGACTAACTATTAAAAGCATAAAATTTAATAGAAAACATGTTGCTTATAAATAAATATGTAAATTATAACTGCCTTGAAAAGAATAATTAATTTTCTTAGCTCAAAGAAATTTAATCTTTTAAAAAATAAAACTATAATCTTTTTTTTAATTTTTTTATTCAAAATTTTTTTCATAACCATTTCACAGATAAATTTTTACAACTGCCAGTTATATCAGTTCACTATCTAAAATAATCAATTATAATGAAGAAAGTTAAAATGGACTTCACGTAGGTAAATTTTTTTAAAAGATATGGACAGCCAGTGTGATATTAAATACTAGATACAGTAAAAATAAATAGATTTAAGATATTTTATAAAAAACAGAATTTTAGACATGAAAAAAAAATCACAATATTCTACTACGAGTTAAATGATTGCAATTTATAGTACATTATCATTTTATTATTTTCTATTTTTTAATAAAACTCATAGCATCATTAAAGGATGATTAAATTTTAATTACTATATATATATATAAATTAATATTACACAGTGCAAAGAGAAATTCCTTCAAGCAATCTTATAAATTTCTTTTTTTTTTAAAATATTTTTTTAAATCAATATGATCCTCTCTAAAAAAAAAGTAAAGTATTATTTTATTTTATTTTATTAGTTTTTAACTGATTATTATGATTTTTCTGTAAGTATTTTTTGCTTCCTTTAAAACATTTATTAAATACAATGTAATTTATCAACAACTTTATTATATTTATAATTTAATAATGAATATTTTTTTGCATTTATTTTTAAAATACATCATATGAATTTGTACAAATATTAATTAAAGAAACATTTTTTAAAAGTATCTAATAGATTTAAATTACTGATAATTCAAAAATTTGTTTCAAAAGTATGTTTTGTGTAATAGAATTTTATATTATCTATACTTCATTGATCATAAAAGTATTATTTGATTTGATGGACAACATTATATTATTTCTTATTATTAAATTAATTTTTGATATTATAACTAGTTTTAATATTTGTAATATTAATATATGGATATATGATATCAGTTAAAAGTATGATTTTTATTATGATTAAATTCAATAATAATTTTTTTCATTTTTTGTATTTTTTTTTTCTAATATGTAAATTGGATAATAAATTTTTTTAATCACCTTATAATTTCAATTTAATATAATTTTTCGTTAAAAGTAATAATAGTATTTGATTATTCTAAATTTTATCTAATGATTTCTAATGTTTTTCTAATGTTTTTAATAAATATTTGAATTTTATAATAATGAAATTTTTTACTTAATTTTATTGCAATACTGAATTTCTATTGGATTTATTTATAAAACTAAATACTTTCTACTAAAAAATAATTACGTGCAATTTTTTTATGACCTCATTAATTGGTTGATTTATTTACTTAATTTATTGTTCAACAATATTATAATTAAGAAAGAATTAAAATTTAGAATATGAAAGTCATAAAAAGGTTATAGAATTAAATTATTTAATAAAAATAGAAATTTCTCCTGATGTTTATTAGTTTTAAATTTGAAAAAAGAAATACCAGAATAATGATTTGTAATGAATTTTAGGAAATGAGATATTTACCAATATTATTTCCAGCAAGACTAAGTACTTTCATCGCTTTTGGCCCTTTTAGGGCCTCTATTCGTGGATTCGTTAACATATTGAAGTCTAGATACAACTCTTCTAAATTGATGCACCCTTTGAATATTCCTTCTTCGATGTTTCTCAGTCCATTGGATCTTAAATCCAATATCTTTAAGCTCGAAATGTCGTGAAATTCGTTACTCGAAAAAATGGGGTTAAGATTATCGCCCAATGCATTATTTTCCAATCTTAGCTCCGTTAAATTGTTAAATCTTTGCAGCTGGTGGTCCATTAAGCGATTGATTACATTGTTACTGAGGTCCAATTTTTCAATGTTCTTAGGTAAAATATTAATTAATTGACTGGGAAGACTATGATGGCCAGAATATCGTTGACTGAAAGAGATAATTTGTTGGCCGGAAAGACTGGAGAGAGCATCATCAGCCAGAATAACATAATCACAGTTGATTTCTAATGCAAATGCACTTTCATTTAAATCCAAATTTACTTCCGCACATCGACAGGGTAGGCGCAATGCACGGTTTACTTCTATACAAGGACGCCACTCGTTATTAATTGACCCCGCCACTGCGGTCAGAAGCATCAGGCCCAAAATATAACTAAATCAAATAAAATAATATGGTTTTTTTTTAATCAAATTAAGATTATTTTGTTTTCGACATATAATTCATTTATTTTTAACTTTAGTTTTAATTTTAATGTTAGTTACGTTTGGCTATCTTTTTGTATATTATACTTGACTTGATATATTCGCATTAACATTAAATATACAAGCTTTGATAATATATTTATACCTAACAGATTAAACTTACAAATCTTATAAAACAATGCAATATTATACTTTCATATTTAATTTAGTGTCTTTATTATTAGACTGTATTTTATTGATAGAAAAAAAAACAGTAGTAAAAGAAATATTGGAATAATTGAATAGCCAATTTAAATTCAACAAATAAGTTAATATAAAATTATTAAAGGAATAAAAAAAAAAAAAATGAAATTTAGTTATATGTACATATTTATGTGTGTGTGTATATTCAGTATCGTAAGTTTTTAACAAGAAAAATAAAAATAACGAATAATTATGATCAAATAAATATTTTTTCACAAAAGATAAAGGTATATTCGAACTGAAAAGATGCAATAAAAAATATAAAATTGTATTTTTATCAAATATATGATACATCAGTATAGAAGATAAGCTTTACAATAAAGAGTTGATTACCCAGACTTTAAATTATTAAAATATGTTAATGGGAATTTTATTACTGTTTTTTAAAATATAATTCTTTTGAATATTCTCATAATACATTGTAATATACTATTTAGCTATTTATAGAATTTATTAATTTTAAATCGAATCCTATAGTGTATTATTAAAAATGCAAATTATTTAGTATCTATAAAAAAAAATTTAAATTCATCAATTGGACTTTTTTCATGGTACTAAAAACAGGTTATGAGTCTTAAGTGTTTATTTATCGTATAATTCAAACAAATATCTATAAAAAAAATTGTCGATCCCTTGTCTATTTCTGTTTTAAAAACATAAATTGATTAAATATATTGCTACAATTATACCATTTATGCAAGTATAATATAAAATGAAATTTTTAAATAATAATCAACAGTATTTCCGATTATATATTTAGTAAATAATATTTATATGTATTATAAATTTTTTAATATGTGAAATTTATAAATGATTTAAAAGAATTTTAATTTCAAACTTAAAAATTATTTTATACTTGAAATGAATTTTTATTTTATAAGAGTGATTCTAAATAAAAAATTAATATCGAAATTCCTGAATTTTAATAGCATTTTTTGTAAAATAATTAGTATTTGTAACGAGTTTTTTTTTTTTTTTTATACATTAAAAATAATATTTTATTTCATATAATAAATTATTTATATTCATATGAAAATAATTGACACTAAATTAATAAAACAAAGGCTTTGTTTGTGTTTTTAAATAAAAATTTAATGTTATAAAAATTTTAGAACGTAAATGGTTAAGAATTGTTCTTTTTTTTGGTTTATTTAAAAAAAAAATGATTGAAAACACTATTAACGGAGTGTAAGTATAGCCAAAGTCAAGTAAGACACCAAACTACACGGTATCCATGGTTTTGCAAAAAATGTATGTTGTTGCGGGACTAAAGATCTCCCATAAGAATCACAGTTACCACTTAGAAATGCACGATTATTTTAAATTCAAGGAAAAATTGAAAACATTGTTTAAAAAGCGCGTGCTCGGATTATATTGGGATGGTGAATAGAAACTTACGCCATTTCCAACATTGTTTAACAATCTCTTTTGGAGAGTCAACTGATTTTTGATTCGGAGGAGTATTGTTTCCTACATATTATTGGTGTATGTTGACGCAGTTGGGAAAGTAACACTTGAAAGTAAAACACTGGGTACCGAGTAACGAAAAGGAGCGCACTGTATTCACTCGTAACATAACAGGTAGGGTCCGAAATGCCCCGTGGATGCACTAAAATAAGTAAATAAAAACAGAGAGACACAGTTGCATAACAAAACTTAGAGATAAAAAATTAGAGGAGGAGGAGGAGGAGGAGGAGGAGCTGGAGCGAGCTGCAACTGGATGGAGCGAGATAGAGCGAAAGGGTACGGGTAAGGTAAGGAAGGCGCACTGACTCCCAGTTAGCAGGACTCCGACGAACGCATTACTAGCGCGAGTTTACTCGCTCGGACGGCTTGTCAGTCGGCTCGGATGTGCTCGGGTGTGTTCGGCGAGCGGAGCCTGAATAAGGACTAAAATGGTGTCGCGGACCCACTGCGCTAGCATACATTCCGATTCCTTGCCGATGCCCGACGCCACTTACCTTTCCTCCGCATCAGCTGCACTTGCTTAACATTCAGCGCTAGATATTAGATAATGAGGTTGGTGCCATTGACATTACTCGCTGGTCCTCTGCCTGCATCTCCACACCTGGCCAATACCTTGACGACAACCTGCAATATTCACTTTAACAATATTCATTCCAACACTTATTTCTTTACACCTCGGCAACTCTACTTTTCCTGCTTTATTATTTAAAATCGACATTTGTTGGGTGCATCGATTCAAACAACAAGCCCCCACCCCTCCCTAACTTTCATACCCAACTGACACTCTTGCATTTCCATTACCAAATATAATTTTTATGACCTTTTGTCCATTTTCATGAGCGTGAGTAGCGTTAAAATCCTTGCTTTCTCAACCCCCGTACTATCATTTTACCGGTTATCATTCCCGATATATTATTATCGATTAAAATAAATGCTTTGTATTGCAAAATAAACACTCTTATAAAGTAGTATCCGACTATCGTGCTTCATTATTTCAAGAACTATTAATTATTTTTATTTTATTGCACTCATTAGATAAATCTTAGAATCGTATAGGATGTTGGACTGATCATTATTTATATTTACACATTATTTCCATTAAGGAACCATTCAACTTTATCGACGAATAAAGATTTAATCATTATAATTGATTATATTTGAAGATCTATCCTGTTAATCGCATTCATAATAGTTCTAAATTTTTATTGTGAATAATTATCTATATATAAAAAAAAAAAACTATATATATTCGTATTAATTTCAATCGAATTCATCTTTTGTTATTGAATGAATTGTTATTGAAAATATTATTTATATGATTAAACTTTAAAATCTATTGTCTTTCGTTTGGTAATATGATTAAAAAGTAAATTAAAAAAAGAAATTTATAAACATTGTTTTGATTTATTTAATACAATTGTTTATTGTCTTCTTAATATCCTTGCTACTTTTTCAACTTTTAAGATGGAAATAATTAATAACACATAAAGAATATAAAGAATGTATAAATAAAAACAATTATATTTTTACATTTATCAATAATCAATCAATGCAATCGCTTAGGTTGTGACAACATTTATTTAAACAAAAAAAAAAAAAATAATATCATGTATCAATTAAAAATTCCCGGATAAAATCAACAATATTTATAATTAATTCGCCTAGTCAATCAACGAAGATACTCATTTGGTACTTTGGTATAAGCGGTACAGTTATAACGGTGGTCAGAGAACTCTGTGCGTTCCAGAGCGAGGCAATGTTTTCACAATTGCATAGTAGATATTCTGCAATAGATACCGATAATAATCCATTAAATAATAAAACCATAATTACTAAATAAAAAATATGCATAATCAAAGATAGAAGGAATTTTATAAATTTTCTAATAATATGGTATTTTGATAATTTCTTAAAGATGTTAATAATTAAGGTAAAAGAGCAATAATTTGTAGTAATATGAAACACATAATTACAAACTTTTATAATTTTTTAAAACATATTATACCAATAGGTTTCAGATTATTTAAAAAATTAATAATTATTCCAAGTAAGCAAAATAGTTTTTGAAATAATTATTTTATCCCGTTAAAAAATTTATTTTTTAAATACACACATAATTATACGCATTTATATGAAAACAGTCTTTTAAAAAAAAAAATTAATTTTTTATACTTTTGAGTCATCGAACAGTTTTATATCCTGTTTTGTCATTTTGATTAAAGCAAGTTATAATAAATGCCAAAAAAATGTTTAAATAAAGTTAATAAAAATTATAAGATATACTTTTAATTATTTCTTATGAATTGAATACTTATCTATAACTAATAAATAAACAAGTTATGGTGGAGTTCAATTTTAAATCACAATGAATCCAAATTAGTCATGAATATTTTTTTTTAGTCTGTCAGTTTATCGATTGATTATAGTAAGAAATATATATTTTTAATACTTATTTGAGGATTATCTATTTAGATTTGTTTATTTTAATTTACAGTATTCCTAATTTATTTTTTTTTTAAATTGATTCTTTTTCTAAAATGAAAACATTTATTAAATTTAAATTAGGATTAAATTATTTTGAATGAAATACTATCATTTTACAAATAAGATTCATAATACCATTAAAAAATGTGCCACTCTGTACAATACTATTAATATGTAATTGTTCAATACAATTTATTTCTAATTTAATCAATGGAATTCTTAATTTCATGTATAATATCATAAACAGTCATGCTAATTTATTACTATAGTTTTTCAATTATTCTACATAATTTTTTTTGTTATTTCATAATAAAAAATATACATCTTGGATGAAATAAAAAACTAATTGTGATTAATTATAAATTTTACATAAATTTGTTATTTATAAATTTTAATTTTTATTTTTAATTAATTTTTTGATTTTAAAAAATATTTTGATTTTAAAAAAAAATTCTGTTTACTTAATAAGTTTTAAAGAAAACTGTATAAATAAAACTACAGGTTCTCCGACACTAAATTGTATTTGTTAAAAATATTTAAAACTGAATGTTATCATTTTGTTGCAGAAATAGTATTAGCTATAAATATGTAATAGAGAATATATGATATAATTGAGTTATATCATATATTCAATATTATAAGATAGTGTTTATGATATGAAGAAATAAATGAATATTGAAGATTACTGAAAATCTATTGAAAAATAGATTGCTAAAAATGAAATTGAAAGGAAATTGTTATATGGCTATTATATTAGTGATAATAAACTATTCTATATATTTTAGTGTAAAACTTATATCTTGAAATCGCTTGGAATAGTTCTTAACTATTTCTTAAATCATGATGAGTATAGGGTTGAAATCAATAAATAAAATACATATTCCCTGTACTTTTATTACAGTGTTTATGCTTATCTGTGTTCATTTATGATAATCATAGTTGGTCCTAATTTAATAACAATTAATAAACAATATGCAATAAAATTTTATCTTTATGTTTTTGTTTTTTCCAGTTTTCTTTTTTTTTTTCTTTTTCTCTGGAGTGATGTCTTGAGTGACTTTCATCAAATAGATATAGGTATTAAAAAAAAATAAGAAGAGCTACACGTAAAAATATTTTCACAGCTCTTTTTGTTTCAATAAATATTATCTTTAAACCGTCTTTATTATTTGGCATCGTAGAAATGTTAGTATCCAAAATATCTAAAAGTCGAGAAAAACGTATTTCTTCTCCATAATAATCATAAAATGAAAATTCAAAACGGTACTAAACTGAACATCAACTTTTACAAAATTGTACCAGAAAATTTTTTTTCATTTAAAATATCCTTAACAAGATTTTAACATCTGATATTCTCTAAATTGTATAATAAATATATGAAAATTGGCAAATTATTATTTTAATATAATTTCAAGTGGCATAGAGCTCAACCATTATATGAAGTACAAAAAAGACTTAACAATTGAGTATCTCTCTAAAGAATCAAGTAACTGTTTAAGGTTGCATGTTAATATGCAAAAGAAAAATAATCAGGTAGACTTAATTTATCAAGTTATTGAGTTTTTCGAGCATGCGAGTAAACATGAAAATACTAAGTGCACGAGGATATTTAAATAACTCATTATAATTTGATAGTCGCAATTTATTCAAATATCATATAATATAAATTGCTTGGGTACATATATATTTACATAAATGTATTTATAATTTATATATTTTCTTACGTGTAAATTCATAATTTCTCTACGAAATAGCTATCGTTTATATTAAAATTTTCAATCATTGTTGTAAATAATCAGAGAAAAGATTTTTGTAATTCAACTTTATAAAACATAATTTAAATTATACACTCGACGAAGTTTTGGTGACATAAAATCTAATGCTATAATATTCCATTCACTATTACTTTCTTTTTTTCTATATTTATTCTGTTTCTATTTACTATTTTAAATAGTAAATAGAAATTTTTTTTGTAATTTACTTAAGAATTGTTTTTATTAAATAATTTCTATAGCTTTATTTTTTACAAAATTTTGTATAAATAGAATTAAAAGATTTATTAACAAACCGATTCATAACGTATATTATTTGTATATGCTGTAGTATACCTTAAACATTGCATCTTTATGAATGAAGAATTTTTCTCACTTTAATTGTTTCACTCAATAATTTATGAAATCATTTGTTCTTTTGTATACAAAAATGTTATTGTGCAATCAAATATAAGCTTTATAACTTTCTCATTATTTAAGGCTTACTATTAAATAAATAAATTTATTTTCAAAAATTCGAATTTTTTATATTGAAATTAATTTTAAAAAACTCAGCAAATAGGTATATTTGTTTATGCGTGTCGCGTGTGTTTCTTCTCTAAAGTTCTTTAAATAAAATCGACTAATTTAATTATTTCCATAAACATTAATAAAATATGTAAATATATTGCTTTGAAAATTTTGTACAGAATAATTATAATATATTATCTTTTAAAAGGAAATGACAATGTAAATATCCATAGCTCTCGTTAATAAGATTCTTGTATAGAGGTCTTGGAGGTCAATTGAAGCATTTTCATAGGTACTATCATTTAATGTACTTATTTGACTCAGTCAAATTTCAGATACCAACTTGATTATTACTCAAGAAATTTGGTGATACAATTTTTTTCAAATTAACAAACTTTTTGTTTAATTGCGTTCAATTTTTGTTTAATCTAATTTACATCTTCTTTTAATATCATTTAAAAATTATATTTTTATTGATTTGATTATCTGTTATAAAAAAGTGTTTTAAAACATCAAAATTTATACATAGAAAATAAAATGCCAGCAGAGCCTATTGAAAATTACAAGAGACAAATACATTGGCCAACTGTATTATATTATTTACATTTGCATGCTTTTGGACTTTACGGATTGTTGTTATTGTTTACTGAGGCAAAATGGATGACTGTATTCTTTAGTAAGAAAACATTTAAATATTTGTAGATTTTTAAACTATCTGTAATAATATAATATAAAGTATTTTCATAATTTAATTTTAATGGTATAAGATTTTTAGATGTGCGTACATAAAAGAATATATATTTAAAAGTTTCAATTAATATATGGTAATAAGTCTTTGAAAATTATTCAAAATCTTAATAATAAAGGAAAATATAAAAAATTTTAATTTTTAAATTAAATATTTATAAATTTCTCTGCATAACATAATTTTAAGATTCATTTTTAAAAATTTAATTACAAGTATGAATTATTATAATAAATTTAACAATATATTATATCCATAATAACATAAATTTTTAATACAAGTTTATATTATTTCTATCAAGATATACTATGTTATTACAATTATGTTTTTATACTTAAATAAAAAAGATTTACTTTTTAAAATAAGTTTTTAATTATTCTCTTTATTAATTTATGTATTATGGTTATTACTGTGTAAAATTATAACAAATTAAAGGAGAATAGTGTAATAATTTTTATTAGATTTTTAAGTAGAGAATGTTAATTGTTTTCATGATAGATTACTTAATATATTATAAAAAGAAATGGTTGAAATATAATTTATTAATTTATTACTTTATCTGCATTAAATTGTTTTTGTTTTTAAAACTAAAATTCTAAAGACTAAGATATGTAGTTTTTAAGATAAATACAAATTTTTAAATATATTTAGAATTTTATTAATAATGAAAATTAAAGAAATTTACTAATAAATATTTTTATATAAAATAATATATGCTTCTAACAATATTGGATATTAATTAGAATTTTTTTATTTATAAAATAAATATAAAAAACTAAAATTTTTGATAAAGATTATGTAATATTAATAATAAATTTACGAATAAAGTATTAATAATTTCAAAATGCAATCTACCATATATCAAAATATCAATAAAATAATGAATAGATATATAATATTATAAAACTTTGCTTGTGAAGATTTGTATGATATATTTTATAAAAGTTATTATTATTTTTATTGTATTAAAAGATATGCGGTATATCAGAAAATTGTAAAAAAAAAATTGTATATAAAAAGGAAAATGATTAATTTAATACATTTGTAGTTTTGTGTTTGTTTACCTTTGTTTTTTACTAATAAGAACAACATATACTATAAGAAGGAAATAGTACTCGTGAATGCTTTAACATTGTCGCTTTATTAAAATTTTAGTAATATATAATACTTTTATATGCATTGATTATACATAGCCATAAACTAAATTAGTTAGTTTTTCAATCACGTAATTCAAATAGAAATACTTCCGTTGAATTTATTGGAAGATGATATTATATCTATTTAATAGAAAATATAAGAAAAGTAAAATTTTATTTCATATGATCATGCTGTTCAACAGTACAATTCAAACGTATTTGTCGAGTAAAGAAAGATTCCTTACTTTTGATGTTCCATTTCTAATTGACTTATTCTCAGATGGTAATTAGTTAAAATAGTACCTATGAAGTTGTTCGAAGACATATTAATTGATTTTTCTTGCAATTTGATCCTTTACCTTTAACCTCAATGTTATTTGTTCTTTTTATTGACTTTCAAATTCACATTTATAGCTACATGCGCACTAAAATCTAATTTTCTTTTAAAGCCGGACCGTACCTCGCTCCGAGTGTGCCTACCCAGTTTTGTATGTCATTCTAGACAATCGACGTTTGTTGTAGTTTCATTTCTTCAAATATTTTTGGGTTAATTTATTGAATGAAAATGGATAATATGCACGGTGAATAAATGTACGCACAGTCAGCCGTATTTATAATAATCAAATTCATTATAACGGGATCCTTAATGAAAACATATATGAGAGAGAGAGAGAGAGAGAGAGAGAGAGAGAGAGAGAGAGAGAGAGATTTGGCATACGAAACAAATATTAATACATGTATATTTGATAAATTCATCATTAGCAACTGAAATATATATAAACTATTTTATATATTTATTTCGCGTAATTTATTTAAAAAAAAACAACTGTTAACTATTTGTCACATACATGCCCAATACAACGAGCTGTATAAATTTCTTTTTTTTAGTATATATTTATGAATTTGATTTATTTAACGTAAAAAAAAGATAACTAACATCGGTATCTCATTTTTTACCAATTCCGGAGACAGACGAATGAAAGTATTTATTTGGCTACTAGATTTTTTAGAGCAATTAGGTATTTGTAGGATTTGTATACGAGCTAAATTAAATAGATATTTAGTTGATGAATTATACGTCAGGTATGGCTAGGTTCTAGGTGTATTTAGCGAAAATCCAATCAATAACTAGATTGGTCTCTTTGCTGATAATTCTATTGATACTAATTGTATTGGTATAAATATATGTACATGTAAATATACAAAAGTCATGTATATATATATATATATATATACATGACTTTTCATCGAGTAGCTGCACTCTGTTGTACCATGACATCCAGCTTTTACTTTGATCCAACCAGGATACTAATGTTTGCTTACAAAATGACATGTAATCTCAGCCTGTCTTCAACTAAGGTTTTGAATAGTCTATTATTGGTAGACTTCCTCAGATGTAAGTTGTTCACCATCTACTCTCAGAGCCTTGTATTATATTCGTTGACAAATCCTACACTCGATGACGAAATACTTGCTATTTATGTGGTAGCTTTCTCTTCTTCTTCTTGAATTTTTTCTTATCAACTATTAAGTTATCCCAAGAAATCAGATTGATTTTTTAATTATAGGTTGTTAAAAGTGAATATTTAAATATTTTATATATATATATATATATATATTCTACCACTGTATGGTCATTGTAGAGCTTGTATTAACTAGTTATTTCAGTGTATTAACTGATAATTGGTACTAGTGGCACTCTGGTCAGTTTCTTTCAAATTCTTATTTGATAAATCGATAATACGATGCTATTGTTTAAAGATTATATCAACCACGTGCATGTATATGTCATTGAAAAATTATCGAAAAATTATTGAATAATATCTATTATATTATAAAAAATAAAAATATTTATATATTCAATTTATTATTAATTAGGTTGTTTGAATTTAATGTATTTTAATTAAATATTTAGATAATTAGATAGTTGTTATAAAATGAATAAATTTTTAGTTTTTCTATACTATAAATATATATTATAATAAAAATAATTTATTTTTGTATTATCGTAAAATTTATATGTTTAATATATTTGTGATCAATGCATATTTTTTCATTAATTTATTTATAAAATCAAATACTATGCTCATAACAGTTTAGGTTATTGAATTGCTAAATTTTGGAATATTTTTATAACTAAATTTTTGTAGATGCTTGACCATATAAATATGGATATATTTATATTTAATTATTAAAATAACATAATATTCAAAAGATCAACTATTGATAAAACAATATTAATAAGATAGCGAAAGATGAAAGTTGACATGAGAGTATATAAGCATATATTAAACAAGTTAATACCAAACGAATCAATTAATAATAATAAATAATAATCATTATAGTAATAATAACAGTAATAAAAATACTAATAATAGTATTAATAGAAATAATAATGATAATAATAATAATAATAATAATAATAATAATAATATATAAAAAAACAATGGAATAGTTTTTTATACTTAAACTCAAAATTGAGTAAGAAATGGCATGCGCCATCTGCCAATCCCGCGCAATACTTAATAATAGGTGATTGAAACATATAGTATGCATGATGTTTATGTGAAAGTATTATGCTTCAGCTCATGTTAAAATTAAAGAATTCCATTACATAAGGAGTAAATTTGAAAAATTCACAATAAATCTTTTTACCAATACGATTGGTAAATTGATTTATTATACCAATAACATAAAAAGTTTTTCACTAAGAATATACTTATTAATCTATAGTTTTTATCAGCTGAAGTTTTAGATTATAGTCATCAATTATTGTACATGTATTTTAAATCTCAAATAAAATGAATAGTTTTTCTTTAAGATTTTATTAAAAGGAACTATCTTGACGGGAGTTATTAATAAAATTATTATAATTTATACAATTGCATCATTTTATTATAAAATTCTTTAAATAATTTTAAAATTGAAAATTATATAATTTCCTAAAATCTTTTATTAAAATAAATTATTTTCAAATATTATAAATATTCTATAATACTTAACTTTATCTAAAATATATATATATATATATATATATATATATATATAAAATTCGAGTGCTGCTCCCCTTTATTCATGTGTAAAAATAAAAAAAATTATGAATTTCAATTAGAAAATAAATTTAATCACAAATGCATGAAGTTAATGCACCATAAGGGTTCTAAAGTCCCCAGAAAAAGAAAATTGCTTGTCACGCATTTACCAGTGTGGAGTGTAAATATGGTATTTACATGAAGCAATTAGATGAGAAATTCTACGCAAAGCGTGAGAAAGCAAAATTCCTGAAGTTATTAGAGAAGAATATTTTTCCTTGCAGCTGAGTGCTGCAAGGAAAAATGCGAACAGTCAGTCTCTTTTTTAATACATAGTACTATATTTTTTTTATATCCCAGAAAGTTAAATAAAGAATAATTATTCAATTTCAAATATTAATTTCTTAATTATTATTTATACGAAATATCATTAACTTCAATAATATTTCTATTATTTGCAACCAAATATATTCAGGAATTTCTTCTTTCTAAAATAGAATAAGAAAACATTAGTGAATGTCATGGCTTTTATGCCAAAAGGAATTAAATCAGAGAATCACGTTTTATTTTAAGCCTTAAGATCATCTATAATTTGTTTAATTTCCTGTCACTATCGATGTAAAAGAGTATTGCAGACGCATGTGTCATGTTCAATCGATTTATATTAATAATAATAATAAATAATAATACAAAAATTAATACAACCATTGATTAGAACACAATTCTAAAATATATAATGGAATAATATGTGAATCTTAAAGATGTAATTATGTGTTTTTTTTAGCACTTTTTATAATTTTATTTGCTGCGCTTGGCATTACAACTGGAGCTCATCGCTTATGGGCTCACAATTCTTATGAAGCGTCGGGAATCATTAGAGCTCTTCTTGTGATGGCACACACCCTCTCAGGTGTGGTAAGTATTTCATTTATAATTTTTATTATACAAACTTTTTAATGCAAATAAGATTATTATTGAGTCTTTCATACATTATATATCTATTAATTGATTTTAATAAGAAAATAATTATTTCACTTGCATTTAGCATTAGAAAACTTCATTTAATTTATTTAAAATCATTAGTAAGGGTATATTTAATATAACCATATTTTAAAGCAATGGCAAAAACGTTATATTAAAATTAAAAATGAGAAATTTTAAAAAGTAGAATTAAATATACGCAGAAAAATATTTATATATCAAATTTAGCACTAGATGAAAATTAAATGCATAATCCAAACTTAAAATTCATAGCATATATATTCCTATTATATATAATTTATAATGTAATATACAATTCAGATAAATAATTTTATTCGGTTAAAATAATTAGTCACAAACTTTTAAAATATATTAATATTTTGTACTATTTCAGACTGATGAATATTGATAATCATTATATTGCGAGACTGAAAAATATTAATTATCAAAGAAAATTAATTGGAAGAATAAATTATTTATTTATTACCATAATTTATTAAGAAAAACGTTTTCATATAGTTATGCTTTATATTTTCTAATCGTATATAATATATTATTAAACTTGTACTTCCATCTATACATATTAATGCATGTGTCATTATAGGGTAATATTTATGATTGGGTTCTTCGACACAGAACTCATCACAAGTTTTATGGTACCGATAGAGATCCATATAATCATAAAAAAGGTTTTTATTACAGTCATCTTTTAAGCAATGTACTTGAAGCTCATCCATATAAGGAAAAATTAGATAAAGATATTGATATGTGTGACGTGGATTCTGATGGCTATGTTTGGATACAGAGATGGTAATAAATTTTAAATGTATTTTATAAAATTATCATACCAATACACGTAATAATATACAATAATACATGATGATTTTTTATTATTATAATTAAAATTTTTATTGTTCTTTAAAAATGTATTAAATTTATAAAATTAAATAATATTCTGAACGAAGTACCACATTCCTTATTGATCATACTAAGGAGATAATCGGATCTCCTTTCAGATAAATGTATACAAATTAAAAAAATTTATCTTAAAGTTAATACTAGACGTTTACTCCTTAATCGAAAAAATTTTAATAATTTTCCGACAACCATGATGAATTACTAATTTAGACACATATTATACATATATATATATATATTGTTAAATATGAATAATAATAATAATAATATCAATTGTGTAATTTAAGGATTAAATTTTTTATAAATATTTAATAAAATGAAGAATAATAAATTAATAAAATTTTTTTGCTTCCTCGTGTAAAAAAAATATTGAAACTTTATTTAAAAAATAAAGGCTTTAGGTCTGTATTGTAAATAAAGTTTATAGTTATATCTTGAATAAATTTTAACTAAAATTTTAATTTAATTCAAATTTAAATTAATTTTTATAGGTTCTACTGGTTAATATTCCCGCTAATTGGACTGCTTCTGCCAATCAATGCTCCAGCTGAATATTGGGATGAGTCCATTAAAAATAGTATATTCATTTTGGGCTTTTTCCGACTTGCTGTTACCACAAATCTTTCTTGGCTTATTAATAGCGGAAAGCTGATATGGGGATATAATTCTGAAGAGAAGTTAATAATAATTTTGAATAATTTACGTTTATTTTATATGTTATTCTTTAAATTACCAAAAAGTCATGGTACTGTAGTGATTAATAAAAATACCATTTGTACATCATGACAATGTAGATGGAAAAATTATCTGTTTCAACATTATTAACATTTAAAAGAAAATACATTAATCAAAATTATATAGCATCAAGTAAATATATATATATATATATATATCTGTTTCATTTGCATATATTTAAGTAATAATTGTATAAATGGAGGGGAATCTTTCAATTGGAATATTTTTTCTAATTCTGTTTCTTAATTTATCACTAAATTATTATGTATACAAAATTTTTACGAATGAAAATAAATTATTAATTTATTTACTTAATTCTTAATACAGAGTTCTATATAATAATTATAATGAAACTTTATTTAAAAAATATTATATTAAAAATGATAAAAGCGTATATACATTTTAAAAATTGCTACTGAATTAATTTGTTACAAAAGTTAAGCGTTAAATAATCAAATGCGGCAGTAATATCACAATTAAAAGATAATTTTTCATTGACACGAATTTTGCATTTTTATTAATTTCAGGGGACAAGATGAAAATAATCTGATTTTCCTGGTGAATAAATCACACTGGCCCTCTTATCATTACCTTCTTCCATGGGATTATAAATGCGGTGAATTTGGAAATTACGACCGAGGGTGCAGTACTTTTTTTATCAAGATGTGGGCAGACCTTGGACTTGTCGATTCTTTGAAAACAGCTTCCAACGAATCTATTCGTGATGCACTGTACGATGCAGCAACTAAAAAAGCAATAGATATTCATGAAGCTTTAGAATCTGTGAAGAAAATTGCAGACGAAGAAGCAATGAAATCCAAACTTCGCTATCATCATTAATTGAGTCAATTTTTATAATTAATCTCAAGTTAATTTATAAATTATAATCATTGATATTTGTATTTATAATTTAATACATTCTTTCTATTTATATTATCGTAATACCAAGAAAATATTGCATATAAATATTAATAATATGTAACATTTAGTTTATTTTTATATTATTATTGAAATGTTATATCGTTATTTAGTTATATTATTTTAATAATATAGTTTGTCTATTAGCATTAATCAAATTTACGATTTACAATGAAAAGAAAAAAAGAAAAATTTAAATGAATTCTATTCAAGCAATTGATAATAATTTAAATGTATAACAACATATTAAATAATAATGCAATTTTTATATTTAAATTTATAAATAAATATTGATGAAGAGAAAGTCATATAATATGAAGGTTTAAATAATCATAATAAGTATATTTTTATATTTATACAAGAAATATATATATATATTTATTAATTATAAAACATGCAATTCTATTGCATTATTAATAACTAAGAAAGTTTTTTATTCTTAATTAAGCACTATTTACATATACTTTAATTTTTTAGAAATATATACTTATCCATATAAACTTCATTTAAAGTCTCGTTTAAATTTTTCTTTTCTGTCAATACCATATTAAACTTTATTAAATAAGATATCGAGATTTAAATGAAAGTCAATATTGAATATGTGTATTACATTATATTATTAAATTTTTTTAATACAATTTCATACGGGTTGTAAAGAATGCAATCTAATTAAACTTTCTTCCACCTTAAATTAAAAAATTTTTTCGATAACGTATATTATCGATTTTAAATTAAAATCAATATATTTCAATAAAGTAATAAAAGACAAAAATAAATATTACAGACTTCAAATATTTATATACACTTAAAATAAAATATACTATTTATTTCTATAAAATAAGTATTAGATATTACTATTTGTTAAGTGGAAAATACTTTTTTATCGAATAAAAATGTAAGAAATTTCAAGAAAAAATATGAAAATGTCAGTGGAGATTTTATGAATAAATAAAATCAATCGAGAGTGAAGAAAGCTATTTATTTAAATGGAAATATATTGAGTCTATTATATGAAAATGGGCTCGGCCTTTTTCTTATAAGGTGTAAGAAATGAACTCACGCAAAACAAACTAATTTAAAACTAATTATCAAGCATGTTATCTCTTTGCACAAGTAAAATTATAATCAGTATAGGTTTAAACAAACATTACCAAAACAGTTGAACAATACCTGATACACTTACATTACTCATTGACAAAATCCCAATCACTCATTCAATGGGTGATGTTGACTTTTTATGAAGATATATTTGAAAAAAAATTAGTAATGATTACATTGATTTGGTTAAAAATATGAATATATAAGTTGATTGAATATGTATATATGCATGTATATCCCTAGGTATTATTATCATTGCTTTAAATAATTTATTATTCTTATTGTTTTTTAATATTATTTTAAAAAAATGAATTTAAAAAATGTTCATAAAGGCGTAATTTAATAATAAATAAAATTATAATTGACATTAAAAAAAAAAGAAAAAAGTTATTTAAATGCTATTTGAGTATTGTTTTGTGAAGCTAATGCCATTTTTTAGTTTTTATGTTAGTTACGGTACACAGGGATATTTACTTGTGAGGCAGCCTGCCAATAAAGAGCAACAACTCCAAACTGCAAACTGCAAGGTTCTATATACTTATATAAAAATTTTGAAGCTGGCAGTAAGAGAAAAAAAATTTTCATTTGGAGATGTCTGCTTTCAACTGTAGTGGCTGAAAAAAAAAAGTCTTTGATGACAAATGGCTCAATGGCGTACTCGAACGAAGTCTAATCCAACATGCTCACGTGCATTTCGCATTCGCAACGCCATACGTAATACTTTGTCGTTTTTGTGTAAAACTATCTCGAGAGTACGGCCTTTTCTTTTTTGTCCTCTGCATAAAAACAGGGTTTTCACGTGTATCGTGATATTTTGTAAATAAATCTAGTCTTTATATTTCGCAATCGCGTATAAAAAATTACTCTTCTTTTCAGACGGAGAAATAGCACATATAAGGATACAGATAATATTTTTCTATAAAAGAAAAAACACACAAATTTCTTGTAATATTTTCCGAGTATACTAATAAAATTTTCATTGGGACATCGTAGGCACGTACGTAGTCTGGTCTACTCAAACTCCATTCATTTTTTCAGGCTTTATAAAACAAAAGCTAATTCAGTGAAGATTTAGAAACTATGCGGTTACATTTATATACTCTAGGTCTACTTTTTTACGAAATTTAAAATAAAAAATTTATTAAAGTCAAGGGAAATGATAAACCTTGGAGGTAAAAAAAAAGTTATGGTACGGCTACAATTGTAGAGTTTATTCCTTAGGTTACATGTTCAAGAAAAATTTTTATTAGATTAAACTTTATAAGATTCTACACATTATGAACTAGAATCTTCTTTCAAAAATTTTAATTTATACAGTAGTAGCATTCTGAACAAAAATCGTTTGTTTTTACAAGCCAAATATAAAAAATTTTTAAATGTGAAACAAGTACAAGTTCATAATATGCAACAAGAAATATTTTTTATACTCATGCAAATTTTCAAATTAATTGGATATTTGGTCTTGAAAGGAGAATGACAGTTATTTTTAAAATAATAAATATAATTTCAAGAATAAAAGAAAAATACATTAAAATTTTTTGGTAATGATAATTATAGTATACGATACAATTTTATGTACTTTATCTGCTATTTTAGATCTATATAATTCACCTTCTTCTTACTAAAAAAATGTATTTTTTTAACTATACCTTTTTTTATTTCATCGAGAATCTTTGTAAGATTCTTCGTGTTTTTTTATTGGTCAGCTGTAAGTACGTGATATCACTTTTGCTAATATAATCCATAGCATAATAAATGATTTTCAATCCTATTATTTTAAAAATTTCAGGAAGTAACTTTATACTATCATTCGAAATGCTCATAGCAAAAAAATTGTCTAAAACTAGTACTGACACGTCATTGTTATTTTGAGAGCGAAGCCCACTGAACTCGTAACACTCAAATGTATTTTTGATTTATAATGCTTACACAGTACTACAGCACCAACTGTACTAATTACATTTTATAATTTAAGAATAGAATAATTATAATTTTACAGCTTATAATGTATCGTGTATCACCTCCAATGAATTTTCTTTATAAAGGAATTTAATTTCTTTTCAGAAAAGTTATTGTATTTGATGAATTAAACTTTTTCTATACTCTGACACCTTGACAATATCTTTACACGTCTTTTTTTATTATATACTGTCTAGATGTATCAGTTATCGTTTTCGTTTTGAAAAATTATCAAAAGACAAGAGAAATTATTTTATAAAAATTTGGTCACGGTGTATTGTCTTAAGATTATGTAAGGGAAGTTTTTAATTTTCAGTAAAATGGATATGTTTAAACTACGTCTATTTTTTTGGTAAACCAGGGAATAATCATAATATCTAAGAAAGTTAAATGTACTGTCATTGGTACATACATATATAATTTAAGAATATATTTTAGCATTTGCTTAAATTTTGTTTTTTATAATAATTCTTGTATAAGTATTCATACAATACTGTCATTTTTTGGTGAAATATTAATGAACTAACAATAATATGTGTAATTTTTTGTTAAGTGTAATCAATTCTATATTTTCATATACACTGATGAGGTTTTTTTTATAAACCAGTGGATAAATACCATACACTGTAGGATTTGGTGTATGTCATTATCCTTAGAACCAGTTTGGATGACAGAAAATTAAAATCCTAACGAATAGGGATTTTCTCTTCGATTCAGTTCGAATTACAAAGAAGCGAACGCGCGCCTGAATGTATCTCTTTCATCTATACTTTTCAATACTTTCTCACAGCGATCTTCGTATAAATCAAACACTTTTCATTACATCACGCATTATTTTACTTTCTCTGTTCATGTCCACCTATTAATTTCGAGACTAGTTCAACAAATCATGTCAAAGTGTTAATCAGACCTACACGACAATACATTCATTTTTTATTTTGTATTAGGGCTTCTTTATTCCTTATTTGGAAATGATTATTAAGAAAATTAACTGCTCTATCATTTTTTTCATTGCATTTTTTTATTCTTAATACAAATTTAGAACTATTTTACAATTTTATTTTTTCTCTTGATGTTTAAATTTTGTTTTTAAATTTTTCTTAAATTTTTCTTAAATTTTCATATAAAATAAAAACTTTAATATATTTATGTACTAGCAATTTTTATCTTATATAACATAATCCAAGTATAAGGATATCTGCAGCTTAAGATAATAATAATTATTAAAAAATGTTCATTTAATCTGATATTTACTTATTTCTTGACTATTGTTATTAATAAGTATTTTTACAATTAATTATAAATTATTTCTGATAAATTTTTATAAAAATATAATAATAATAAATAAATAAATATTTTATTTTTCAATAATAATTTCAAATGTATAAATGATATATTTACCTTGTACGCTTAAATTTACCACCGTTGAACTTAGACTTATGTTATAGGATAGGGGTATATAAAAATAATGCGTGAAAAGTAAACAAATTTGCTGTGTATAAAATTTTTTATTAACTCAAAAGCCATGTGCTTTTTATCAGTATTCAAATATTTTCATAGATATTTTTATAATATTAGTATAAAAATAAATGATCTTTTCAAAGCATATATTTTTATTGTAAAAGTTTAATTTATTATTCAAAATGATTATTCAAGAATATTTCTACATTTATTTTTAATTGAAAAGATTATATTTATAATTTTTAAATTACATTTGGAAAATATTGACAGCGATATTTTTTATGCTTTCAATTTCATTATGTAGAAATTGAATTAATTTTTAATTTATACAATATTGATAAATATTTTGTGAATATTTTGGAAAAGCCGTTATTATTTCAAAATTGTATAAGCGTGAAAAAATTTATACAATTTATATAAATTTTACTACAATTTAAAATTATTGTAAAACTAATATTCTAATAAATTTAATATTACAACGAATATTAATAAAGTAACAATATCGATAATATTAAATTTTAAAAAATCTCATCGAAATAGAGGGAACGTTTAGTTCTAAGATTGTTGAATGTATGAACCATCACCACATCGATTTGCTCGGCATTTAATCATTTCCGGTGACACAGATTTACGATCGTAGGCCCATCCGAGGTAAGCAAACGTATCGATAAAGCCAGTGGTCATGTTAAAAGAGTAATTACCAAACTCGCCGGTTTTATAATCCCAGGGAAACACGTGGTGGTAGTTGTGCCAGCCTTCGCCCAATGCAGCTATTGATATTGCATAGTTATCCACCGGAGAAATTGTTCTGGAAAAGATTTTATCACATAATAATGTAAAATAAAAATAAACTTTTACTTTCCTATAAAATATAATTTCATTATATAATTATGCAATGAAAATTCGTAAGAAAATTGATCTATTGGAGCCTTCTTTATTAATTTATTATTTATTTATTATTCTATTATTAAATTATAACGCACATTTAATATAAATAATTAGATTACTTTTACTTATGTACTTTTTATATAATTTGCAAATAGTATACAATGTAATATAAAGTTACTAATTCAATTAAAACATATTCTTGTATAAAATATATTTAAATGCATACAAATTTAATTCATTTATAAATGCAAATACACATAACATTTTATTTGAACTATATTGATTATTTTATTCAATGGTATACATCTTAATTAAATCATAAATAGTATAAAATAAATCATAGCCATATTTCATTTTTTTTTTTTAATTAAATTAAAATATTCATGTGCCAATGCATGTACAGACACACATTCACACACACACACACACACACACACACACACACACACACACAAAATATATAATAATTTTTCATTAGAATAAATTAAAAATTTTATTAAGAAATTAAAATAAAATAAAAATGTTCCAAGTCACAATATATGTCTTTACAATTATTTTTATTTGTAATTGACAATAATATATTATAAATAAAATAATTATTTTGTATATATATATTTGTTTAGAATTCTTGCTTAAAAAAAAAAAAACAAAAATAAACTTTGAAAAATGTTTTATTTCTTAAAGACTTTTTTATAAATCATATAAAATATAAATTTGACATATGCTTTATTTTTTAAAAGATTTTTGATTTCATATTATAGCTTTTCAGAAAAATTAATTTTTGAATCATGATAGGTGATCCAAATACAATCGATAAAATTTAAGAAAATATAAATAGATACATCCGTTCAAAAAACAAAATTAAAAAGACAGTTTTATTTTTCAATATCTTATGATTAAGAAAAAAATGATTTAAATTTAAATGGAATCAATGCACATATATGTGAAATTCATTTAATAGACTTTCATGATATAATCTAAAATATTTCTTTATCTGAGAAATTTGATTAATATTTATTGCATATTGTCACGTATATCGTCGAGGGTGCTCACCTCAAAGTCATGCGATACTCATTCTACCGCAATCGCTACTTGACCAAGCAGATTTTTCCATTTTGGAATTACCGAAAAGCACAAGTAAATCGAATATTCGCTCGAGGTGACTGGATATCTAGTTTCATTTAACAAATTCAATATTTCTATGAAAATAAAAATGCTATGAACGGTATTTTTGCATGGGCACCGAAAGAAGCATAGACGGACGAAAAATAACGGTGGGAACCGCAATAACAATTACAAATACCAAAATCCTTGTTTTTTCAAATTTTAATTCAAAGTGCGACAAGAAAATTATTGGACCGGAATCTTTTTGGCTTTCAAGTTTCATAGAAACTGACTATAACAAACCATACTTCATTTCTCACGTAATTCGTTAATTAATCACTAATTGTCCATAATTTGGTATTTAATCTATCGTCATCTCACTCCCCAACTAAAATAGGAACACTTGATCCTCCCAATTCAATAGTGTATTTAACGTGCTTTTCTTAATAAGAGTTTATTATTGTATATTTATTTATATAATAATATTAAATTTTTATATAAAATAAATTTTTATATAAACGTTTTACTTTGATCAACATTTTGTTTAATATCTGTCTATTCTATACACTTTACTCGATGGAGTAAAATATTTTTATATTAGAAAAAAATATAGATTGTTTGATATCAATGGAGATATCAATGGAATTCGCATCGTTGAATAATTAATTAAAGTTATTATTACATTAAATTCAATTATGCTGTTTTTGCGTGATCCAGCTTACGCTGATAGTAATAAAAATGATTTATTCATTAATTAGTTTGGTATATTAATGCAGTGAAAAATTAAAAATACATATCTGTAGTAGATTTCTAATAATATTTAAATTAAAATAACTACATGTCATACTACAGTCATATATTAACGAAATAGTTTTTTTCAACTTGGTATGTCATTCGACCTAAACACATGTGAGCATTTAATATATTCTTCATATTATGATATACATTTATATAATAATAAAGAAATCAAGTTTTAATATAAAGAATTAAATTTTTTATGTATATATATATTATATATATATTTTAATATTATAATGCTGTTTTCTTAAGAATAGTGCAATTATAAGTTTAAATCAATACTGAATGGTTAAAATATATGTTATAATACATATTAGTAGTATAAAAAATTGCTGATTTATTAAAGCTCTGAATAATTATGTAAATATAAATATATTGTCTAATAAAATATTGGTTAAAAATATTCAAAGAAAAATAATTATTTTTATAATAGTTTTTACTAATTATTAAATATAGTGATATTATATCAATATATTAAGATATATAAATTAAAAAGGTTTTTTACGTAATAAGTTATAAAAAATCAATGGTTTTTCTGCAGAACAATGCAATACATTCATAATTTTTAATATTAATCTTAAAAGAAAGCCATTACTTTTTCTTACTTAATTATATTTATCTAAAAATTACATAAAATCCATTTGGAAGTTATGAATTTGGAAATATTATCTAAGAAAATCCTTATTCATTATTTTCCCTCCTTTTTTAAAGTCTACAACTGAATAATGTAATAAAAAATTCTTCAAAAAATAATGAAAGTACAAAATAATTTGTGTATCAAAAGTTCTAATCTAAAATATTTCTTAAAACTATTTGGAAATATTTTTTATTTTTCCGATTAATTTTAATATTAATTGTTAAGTAATAAAATATTTAATTTAAATTTAAAAAAAAAGAAAAATATAAAAAAACTTTTCTATAAAATTTAAGTTTGAAAACAAAAGAATGCCCAAATACATAATACAATAAATGGAATACTCATTGATATAATTACTATGTTTTTGTTACATATAGAATAATAATAAATTTCATTTTCATGATCTCAATTATTATAAGCTTTAATCTTTAAAATATCGTTTTTCTAATACATATGTTTGATAAAAACACTATGTAAAAAATTCCTGAAATACTATAATTTAAGAATATAAAATTAAATATTTTAATTTTATACTTTTTAAATACAAAAATAGGTACACAGATATGCAAATTACCTTTTTTACATCTGATTCATTAAGTAAATAAAATTTATCTACTGAATGAATCACTCAGCAAAAAACTGGACTCGATGTAAAGTCGAATCAAATCCTGTAGTAAAAATATTTTATTATTAAAGAAATATATTTTGAAAAAACTAATCTAAACATTTTATAGTAGTATAATTAAATAAATACTTTATTTATAAAAAAATTTATAAAAGATTATAATATCGATGAATTAATGAAATATTAAAAGATAACAGACTATTAATTTATTTTTTAAGTTCTTTTTACGAAACAGACAATAATTATTAATATCAATATTTATAAACTAATGGTGCATTATTAATTTAGATACTGATACAGCTAGACAAATAGTATAGGAAAATTCATTATTTCTATTTTTTAATTTAAATAAATTATTTATTAAATTTTTAAGCAATGACACATATTTTTACTAATTATCTTATTTTTATTAGACCTATGAATTATTTTCTAATAATTATTTTCAAAATATTTCTAATTTACATAATAGGTTTTAAAATTAATTTAAAAGTTATCAGAGACAAAATATAATAAAAATTAGATTTGTTGAATTAGTTCAATTCTGATCTTGTATTTATTATTAGTTTTTTTTAAACCTCTTTTTTAGTATGTTTATTTTAGTATATTTGCATTTTTATTTTTGCATATAAAAAACCTTATTTTGTTTAATAAATAATGTATTAATTGAAAGAATTAATACACAAAGTATGAAAACTAATTTATTAAATAATTCTAAATACCTGATATTATTTATTATTCTAATACTTAAAAATTATCAAGAAATTTTAAAAAAGAGAATGTAGCTTTATTTAATATTTTTATTAAAATAATTATAAAATGATGAGTGTATAATATTAGATGATGTAGATAATAATAATATTGTTAATATAATAAATAAACTTAAAATAATTATAATGTCTGCTCATACGAAAAATTATACGAGAATAGACTTATGGAAAACTTTAATATAATAATTTACGATGCGTAAAACTATGAATATAAAAAATATAAAAATAACATATCATTCGAATATATAATCTAAGCCAAAAGAGAGTATCAATAAATTATCATAATCATTTTAAGAAGAATTTCAAATTATTTTGTAGCATCATTAATTTGTTCATTAGAATTTGATTGTATAAATAAATAAAAATTGCTTAAAAGTTGTTTAAAATCATAACGAAATAATGATTAGATTGGGACTCACCTAGATTAATCAGAATGATCTTATTTAGTTTAAAGTCTTTATGTTGAATCTAATTTCTTGAATTTATTCTTTGAAGTCATAATTAAATGATCGATATTTTCAAATTTTATATGATCATATGATCCAATAGGATAGGAATTGATTCAAAGTGAAGGTTGTATTACAGGACCTATAGTAAAATAAAGTTGATTAGAACACACCGTTAATTGATGAATTATCAATTATTATTTACAATTGGGCATAAAAAAGCATATTTATATTCAAAATGTTTTAAGTACTTTCAATTAAAAAAATCTACGTAATGATATCTAAATCTTAAAAAAATGTATAAAAAATAATTTATAAATGGAATACGTAAAACGTTAAAAAATAACTGTGCTATAAAATAATTTTTCGATAATTTAAGAAAATAATTTCTAATTATAAAAATATTTATTTATTATTTGATCTGAAACAATTGTTTAAATATTTAATTATTTCATCTTCCAAACAATTTATGTTTTTCAATTGAAAGAAAATTAAAATTTATATTTAATTTTATATCGTGCAACAGAGCAAATAAATTATCAGCAATTCTTATAAAAACTAATATTAATCTTAACCAAATAAAAATAACGTTTAATTGAATGAATTATTATTTTTTTTTTAAATAATATACGAAATTTCAATTTATTTGTAGTTTATCTTATTATAATGTTATTTTCCGAATTAATATATTATATTATATTTTTGAAGAATATTTATTTAGCCTTTTATATTTATAAACATCGATATATTATTATCAGTTTAAGGTAAGTTATTACATATTCGTAATCTAGCGATTATCATGATGAACCTAAATAAAAAATTAAAAATTAATTTGCTGTTGCATAAACAAGTCAATGTGAAAGTGTATTCGACGAATTTATCAATAATCCAAAGCAGAGTTCTATCCGAGAATAATCGAACCTTAATACAGATAATATAAAACTTAAGACAATACATTATTATGATAACAAGTTAATCTTCCGAATATTTTTTTCAAATAAGTTATAATTTATACGATATTATATTTTATAAACATCTGTGAAAATATCATAGTGTTTGCGTTTGTTATGATCGATGAACATTTTCCATACTTGAGTCACTATATTTTAAGAAAACACATTAAATAAAATAGTAACTTATTATTCGCCAAATTTTAATCGTTGAATTTATCCTAATGTTCAATACAGTACATGATTCTGGTCTATTTTATTATGATGTGAATCAATCTATAGATTACACTACAATAGGTACTACAGTACATAATGTAACAATCGCTACAGCATATCTAATCTAAATATTTAATAAATAATTTTCTCAATGAATTTTTATCTTCATTCGGAAATTAAATTTTTAATATTTTTTACACGTTAGTAGTATCAAATTTATATTGAATACAGTTAATAGTATTGATAATAGTAATATTGAATAAAAAATAAGCTTTAATTAAAAATTTATAAATTTACAATGAATCCTTCAGAGTGTATGTTTGAGAAATACGTTTGACACTGAAGTTATCATTCAAATGTACAGTTGCCTTGAGCATAACAACCCCCATTTTTTATCTTTGTTTTCGTAAATTTTTGTGTAGATGATTTCAAGCAATTTTATATGCCCAAAGTGGTAACAGTATGTCGAATAAATTCGATATCATTAGAAAAAAAATAAGAAATCCATAAGTACATGATAAAATATAACATATACAACATTGTGATATAAAGAATATTATTTCTACTAATTCTTGATACTTCTTTCATATAAATTCAATCACATCCATTAAATATTAAAATTTATTATAAAATAATTGTTAGTTTTCTATTCATTCATAAATAAGTTTTCTATTATTATTTATAATACTGTCAAATTGGAAATTTTTTTTTATAGTTATTAAATATAAAATTAAACTTTTTATGTACTCATACAAAAATGTATGAAAAAATTAATATATTATTAATTGTATAAATTAAAAAAGGCTACATTAAAATTTTAGGAGTGAAAAGTTATTTAGTATATAATTTGGAATAAAATTAAATAAAATTAATCCTTAATTTTAATATGTAAAGTATATGGAAAACGATGTTAATAAAAATAAATTTAAGAGATAAGAACTACAAACCAAATAATAATATCATATGAAATATATATTATATAAAAAATATTTTCACTTATTAATTAAATTAGAATATTGTATTTAATGAAAATACCTAAAAAAAACAATTATTCTTTAAATATTTACGTTCTAAAAAAAACTTATAAATCATTATAATTTATATAGTAATAGTAGTAACTTAGATAATGCTTGTATCGTAATATTTTTTCTAGCAAAATTAAATATAAAATACAAGCATTTATCAATATCGAATCTTTATTGATTCATATCAAACTAAATTTAGTTCAACTGTATGAAGTTTTCATACTACAATAACCATACCCATGAATTCCCTTATTATTTTATTTATTTTTAAATTTTTATAAATAAAATTTCTATGTTTTATATATTCAGAGTATTTTTACATGTGATTAGTAGAATGAAAAGAATAGTTCAATTTTCTTTGTAATCGTTGGTATAAATAAAAATGAATAAAAAATTGATGCTAAAAAAATACTTACTCACTAAAGGTTACACAGAGAATATTAAACTTAATTATAAAAATTTATATCACTTCTCGTTAAAAAAATATATTTGAGATGTCATATAACATGATAATTATTCAAATTTTTTCTATGTGATTTTCAAAGTTATTCTTCATCTTTGTACACATTTACTGTATGTTCTATATGTATTTTTCATTTAACAAAAATTATTTACGATTTATTCGTAAAACTCACATATACATGCAACTGAATTATTCAAAATGATTTATAATACATTGTAAATGCTACTCACAAATTATTCAACAAAAATATATTTGCAATTGGTTCCATCAAAAGTGATGTTTAAATTTATTAATTTTCTATAAAAGATATTGTTAAATTTCATTTTTAAATTTATAAATCTATTTTATTTATTTTTATTCTTATATAGTATTATTGATAGATATTTACTTATTTCAGTTTCATGGACAAATATCTTTTAAAAAATCAGGTTAAATTATGTAATAGTTTTGAATTAAGCTTAAAGTTAAGTTTATAAAATACATAAATAAAAATTATGACTTAAAAATAGTTATTTGTTACGAGTACCAATAGATGTAGTACTTACTTGTCGTACGGTCGTTGTCCCCACATGTGGGCTACGCTGTTTACGAAAAAGGCGATATTAAGCGTCACGCAATATCGAAGGTTAAAATTAACCCAAAATGATACCCACAGTGATTCGGACCAATAATACCATGGGACAATAACCGGTAAACCAATGGTAAATAATCCAAATAGTGGGAAATAAAACCTGAAGAAATCAAATTTACAATGTTTTAATAAATGAGCTATTCAATGTTTAATAAAAATTTGTAAATATTTAAAAATAATTCAAAACTAAATGAGGGAACAATTGAAAATGGCACTGGTAAATTATAAAACTAGCAATAAATATTATTTTATGTTTATACTACTAATCAGCGAAATAAGTTAAAATTATTGCGAAAAAAAATAATATAAAAGAAGCAGTCGACTTCTCTTTTATATTAAAATGCTTAGCCTTCTCTCCTATAACTTTCTATCTTTCCTGTTTTACTACTTTATACTTCTGAATGCTTCTCTTGCCTTCTTGTTAGTATACATGTACATTGTTCTGTTAGAGCTTTCTTTCTTCTTACTTTCTCGTATTCATTTATACTGAAATATTCCAAGCAACTTCTTTCTTATTGCTTTTAATTTAAATTCTGAACACTAATTTCTGTGGCTCCTATTTGCCCTCGATTTTAATGAAGATTTATATAATATTTGATTCTAATATTTCATGGAAATATTAAATTTTTCACCTGCAACTTTTTAGCAGAAATACTTTTCTTATATAACATTAATTTTTATTTCATTCTGGTCTGTTTTCAAATGTTATTTTGAAATTTAACTTGTCTATAAATAAGGAAAAATCTAAAATTTCAAGGATAATAAATATAGATACACCCTACAATTGGATAAAAAATATTAATACATTATTTTCTACTGATTATCTCACAGTTTCTTAAAAACTGCACGAAATCTTCTGTCAAATATTTAATAAAAGATATTATAAATAGATAAAAATAAATTTTATTTCTGCGACTGGATCCTAGATTTACTTAACTATACTATCTTATCTCTCAACAGTTTTAAATGTATTGACTAAAAATATCTAAATAATCTATAAGTATCTAATTATATGCTTTAAAAAGAGTTTATTAAAAAAATAATTGAATCTTTAAACAAACATTTAACAAAAAAAAGAAGATTAAAAATATCAAATGTTTGAACTTTAATAATTTTTTAGTTTTAAATTGATGAACGATTGTACTTAATAATTTATTATCGCTTGACTATTTTTTCAGTTTTAAAACCACTTATTAAATTATTGAGTAATTTTGAAAATAAAAGAGTCATATAGGACTATTATTATTCGTTTTATTATTATTATTATTATTATTATTATTATTATTATTATTATTATTATTATTATTATTAGAAAAATACAGGACACTTATATTCATTTTAAGTATTTCAAGATCATTAATAGTTTTCAGATATGTGAATGAATTTTTCAAAAATTCTTTAAATTCTTCTAACCAAGGTTCAAAAATGAATTCATATTTTTCAACAATAATCTTAAAACAATTAAAAATAGTTTAAATACCGTATCGGATTTATATCAACAATAATACGACAAATATAACATTAGTTCAACAAAACTATACCAAAGCTTGTTTTCTAATATAAATACAAAAATTTACGATTATTAAAACTCTATACAAAATATTATTTTATGTAGAACACCTAAATAATATAAAATTTGATATTATAATAACAAGAGAATTAGATACTATAAAATAATTATTCTCAGTAGAAAGAAATCGATCAGAATTCTTTTAATCTTCTAAACTGTTGCAAATTTATTGTAGAAATAGGTGAAAGGGGAAGCATGACATATAAGATGGTTATTCAGAATAAAAAAATACATGTGAAATCTTATACTAAATTTATGATTGTTCTATCATTTTTTATACTAAAATCAAGATTATAATTAACTACTATTTTTCATCAACTTATTTTTATAATTTAATTCTTCAAAATATTCTAAATAAATTCTGGCTTCATTTAATGCCGCTGAGCAATAATTTGTTATTATTTTAATATGAATGTTCATAATAATTACTTTATATATGAAAACTAACCTTCTTTGCCACATTACTAATGGATCATCCTTTAAATCACTCATATCAATATCTAAACGACTCTTGACAACTTCGGGGTGCGGAGTTGTAAATAGCCATGCAACGTGTGCAAAAAAAAATCCTCTCTTTGCATTGTGAGGGTCGGCATCAGTTTCACTATGTTTATGATGAATCCTATGATCCAATGCCCAGGTATACACACTTTTCTATAAAAAAATCATTAAGAAATTTCATTTCATTTCATTAAACTCACTAGCAACATTAATTATATATTACATGACTTTAAAAATATACATATTTTTATATGTATACCATGCAAATGCTTTAAGTTGTGGAATTATCTATAAAAATGAGAAATTTAAAACCATAGTGTTATTAATTAAAGAATATAAAATATAGGATTAATATTCACATGCAATGATTTTATATTTAATATACGTGGAAGCTTTTCAAACATTTTATTAAAATTGTATTGGTTAGTTTACTTTTATTTTATTTAATTTTTTAAACCTTATAATAATTATTCTTTTGATGTCAGATATCCTTTTTAATAACTTTTATTATTAAACTTTATAATGTGATTAGAAAAAATACTGTATCTCATAAATATTTACGATAGCTTATCTGGCTGATATGCCATTTAAATCAACTTATAATTAAAAAATTGATTCATTATTTTTAGTTCAAAGTAATTATTTTTTTATTCAGATTACAGTATTCAAATCAATGCTTGTAAAATTCATAATATTTTAATAAATGAAAAGAGTTTAAATTTTTATTTATACTTTTTAAACGAAATATTATATTTTAAGAAGTCAATAAATATTATATATTTATAAAAATTTGAATTGATTTTAATTTAGAAATGCAGAATTATAATATTTATTTTTGATTAACTATTACATTTTTTTTAAAGTTTATGATAGATAAACTTAAACTAGTTGATCCTCTGCTTTCTTTAAAGAATATGTTTGACCGATTCTTATTAAAAACTTAATTCGAAATTTTGTTAACTAACCTCATAAATTGATTAATTCTTAAATTTTGATTTTGTATACTTGTTATTCGTTAATGTCTTTGATGTTAAAAAATTTTGCTCAACCATTAAATATAATTATTATTAAATTAACTTGCAAAAATGTTTTATAAGAATGTTTAAGATAATTTTTGAAAACATTAATTTATTTTACAGTCCTAAATTTAATAATTAATCAATTTAAATTCATTCTATTTTAAATTAATTAATTAATTTAAAATAAAATGGATTTAAATTATCTCGAAATTGTTTTTTGCTATTATTCTAACATTTATTCTGAATTTATCTAGAGATATAATTTATGTGCTTGGATTGATTGATTATTCAAGTAAACTTTAATTGACTAATAATACAATAAATTTATAGTTCTATTGTTAATGAATATTAAAATGTAAAAAATTTTAAAAAGAGAAACTAACTTGGCCTGCAATTGTGAAAAGTACCATAAGCAGTATTGTAAGCGGCCATTTTGCCTTATAAGCTCTATGAGACCACAGCCTGTGGGCTCCAGCTGTTACTCCAAAGCAAGAAGTGAAGACTATCATCACAGCTATTCAAAAAAATATTTTTAATTTTTTATTAAATAAATAATTTTAATCAAACACTAAAGATATATGTATATACATAAATATATATTTACAAATTTATTGTTTACACAAATATACATTTTAAGCTTTTTCGATTATTTCTTTAAATACTATATAATTAGAATGATTGTATCAAAATATAGTAAATGATTAATTAATTACAGTCATAAATATAATTCAAAGAATTTTTCTAGTTCTAATTTTGTTTTGAAATTGTTTGTCTTTTCTTATATTTCTTATTTAGTGACTAAGATAAAACACAATACACAATCAATGATATACAACGAATAGTACATAAACATAATGTATATTATTCTTTTATATTACTTTATATTACAAGAAAAAAATACAGAAATCTACAAAAAAATTAAGCATATATTAAAAATTTAAAGTTTAGAGGTACTCTTTGTATTTACTTATTTGAATACTATACAAGTATATTTAATGAATTTACTTTAATTACAATAATAGTTACAGTGTTTTAATTAATTAATCAATTATAATTTTATAGCTCACATTCAAAATTCAATAATATACTGTGATATATATATAGTATTTATATGTATGATATTAAATTTTTTTAATAACAAACATACCTTTAAATAAAAAGTGTGATTAATAAAAGAAATTGATCCAACGAAGCGTACCTATCTATTTAAAAAAGAATCGCATTTCTTGGATTTACTTTCACGATCATTTGCAAAAATTTGGATAAGATATATTGTAAGTTTTATTTATGATAGAGAAAGAAAACTTATGTCTATCATATAATTTACGTAAAAAATAAAAAAATTAACAATAAATTTTTCCAAAATAATAAATGATCTACTATAATGTACCGTAATTACCATCTATATAACATATATAAAAGCTTTTAATGTTGTTAAAAAAATTTTTTAAATATTATTAAAAATACATCAAAAAATGGTTATAAGTATTAGATATAAGATTATAAGAACTTAATATTTAAACAAATGCCTTAAATTATCCAATTACGTATTATAAAATAAAAATATATTTTATTTCAAGGGATAAAAAATTTATTCACGTGAGTTTAATTCGAATGTTTTAATTACAGTAATTGAAGCTGCATTTATAATTTACCTAGAGTAAATACTTAGTTTTTGAGTTGAACTCATTAATATACTCTGAAATAATTTGGTCCATTAAACGAAAGTTAAATATATGAACCTCCGATTTATAAATAACATAATATATTAAATTCATTCAGTGGAAATTTAAAAAAAATAAAGTTTATTATTAGTTATTAAAAATTTTAGCAATTAATTCTTGCAATTTCAATTTATGTAAGCAGATACTTTTATGTTTAATTATGATTTACAATTAAACATAATAATAAAAAATAAAATGAAATTCGCTTAAACGAATATTAGTTTTCTATAAATTATAATTTAATGTGTGTTTTCTGTATAATTTAAACTTTGGTTTTTAATAATCAGAATTATATCTCTTGTAACAAATACTAGTATTAAAAGTACATGTATTTTAATTCTACGCAACATGTAATAAAATTCTTTAAATATAGAAGAAAACAGACATTAAATCATCAATTTTTTCCATAATGAATAATATATTTAGTATTAATTCTTTTGTTTATTTTCATATATATTCAGTAAACTTCATGTATTAAATCATATATTAAGTGCTAAATCATATAGAGTATAATATATACTAGATATGAATTGTTTGAACGCCTTTTTATTTTTATTAATATAAAATTCTTTTTTCAAAATACAATGTATTTTAATATATATTTTTACAAATTAGAACTTTCAATTCTATCAATAATTTAAACATTATTGTTACATTGTAAGATATGCAATTGCATAGTTTTCCCAAAAAAATTTTATTTTCGTAAAAATGCTATGATATTCGTCGGACAATATCTGAACTGTTGTAATTGTTATTAGAAAAATGGGTAAAACATATTCAATATAATTCTAAATTAAAATTTTAAGAAAGTAAATGTTTCTTAAAAAAATTTCAAGTAACTGTTGAATTTTTTATAATCATATTAAATACTATAGTCTAATTAATAGTGATAAGAAACACATGTAAACATAGTGATAAGATAAATGACATAGAGTTTAGTGCTGTAAAATTTAGATTATAAAGTAATCTCATTAAAAAATTTTGAAATAAAAATCAACTACGATAACAATATAATTAAATAGAATTGCACTGGCCTTGAGTATAGGAAAAAATTTAATTCAAACTACAATATTATTTCGGCTATAATGGAATGTCAAACAAAAAATTTATAAAAATATGAAATATAATAATGAAATTAAGAGATTAACAGGTTTAAGTGTATAAATATTACAAATGAAACAATAAAAATCCATTGTTTTGGTTTGGATTATTTATACTATTCTCAAAACTTTATTATTATTTGATGAAGTTTCATTGGCTAGCAATTGTAAAATTATCATATATCTGAATTAATTAACTTTGTCAAGTATTATTAAAAGTTCTTCAAGTTTCCAATACATTGATTATTTTTTCATTGTATACTGATGTTCGTCAAGTTTTCCATACCCTAATACTAACTTTGCAAAATAGTAGAATTAATGACATGTAAAAAAAGATTTTATCCTTTACACTAATCTTTATTAATACATTAATTGTACTTAAGCTGTTAAAATAAACAGGATTTTACCTATATTTATTTTTATTAACACATGTATAAATATTTTGGATATTATATATATTTTATAATAAATAGCAACAAATATTTAATTAATAACATACAACACCAATAGTTTTTCGGCATTGTATAATACGACTTTTATATAAATTAAATGTGAAATCTCCTTAATGTAATATTTTACAAAAGGGCAAAATAATCTTTAGCTAGAATTGAAAGAACATTGAGATATTATTCTTTGAGCAATACAAATTTCCAGGTTGTTTGTAAACTTACAACATAATATTTAGGAGTACAAATAAAAAAATATTGATAACTTATAGTCTTTATGATGATATGAAAAAACTTCATTTACATTATTTTTGTAATATTATAAAAAAAAATACGTTCTTATAGTACTATAAGATATAAAATTATAAATGTAAACAATAAATATTTAAATTAAAAGGTCATTTGAGTTATAATTCCTCATTTCCAATTTCTCAATTACTAATTTGAAAAGTGACGAAGTTTAAAGTTTGTTTCTATTAATTCTATTGTTTCTATTAAATATCGATTTGTACATTTATTTGTAACTTTATTTGAATTATACATAAATATTAAGGTATATGAATGGATTATCTTGACATTGCAGTATTTTTTCACTGTAATTATGATTAGAGTACTGCGTATGGACTCTGGCTGATAATCAATTGCCATCTGATTGTGAAGTGTTTCAAAAATTCTGCTGATATTAATTTTATTTTTATCTGATACGTAAACTGTATCTATCACGTAACTAAAAATCCCTAGATTTTATTCATTTTCAATAAGATAGTGTCGGGCCAACGTGGACATAAAATATCAGGTGCTTTCAAATGCATTTATACAAAAGAAAAAGAGAAAAAGAGAACAAATAATCTCCACATGTACTAAGAATATTGTTATTAAGATATAAAATTCTAGGGATAATGTCAGTAGGGAAATTATAAACTATTGTAATAATAGATTCAAATAAAATTAGCGAATAAGTAATTATTGTAATACAAAGCAGTACGACGATTTTTCAAAAATTATATCAAATGTGATTGGGAAGAACACGAGAGTAAAGGAAGAAGTTCCAAAACTGAGGTCTTCCGCATGGATTACACCAATACAAATTATTATCTGGCATATCACCCGATACAAATAAGCGTAGTCCATACTTTAGACGTCACACGAAGTAAAATTTCCAAGCTTAAACAAACTTCTCAAACTTCCCCTCAAAGTCTTTATCTAAGATAATAATAGAACTTGTTGACGTATTCCTGATGTCAAACAATTTAAGAGTTTGATTTTAATTGTTCATTAAATTTTTGGTACTGGTGGTAAACTTCTATAAAGAATAATCTGCAAGTTTGCATGGTACTTTTTTTCTTCTCGAGGAGTAACAACTACAATTTTTTTTAAAGACATGGGTTAATAATTGAAAAAGCTTTCAAAAATTTGAAATTAATTATTTGTCGTAATTCGATTATTCTTTCTTTAACGTTGAAAGTTCCAATTTAGAGGAAGTTCGTAATCGTCTAGACATCTAGACGTACGTATCTGTAAATTATTTTTAAACGAAAATATTGATTTCCGTATGTGTATATTATATCAGAAAAAATTAATCAAAGATAAATAAAAATCATTGAAGATTTAATGAGTAATTTTTAATAAAAATAAATATTCTTTAATCATTATTTCATTTTTTAAACAACGTTTGTCCGTTTATACTTATGTGCTTTCAATTTCTCTCGATTAAATACTTTAAAAGAATTTTAAATTAAATTTAATAGATTTCTAAAAAAAAAGAGATCGGAATTTATTTAATGTTATTACAGTAACAGTAAATAAATTTTTATTCTTACATGATTTTTTTTTATTTTTAAAAAATGTACATAAGTGCGTTTGTTTGTATACTGGTTATCCTTCGACAAAACAATGTTAACCACTATGAATATAGTTGATATAAATGCTTTTACATCGTAATTTTACATTTAAATTATTTCAATTCAAAAGTTTATCTATAGATAAAATATTAAAAATTAATATTTTCATTTTTTTAATCATATACTTATTGAATGATTTTCATGCTTTTTAAAAATATTTCTTATAAATATAAAATCTGATACTTCAATTAAATTTTATTTTAATAAATATCAATTAATAATATATGATTTTATTCTGCATTCTTGTTAAAATTTTATTAATTAATGTAATTTTATTAATTAATATAATGAAGTTAAAAAACGTTTTTAAAGGAATCAAAATTAACATATGATATTACAAAGCAAATGTTATTTTAATATACTATCATAAGTATAAAATAAACTTTTTACTTCCAAGAGACAAAGGTATTTTTTGATTTATCAACGAAGTAAAATTATATGAATATATGATTAAATAATATGAATAAATTACATTATTAATTATGATACCATTCAATTTATAATTGTTACGAAACAACGGTATTTTATAAAATTTAGATGCACATTTAACAGAGAATCTTAGAAAAAGGTCTGCGATTTATTTGGCTTATTTTTTGACGTAAATTTTACTATATATTTAAAATAGTTTTTGTAATTTACATAACTTGTAGAAACTATTTATACGATTTTTTGAATACATTAAAGAATTTTACATAAATCATCCCAGTCATTTATGAACCAACTAATTACAATGCAACACAAGATTCGTCTGTAAACACAAACTCACATGTACACACTCAATTAAAATTTTTTTTACGACTTAAAATCTTTTTAGCTAATTATATTAAAAATCTAAAAGTAGATTAAAAAATAAAAATTTTGAACTAATTTTCCAAAAATTTTTTCTCTTGTTTATTTTTGAGCGCATTTCACTTAATCTAAATATTGATAAACATAAGCTACTCTAACTATTAAAAATGAAAAAGTAAGCGTTTTAATTCATTCTTGTTCTTCTTATTTATTAATAAAGATATAAAAATGTTTTCATTTGAATGAAAACTATGTAATTTCCTAATAATATTTTTATAGAACAAAAAATAGCACGATTGATGTTGAGTTATTTTTTCTTAATTTTAAATAATATTATTTTTATTAATTTTCTAAAGAAAAAATCCTCTTGCATAATTATTTGTTTAAATAGCTGAATTTTTAGATATACTAGTAGTTAAACAATGCATAAAGAAGGTAGACAACAATGAGATTTAAAACATTGGAATGACATGCTTGTAAACTGCATAATAAGTATTTTCTCGTAATGAGATTAGAGAAACAAAAGACAAGCAGACATTTTTAAATATATCAAGAATATTATTGCATAAATAGCTTAAAGGAATATAAGATAATATAAATATTAAATAATATTATGCATATGAATATATGCAGAAAAAAAAATCTTAAAATATCATAGAATTGGCGTAAAAACAATTACAAAAAATCACAAATCAAGAAACGCTTTCTTACCCTTTTCAAGTTGTAAAACAACATATTACAAAAATAACGTCATCACAAATATATTTGAATATATTTTAATAGATGTAACATTAATAGCTCGTATAATCGAGTTGATCAATAATGTGCAATTTGTAAATTTGTTTTCAGTATTGCGCTAAATTTCAAATTTTTTAATACGTTAAACAACTAAGGTATGCGATTTTCATTGTATATATGTATCACTGCATCACTGCTCTTGGAATATGCCCACCTTAAAAATAACTTGGCGAAAGATTTGCACGGAAAATTTTATACGGCGTTTTGTATTCTATATTCTACTACAACGCGATACAATAACAAGTTTCGTAATTTCTGTAAGAAATGAACATTCATTTACATGCTTAAGTTTTGCGTAATACATTCAAACATTTCTGTTTATATTGGAAATCTTTGTTTTCATGTATTGCATTTTACTTTTACAAAGTAGGATAACATTACACATGAATGAAAAATATAATAATAAAAAATTTAAATGCGATTGAAAGAATTTTTATACTTACCCCATAAAATTGTGTAAATTTGAGCTTGCGTTAAAACAAGGTATAATCCATAAAGTGAACCGGTGTGTACAAATATTTGTGCAAAACAGTCAAGCCACATGATTCTTGGTTTATATTCTACTTCATTCTTCATATTTTCCTCACTATTGCTTTTTGTATAAGAATCTTTTTTTGAAGAAGAATACTTTGACAAAATTAATGGTACACATTTTTGCTTATTTTGTATTAAAGACGTTTTTGATTTAAATATATTATCCTTTTTCATTTTTATATTTTTCAATGTTCTATTTCCTTATGAAATTCAATTTTTTAATAATAAATTTTAATTCCTTTAGTTAAGATTTAAGCAATGAAAAAACGTTTTGGAATTTTTTGATGAATGAAATCTACACTACCAGTTATCTGTAATTTAAACAAACAATTATTAAAATAATGATTGGTTTCACTAAAAGACACGTATGTTCTACGTGCTGGTGGATTATTGTTTAAATAAACTTTTGTGCAAATATCTTCAATTGAAATAATATTTAAGATTATATTGATTATAAAATAGAAAGTAATTATATGAAAGGTACAATGGAATGATGTAAAAAAATAAATAAAAAAAGAAAAAAAGAAAAAAAAAAATCTTTAAACTATAGAATATTGGTGTGTGCATAATGCATATTGGTATATTCAGAAAAACGATGCTCCTACTTTATACGTTAAATACGTTAAATGGAGTTTTTACAGTAGATATGCTATTAGAAATGAAAGAAATAAAAATACTTTAATCTGTTTTGTGAGCGCGCGATTGACGAGTTACGCAACGGCGTTTGACCGAGGAAACGTAAGACTCGAGAACGTGTGACGTCGTGTGACGAGCACCGCAGCCGGCGCTATTTTTTTGTCGATTAGGCGGTGCAAATAATGTGCGGCAATACGCGTATGATACTCGGTTACGTAGTGCGCGAAAAGCGAATCGATGGGCTCGGGGAGAAGTTCAGTAACAGGTTTGCACTCCTCGCATTGCGTTGCAGAAGTTTGGAGCCACCGGTTTGGACTCCTTCGATTTATTCCCCCTGCTCGAATATTTGCCACAAAGTAAACGTTTGGCAAACGTCACTTGGTCCCAGGTTGCCTAACGCCTACTAGGATACTCTCCTTCGGCTTCTTCGAATTGACTGTTCATTCGAACATTTGGATGCTCCGGATATTCGGCGAAACCTCCCACCGCCACACCTTTTGCCACCGCAATCCTATTCTTGTGTCCGTTCCTCTTCTCTCTCAACTCCTAAACAATTGAAGCAATTATACCTGATGTCATAGGAGCTTTGGTATCGGCCGTTACTCCGGAAAAGTATCGCCAGTCGACAACAGCGATTGATGCACCATTAACTCACACTCCACAATGCAGGGTACTTTCGCAAAAAATAGTGAACGCGGCTCTCCGGACACCCATTGACGCAGACCATGAGGTCGCTTATAATCAAAAACACGTCACTTTATCATCAGTTAATGACACATTTTCGCCGCTAACGTGACAGCAAGAGCCCACGCATTAAGCCGCCAATGCAGAATTTCTCTTATTTTACAACAGGCGACGAAGAAGAATTTACATTTTTATAAGTCACGTCGACCTGATAAATATTCTCCAGGTACTCAGAGCACCGCCGATCAGGGGGAACGTTAATTTGAGACTTTCCACTTCTCCGACTCTTACCTTGTAAACCACTGAAAGTACTGTTATTTGCGTTGACCGGCGGCATACGTTCGCAACTAGTTCTCCACACCAAAAACTGCAAATTATGAATTACAAACATTTCTAGATCCTTTTTTTTTCACTTTCGGTTATGACACAGCGTTTCCCTATTTCCGAGTATTTTTATTCATGAATAACTCTAGCGAACACACATGTTAAATAGGTAAGGAAAGTTTCACCTTCTGCAGAAAAAGGATTTTCCATAAAACAGTTGTACTAATGACTTTTTATAAAAAAAAAGCCACAAATACTTTTTTTTAGACCACTATTTTACACATGTAGAAATTATTGTATGTTGGCAGTTAATAGTCAACATTTTCTTATTATTAGAAATATTATTGAAAAATAACTATATCCACATTTTTAATGAATTTAAGCAACGTTTTCGTATAATGCATTATATTCATTAAGGCATCCGCTTTAATTAATTTCTTTCAATTAATTTTATGAAAATTATATAGGGAAATGAACTCTACAGAATAGTCCAAATAATTAAAAAGTTAAAATGCAAACATACATTAAAATAAAAACTTCTATTTAATTATTCACAATTAAATAGAATTAAAAAATAATAATAATAATAATAATAATAATAATAATAATAATAATAAACAACGTGTCTTATATGTATTAATACCAATATTATATACAATTATCAATAAAAAAATGTTAATAAAATATATAAATATATATAATTAGTGAAATTATTATTTTTTAAAATAAACACAAAATTTTTTTTTCAAATTTTATTTTATAAACTATTTTTTGTTCATAATTATAATAATAAATATATAATACAATATATATTACTTATAATTGCAAAAAGAAAATAACTGCAAAATCATCACGTTAATTTTCATAATTTAAGTTACGTAAGAATTACGAGCTGCGTTAGTAAAAAAAGTCGTCATAAATGTATTTTCTAAAATTTATAATTCGTTTAATAATATAAATGTATTTCATTTTTTATATTATCAAGTATTATTATTTGTATACCTTATAAAGTTTCTGAAAAATGTTTAAATCTATCTATTGTATTTATGAAATTACAAACATTAATACTAGTATTTTAAATTAAAAAAATTAAAATTAATTTTTATTTCAATTATCGATTATAATTATTTTTATTGAATTATTGTGACTATTAAGTTTTAGTACATATTTATTTGTGTGTGTGTGTGTGTGTGTACGTGTACGTGTACGTGTAAATAAATTTGATATGTATGAATATTAACTATTGTTTTTGTTCAATAAGTAATTTAAAATATGCTCATAATGCTCAAAAAAATTCTTCACATAAATATCGTAATTTACAAAAATTGCGTTTATCTTAAAGAAATGTTTATGATTTTGTCCACCTATTCCCTTTTAAAGTATTAAAAGATTAAAAATTATATTTAAAAAAATCATTCACATATATAATAAATAGATAGTTTTAATAACAAATATAAATTATTACGGCATCTAACCTACAAAGAATGTTATTTTATAAATAAAATCAAAATATTATTCTATATGAAACTATTTGCATTATTATTTGTATTACTTAAAGTTTAAAAAATACAACAATAATTTTAGATATAAACTTGCAACATAATAAATATTAATCAAAACTTTTTACTTATTTATTAATATAACATTTTATAATATTTCCAAGAAGTGTCTAAAGAAATTCCAGTATGATATTCAATAATTCATTTGTACTGTAACACATAAATGCTTCAAGTATTATTTTGAGATACTCAACTCACGATTATATTTTGAATTCAAAAACTTTAAATAAATTTTCTCTATTTTTAATAATAATTTTTTCTTTTATTGCAATTATCATTTATAAAAAGTAAATCACACGATAGATTATAAAATAGATGTACCATCAATTATGTTTAATTAATATAAATAATGAATTAGAGTTTACTCATTACAATAATACCTCTATTTAATAACTTTATAATAAAGTTAAAGTAATTTGAACAATTTGACAAGCATAAATAAATTGTATTGAATAAAACGTTGAGATAAAAAAATTGAAAAATTCATATTAATAAAAAGTGAAATAATACCATAAGATGAATACAAAAATGAGTTTTCAAGTATGACTAAAAATTGCGATGATGAATGAACATCAAGTGCGAAGAATAATAAGAAAATATACGAAGAGAGTGAGAAAAGCGAAAGGGCAGGGCACTAACCTCTGAACTATTCTTGAGTCGCGAAAGAAAGCCAGATAGTGCCTTATGCACATCGTGACTCAAACCCATTCTACTTAATTAATACTTTTCATTTGATTAATTTTTTTAATGCTTCTAGACGAACTCATCCTTTTTCAAATTTTTTCAATTGTTGATGGTGAATCATTGAACATTTTTGTATCACCGTAAAAGAAGAGTACATTTGTTTTTACAAAAATTTATTCATCTACACAAAGCGTATAACAAAAAACACTCGATTCTTTACGAAAAAATGAAACATCCTTTTTTAAATACATGATATTTCATTGTTAAACCTTTTTTCACCAATGAATGAATATTTATTTTAATTTTTTTTTTTTTTTTTTTTTTATTATTATTATTTGTTATAAAAAGATCCAATCAATAAATTAGTACTTAAATTTCATGTATGTTTGATTTTAAAATATTATAAATCTATTTATAATTGACTAAAAACTAATAGCAATCATAATTTAAATGCGCAACATTAAAAATAATAATAAATAGAAATTCAATTTTTAAATTCTCTAAAGAATTTAAATGGAAACACATTTTAAAATATATATATTTTTACTCCTATATTAAATACAATATTCAATAATCATTCGTAATTTTTTTTCAAAAAAATTATCATTAATTTCAATCAAAATAACCTACGACATTTATATAAAGTTCAAAATCTTTTTAAAAACATTACAAAAAACTTAATGATTATTAAGAACGTCGATTAAATAAGATAGATAATCAAATTAATTACAGATATCTACATTTGATATAAATGTTTTTAAATTTATGAAACAAATAATAAACTTATTGACAATAAAATTTGCATATTTCTTGGTTACCTAAAATTTATTATAAATGATGAAAATAACTCTTTTTCAGTGTTAATTTTCAATCATCAATAAATAATTTTTTTTTCTTTTTTAAATAATAATCAAATAACATTCAATTTATATTTAATATAATTTGTTAATTATAATATTAAACTTTTTATATTTACATTTACATTTTTACGTAATCGAAATGAACATAAAAAAATCTAGGAAATTAAAATGTTTCGTTTAGTTTAGTTCCAAGATAAATATTTCTGAATTAATCTCTTAAATACAATAGATACAATCCAAATTTAACTGATTTGTTTTCGGAAATTTTAGATATATAATCATTATTCATTATTATTACTAAACAGAGAATCATATTTAAGATAAATTATAAGCTATTTTAAGTCACATATTAAATCTTTTATTTTATTATGAATTATTTAATTTGAATCAAGTAATAGATTTTGATGAATATGCGAAATTTATACGTACATAATAAAAGAAAACTCTGTAGAATCATAATATCACTATATACTGTGTTGTTCTCTGGTTCAACAATATTATATATTATGAACTGTAATATTTATGTTTCAAAATTATACCAACTAAATTTAATATTTAATTTCATTAATTATTTCCCTTTGAATGTATTATTTTCAAATCCCTATAATAACGTAGATCCTAAAAAGATATTAATTTATTTTACATTAAATTATAATTTTCTAGCATACAATTTCTATAATAATATATTGACATTTTAATTAAATATAAATAAAAAAATAATATAATATTCAAATATATCATTTGTTTAATTAACTTAAATGAATCACAATTCGGTATGTTACAAACATGGAAATTGTATGAAAAATTGTTTATTAAGCAATACTCAATTTTGAAGTTTAATTTATAATAATATTTAATGAATTTAAATCGTTTATAATAGTAATTATTTATACTATATCGATCAATTTTTAATATTTTAAAAATTTTTAATGTTTTTTATTTTTAAAATTTGAAACTATGTTAAAATTTAAGCTTTTATCTCTTTTGCATAGTTTTTTAGTAATTTAAGCTTTCCAATTTTAATTAATACATCAGTTTAACTTGAAAATTCAAGAGTTAGATTAAAAATTAATAAGTGTACATTAAAATTTTTTTTTAAATTCACAATCATTAAATTTCTTTAAAAATTTATGAATTTTTTTGCTTTCTATTATTAGTAATTCTATTTTATATCTATACAATATGTAGATCAGAATAAGCATTTTATAGTATTTTATATTTTTAATGAATTTTATCCTATGGATTACATTTTATTGAACCTAAAATATAAATGAAAATAATATGATGAAATCTAGTTTATATTGTTGATTGCCTCTTTAAAATTATTTTCTTATAAAAATGTTTTCAATCATTCGTATTTGTAATAACTGTAAACAAATTTTGTATCTAATGAATATTTTTTAGATATATCAAAAATATAAAATTTTTTAATGCTATAAAACTATTTAAATTATTGTCAAAACGTCTATTTCACTAATATTTGATAAACGTATACACGATATGTTTGACTAAAAGCCGGTTCGTTCAACTGATAATAAAATTTTATGACTGGACTTTTTATTACTTTTTTTATTTAAAAAAATCAAATATATAGATTATTGTAATTAATTTTTTGATGTTTTATCTAGCTAGTATATTTTTAGTTTTTTTTTTATAATTGAAAATATTTTAGAATTAGAATTTATGTAGTTAGTTTTCTAAAAATAATAATATTGATAAAATGATTTTTATCACATAATATGAAAATGTAAATTAAAAAAAATTAAAAAAATTTTAATTATCATTGACCTAATTAAAAAAAAATAATTAAACGATTTTACTACTAATATTATCGTAATGAGTAACGATTTGGTATTAAATTTTAAATGAACATTATACATACGTGAATATATGCAGTAATATAATTTATAAACTCAACAAATTTAAATTAAAAATTAAATTATGCTAAATCCCCTTATATTCTTTAAAGTTATTTTTTATATTATATTCCGCATAAAATATGAAGAGTTTGGAGATTACTTGAATTTGACTGATAATTGTTTCGAACAACAATAAATTAAGGTAATATTAGCCGAATGCATCTTTGTGAAATATAATTCAAAATGGAACTCTGCATTACGAAATTTTTTAAATGTTGTGCTTTAGAAAAATAATTGTCATTGGTACGAGTTTTTGACAATAAGCTAATGGAATAAGTGAATGTATAATAAATTTAGAAAAAAAACGTATCTGCACATTAAGAAAATACATACACAGGACAATTGTAAAATAAAAAAAAAGAATTACTTACTCTGAGGAATTAAGTGAATACTCGGTTACTGAAATTGATAATAGCAAACTTGAAATGAATTGAATGAAATGCACCATAAATCATCAAGATGAAATAATAATAATGGTGATAATATTAATAACAACGACAACAACGACAGCAGCAGCAGCAGCAACAACAACAACAACAACAACAACAACAACAAAGATAACGATGATGATAACAACAACAACAACAGCAACAGCAACAACAACAACAACAACAACAACAACAACAACAACAACAACAACAATAGTAATAATAATAACACTATATCGTGAATAGTCAGTGGAATAACAAAATTCCGAGCTTAATTGCGGGCTGTTCTCACGAATTCGCACTTGTTTCGCTGGCTCCTCTATCTCCTTAATTGATTGTTCGAATGTAATTGATTAGATGCACTCAAGCACATTCTAGACGAGGAGGAGGATCGCGGCTTTACGTCGAAAAAGTTTCGGTTAGCTTTTGGCCGAGCAGGTTAAGGTTTTCGCGGATGTAAATGTTTTTTCGATGCTGTCTGAAGGCGTGACACGCCTGTACTGCCGTAGGATTGAGTCATGACGAAACTACATTTTGCTTCCATGCCGCTGATTGTACGAACTGTTGTGCCACGACCAAGCCGGCACTACTAACTACTGAATGAATAAACTTGGCCTCTGCCAAATTCTCTCATTATCTCTCTCAGCTCCTAATTATAAACACTATTATTATCTCTTATATATTTATTTACAATCTCCGTATTTTGCCTTAGATTTTCAACACGTTTCTACTTTTCACAATAGAGTCCTCTCTTGTGTATAAGGAATTCTCGAAAATCCATTGTGTGGATCTGATGTTGTCGATTAATCTTACCTGGATAATACGTTTAATCGCGCTTTATAAGGCCAAGATATTTGTAAAGCTCACGCGTCCATTATACTTATTTGCATTCTTTTAGCGTTAGATCCACACGTAACATAAACCCGCCGATTACAATATCTAAATTTCAATATAAATCTTTCCCTTTTTTTCCTTTGGCAATAATTTTATAAAACCATCCTGTTATTTCAAACTAAATTATTATTTACGATTTTCCTCAGTTTTTAAATAAGAGTTAAATTTTATCTATCCGTATATCCCATACAAATCGAATTTAGATAAAATGACGTCTGCTAGCTTTTGATATTTTAAGCTGCATCCGGTAATTTAATTAATTTACGTAAATAAGAAATACAGAAATTTAGATAAAGAAATTTAGGCTTTCGTGATGCAATTCTAAATTTATTGGCTTATTAAAATTGTTTTGATTATTTATATTTTTAAATCGAAAAGGTCTCTAAATACTAAATTTTACGAATTGTTGAATAAATTTTTATTTTCTAAATATTTACATACTATACGTATTAACAATGTACACGTAAACGTATAAAAATTCATGTATAGTAAATTTCTAATTGATTAAATTAATATAATAGGTATTCTTAAAAATGCATATGGACTTTTTTTATTATTTTTAATTATAACTAAAATATATAAATTTAAACCATATTAATATCAAAAAAATATTTTATAAGTAATATATAACGAAACGTATATTTTTAATAATGTTTTGTAAGTGTATTGTAGAAAATTAATTATAAATATCCGATGAATAAAACAAAAAACAAGTGAAATATTTGATAGATTCACAATTAAAAATGGCTTTTCAAATTTTTTTTAATTTGTTACTGACATATTCAAAATAATGTATACTCAACAGATGCTTTTGTTAATTATATAAATTTCAATAATAACTTACACATTTTATAGTCATTTTTATATATAATATAAAAATGATTGTATTTAAACTTTATGTGAAACTTATTTTTTCTATTTCAATCATAATTTATACAAAACAGAATTTCTTTTATATTATTTAAATATTTGAATAACTTAAAATGTACAGACTATCTTACTTATCGACTGTAGATAAATAAATAGCTATTTAGTATGTGAAACAATAATGAATATAAATTTAATGATTTTATATTATGTTTATAAATTACATTCATAACAATTGAATAGTACAGGTTAAATCAATAATATATATAATCATTATAATATACATCATTTAACAATATTGTTATTTAAATTATTTTTAGTACGGCTATATTTTTTCAAAATTTATTATTATTTGTTATTGTTTAATCAAGGTTTTAAATTTATTGTCACATATTGACAAAACATATTTTATTTGTTAACATTTCAATACCTAGTATTTGGATTTGTGTGAATATAAATATATATACTTAAACATAACTCTGACTTAAACCAATAAATAATCATTACATAATGTTAGACCTATACTATAACTTTTAATACGCAAACAGTAAATAAAGAAATGTGATGTAAATTGTGTTCATAAATATATAAAATAATATAAATATAAAAAGTGCATTCATAGTTAACCCCGTAAGCTTTAATAATTATTAAAATATTAAGCGAAATGAATGTAATGAAAAATATAATTACATAAATATTTAATAAATTTTTTATAATCCTTAATATTTATAACTTGATCTACAAAATTAAATTTCAAATGTATTATTTATTAAACGAAAGCCAACTAATTAAAAGTTAGATAATAATCGAACTCTGATTAGTTGAATTTAGAAGTAATAGCACAGAACTTTTTATGAAGTATACAAAAAAACTAGATACTAATTGGATAATAAGTTTCTATAATATAAAAAAAAACGCATGACTCTTTTACACAATACATAAGTAAATGAATGAAATAATCAAGAATGTAATAGATGCAATGGTTCCCCAAGTCATTACTATTTACATCTATAGTTATATAATAATAAAATACATACATTGATAATAAATTATCATATATTATATATTATATCATACGTAATATAAATGTTTACATTTACAATAAATTTTCATTTAAAATCTAAAATATGTGAAAAATATACATCAATAATTCTACATAATAGTAAATTTAAAATAATTAATCCAATGATATCGAATTTGATGGAGGGTATTATACATTGATGCAATGCAATGGAAAAAATGATTCATCCCAAGATATCCGATCGACGACTAAATACTACGACAGAGTACTCAATACATGTCGGATAATCTGATATTAAAACGATTCTGTAAAAAATAAACAGGATGGCAACCGAGAAGGTTTCAGTTTCCAATCAAGAAAAAAAAATGAAGAAAATCGGGAGAGGAGAAAAAATGACTTACTGTACATTGGAGCAGCCTCCAATATAGATACTGTTAAACTAGACATCATGTAACAAGAGAACATAATCTGTCAACTTGATCGAAGGTTCAACAAACTTTTCAGATGACATATGAATACTAGTATCTAACCTTAGAATTCTGTACTATGAAATTACATGGTTAACTTTCGGACAAGGTTGGATGCTGCATAAGTAGAGACAGAAGTTCGATGTCCCAGAAAATTCTAGAATTTCAATAACTTAAAGGGTGAGAATAGAAAATGTGAATAACACTTATAAGAAATTATATTGAAAATAAATGTATAATATAAAAGGTTTATCGACACTTATTGTTCCTAATTATTAAAACAGTATCATTCAAGACTTTTCCAAAATGTATCAATGATATATTTTGGAAAATGTATTAAAATGATATAAAAAAATATTATTTAAATACAAATTAATTAATTTATAAATTATACTACAAGATTTTTTTCAATAAATTATAATATCATTGTCAAAAAAATTGCTGTGTTACTAGTATGTATTAAGCAACAATATAACTTATTTCATTAGGTACACTTTTTTATTCGTATTTTTTAAAGTTCGTACGTAACAATTTCAATTTATTATATACATAAACACAATAGATTTTTAATAAAAATATATGTAATACATATAGCATACATTTTTCGTACAATTTATCAATAAATTTAATCTTTATTATTCATAAATTTAAAAATTATTTTAATTATTAAAAATATTTATAATATATTCATATACGTAGGTATGTTTTAAGTTGTTAAATAATTTAATCGTTTTTAAGATTTTATATTAAACTTATTAATAATATACGAAAAAATAGATTTTTATTACTATTGAAATATTATTGTATAAAATATTTTATAAAAATATCTATTAATGTATGCTTATAAACTTACGCATATTAAACTTAAACATAGTTAAAATCATTTATACATACACATTTACTCATTTATACGCATTAATTTGTAAAAATTGAAAAAATAATTTAAGTCACTTTGGTAACCAAAAATAACAAATTGACTAGATATATCTTTTCATTTATACACAGCAAACTCCTAAAGAAAATATTTTATTAATTTTATTTTCCTTTGATTAAATCATTTTTTAAACTTACAAACTCAATAAAATATTATAAAATGTTTTGATTTAATAATATCATTATCTTAAACACTACATTATATTAAAAGAAAATGAGTTTTTTCATGCTTGAAAAATTCATACAAATGCTCAAGTATGCTCGAATACAATCATTAAAGTCTTATACATATCTTTATTATTCAAAGTTGAATATTTTTAACATAAAAAAGTATTTTGCTAATTTACAACATTATTTTTATCATATTTATATTCAACAATAATATTTTATATAATAAAATTTCATAATTAATATTTGTAATATTTTGAAGTCATTACAAACACAAGTAAAATATTAAATAGAAATATTTCACAATACAAATAAATTCAATGTAAACAATTTTAAGAAATAAAAATATGATACATAAAATTTTAAAATAGATTTCTATTTAATTTTAATAAGAAAGAAAATAATTTTTAAAAGAAAGGTATTTAAGAAGACCTCTATACCTACTTTCAAAAGTAGTACTCTTGTCGTTTTCATTCAGATCACCTTCTCTTTGTAATTTTAGAAATATTATAATTTTACTATTAAAAAAAAATGTTAATTAATGAAAAATTATTCTGACACTTTTAAACTTTATTTTTATTCATAAAGTATTATTAAGAAATATATCTATCGATTTAATATATAAGACTCATAATGTACAAAAAAAATATTTAAAAATACTAATTACACTAATACGAAAAAATTGTATATAAAAAAAATATATAAAAATCGTTATACATAATGTACATGTTATCAGAAATTGGTATAAATAAAATTTCTAAAAAGAAATCATAGTAACTATTAAAAATTTATAAGTAATTCATTAAAATAAGATCATAATATATTTTTTTATACATACACATTTTTATTAATACTAAAAAAAAAATTTTTATTACTTCAAATGAATATTTTGAAATAATTCATTAATATTTATTATTTATTATAAAATGGTGTTTTATATACTTTTAAACTCTTAAATATATTTAATCAGCTTAATATAAATCATAATTACTTGAAAATATCGTCTTAATATTGTGATAATTATCGTAAATTTTAAAAATAAATGTTAAATTATAAATATAGTAAGTAAAAACTGTTTATTATTTTAATTTCACTGTATTATCAATATTTTTAATGATGCAAATAATCTATTCATATTGATTAATTAATTAAAGTTTTGAAGAGCTATTTTCTTTAGAAATTTTTTCTATTTTTTTTTCTATTCTATTACATTTGGTAGTTTTACCCTTTCTATATATTCTTATTTAAAATTCATTATTTAATTCGAGCTAATAAAATAATTATGATATGAGAAAGTTAAGCAAAATTCTAACAAGATAATAGATTATTTATATTTACTTGTACTGTTTTCAAGAATAATAAGAAGAAAAACTGTGTACTCGAACGTTTAATTATATTATTGAACATAATAATAATTAGAATTAAATGCAATTAGTAATGATATTTTTATTGGTAAAATTTATTTATTGGTATAAATATATATCATAATCTTTCAAACCATCAAGTGAATAATCGACTATAATAAGCGGAATTATAAAAATAAAAAGAGAGAAAATGATTTTTGTATTACATGCGATAATTACAAGTGACAGTATTTTAAAAGTGAGAGCAGAAAGAAAAATTTTCACTTGTATTTTTTCTGATTGCATTTTAAATAAACAATAAAATGCTTCTTGCTGAAAGTTTGTTTATTTACGAGAAAAACTTTCAAAGCACTTATACGTATATGTAATTGTCAGTTTTCATCCAATGATTTATAAATAAATGGAAAACTATAAAATACAACCCAATAATTCTCTTTCTTTAAATTTCATAACTTTTATAATTAAAATAACTTACAACTTCATAATAGATATATATACATATAATTTTTTACAACATTACATCGCAAATAAGCAATATTTCTATTTGATCATTTATTATTATTTTATATGAATATTTTATGAATTTAAAATTATTTATATATTTTATTTATAATTATTTTACTATTAAAATTAATGAGTTCTTTGTAGAACAAATTTATTTTATTAAATTATTTTTTTGTAATAGATAATATTAGAAAAAAATTTCTATTAAAATGTATGATATTTGTCAAAATGTCAATGAAATATTTCTAATAAAATCCTATAAACAATAAAATGTATTGAAAATATTGAATTATTATTAATACTAAATGTGTTATGAAGATTGGATTTATTTTAAGGTGTTAATGTATAGAAAACCTTATATATCAATTGTTCATAAATAAATTAATATTAATATTAACTTTTTTTTATGTATCAAATTAACATTTAATATTAATTGGGTTTGTATATAGATTTTATTGATCGTCAAATTTTGAGTCACCATTTAAATCATTTTTCTATATACCATAAAAAAAATTTTTATTATTAATAAAATTGTATAAGTTTTTTAATAAATTTCAAGCAGCATATAGTTTATAATAAATATAATAGTGATATAGATTCTAAATATATAAATTTAAAAGTATTATATTTTTTCAAAAGAAATAAAAATTTCAGTAATATTTCATTTTTATTTTTTATATTCAAAAAAACTTTTTTGCTAAATTGCTTATTATAATTAGTAAAAATTTCAATCCTTTACTTTAAACCATTAGCACATATAAAATAAATGTCTCACTTAAAGCTTGAAAGCATTTGTAAATTCAGCAATTAAGATAAAATTTTTTTAAAATGCGATCTTTAAATATAGGAGATTGTTTATTGTCATATTATAATAAAATATAATAAAAATGAATTATAAAAAAATTATTTTTCATTATATTCCAAAAAAAAAAAAAATGAAAAAAATGATTGAGTTAAAATATAAATAAAAAAATATTTTCCAGTATTTTTCTTAAAGTCTTAGTATATATTATTACAATGAAAAACTTTTCTTAAACATAGGTAATTATTTACAGTTTAGAATATGTTAAATAAATAATTTTATAATTGAACAACCTGAGCTAACGTAAGATGTGCATAAAAGGTTTCTGCATGAAATATCACACCAACTATGAGTAAGCAAGATTTTATACAGGGAATCTATGATCTGAATTTAATCAATCAGCTGAAAATCTTGTTATTCTCAAGCAAAATTCATACCTGTTATTCTTGCTCAGCTTCATTAAAAAAATTTCTTAATAATACAGAGTTATTCATTGGAAAATTTCATGTTTGGTTTTACTGAGTAAACTTCGTATGCTTAATAATCATTAATAAAAATGTTTTACGAAGGTATTATATTCTGGCTCACTTTAAAAAAAGAAAGTATTAACATTACAATTGCCAATTTAATTATTATTTGTTACATGAAATCGATCGAGGTCATTATTACTGCACGAACCTTTTATTACACTTATAAGATGTGAAATAATTTGATTAAATAAAATTTTTATAAAGGCACTGCAATAGGGTAATTTATAATAATAATAATACGTTTGTCAATTAATATTTTAAAAAATGCACTTTGTAATGGAGTGTATTTTCATGTCCAAATGAAAACATATGGGCTCCCATAATGACAGTAGTAAAGTAGCCATTTGCTCTTGCAATAGCAACGTATATTTAAAAAACGGATGAAAAACTGAAGTATTATTCAATTAAAAACATAAGGAAGATTAAAATTGTAATAGTGTCGCCCTTTTCCGAAGGAGAAATGAATAAAAACGACGGGTAAGAGATGAGAAGTGAAAAGGTGTTACTGTTCATGAAAACGGAACGTGGACCACGTGATACTTTCTGCTTCTCTGGACGATTAAGGTTGAAGAACGGTACTTGCTGCTGATCTTGAAAATGTGGACTCTCTCAGTTGTAAAGTCAACGGTTACGCCTTGATGCCTAGTTGGGTTGCGTATATGTGCTAATCGCCAATGGAAAGGCAAAATTTCGAATATGACATACTCTGCGCCGATGATTTATTAACAATCGCATTCAAATTTTCTATTAATATAACCAATTCGCTTTATAAATATTTAGAAGCTACTATTAAACATTTAGAGTAAAAAATTTGGAATTTAAATTTTTATCCTCAGAACTAATTTATAATGCATAATCCTTGGTAGATTCGAAAATTTTTATTTATACTACATATAAAGTTTAAAATATAAGTAAGAAGTGCTGCGTTGATATATTTTTTATTTTATATTGACAAAAATTACTCCAAAACATTTAAAACATTTACATTAAAAGTTACACAAATATTTCATACCAATATTATCAATGTTGTGACATTATTAAATTATTATACGAGTATTCTCTCAATTAAACAACGTTTTAAAGATTTTTAAAACCTTGTGCACAGAAAATTCGTTTATTAGAATAGTATATTCGAGCTCGAGTATAAATTTAGTATCATAGCAATTGGAAATGTGGATTTAAATACTTAAAGAGAAATTACCTCGAATATTCACTGTCTACTTTCCTTATGCATTTCAATTACAAATAGATTAAAATAACAAAATATTCTAAAAAATTTATGTACTCATGTTTTATTTATTATATAAATGTAAAAAAAATAAATAATATCTTTTAGTTTTATGTGTGTAATAATTTGATTGTTACCAATATGAAAAACATCGCTATGAATACAGTAATGGACAAATCATGTTTGATTCGAATATTTTTTTAATAATGACATATTATACATTTGATTTTTAATATATTTATAGTATAAAAGATAAGATAAAAATATCAAAAATTTAATATACTAATTTGATATTTATATTATATTCATGTAATTCATAGTGCTACTATAATACAAAATAAATTTCACTTTCCATTCCACTTTTTTCTAAGAATATATATAAAATTATTTGGATAAGATCCTTTGCAGTAAATATTTCAGAAAGTATTAATTAAAATATTAATTACACTTAATTGAAAGTAGAATTAATATTTGTAATATATTAATTTGATTTTTATTATATATGTTTAATCTTATGTTGTTAACACAGTTATTAACAATAATGAAATTTCTATTCTCTGCTTTGTGAGTAAGATAAATGTAGCACAATATTTATTATATTAAGTATTACTTTATATATTAACTGTACAGCATTTTTATGTATATTTATAAAAAAAAATAACAATAAAATTATAAAATTCAAATTTAAATTATTTAATTAAGATACCTATGGTAATTTTCTCTGATTTAACTGTTGATTCAAATATTTTTATTCGAATGCATAGCATATAAAAAGTAATAATAACTTAAAATTATACGATTATAGGATATTCAATTAAAATATAAAATAAATAAAAAAAATATTCATTAAAAATAAATATCCGTTATTCATCGAAATTCCATTTCCTTTTATTTGTGTAATTATTATTTATATTATTAATATATATATATATATATATATATCTATATATCCATATTAAAAATATACTTATTGTAAATTAATTATTAATAATTGTACTATTTAATTAAATTAAAATTATATCCTAACTTAAAGATGTAAAATAAAGAACACAAATACAAAAATACTGTAAAATGTGCATAAAAAAAAATTAGGATATTTTAAATGATTTCCGAATAATAGTTCATAACGAAAGATAATATAATAAATTATTTATTTTTTATTATTTCATGGAATATATATGTATGTACATATATACATAATAAAAATGTATATTAACGTTACTTAATAATAAACGCATAAAATACATATGGTATATTTTAATTTAATAATAAAACATGTTATAAACTTAATTTATAATATACCATAGATAATAATAATAATAATAATAATAATAATATATAAATAGCAATTAATTGAAATAATGACCTACATACATTGTCAGGAATATTAAGTTAAAATGTTTCTATTAAGAATACGAATATCATTATTTAATATAATAAAACAATAATTATTGTGTATTCGACTGAATAGTCGACCAATAAAGCTTGAGTAATTCTTTATTTTAATTTGTTCGAGACGAAGATAAATTTGTTTCTGTAGTTTATATTTTAAATATAAAAATAGTATATTCGTATATATATGTATACATAGGTTATAGCCGTGGATCCATCATTTATGGTAAACGTCGATTTTTACATGTAACCATCCATCCATCGGTACAAAATATAAAAATGTACATTGCAGCCACTTTTTAGCCTAAATATAATAAGTTCAAGTGTGTGGAACGAACGAATAGCATTAAATATTGAGTAGATGTATTTAGAACTAGGAGGAACTGATAAATTTGTTTTAAAAAAGAGAAGGAGAAATCAAAGTTGTTCCTGTTCTTCTCGGTTTTTTAGTGATTGAGGATGTTGGGGTAGCGGCGAAAGGCAAGAGAGACTCATAAGTGGGACATAGATACGTGCATCTCGGTATTTCGTCTTGGACCGAGATCGAGTCCGGATCATTTTGATTGTTAGTTTTACACTTAGGTGAAAAACACGCTAATACGTGGATTATATTTTTTATTTATAAAAGTGCAGTTTATACATCGCTAAAAATTTTAGTTCCTAATATATTATTATGTAGTATAAAGCCGACGGATTTAGCTCTAAACACTGTGTTTTTTATTTCTATTTCTTCTAATATATTCGCCAACACCCAAAGGGATCCTTCCAAAACAAACTTAATTAAAAATTTGTATGTTTTAAATAAAAATACTTCAAGACTTGACACGAGTAAGTACATTCTTACGATAATTTTTTTTGGTTAATGACAGGTGCATCCGTTTCAATCAACTATTTGATTATACATTTCTCAATAACTCTTTTATCATATTCAAAAACACTGAATTAACTGTTAAAGAAAACCTTATCAATGTAACTTAAAAATTTAATTAAACAATTCAAATTTAAACTGACAAAAAATTAATTTATTTCACTTATCATAATTACAAACATTTTTTATTAAATTAAAAATATATATTAAATGTAATTTATGGTATTCATTAATTTTTTAATAACCTGCAATTTATAATAAATAAATTTTTAATAGATATTAAATCAACTGTATCTATAAATAATTAAATAATTAGTGTACGATCCACATTTCTTTTTGAAAGTTTCGATATTTCGATGGGTTTATTTATATTTATTTCTTCTTGTTAATTCAATGAAGTACACATTTGTTTCTAACATAAATGTCGATAATTTTTAAATTCTTTACTAATCTTTAAATTTTAGGTTTTTAAATTAAATAAAAACTATTTAAAATGATATTTCAAATATTTTCTATGAACATTATTTGATTACAAGCCATAATACTTTTCAATTATTAAATTAAAATATCTCAATACTTTTACAATATATTTTTCATAAGTTTAAGCTAATTTTTACTTACAAATTTTGTAACTGCTTAGGTTTAAATTTTAAATTATTATTCATTAAAAGTACTGTTTAAAAATTTGAAGAAAAAAATTATAAATATACCTTAAAATAAGTAATGTTTAAGCATACGTAAAATAAATATAAAATTATAGCGTAAATTTTAAATAAATAAAAACTTTTCGGTATTATATTAATATTATACTATAAAATATTTAATTAAAATAATCATATAAATACATTTATTATAATTTATAAACTTCGCATTTAATTAATTATCATTAATGCATCAGTATATAATTATAATAATTCTGGTTCATTGAATGTGGGAAGAATCCTTTATCTAGATCACTTAAAAATCTTATAATTCAAAAAATGAATTCATTATTATAAATATTATAATGTATAAAATATTTATTTATTTAAAAATTATTTATTTAAAATATCCAAAGTTTTGAAGATAAATTTCAAATAAAATAATCTGTTAACACAATATTTTTGTTAATCTACATTTTTTTTTTTAAATACGAATTGAATATTGGTTAAACGAATTTTTTTTTATTCACTTTATGTATATTGTCAACAAAATATAAATTGTCATTACAAACTATTTTCAATGATTTATTAGAATAAATATTCAATTTAAATTTAACTAAATGAGTGGTTGAAATATTGATAAAATATAAAATAATATAATGGGTATAAATTAATCCTGCATAATGCACAAATATATATATACATATATCTACGCGAAAATATATTTATAAATACAGACAATTTGTTCAAGATTAGAATTTTCTTTTTGCAATTGTAAAATAGCTTTATTATTATTTTATTTTTTTATGTCTATTAATCTCTTTTGATTTCTTGATATATGATTATTGTATTATAAAATACGATACATGACAATAAAAAAGTTTACTTAATATTTTTCACTTTTATAGTTAAATAAATAATATTGCATAATTCAATATATAGTATTATTCATAATTGTTGCATTATAATTTTACTTTTTAAAAAATAATTACTGTAATTTCAGTTTTTAAATTAAAACCAATTTTGTTGCAAAATAATGCTTTCAAATGATATACCTAATTTAAATATTTATAATATATACAATACAAATAATATAAATGTAAAATCACATTTTTAATGATAATAATACCTAATAATATTCTCATTTAAAGTTGATTTAATATAATTTAAAATTTTCAAAAATTCAACGTTAACTACCAATTTCGTTAGTTTTATTGTTACTACTTGTTTAATATGCTAAAAAAATAAATTTGTTTAAAAAGAGAACTAAATTTATAGGTATATTAAAATTATATCAACTAATTTAACACAGGAATAAAGCATTTGAATTGTTATGCATACAATATTTATTTAAAAATGAACGCGAACAATATTTCTTATAGCGATGTAAAATATAATCTACTAAATACTGGTATTCAGTGAAAATAGGTAGCAACTTTCTTCAGAAATTGTTTAGTTAGTCGTAAGGAAGAGGGAGATCAGAAGATGATTGTCAGGCAGAGACTTGTAAAACAAGTATGGATGCTGAAAAGAGAGTTAAACGGGATTGACTTATTGAAAAGAGGTCAACATTAATTTGAGGTCAATCGTCAATCTAAGTAGTGAAGTCAGTTAAAATAATTACCAGAAACTGCATCACTTTTTCAATATCAGATATTATTACTAATAAGACGATAAACTTTATTAATTGATAAAACATGTATATCTAAACACAAAATTATGATATTATTTACCTTTGAAGAAATAAAATATACTACTATAAATATTGTGTACGGTCATTACATTATTCAAATTTTATTTTGTTTCCGTCAAAAATAAGTAACAAATCTGTGGTATGATAATAAAGTTATCCTAATATTAATATCCTATTTAGTATATCAAAAAATAAGTCAGTTTGAAAAAAGAATAAAAAGTTAATTACTATATAATTATGTATTTTCACGCATTTATTAAAATATTAAAAATATTTGTTACTCTTAAAATATAACTACTATTTTCGTATTTACCCTTTAATTTTCGAAATACACTAATAATTATTAATATATAATTTATAAATTAACTATTCAAAATATTTATTTTTGGAAATATTTTATCAAATCACTAGATTTATATTTTAAGAAAAAACCTCAATATTAATGGGATATAAAATATGAATTTTTTAGTAAAATATTAAGCCTCGTTTAAATCAATTCACATAACTTTACATATTACAACAAAAAATTTATTATACCTTAAAACGAAAAATTTTAAGATACACATTCGTGTAAATAATAAAATTAATTATAAAGTATAAAATATACTATAGATAATTTTTAAAGCACTATTTTTATTCACACTTTTTAAATTTTTTAATTATTAATTTAATATAATTTATATCATATAAAGATATATTCTACAATTAATTTTAAATATTTTTAATATTTTGAAGTTTGATGTGATGCACCTTCCATGTTTATTAAATATGAATTGTGTGATCCAATGAGGTGCCAGGTGAATAAAAAAGTCTATTCAATGTATTTGTCGACGTTTCAGCAAGTATCACTTGCCCTTATCAAGACTGTTTATTAAACATAATTACAAATTAACAAATTTTTTATTAATATAAATACATATGTATATTATAACGAATGATATAATTACCAATTGAAATTTCGGAATTAAATATTCTACAACTTATTAGTCGTAACGTCAGGTGTAAACTGTAAACAAACTCAAATCATATGTCCTCAATATATACTTAATTTGACACACTCTACGTCATATTGTTGTAATTCGTCATATTATTGAGGATCATATGATATTTGTTATTGAGATTTTGTGTGTCCTCTTTTCTATTTACTGTATTATTGTTGATTTTAATGTAAATCATTTCAGAAATTAATAGTTTTTTGTAATTATTCTCATAGTCAAGAATGTCTACATTATCCCAATCAATCACGTGTCCTTTATCTCGTGCATGGGCTGAGATAACAGATGTGTGATTGTTGTCTTTTTTATGCTCATTAATTCTTGTTTTTAAGTTTCTTTTTGTTTCACCAACATACACTGAAGAGCAATCTTTACATTTTATTTTATATACAATGTTAATTTTTTCTTCTTTAATCGTAACGTCTTTTCTTTTTTGAATAACAGAATTAAGTTTTTTATTAATGTTCGGGATTAGTTTTATTTCGTATTTTTTAAATTTTGTCGCATATTCCGAAAAATATTTTTCGATATATAACATATCACAACAATATGACGTAGAGTGTGACGTCAAATTAAGTACATATTGAGGACATATGATTTAAGTTTGTTTACAGTCTACACCTGACGTTACGACTAATAAGTTGTAGAATATTTAATCCCGAAACCTCAATTGGTAAATATATCATTCGTTATTATATACATATGTATTTATATTAAATAAAAAAATTTGTTAATTTGTAATTATGTTTAATAAACAGTCTTGATAAGGGCAAGTGATACTTGCCGAAACGTCGACAAATATATTGAATAGACTTGTTTTTATTCACCTGGCACCTCATTGGATCACAGAATTCATATTTAATATTTTTAATATTATTAATGTATAATAAGCAATTTATTATTGATCTCTTTTTTAAATGTATATCAATAACAAAATTTTATATTTTTATTAATTTACATATATATATATTTTCATGCTATAATAATGGAATTCTTAAACTTCAAGATTCTTTCAAGGTCTAAACATTATATATGGTTGAAAATGTTTCTTACTGAGTTTGTGGTCTCTATGCTATGAATGTCTTTTGTTTGATTACATTTCTTACTGTCCTTCATCGCACAATGATCTCAGTATACGCAATTAACCAAATAACAATTGAAAACTCGTTTATATTTACTAGAGAATAATAATTATTATATAAATATGAATAATTAATTTATTAATTCGATAATTTTCAGTAATATACGATATATTTAAATTTATTAATATTTTAATAACAAAAAAATTTTGACTATTTTAAATACAATTAACCGTGTTAGTAATTTATTTAGAAATATAATAAGTAAATATATTATGTAAAAATTAATTAATCACATCCTTAGATATTTATATGATAAAAAAATGCTGATAAATTTAATTAATTAATATTAAACTGGATTTTTTGCTCGAATTTTTATATTTGTAATTTATTTTTAATAAGTTAAATATTTTTAATCAAACAATAATATTTTTTTTCGCTTAATGTCAATATATAATTTTATTTATTATATTTAGCGACATGGATTCTTTTTATTATCTTATTAAATTTACAATATATATTTAAAACAAAAATTTATCAAATAAATGCATTTGTGAATAGAATTTTTTTTAATGTGCATTACTGTAACAATTATATTTAGTTTGAACATCTTTAGTAAATTTTGATAAGAAACTTTAATCAAGTTTTTTAACACATTAATTAACAAAAGATATCGAAATGTGCAGTTAGCTCAATAATAAAAGATAAAAGAACAAATAATTATTTAAATTATAAACTTAAATTAATTTTATTGATATTTTAAGTCATATCATTATTAAGATAACAATATAAATGTAAATTATTATACTAAGTATGTAAATTGAACGAAAAGGATTATGGTTGAAAAAGTCTGCAATAAAGCAGCAAAGAAGCAATCTCAGAAAAAGATAAAAAAAAAAAAATTATATACTGAAGTTCCCATGTTTAGTCTCTCTTTATATTCTCAATATATTATGTATCACAATAATTATTCACAGTATAATCCTCAATAATTGTAAAACTTAATTCATTATTACATAAATAATGAATACACATTTTTTCGTAACATGGTTCTCCAGTTTGTATATTAGATATTCTACAATATAAATTATGTTAATCCTTATGATGCATTACAATAAATTAATATGAAAAGATTTATTCCAAAGAATAAATAAATAAATAAATAATTTTATAATTTTTCAAAGACAAATTTGGAGTTATGAAGAGTTTTTGCAATAGTTGAAAATAATATTATACATGTATTTACATATTTTCTGGATGAATCTTTACTCATTACATCTTGTGGACTCTATTCTACTTTGATAATACAAAATATCCAAATTATATAGCCATTAAATTACAAAAATGTATCAACATTTTTTCTGTTGGAGTTAATTTTCTTAATCTATAGTATTCTATAATAAACTCTATACGACTTCTTTACAGTATCTGATTCTTGAATCTTGTTGAATGTTTAACTACTTTACTAATACTAATTTGCTTAATAAAAATGATTTTTAAAATATATGTTTTAATTTTTTATGTTAAAACAATTATTCTTTCCGTTCTCTCTTCAATAAAATTTGAAAAATTTTTTTTTTAATACTCTGTTCCAAAAAAAAAATAATATAATATTAATGTCAATAAATAAACCATGAAAAATGAATATTTTTTTATTGTTATTTCAAATACTTTTTTTTATAAATATATATTTTTTATACTCATATTAATTTAGAAGTTAATAATCAATATATTAATTTAAAACTAAGCTTTTAGATTCATCGATAAATTATTTAATATTTTGTACTTTATTTTTTTATATATAAATGAAATTAAATATATAATTAAAATTTATTCTAAAAAAAAAATTAATATATAAATATAATTATATTTTATAAATTATTAGTTTATGATATACGAAAAATTAATTTCATCAATAATTTCATATTTAAAAATTATGAATATTAATTTAACTTCTCTAATTTTTATTGAAGCAAATTTAAGTATTAAATAAAATATCAATCAATAATTTCTTTTTAAAGGTTCAATATCGAAATGGCGCCGAACTTATTTGGTAATTCGGCGACCCTTTATTTGGAGGCTTCGCAGCAAGGAATACCTCAAGAAAAACCTTTAACTATATCAAAACCTTATACTTCTGTTAAAAAAGTAGATAGTAACAAATACACATGGAGCATCGTGTGGAGAAATGTAATTGCTTTTGTGTACCTGCATTTAGGAGCTCTATACGGATTTTATTTATTTTTTACAGCAACAAAGTTCCTTACTGTTTTATGGTGTAAGTATTTTTTTTAAACTTCGCTAATATTAATAAACTTATATTATAGCTATTTGTAATACGAATATGAGATATATAGAAAATGAGTATAAATAAATTTTTATTTAAAAAATATTTTACAGCATTTGGATGTAAATAACTGATAAACATGTATCTTTATCAAAAAAATCATTTATTTTCAACGTTTTTAAAAATTATATCAATTTAAAAGAAAATACTATAAATAATAACTATACAAAAATATTATTTTAATTAATTATACTATTATTAATACCAAAAGCTTTGTAAATTTTAATCTATTGATCATATTTATACAAATTAGTAACTTTTTTTTATATTTAAAGCACAGATATACGTTATATCTTATAATAACTAATTACTTTTTAAATAAAGACTTGTGTAAAAATTTTTAAAATGTAGATTTTTTTGAAAAAAAATTTGATCAATTTTTTTATAGATATTTTGAAGTAATTGAATACATTCAAGAAATTAACATAACTGTTTAATCTCAGACATTCATAATTTGATATTAATTTAATAGTTCCTTTAAAATTATTAATATTTAATTGCATTGCTATATGTAGTATGAATTTATCAAAAAATTGAATATAATATTGCTTTAACAATAAAATCAATTTAAAAATAACAATAGTAATTATATAATATACATTATATTTAATTTAATATTTTTATAAAGTATTTTTACTTCATTAATTATATTATTATAATATTATCTTTATTTATATTTTAAATATAAACAATTATTTTTTCATTTTTATTTAACATTTTTAGCGGTGCTGATTGCCGCCGTAGCTGCTGTAGGCATTACAGCAGGTGCGCATAGATTATGGGCTCACAGGTCTTATAAAGCAAAATGGCCAATGAGGCTTATTCTAATGATTTTTCAAACTATAGCATTCCAGGTATTTATAATATTAACACTAATATCTTTATAAATAAAAGTTTTCTCAAAAATCAATGAATTTTAATTATTTTCAACTTTTAAAATAAAATAATATATTTTAAATTTACTACCTAAGGTTATTTGTTGTTTATATAATTCTTTTCAATAAAATTATCTCCTTTTGCGGATATAGTTGCATGAAAAACCTGATAATTTTTATATACTTGTTTATTTAAAGAATACATATCACTAGTTTTATTTAAAAAGCAATTTTTGTAGAATCATTATTTTAGTTTATATATAAATATTTCAATTTACATTATTTTTTTATAAATAAAAAATTTTCTTTTGTCACTAAATAATTTTTGAATTATTAATTGAATGTGTTTTGAATAATTATTTTATTAACTCATAGATTATTTCCATTCTGTTCTTAATGTTATATTACCACGGTCAATAATAAAAATTAGTTAAATAGTAATAATTTTTATAAATTCACCTATTAACAATACCCATTTTAATAAATGTTAGTTGCATTTTGAGTTATATTAATAATATTGTATAGACATTTTTTATAACTTAGCCTTAAAGTCCAAAACAACTACGCTAAATTCTTGTTGAAGTTTGTAGAAGTAATTATAGCGATGTTTGGGCAGTAATACGTTATTATATGAAAGTAAAGCTTAGTGATTACATTTTTTTTATGATAATGTAAATAAAAAAAGAATAAAGAAAGACATAATGAATAGTTTGGCAAAACGTGCTGTTATTATATGAAAAAGTCATAAACTGAAGAAGTGAAATCATTGTCGATAAAGAAAACATCAAGTTGTATAATTGTAACAGTACATTTTAATGAAAATTAAAAATCGAAAATGTAGCTATATTATAAGCGAATGAAATTCTTTCAGTGTACATTCACATTGTAATCCATATGTGACAGAGTACTTACTTTAAAAATATGAATTAAATGACAATATAAATTAAAAATATATGTACCTTTAAATGTAAAATAATTTGTATTTTTGTTAGAAATAAATGATAATAAATGGTAAAAGATTATTAATAGGGGAAGTGCGGAGATGAGAAAGCATTGCGCAAATGTTATGAAACTTTGTCAGTCATTCATAATGCTTATAGAAATTACGAATAAAATATTATTAGCTTTTGCACGCCGCTCTCAAAGGTTTTTTAAACGGCGTAATTTTTGTGACTGTTTGCTAGAACCGAAAAGCGTAATTACGGTAACCTTTCAGACTCTCTATTCCCTCGCTGCACAGGTGAAGACGCACACTTACTAATAGATCCTTTCACCGCACACACTTTCAGTACCGAGCGCTACACTTAAACATATACATCATGTATCCTCTGGTGCATTAACTCGGCCACTCGGATGATGCGCGAGCACACGTTTTCAACACACGTTAACTACGAAGGTGACAAAATCCTCCGAGATCGTGATAAACAAGAGACACAGACTCCTAGGACTCTGACCGCATTCGCATAAACTGCGTTCGCAATTAAAAAACAATCGACGATTTGTCTGTTAATGGCAATACGTACCTGCCGAGTCACGTGGATGAGATCCAGGAAACATGCGCAAACCAAACATTCCCAACTCGAAAGCTCTCCTCGGGAAAAATTCTAGCAGCCTCCTTGGACTAGATCCTTTTAACAATCTTCTCACCGACAATTCCGGATGATCTTTTCCATGTATCCCGATGAGTACCATTACAACTCGATTTCTTTACTGCCTCACTCTCACCATACCTTTCTTTTCCATCTCCGTGGCAAAAGTGAAATTTGTGGGCAAAACTTTTATCGGCGTCTCGCTACTTCCCTCTCTATATTTAAGCTGTCGGTACTTTGCTTACGATCTTTTTAACAAATACACACTATTAAAGAAACCTCAAACTCTCATTGACTTATATTAATTAATTTTAAAAAGATTGTAATAGTATTTATTTCAAAATCTAAATCTCTATAAATATTTTCATTTTATAGATCCTTTATTTGACTCAGACTTTAAATTTTTTTTCTTTATTTAATATTTTAAATTTAAGTATAATTATTTTTTAAAGACTGATACTCATAGTTACTGCATATTTTTATTGTAAATTTAAGCTTAAATTGTTTTAAATTACTAGAGATTTTCTTGAATAATTTAATTTCTTATGAATGAAATTGTATTTTTCTTCACAGTGTTATTCAACAAAATTAATCGGTCAAAATAATTGATTTACCAACTTTTTTTTTAATTTGATCTTTTAAATTAGTGTATATTTATATATTATTTAATTTAACATACTCATTTGAATTTTTATCAATTCTTATATATAATTTAAATATGATTTATTTTACAATAAAAATTAAAAAAATTTCAAATTGCAAAGAAAATACTTCTCAAAATAATTGACTATTTAAAAACGAAAATTGAGTATTTTTTAATAAAATAAAATAAAAATATCGTATATAATAAGGATATATATAAGATAAACAGTGGTAATAGCATTACATGCCCTATTTTTCTTTTATGCTTAATAACATTCTTATTGTATATTAATGGAATAAAAAAAAAAAAATTTTTTCAAATTATTATTACACTTTATTTAGAATCATCTTTTCGAATGGGTTAGAGATCATCGAGTACACCACAAATTCACAGACACGGATGCTGATCCGCATAACGCCCAAAGAGGGTTCTTTTTTTCACACATGGGTTGGTTGCTCGTACGCAAGCATCCTGATGTTGTTAACAAAGGGGCTACAGTCGACATGAGCGATCTCGAAGCTGATCCGATTGTTGTCTGGCAACGAAGGTAATTTTAACAGTTTATCGGATTGTTGTAAACAATAACTCATATGTCGAATCTTCAAAGCTCATTTATTCCTCGAGGAATATAAAAAGCCAAATTATCTAAAATGCACAGAGCATTTAAGTACGGAGAAAATTAAAGATTTAACAAAATGAATTCTTAAAAAGTAAGATAAAAAACAGATATAAAATACTTAACTTTATTGGTTGATAAAATTTAATAACCTTTGATAACTTTAGAAATTTTCCTTTAATTAACCAATTTGGGTTTTAATGTCTTCATTAAAATTTATCAAAATAATCTTGAATTTTATCTTTGGAATATAAATGATAATTTTATGAATTAGTTGGTTGTAAAGAAACAACCCATAGATTTATCATCGCTCGTACGACAACTGCAGATACCCACTACAAATGCACATAAAACTTATGCACGCAAACATACACGCACTGTGTACACAGGCGCTAGCAGAAAATAAAACAATAATTGTCTTTGCCGAGCTCGTCTTCGTCGCCTATACACTATCACAAAAGTTTTTCCTCCTTAAAAGATTATTATATTATACTGCCGTGTTATCTTTCAATCTGATCATAATAACTGTATTTTATTAGCGCAATAGCTCTTCAAAGGGAATCGTACGCCTCCATTTATTAAGGCAGATCACCAACAAGCAACGTACACAACAATTAGACGCACGCACGCACGCACGCACGCACGCACACACACACAGAATTAACCATAAATATTCACACGGCAATCGATTTACGATCCGAGACAGGGCCTTAAATATTAACTATTATGTCCCATTGTATTTTTAACTACTACTACACTTATGCACTAAAGCGTGTAAAATAACGATGCGTTTGGTTTGAATTATAATTTATACATTTTATTTAAATCAGAAAATATAAAAAAGAAATAAAATATGGTTTACTAAGTTTATCATTTTCTGCAAATAATAATATACAGGAAATAAAATATTTTCTTTCCATTTGTTTAAAAATGTATAGTAATGTGCGTTATATGTTTTAGACTTTACATCATCTTGATGCCTATCTTCTGCTTTTTACTTCCTGCCTGGGTGCCATGCTACTTTTGGGGTGAAAATGCCATGTATTCTTGGTATGCAACAATTTGCAGATACACAATGTCTTTAAATCTCACGTGGCTGGTGAATTCTGCAGCACATATTTGGGGTACAAGACCATACGACCAGTGAGTAGATTGCATTAAAATATAATTTATGGACATTTTTCCAGGGCAACTAAATGAATTTAATTATAGGATCGATTTAATACTATTGTAGAATCGAACGAATTTAATTTAATTATAATTTAATTCAATTATAAATAATTAATCGAATACGTTTGTATGCACTTTACTATTTAATCTTTTGAATAGCATAAAATTATAAATAGAATAATAAAATAGAAAGACCAAGTGCAAATGGAATTAGCTGAAAGAATATGATGGTATGATATTTAAAAAATTTGGATCCATTAAGTATTAGTGTTAGAAGAGCACCCCCAAATCCACCGTCACTTTGACTTTATTTTATTGATTTGCAATTTGACGTCTCGAGGTTTGTGGACCGGTTGCGCAGTTAAATATTTGACAAAGGTGTATGCAATTATTTATTACAAAGGAAATTAAAATGTTGTTTTTTTGTTGTTTTTTTTTTCGTCAAAAGGTCGTTCAGTGCGACGGACAACATTCGTGTGGCTATGGGTGCGTTCGGCGAGGGATGGCACAATTACCATCACGTTTTTCCTTGGGACTACAAAGCTGCCGAATTGGGTAACTACCGCGCAAACTTCACCACGGCGTTCATCGACTTCTTTGCCAGAATCGGTTGGGCCTACGACCTCAAAACCGTGAATGTCGAGCTGGTGGAGAAGCGGGCAGCAAGAACTGGAGACGGCACACGCGTTAAACAAGATTCCCAGGAGCACAGCCACGAAGACACGATCTGGGGTTGGGGTGATAAGGATATGGCACAAGAAGACATCGATAATGCTCAGATATCTCACAAAGCTGACGAGAAAAATATTTAGTCGCTCTATGAATTGTTTAAATACAAATTAATATACAAATTAATTTATTTTTGCCGTTCTTATACTCTGATGATATATGTATATTCTCATTTATATTTATTTAATTTAAATTTTTAAATATCTATCTATAATTATACAATTCAATATCCGTAACATAAAACTACACTTTTCCACCCTTACATGTCTACTTATTATAAATGTATTATCATTTTAATTTGATAGAGATAATTCATTTAAACAACTTAAACAATATTGTTCGAAATTTTTTAACTTGTACATTGGAATCGTTGTGTAAAATATTCTATGGATACTTTTTTAAAATTTGAAAAGTATGTATTTACTTATAAAATAACAGAATGCAAAAACTACTCATTTAACGTGATCAAGCTTGTAGGTTAATTGCAATTATCATTACAATTACATAAAATTAAATTGAATATATAGTATTTAAATTTAAAATCTTTTTTTATATAAATATTATATAAATCATTCGTCCGCTTCAGATTTGAACAAAATTTGTACATTTATATATTTACATGTGCTATGTAAGTATTAAAAACTATTTCTTTAAAAATTTGTTTTTATTAATTTAAGTATTAAACACACAAATTTATTAATTATAAACTCATTAGTATATATATTTAGTATGTATAATAAAACGTATATTTTTTTAATTATTATTTTTTAATATTAATTTTTAAATGTCACGATTGATTACTTGATGTGATTATTTTTAATTGTAATAAATTTTTAAAAATTTTATTTATTATATCTCATAAATTCTATTCTAAGTACCAGTTTGTGTTATCAGTTTCCATTTTATAATTTAAATCTACTACTACTGATATATTTATTCTATTTGATTAGTTTAAATTATGTTAATTGTATATTTTATTACTAGTCTGGTAAAAAAATAATTTTTCAAATGCGATATTCTAAAAGATCTGTATATATGTATGTATATGTCTATTTACATGTACACGTATATTATTTTATTCAATTAAAAGTAAGTTATTTGTAAGGACAAACACATTAAAAAGAAATTTATATTTTACAATAAAAAAAAATGTAAATTTTAAAAACTGAGATTTTGGTAATAAAAAATTTCTTAAACAAAATTTTTACATTAAATACTTAAAAAAGAAAAAAAGGAAAAAACAATAGCCTTCAAACCTTTTAGCATAAACATTGATATAGTTATAAAAGCCAAATGAATATCTTAATATTACCGTCAATTTTTGTATAAAAGAATTTTGTCAGTGCAAAAACTTTTTAAATATTTTTCAATAATCTTGAATCATTTTTGTATTTATTAAACCTTTTTATGAATATTTCTTTAGAGTATTGCCCCTCTATTAGTGCTTATGAAAGAAAATCTGTCGTCAATGTTCTTCTCCGACACTCGAATAGCGAAAATAGTAATTAAAGTTGATTTGATATCGTAAAAACGAAACTATAGAACAGAGAGTTTTTATTAAATACCTGTTAAAGATCTTAGATTCAAAACTCAAATTCTTACCAGTTAAATTCTTTCTATATATATGAAACAGAATTATAACCACGTAAGTCATTTGATCTCTAGTAAGAAAAACGGTCTAAGAACAAAAAACTCGAAAGAGAGAAAATTTGGATTTAAATTACCTGCACATGCTATAAAAATATGCGAGTATCAACTCGCCCTCTGTCGAACACAAGAGAAGTTATTGGGAATATGGATAACTGTATACACCTGTGTAAACAGGTAGTAGCCCCTATTGGATTTCATTTGATTTGACTCACTTGTCACACCAACAAGTTTCATTTTCATCTCGAAATCTATTAAATAAATAAGATATATGCCATTTATTTTTCACAATCAGTACTTACTCCCTTCTTTTTATGCAGTTAATACTGGATTTGACAGAAAAGTGACAAAAAATGTAAAAATGTGCTTATTTATAATGAAATATAAATAATAAACTATAAATATATTAATTATTTTTGAAAATACACTGATTTAATGAAGAGGAAGAGACAGTAAACGAGAATGATAAAAATAAGAGACAAAAAATAAGGACAATCTACGAGGACAATAGCTTAATTTTCAATATATAGATATCTAACGTAAACTATAAATACAGGTTGCATGTATTATATAGAAAGAAAAATGATTTCACTTAAAAGTACAAATATCCCATTCCATATATCAACACTTGGATAATTTTTAGGAGTAGGATTCCTGTTCATTCACTATATACAAAGATCGGATATTGGTAGGTTCTGTTCTCTTAACAGAGCAAAATACTTGTAACATTGATTTATAGATGATTTTTAATTCTTCTGATAATATACATCATTTAACGATAAAAATAAAAACAAACTATTAAAATCAAAATTTTGATCTGAAATCTTGACAAATTTTTACCACATCATATGAAAATATTATCGTATTATTAGTTATAAGTAAATAATATAAATATATAAATATTCAAAATAATTTCTAATACACTCAAATATAAGTGAGTAAATTTTTTAATGATAAATATGTGAGTAAAATGTTTTAATTCAATTAATTAGTATTTATGCAAATGGTAACAAACATACTAGTTGCAGTAAAAGTTTGTCTTTTTATACTAAATTTGTAAAAATACACACCAAATAAAACTGCAAGTATACTTTTTCTAAATATCAATACAATTTTACTCTTAGGTGTGAATAAAAATGCTTGTACAATATTCTCTTGTACCACTTTTATATTTTTTTAAAACGACTTGTTTGAGAGTGAAATTAGTTTTTACAAATTCCGCTTGGCTACGATGGTAAAATCGTTTCCATGCATATCTGCAAACCCCTATTCATCTAATCTTACCTACTTGTTGATCAGTCTTAAACGAATTTAGAAAAAATATTTGCAAATACGTATTATTATTGTTATATAAACGAATTATCCATCATACATAATATATTAATCTCATATATTTGGAGAATATTTTTAAAAATCATTATATTATTATTTTTTGTTATCAAAATAAGTTTACACATGTCCTGCGCATGTGATAAATGAGTATACCAACTAGTCACTATTAAGACTATGGAATTAAGTAGCTTGTTGTATCTGTGATTTATATGGTTTCAGTATTTAATTCAATATATTTTGTGTATTATATAGTAATTTAGAAAGAATGTGTCGTGTTTATTTTTTGTATTGGTATGTATAGGAATATAATTATATCTTACATTAGATATTTAAATAGTAAAAATGAATAGAAATAATTTTCTTAAACTTGTATTATGATGTATAAAACATTTATTAAATTGTATGCATAAATTCTGCATTACTAGAATTTATTATCAAGTTTATTTAATCACTTCTTCAGATGAAGATAAGATACAAAGAAATGATTTGTATTTAAAATAAAATAACTAATAAAACAGAAGAAAATTTTTCATTAATTATATTAGTTTTTTGCAAAATATACCAAATATAAAATCTTGTACATCATATTAAAGTTTCAATTTATTTTTTATTTATAACTTATTTTTTTCTTATCTCTAGATAATGATAATTTTTATTTTATTTTAATACTCATTATTCATTATAATTGTAAACTAATATAATACATTTCTTTAAAAATTTTATCTAGTTTCAAACTGTACATAATGAAATTATTTATGAAAGTCTATAAAATGTTTGTACTACAAATACTGTAAAAATAGATAATCTAAATATTAAAAAAAATCAGAAAAATAAAATGTTGTTCAATTATAATAATTATAATCGATTGAATGATATGTATTTACAATACTTATACATTCAAACAAAATATTTTTTATTTATTCTATTAAAAATGATTGAAAACTAATATGGTTGAATCTAATTCTTTAAAAGAGAAAAATTACATGTAAAAATAGTAAATAACATCTTGTAACTATTTCATTATTTAGTAATTAACAATATAATTTAAAAGTTAAACATTCATTTAAATAAAAACAAAAGATATTAGTTCTGATTTATATATCTTAGAATATTTCCTTTTACTATACATACATACATTACTTATAAATATATTTAACATTGAATGTGTTCTATTTGTACATATAAAACTACTATCTCAGATATTTCCAATAAAAATAAAAAATTATATTTTATTAAATTTATTATAATATTGATTAAATATTATTTGTAAGGATAAATAATCATTTTTCTTTTTTATCTTTCAAAGTAAAAACAAAAAAAAAAATTACGTATATCTCTTAAATTACAATACATTATAAAAATATATAAATATACATTATCGACTTTAGTAATAAAATAATTAAAAACCTTTTTTATCATTATTAAAAAGTATTTATTCTTTTTATTTTATTTTGCATGTACAATTTTTTTTTTGAATAGAAATAATTTACCAATTTAAATCAATATTTTTATTCTAATTACAGATTCAGTTGTTTTCTATTACTATATATAGTATTATATCAAATAAATAAAAAAAATTATATGAAGTAATAAAAGTAATAAATCAAAAAAAATAAATCATGCTATATAATTTAATAAATTAAATAAAAATATGTATTAATGAATACTGAAAAATCCAGGTATAATTTGATAACTAATAATGTCATTAATTTCATCGTTACAAGAATTATTTAGGTGTCTTCATTCATCATCCAAAAAATTAAATATCATTTGTGATTAGTAATGTTTTGCAAAAAAATGTTGAAAAATAAATTACTTTTAAACTTATTATATAAAGTCTAATAAAATGTGAACTATAGATTAAAAAATATTAAATATTATTTCATCTATGTATTATTTAAAATTACCAATGCTTGATTAAAAAAAAATATATTAAAAAATTTAGTATTCCAGCTATTATAGTAAAAAAAAATGTTTTAAAACATATATTTCTTCTATAATTATTAATAAACATGAAAAAAATTTATTAAAAAAATAATGAATTAATTTTGATACGATTCTATACCAATTTTTTTTACATAAAATTACATGCAAATAGTAATAAAACTTGAACAAAATAATCTATAAAAAATCTTAAAACTTCAAAATTATCCAAATTTAATTCCAAAAAGTTTATATTATTTAAATACTTAAATTTAGTTTTATAATATCTTTGTATTTTTAAATAAAATAATTGTTAAACATTTTGAAATAATATTAATTGTAGTAAACAAAATAAAGTCACATAATGCACTGATCAATATAATTGAAACATAATGTTAGTATTATGGACGAATCATGCCATAATTTATATATAATAATTAATTTAAAAAATACGTATTGAAAATAAAAAAATTTACGTTTATGATACTACGATTTAAAATAGATTTTTAACCAAACCGTGTCAGTATTGTTGAAAGTATACAATTAAAATAATAAGTGTATGTTCAAAACCAAAATACAAATGTTTTAAAATAAATTAAATAAGTGATTGAATAAAAATTTATTTTTAGATAATTTTAGAACTTATAAATTATTTCAATGAAAAAATTAATATTTCCATTATTAGCTAGTAATTATTTAAGAAGTATTATTATTCATTATTGAATATATAAAAAAAAGGAAAATAATAGTTTTTTTAAATATTGTGTACAGTTTTTTTAATAAACTTCAAGTCAATTAAAAAAAAAAAAAGAATTATATCATTTTGAAAATATCCGAAATAAAAAGCAATTAAAAAAAAATGTATTCACTTTTATTGACAACTCTAAAGATTCACGAATAAAACTATTCACAACAAAATAAAATTCTGCGTTATCTTCCTTAAAATTAATATTCTTACATTTATTGTATTATAAAGCAAAAATTAAAAATCTAACTCAATAATATACATAATGTATTTACAATACCAAGAAATCAAGTGCACAGTGTAATTAAAAATTATAGATATTTTTATCGTATTTGCATTATGTTTCATTTTTAATGTAAAAAAATATAAATAGGATTACCATTAAAACAATTATAATTCTAATTATTAGAAAATGAAATTTGTATTTAAAAAGAAAAATGTAAAACATAGATTGATCATTAAAAAACATTGAAAAAATTTGAAAAGTTTTCGTTAGTTATGTGATGTTGATGAAAAACTTTTATGCATTACAAAATTGTAATTACGTATTTTTTTCAGATTTAGTAATATAACAAATATTCAAAAATGGCACAAGAAATATCGACTGATGTAGGATTTCGATTATCACAAGATGTCAAACCAGTTTTTTATGATCTTTATCTTATACCTGATTTAGATAAAGGAACTTTTGAAGGCCGAGTATCAATTTTCATTTATGTTACGGAAAAACAGAAATCTATAACGTTACATCAAAAAGATCTGAGTATTACTGAAGTAACATTGATGCCAATATCTCTTGTCAAATTAGAAATTAAAGAAAGTTACTCGAATGAAAAGGATGAAACCTTTACAATTATTCCAAAAGAAGAATTAACAGATGTCACATATCATCTCAATTTATCTTTTTCTGGGTCCTTATCGGATAAAATTGTTGGTTTTTATTCTAGTAGATACAAAGATGATCAAAGTAAAATCAGGTAATTTTTTTTTTAATATTATTTAAGATTTTTTTTAAATATTATTGCAAAATGGATACAATACATACATTTTAGAACCAATAAATTCTTGTAAATAGTATTACGTATAAAGAACTTTAAAAAAACTAGTTTTAAACCATTTATTAAGGATGAAGACATTTGAAGAAGTTAAACAAATAAAATATAAATGTTTACAGTAACTTTTTTATATTTAATGCATATTTATAAAAAAGAAAAATAACGTAAGAGACTATATTAATTGTAAGATGATCTGTGATAAGTTAATTTTTCATCATTAAATGTTTCGTAAATCAAATATATAGTTCGTGTATTGTTTATTTAAAGTGAAATACGAATTAACAGAATAATTCAAAAGATTAAGCCAATATATTTATGTTTCCTATGTATAAAATCGATGCATGATTCAGTTTGTTATTTCCTCATCGTTTTTTCCAATTCATTACAAATTTTTATCGAAGTCCTAATAAATTAGTAATTATTTATCAAATGTTTCATTAAATGACAAAAACAAAATATCATCTACATAGGTCATGCACTTATATATGTATGGTTCTATTTATATATATTTAATATCATTCATTAAACTTCTATATATATACATTATATAAATATCTTTACAAAATTGTACATGATTAATTTAAATTTTATTTTATTGCTAAATTAAGTATTATATATATAAATACTATATAAAAATTTGCAAAATTATGTTTTTGGTACTGTGCCTTTTATGTTATTATATATACAATTATTATTTTCATTTTAGAGTTATTGCTACTTCTAAATTTGAACCAACATATGCAAGAAGAGCATTTCCTTGTTTTGATGAGCCCGAATTTAAAGCTGAATTCAACATAACATTAGTACATCCCAATGGTGATTCTTATAATGCTTTGTCGAATATGAATGTTAAGGTATCAATTATAAATTTTTATGATATTAAATTTACGAAAATTAAAAATTTGATTATATTCAGCACTATTATTTGGATACATTTACGCTAAAATGTAATGAACACAGTAACTTAATTTAGTAAAGAAATAAGGACATGAAAAAGAATTAAAAATTCAACTATTAAACAACACACTATTGCTCTTGTTACCTTTATCAATCATTTTAAATTTAATTGATAATTAATTAATTTTTTCTGTTATTTATTGAGTAAGTATTTGTAGAATATCTTAAAATATTCATGAAATTAAAAAAAAAAAAATAATTAAGGTTTATAATGATTAATTTTGTAAATAATTTATCCATTTTGATCCTACAATTAATAAGATTTTAATTTCTATATAGTAAAATACTCAATGATTTTTTTAAGTAGACTTTCGAATTGAATATTACTTTTAATTACATTTAATTATCAAAGATTGGTAATGCAAAACACATAAAACATAATACACAATCTACAATAATAAAATCAAATTAAAGGATATAGTTGATACAGATGGTGTCTGTATTATTAAATAATATTGTGTATAGTTAAAAATACAAAATTATATAATTCTTCTACTAATTTTTAAATAATAATAAATATTAAGTACAGTATAAAATAAATTGAAATATTTTCACAAATAAGATTATCTGGTTTGTAAAATTTTATTATTTTTGATATTGTTTTTAAAAATAAAATGCAGATAAAAGTACACATTGTTTTTAATCAAAATTTTTTAAATATTTATTACATTTATTTTACATCTTTTATTTAGCTATTATAACAAAATGAATTATAAAGGTAAAAAAGAGCAAATGTATTATTGCATCTTATTGTTTTACAACGTAAAAATATATAATAAAATATATTATAGAATGTATATTAAAACAGAATCAAATAAATTTAAATTACCATATGATTTAGAATATTCTAGTAGATAAACCATCAACAGGATTAACCACAGTTACATTTGAAAAAACTCCACCAATGTCAACATATTTGGCGTGCTTCATCATTAGTGATTTTGTAGCTGTGAGTAAAATTGCAAATAGATTAGATGGAAGATCATTCCGAATTAGTGTTTATACGACAAAAGCACAGAAGCAAAAGGCATCATTTGCCCTTGATATAGGTGTTCAAATAATTGAATATTATATGGATCTTTTTAAAATTGATTTTCCGCTACCAAAACTAGGTATTTCTATATTTTTTTAATAATCCCATCCAACTTTTATATATTTTGTACATGTTTAATTACGTTCTTGTATTCGCGATGAGCCATTGGTAAAATGTCAAGCGAGGCAAATTTATGGAATCGAAGATCGCATTAAAGCATTTTAATCATTTATTACTTTATTGTTTAGTATAGATAAAAATTCGCTTGAAAGCTTGGAGGAGATTATTATTACGCGTTCGAAATAGAAATGTCGTAAAGTTCCTTTCCGTATCATCCTTTGGTCCTCCCCCTTTGAGACTTTTATAATTGCTATATACTTCTTTCTCGTAAAATTTACAAACTACCTGTCATAAAAAAGCGCCTTTGCCGCTGAAGAAAAAATCTTTTAAATCTAATTGCCACCATTCTTCCCGCCGCCTGCCGTAAAAAGGGTACCCGCAGACAATTTTACTCGGCTCGCACGCCAACCGCCAACAAATACTCAATTCTAGGTAGATGCGCTCCAGGTGAAGCTCCAAGAGTCTAGCTCGTACGTCGCAGTATCGGCGACCCCTCCCCCCGCCCACCGGCCAGGTTTCTCGACGAATTTCTGATACTCAGGTTTTTCCTAAAAGGCATATAGATATGGTGCGGCTACAAATATTACTTTTGAAGAATGCATCGATCATTAAATATCGCACACCTTCAAATCTATTTATAATTCGCTAAACTTACCAACTAATAAATTACTATTATGAAAGTAACAATAGTCATAAATGTATCAATACTTAATATTTAATAAAACATGCATTTAGAAATATGAATTTATATAGCTGCGTATGTTCATGTGATATATATATATATATATATGTTTTTTCTTTATGAAAAGATATGGCAGCTATTCCTGATTTTGTATCTGGTGCTATGGAAAATTGGGGCTTAGTAACTTTTAGAGAAGCCAGACTTTTATTCGACCATAATAGTACGTCAACAGCAAATAAAGAAGATATAGTTAAAGTAATTGGACATGAATTTGCACACATGTGGTTTGGTAATTTAGGTAAATATCAGTATTCTATGTTAATAATATTTAAAAATTATTTAATTATTTTATATAATTAATTTTACTTTATATTAAATAAAAAAAAATGTATTTTGTTTTTGGATTAAATACTAAAATTTATTTTTGTTAATTAATTATATTGGCAATTGATTCTATTCAAATATTAGTTACGTAGATAAATTTAAAAATAAAAATATATGTAAAAACATTTCATGTTTCTATTTTTTTAAAGCACGAATAATACTTAATCAACTGTACATTTTCTAATATTAGTTTTATTAGAATTATTAATATGATAGTTCAAAAAATAATGTTCAGTACATTATAGTGTTAATCATATACGTACCGAGTACCATAGTGAAATATATACAAATATAATATTTGAAACTGAAGAAATTTATTAAAATTTCAAATAGAAAACTATAGGTCAATAATTTTTCATTCATGCTCAAATTAAAAAATGTACAACTTACATTATTTTTTTTTAAATAATTAATATTGGAATTTTCCATATTCAAAATAAAAAAATTTGTAATGATTTCATTCAATAAGTACAATATAAATAAAATTTTTTTAGTTACTATGGTATGGTGGAATGATTTATGGCTTAATGAGGGCTTTGCAACATTCATGCAATACAAAAGTTCCCATAAAATATTACCTGAATGGCATTTTGTAAGAAATGAAATTATTTTAAAACAAATATTTGCTTAATACATTTTTTATAATATATTTTAACATTATAGATGGATCATTTTTTGATCGAGGTATTACATCCAGCTTTAACAACAGATGCTAAATTAAGTTCTCGTCCTATTGTTCAAGAAGTCAGCAATCCAGATGAAATTACTGCTATTTTTGATGTTATTTCATATCAAAAGGTATAATTTATGAGTATTTTTTAAAGGAATAAAATTTTTTATATTTCTTATTATACACATAACGATGCATAGTATTAGCTTATACATTCTTATTACATCCAATCATAAAATACAATTTTGAGATTTTTTGTTTTTAAGAATGAAGAATTGTTTTAGAAAATCCATTGTCATATGAAGTAGAAAAGATAAAATATTACACTACAAATTCAGTTTTGATTAATCAAATAAATATATATCTAAAAAGTTCACATTACAAAATTTAAATTTTCAATCAATATTTAATAGATTAATTCTTCATAAAACATGTTTTTTATAATATATTTTTATAATTTGTATGTAGTATTTAATATACTGAAAAAAATGAAAACATAGCAAGAAATATTTGATTGACACGTAAACATTCATATAAGTATTAAAATATAATATTAAACGCCCTTTTTTTTACATGAAATTTTAAACGCATTTTGTCGTAAACATTTTTTAAAAATTGATGAATTATAAAAAAGTAGTAATATAAGTATAACATTAAATTAGTTTTTGAAAATAATAAAAAATTTTTTTATAATCATCAAATAAATTTGAAAAAATTGTATTAATTATTTAAATATTTTTTATCATAAAAATTATTTATAATATTGTAATTTTTTGTTTAAAAATCTGTGTTTATATAATAAATTGTATATATAGATTTTATATATTATAAAAATAAATATCATTGCTCAATAATATCAACATAATTTAAATCAACATAATTGTATAAAAGAATATTATTTAAAAATAACTTCTTAAATACTATTACTTAAAATAAAAATTTTATTTTATCACTTAACACACTGAATAGTAACGCAAATAATTTTTTCAGGGTGCATCAATTTTACGAATGCTAGAAGACTTTATTGGTTCAGATGTTTTTTATATTGGTATTACAAACTATTTAAAGAAATTTACTTATCGGAATGCAAAAACTACTGATCTTTTCGAAATATTACAGCAAACATTATATGATCATAATAGTATAAATGCTGCGGATCAAATAAATATTAAGAATATTATGAAAACATGGACAAAACAAATGGGATATCCAGTTGTTAATGTTGCTAAAGAACAACATACATACACTCTAACTCAAAAAAGATTTTTATCTAATCCTAATTCAGATCATTTTGAAGAAAAATTAAATTATAAATGGACTATACCAATTACATACATTACAAGTAAGAATCTTACTCCAAAATTGGTTTGGTTCGACAAAGATTCTAATAAATGTAAGTATATTTTAAAATAAATCATTTAAAAAAATTATGCCATTAGATGAAATAAAATATTATTACATTACATCTAAAAATTTTATTTTTTATATTTTCTCATATATTTATATATAAATATTCTAGTAAAATTACCTAAGATTATATCAGTCTTAAATTTATAGTTATAAGTTTTAATATTTACTAAATTAATTTTATTTGAAAGTTGACATACAGTATTTTACATGAATCATAAAATATATTCCTTGAAGTGTATTAGTTTCTAAAAAAATTAAAGTAATAATTGAGCCAATTTTTCATCAAAATTTATATAAATTTTTTGTTTAATATGTAAAAAAAATATTTTCAGTATTATTAAAGGAAATCTTTCTAAACATTTTACACTGCATATTACTGTAATTAACAGTAAACTCACATATAAAAACTTATAAACATATAATTAATTGTTTTCTTCTAATTTATCTAAACTCAGCACCCTCAAGATTACTTATCATTATATGAAAGATATGTTATTTTATATAAACTGCTAAAAAATATTTAACGAACTCAGCAACAATGACTCAACAACTGATTCCTATATTAGAATGAATTAAATGAGGTCAATAAAGAAATTATTAATTTAATTCTTAAACTTTTAAAAATATGAGTATACATAATAGACAATGAATTAAAATTTCTATAAAATGTGTAATAAAATTTTGTTGCAATTATTACTATTTAATTTTATTCATGCATCTTCATGGTGGGCGTACTGAACTTAAATTTATTTGTATATACATTTTAAACAAAATACAATTTTTCTTTTTGGTATTATCTTAACTTCTTTCACTTTTTAATTTGCCTTTTAAAATATGAGTTTTATAAACTTCATTATTTTTTACAAGACAGTATCATTTATTTATTTAATAATAAGATCAAATTTGGAGAATCTAAAAGAAGAAGGTATATATATGGCTTAGACACTTCAACTTTGCAATGATAAAATCAAAGAAAATGAAAACAAATTAATTTTTTTTCAAAATAAATAATAGATAAATATTAAAACTTTTTAAAATGTGATAAGTATATTTAATAATTGATAATATAATATTTATATATAAAAATTTTATTAAATTAAATCTAATACTGTTAATATAATGTTTGTAATATTCTTTTACAGTGTTAATTAATTTAAATGAGTCAGTTGACTGGATTAAATTTAATGTAAATCAAGTTGGATATTATCGTGTAAATTACAGTGAATCTGAATGGGAAATTTTATTAAATATACTTCAAAAGAGTCCTGAAGTAAGTTCTTTTTGTGAAATTAAAAAGTACTTTATATTAAATGAAAAAATACTAATAAAATGTCATATTTTATTATATAGAAATAATATTAGTATTTTTATATATTTCTCATTGTTCTTATCATGCAAGTCTGTGTGAAAGTTACTTCAAATCTTTTACAGAGATAAAATCTTTCAACAAAAAAAGAGATTAATTATTTAATATAAGAACTAACTTATTTTTTTTTAAATATCCAATGTTTAATTTGTTTAAGTAAAAATATTAAAAAACCTATATCATTGAATATAATAAATAAGATAATATTATTCATTTCGTGATTTATTTTTAATAAATAAATTTATTTTCTGAACAGAGGAGTCCAATATTAATTTCTTTATAAATGTTTTAAAAATTTTTTTTTGAAGTTTGTTTTAGACATTATTATTCATCTTTATAATTTATTATTGATTGATATGAACATTTCTAGATCAAAATGAAAAAATAAATATTAAAATTCTGAATAGTCAATATTATTATTTGTTAGATGAGTTAATAAAATATTTTAAAAAATTATTCTAATAAAATTAGTTTGTAAATGAAAATGATAATTGTTACAATTAGACATACTTTCAAATAGATGTATATGTAAATACGAAAGTTAATCTCTAGTATCTTTAAGTTTGGCCGTTGTTGTTTTATTGAAACTTTTTTATAATTTAACGTAAAATAAATTATTTTTTTAAAAATTGTTCATCAATGCTTAATCAACTTTTTTTATTTAGCAATTTTCTATTCAAGATAGAACTCATCTCCTGGAGGATGCATTTAGCTTAGCTGATGCAGAAGAACTTGATTATACCATACCAATGAATATGACCCTTTATCTTAAAAATGAAAAATATTACTCTCCATGGTATGTTGCTGCTAATAAATTGAAAGCTCTAGATTCACTATTATTGTCTACAGGTGTCTCAACAAAGTTTCGTGTAAGTTATTTTTCATTACCAATAATATAAAATTAATTCTTATGAATATTTTGCACATTAAAAAAAAATTTTTATATATATTCATAGAATAGTATTTTTATAATCTTATATTTCTTAAAAAAAAAATAATTATTATGTGAAAAAAATAATGCATGTGAATATATAAAAGTTTTGATGACTCGTCGTCACTAGGATTTGGTGTCCTGAAAGTACGGAACCGTAGGGCCCGATCCCACTAGTTCCACTTTGCCCAGGCCTACTCTCCCACCGCCTCCACGGCCGCTGACTATGCAATGTGCGATGTGCACAGCCCAGCGGTGCTCCTCCACCACACCCTTTCGACACACGATCATCCCCACCACACCCTTCGGCACACGACCACCCCCACCACAATTCTCAAAGTATAAATACACGTGCACACGCAGTCCAAGATCAGTTGACGCTCCCGACTCAATTTTGGTGTTCTGGTCACAGAAAAGTGAACCAAATATTTAACAGTTAAAGAGATGGATGCGTGACTACGCAGCTTATAGTTAAAGCTACTTTTTCATCTCCTTACCCAAGTGATTAGATGCGTAAATTCTTAATCTAACACTGACGGTAAGTTTTCTGAGCCTTGCCCACGTGATAGATCCACGACCTTTATGTCGCATAAGTCGTTGAAGTAGCCTTCCTCCTTGAACCACTGCATCTTGACGGAGTCTCTTTGCGTGAATTATTGAGCAAAATAACGACGGAGGGTAACTGTAAGTTCAAAGAGTTAAACGACTTTGTGGAACGGAAACCAACAATGAATATTTTGGGAATCGACGAGTCCTGTGGTCCAGTCCACCAGTCCCTTGGGCATACGAAAAATATCCGCGGAACAACGGCGGATCAAATGGCTGATCAATTGAAACGCTTCGAGGAAAATTTACAAGTAATGGAAGAATTACTAAAAATGTTCCAAAAGGCTAAAGTTCTGAAGTCTACATGGGAGAAACTCTTAAAAGTCTTCTGGAAAATATCAAAGCCATTAATCAAGGACACCCCTAATTGGCGCCATATAGAAGATATCAAGTTTCAGGTGCTGCCGAACGGAAGAACTCTAGTACAAGCTCCGAGCGGTGAGATATACCTTTTCAGGAATAAAAAATACAGTCGGTGGCTCATCTTTTGGTCCGGATTCAAACGACAAATATTTATTAATAGTAAAGGCGAAGTATATCGCTTAGGACCGATAGCTCATCTTGAGGGCGAACTGCAACGAGCACCGTCGCAAATGTAGACCCTAAAAGCGCGCCACATTAGACTCAAGGTATGGTTACCTTCAGTCCAAACAGGCCGATTCTTGCACCGGTACTCAGTCGCTGGCCACCCGAACTGCGCCATGCATAGATCAACGGCGCCGTTTCACCATCGCCGTCCATCTGCAGCTGCTTTAAGAACAACCCGGACAACGTTCCCAAAGGCAGTCGTGGCTCACGCCTCCACCCTAGTTCCTACTCTGGACTATGACAGTAACCAAACTAATCTCCTAGCCAAGATTATAGATGCGTGAAGCCACGGTCTATAGTTGAAGGGACCTTCCTGTCTTTACCCATGTGATAGATCTGCGGACTCGGGATCTACCACTGTGAGCCAATCATCCCATTTGACGAACAGCAACAATTCTTCCAAGTGTAGGCGTCGTAAGATCTTAGACTTGAGAAGCTCTGTCTTTTTAAGGTCGCACCCTAAGGGACAAGCTTCCTTTTCGTCTCCTTTCTTTTGTGATAGTGTGTGTAACATAATTACATAGGAATACTGTATTTATATGTGAGTATACAACTGTATAAATGATTGTATGAATATATATTATGAAATAGTTTAAAATGTATCTAAGTGAATGTTTAAATACTAAATTAAGACACCACGAACCGCAAAGTATTCATTTTTGTTAATATATTACCCGCGAATATTATTTCTTTTATACGTACCATAAATTATATATTATATATATTGGAAATAAATACCGAATGTGCCGGCTTAAACTAACCTAATTCACTAAGCCGATCATTTTCCTCACCCTCGATTAAATCCTTCTCCAATCACTGATCCTACGAGTCATTCTGAACAGAGGTATAATACGTTTAACTGTTATATTAGCACCTCTTAATTTATCATTTGTCTTAATTTAGGCCTATGTAAGAGATCTTGTAGATAATACTTATCATAATGTTACTTGGACCATTGACAAAAATGAAGACCACGAGAAATTGTAAGTGTACAATAAATTTATTTATTATAGATAATAATTATTGTTTTAAAATATGATATAGAATGTTTGGTCATTTAAATAAATAAAGTAGGATCTGATCTATTCTATCCTGAATAGATCATATCCTAAATATTGATAAAATGTATCCATATTATTTTAATATTCTATGCATATGAAAAGTGAATCGTTATTATACAATAAAATACTATAAAATTAAAACAGAAATGAATAAAAAAATATAACAGGATTTTAGTGTTTCTTGGTACATCAAAAAGCAAGTTTTTTTACAATTAACCAACTGCAAATATTGGTAAATTTATATTGAAAAGCACTTAATCACAAATTCTTGTTTATCTTTACTAAAAGAATTTTCCCTTGCTACCACTTTTTTTGTTAATTAATATTAAATAATAATTATTATTATAAAAAAAATAGATAATCACTTAAAGTTCTATTTTTAATCTTTCATTGATTAAATATCTACGATTTTATTAATCAATTATTTAGCTTCTGTTTTATGTATTATTTCAAAATATAACTATCTTCATTAGCTTATTTGTACCACTTAATTAGAAAAACTACTAATACCACCAATTTAATGTATTGTGTTTTTAACACTTATAATTATATAGTTGATTATGTTCAGAAAACTATCCAACAAACTTATAAAATTTAATAGTATTTTTCAATAATATAGTATTATTAAAATTTGAAATTAAAAAAAAAAATATCAATATTTTACTCAGTGTTTTTATTAATAATGTAACTAATATCAATAGATTTATTAATAAATACATTTTTTTATTTTGTAAAACTAATAATATTAATAATAATAATGATAATAATAACAGTATATTTTTGTTATAGAAATTTGAGAAGTTCAATTTTAGGTCTTGCTTGTTTGATTGGACACATTCAATGTCTAAATGATGTTAGTACAATCTTCAACAGTTGGGTAAAGGGGGAGGAAGATAATAATTTGCATCCAGATATTCGTGCACACGTTTATTACTATGGTACAATAAATATAAATTAATTTTTATTAATTAATATTAATTTATTTTTTTTTAATTTTTATAGAGTAATAAAAAAAAAATTTTATATCACATATATATATATAACTTAAAATAATGAACTTATTTATCATGATATTATTTATTTCATTAAAAAAATTATATTAATCTAGAAGTATTTATTAAAGGCTTAAATTTTTATGAGTACTTAGATGTTACAAATACAGGTTTATATCTTTTTCATATTTATTTTTTATGTATAACTATTTATTCTGCTCAAATTTTCATTTTCATTCCTTGAGTATTTAATTAATAAAGTACTTTTTATAAATATGTATTATTAAAAATATGTACAATAATATTCTGTAGTATAAAAAATTAACTTTCAATTGCTTTCAGTTTATTATTATGTTATTATTGCTATTGTTAATACGGAAAGTTAATCATTAATAATGTCTTTTTTTATGTTAGTTTCATAGTACTTTATAAAATAATTATCATTTCATGAATTAGGATAGCCATACACACTATTAAATTCGACCGGCCAAATGATTAATTTACTATCGCATCTATAAACTATTTTCTATGAAATGAACTATGAAAAAACAGAGATCTTCGACACCATTATCTATTCAACTAATTATAAAACTATTTATATTCATAATTTTCATATATCTGATATATTTTAATGCTTTTATTTCTGTCAACAGCTTAAACAATATTTTAGTAAGCTAAGTCCGTATTTTTAATATCATTAAAAGAACGGATTTCATTAAATTATTACTCTTCACCTAATATGACTAAGGCTTGAGTAATTTATGCCTTTATTATTAAAATAATTAAATATTAAAAATATTTATATGTAAGAAAGTATTGTAAAATATTCTTTTATCTAAACTTATAAGAATAAATATTAGTTTGTTTGCACGCTAATTGTATTTCATGGATACAATCTCAGTGTAATATTTTTGTCGAAAGTTCAATAATATTCAAGGCTGTAATAGACACGGTTTGTAATTCACAGCCCATTTCTTTCATAATTATTTACGCCAATGCTGTTAGTTCATTTGATTTAACAATAAATAATAAACTCGACAATAAATTGAAAAACACGAGCTGTAACGATTTTATCGCTCTATTGATTATAGAATACAAAATGCATTGCGTTGCTGTCGATGTCAAAAGTGTAGCAATTTATAATTTACTATATAATTTATTATTTGATGTGTTCTAAATTTAACTTGACGTCTTTGTTTTCTTTTGTTTTTTATAACTGTTTTACTCTGAGCAATAATTTTAACTTTCTTACCATAGAAAGCTTGCTAACAAGGTGAACAATGTCGGCTTAAATAAATAAAGTTATCTCTCGTATTTCAAGGTTTCCATACACAGTAACTTGAGAAGGACTGAATACATAACAATAATTACTATAAATAATAAATTTAGTAAAAAGCAAAAAGCAAAAATATCCACCTCATATAAAAATGTGTATCTGTCTCTATCTTATGTTTTAATATTAATTGCTATTATAATGTTGAACAATCTTATTGCACAATTCAAAGTGACTTCGTTTCTTAAATTAAAACACACTGTTAAATTTGTATATTATACGTAGCAATTTATATTTAAAAAATCAATTATGTAATTTATTCTTCTACTTTTAATTCTAGGATAAATTATTTTGTATTTTTAATCTTAATTATTAAATAAATCAATAATAAACCCCTCAGTATAAGTAAATTATCTCTGTGTTCAGGAGTTTGAAAACCTCATTAGCAAATATCATGACAAAAAATTATTTTTCATGGATATAATTTATTTTTTTATTGAATTAATTATTAATTTTAGTATAATACTTGATTAATACCAATTCTTTTGTATATCTTAGAAAATAAATTGGTTATCTAATTTTTTCTAAATTTATATGTGATCAATAGGTATGAATCATGTTGGCAATGAAAATGATTGGAATGTAATGTTCAAAAGATTTACTAATGAAAATGATGCTGCTGAAAAAATTAAGCTAATGCATGGATTAGCTGGGGTTCGCTGCAGTAAAATTTTGAAAAAGTATTATGATTATTATTTGCCATATTTTAAATAATTTGAATACTTCATAAAAAAAGTATAATTATTTTTTGTTTATTATTTTAGATACATAAATTTATCTATGGATGAAAACTACGTGCGATCACAGGATACACTGAATTGCTTAAGCAGTATCTCTTTGAATCCTGATGGATGTAATTTAGTTTGGGATTGGGTTCGTGAGAATTGGCTGCAACTTGTAAAACGTTATACTCTTAATGATCGTTATCTTGGAAAATTAATACCCGTAATCACAAGAAATTTCGCTACTAAGACTAAATTGAATGAGATGAAAGTTTTCTTTGAAAAATATCCCGATGCCGGAGCTGGTAGCAATTATAGAGCTCAAGCACTTGAAACAGTAGATACAAATATTAAATGGGTAGAATATAATAGCGGAAAGATCAACAAATGGCTTGATGAGAGGGGTATACAAGAAGAAAAAAAATAAAAAGAACATAAAAAAAATCTAAAGTCTGCCTGTCAATCAATTTATATTAAATTTGTCGATTTTTAATTGTACAAATAAATTCTTTTTTATTATTTAAAAATTTTTTTTTTGATACTAGTTCTTTCAATATTTAAAATATAAATTTTAAAAATTAAAAATAATTTTTTGTACTTTAGTTTAAAATGATTTTTAACACAACTTATCTATTTTGAATGATGCTCTATTTTTATCATTAAAGTAATAATTAATTTATTTTTAATTGCATGTATTACATTAATATTTTCTTATTCCATATTAATATAAAAAATTAGTACTATTTAATAATTAAAACAATCAAATGTATAAATATTATATGTTATAGCACATGAAAATAATATGTTTAATAATTAGTAAATGAAAATTTAAAAAGATATGATGTAACATAAATACAAGAAACATCAAAGGAATTAGAAGAGAAATACTGAGCAAAAGTATCTTAATTATGATTAAATAAGAAATATTGGGAAATAAATATTTATCAAATGTAAACATAAAATTATCGATGGGAGCACAAAAACAATTAGACAATAATAACAATAATTAATAACAAAAATAAAAAAATGTGTCAAAGAATATTATAATTTTTAATCAACCATTACAAATGCAATATTGTGAAAAAAATATTTATTTACTTAAGTAAGAAGAAAAATAAAATAATATTATGAATCGAGAAAAATGAATAAAAAGTTCAAAAATCACATCTAATATGCGCAGATAATTTCTTGAATAAATTTGTGTTATATTACAAAAAATATGTTTACATATTAACAACTTTCAAATTTATATGTTGAAACATTTATATCTATATTATTCGGATGAATGCATATATCAATTCAATATAATATTTTGTAAATAAGATAATAATATGTATATAAGAGTTATGTCTATATTTTGACAGTAAATTGGTTGTCAGTGTAATATAGCACAAGAGAGTAAATAGAAGAAAGAAAAAAGTTTCAAAAAATTATGTAACGAATTATCGTAAAAATTTTAAAGGAAAAAAAATCAGGCAAAAAACATGTATAATTTGTTGAAAAATCAATTGCAGTCTTACAATTTAGGAGATCCGTTTCTTGCAACATAAACCTTATAAGTAATAATGCACATTGATATCCAGATATGAATAATGCTTAACAACTCTATAGATGTTCATGCGTTCGAAGTAAAGTGAATGGGTCTATCGAAGCACGAAATTTAGAAATTTCCAGGAAGAATTTAAAAATTGAAGATTAAATAAACGTAAGTTTCCCAATTATAAAAACTATTTCTGTCTTACTCTCTCCCTTTCTCACTCCCCATCTTTTTCATCTGTAGTGACAACGTTATTTTATTGCTTTATATTTGTTATTTAATTTTCAGCTAATTATATAAATCTTAATTCTCTATATAATAAATTTTTAATTATTAATATTTCTTTTTAACGGTACATTTATATTTTGATTGGACTATTTTTTTAATTATTTTCAATGTGATAACATAATCATGGAATATTTAAAGATATTTAGTAACATTAGATTTTTAATGCACTTCAATTGTAGAAAGTGCCCATATTTACAGAAATAAAACTTTTTAGATGGTCCTATTATGAATAATTTACAATCTCCATTCCATAATATCGAGTATATATATTTATGGAATCATTGCAATATATATAAAATCATTGCAACTTTATCCCCAAATTATTTGCATCGTACATAGCAATTTCAGTAATTAAACCAGATTACAAACAATGATCAATAGGAGTTCACAAATGTCACCAAACTCATTTTGGCTCAACTCTATCATCATTTAATTCTTGTGAGATTCATAATGTCCTTTCTTTTTATACCTTTAGATACCTCACAAAAAAATCTAAACCTGCTTTTGTCATGTGTTGTTTCAATACGAGAAAATCTTTTGTTAGAGATAATATTTTTAAAATAAAAATAACAAAATTAAAGCCGAGTATACTTCAATATGTTTATGTAAAGTAATGTTTTATTTTGACGTTTTGATGTGCTTCCATTGATATTATCAGGTAAGTGAGAATATGTACCAGCTACTTCTTTTTCACATTTTAAAAATATTGAATCTTAAGCAAGACATGTTTTCAAAATTTTTTGATTGTTCTAAATCTATGAATTTTTTTTTAATAAAAGATATAATAAAGATATATTCTTTCTTTTTTTTTCAAAATTTGATAGTTCTTAGTATGGCATAAGAGTATTAATTCAGCAGATTTTTTGTAAAGCCAACTTTTATTTTAAATCGATTAGAGGATTTAAAAATTTCAAGTAGAGATTCGGAGTGTAGTCAAATTTTTTCCATAATTATTATAACACAAAACATAAATAATGAATTTAGCCTCGCGTTTTTATGATTTAACCAACATATAATTGATCTAATATAATATTACCAGCGATGCATAACTTTATTTTTAACATTTATTTACTTGTTCCATATAATTAAAAATTAAAAAATTTACCATAAAAAAAGTTAGACCTCCAATATGAGTAAATATTATGTCAATATCAAAATTTATAATACAAATGAATTGTAAAATATATAACATCTATAAATGTTTTAAATAATATACAAGCATTTTAATATAGTAATTAGAATTAGAATTTTTATACAATTGCAGATTTATTAAATAAAATTATTAATATTCAGTTGATTCACTTCAGTTGATTTCAATTTTATTTAATAATAATATTTGATGTGAGTATCTCACTTTTATTTCATGATTCAATGTTGATTCGGAACATTTTTTATTATGGAAAATGTTAAAAGGTTTAAAAAAATGTTATTTATTTATTATACTATTTAAAATAAGTAGTTTGCAGAATTGCTTTTATTCATAATATTAATATATACAATTCAATAAATTTCTACACGAATAATCAATCTTGACAAAAAAATATATTGATGGACCATGACTCCCCCTTTTCCATTCTTCCAGTTACTATTCTTTGGACAGGTGAATACACACACAATCAAATGAGATTATGTTCATCTCACAGTGATGGTGTGGACCGGCAGAACAGGGCCATTAATAAGAGTGTGGTTGAGCGCAAAGCTAATGCGGAAAAAGGAAGTCGGGTTGTCGTCCCGAAGAGTGAACGAGAAAAAATACGAACGACACTCTCGAGGTAGAGTCGCCCGTATCGTCACTCTTTGTATAATTTTGACGAATTCGCAGACGACCGGGAACGAAGCTGCGTTTTTCACCTGGAACTGGACCCAAAACCACTCTACCCGTTGGCGCACGTGCAACGGGTTTTTATAAACGCCAATTAAATAAGAGCATAATAATATTGAGAGCTAATCTTCGGATGTCGCTTCCTCGTCCAGATTCATAAAAGGTTCTGTATTTTACAGAAACTCTATTTAGAATCTCCTCTCGAAATATAAAAAATCAATGCGTCACCTGCAACAAACCTTTAATGAACATAAATATCATAAGTAGTTGTAATAAGTTTCTCTTCTTTTATTATTATATTTAAACTATTTTCTTAGCATTTAAATCTTGTCCGATTGAGGCTTATTCAGCAATCGAAGGTAAAAAGGTAAACAATATTTTAAAATAAAAGGAGAAATTTATAATATAAATACAATTTTTAATCCATTTGAATTTTATATTATGTAATTACCGATAGTCCTAGGGATTCCTCTAGCATCTCTAACAATATAATAAATCTATACTTTAAAAAACTATAATTGATTCACGTGAGAAAATATAATTTTTATATGAATTTATTGTTTCGTAAAATTACTAATTTTAAACTATTAAGGAAAATATTAACACGGTTCCAAGTTGATCAATTATTCTACATCGGTTAAAATTGCAACTTGGTTGCTTATTAAAAATTTTTTAAATATTCTGTGTCGTTAAAATTAGTTATTTTCATACACAAACCTTATATTATTATATTATATTATATTACAACCATTAAATTCAATATTTGATGAGGTTAAATTTATTACTTTTTTAAGCATTCGCAATGACACAACTAAAGTTACATGTTACATTAAAGTATAACAAACACATACAGATGAATATTCATCGAATAAATTGATGCCCATGTATTCCAAAAAATTATCATTAACTCGGATGTCGAACTGTTGAATTATGCTTTGTATAATTTGTTTTACCTTTATTTACTTACTTTTTTTTAATAATCCACCTGACTATTATCTCGGTTCTCCCAGACATCATTGCGTATGAGCAAATCTGTAATTCAACATTACTCCGTAAAAGTGAGTGGCGCGCGTCGAGTAAAAATTTCACCACCTATATTGTCTACTGACCGGTGTTCACTTTTGTTCATAGGATTTCTAATAAAACTTTTGACGTGTTTTTGTAACAAAACATTAAACAATAAATATAACCTTAAAGACATGTTATTATATTGTAAGTTTTTTAACATTCTAAAATGTACATTAATGAAATCAAAATTTTACCCGATAATTTTTGTAAATACATTTCTTGAAGACGTCGAAAATTATAATAATCACGTGTATCCATCCTTTATAATATATGGTACAACTATTTGAAAAAATAAAAAATTATTACTTTGTACTTAACGATTTATAATTTAATGATCTATACACTTGAAAATTATAAATGGAAATAATTATTAATAATAATAACTTTTGCAAACATAAAAGTCTTACTGTATTTTATCAAATTTTATTTTTAAATTATACAATATAAATAAATTTTTATAGGATATGCACAGTACCAGACTTAAGAATAATCAATTATCAGTTGTCAGTGAAATTGAAAAAATTTCTTATGTACAATGCATTATAGACACATTTAATGAATTCAGTACCATTACATCTCAAATAAATAATGATATACAATCAATTATTTATTATGCTGATAATAAAGTAAAAATAATTAAAGATGTTGAAGAGACTATGAATAAGATTTTGTTTGTGTTAGATGATGCACAACAAAATGTCAGTAGAGCAAGACTTAGATTTTTAAAAAACTACCATTTATGGTTAAATGCTTATTCTGATAAAAATATATCAATATCAAAAATTAGTAAAATTAAATTAAACAAAAAAAAACCAGATACTTTAAAAACACATCATGAAAATATCATTGAGTTTGAAAACTCTAATTCATCTGATCCAGAAATAATTAATGAAATACGATATGTAAATATACATGAAGAATTTGAAAATGTTAATGGTATTAAGAATACATTAGTACAAGGGAATGAAGATATTTATCATGAATCAACAAATCATAGTGAATTTATAGATAATACTCAAAATAAAATATCTGAAACATTTGAGAGTTTAAATAATCATGCAGATGGAAGTATCACGAATGGATCACTTCTTATGTCAGATTCTGATTCTACATCTCAAACAAATAATTATGAGGATCATATAAATGTACAGTCAAAAACAAATAAATACACCAATGCATCAATAGATTCTGATATAATTGAGGAATTTCAAAATATTAATAATGAGGACATGTGCAATAAGAGTAATAATTATAAGAAAAAAATCATTGATGACAACAATGAAGAAAACACAACAAAAGAATTGGTTTCATCTGATTTTAATAAATTTGTTATTCAAAATGTTCAAAAAAATTCTACAATAAAATCAAATAATAATACTACAAAATCAAATTTAAAAACTAATAATAAAGCAACTCCAAAAATATGTTTAAATAAAAAAGTAGAATCCTGTAAATTTAAAAATTTGTATTTATCAGATAAAAAATTGCAATCAGAATGTACAGTTCGAATAGAAAATTTATCAAAATTAATTGTAAATAAAAACAAAAATAATTTAATTGAATCTAATTCATTAACAGATAAAAAATTTCAAAGGTATTTATATTTTGTCAATTTTTTATATTTAAGTATAATTATAATTAGATTAATTATGAATAACATAACTATTGTTATATGAATTTGAATATTTATTTTTCACTAACAACTATTTATTTGTTAATAATTTATATTATTTAGTCAATAAAAAAAAAAATTTTGCAGGATAATTGATTTAAATATTCTTACAAAGAAAAATAAGAGATATTATTCTTCTGATACTTCTTCTACATCTAAAAGTTCAATATCAAATAAAAATGAAAAAATTGTGAGAAGAAGTAAAAAGTTTAAAAAAAATATAACAGAAAGTGAATCATCAGAAACTGAAATAAGTAGTTATTATGAATCATCAGATAATTGTGATGAAGAAAATACTGATAAGTATAGTAATAATTTAGTTATTGATTTAAAAACTTGCAATAATAATGAAGAAATATCAATACAACGCTTATTAAAAAGTATTAAAATTATTTTATTATTTCATGTACTAGATATAAAAATTTATTTATGTATTTACATGTATGCATTTATAAATCTTAGGTAGTGATAGCTCAAAAAATTCTGATTCTGATACAGATTCCAAAGAAAGAACTTTTACAAAAAAAAATAAAAAAATTAAAAAAAATAGGATTAAGGAAAAAAATTGTTCAGATTCTTCTAGTTCAGAAAATGAAGAAATAAAAAACCGATCAAAATGGTTAAAAGATAAAATTTTAAATTTTAAGTTAGATGATTTGCAAGATGATCGAAATAAAAACAATAAAAATCCAAAAAAGAAGTTAGTAATTAATTTAATAATTTTTATTAAATATTTTATAACTTCATTTAAAAAGAATGGGAATATATTACATTAAATTAAATAATTTAAGGTTTACAAAAGTAAAAAATATTATTGAGCTTGTGAATGTTGAAAACCAAAAATTACCAAAAAGATCATCACATAAACGATCAAATTCTGATACAGATTCAGATAATTATTCTACAAGTAATTTAAGTGATTCTTTTGTATTAAAATATCCACAAGTACAAAGTGACAATGAAATATCTGAATGTAGTAATGTAAATAATGATATAAGAACGTTAGTAATATTTATGCATAAATTGAGAATTATTTCACCTACAATATATATAAAATTTTTAATTATGAAAAATAAATTTTTTTTTCAAAATTAATTAGCAATGCAGAGTCAATTAATAATCATCCAAAATATATTCGTAAACTCCTTGGACGTCGAAATATTCGTAAAATACTTGAAGATCAACAAATAGCCGAAGATACAAAACAAGCTGGTAAAAATGAAGAAATTAGATTTAAAAGAATTATGAAACATAAAAATGAGGTAATAATTATTTTAGAATATTGTTTAAAATTATTACATTCAAACTTATAATGAATAAATAACATATTTAATGTATTTTTTGCTTTTATTTAGTTACAATTATTATTTAATGAAGAAAAACTTAAAAGTAAATATAGCTTGATATTAGATTTTAATAGAAAGACAAAGGAATTTTTAAGAGTAGACAAAGGATTAGTCAAGTATTTAAAGCCTCATCAAGAAAAAGGTATCAGGTTTATGTGGGATTGCTGTTTTGAGACTTTAGAACATTGTAAAACCACAGAAGGTTCTGGTTGTATTCTTGCACACTGTATGGGACTTGGAAAAACATTTCAAATTATTACACTAGCACATACTTTATTAGTAAATAAAATTACTGGAATTAATACCATTATGATTATTTGTCCTATGAATACAATACAAAATTGGATAGATGAATTTGATATGTGGCTAAAAAATGTTGACAATAAAACTAAAATCAATATTTATGAATTAACTCAGTAAGTATTAATCTTCAAATATTTTTTAAATTTTTGTGTCAAATTTTATTATTTTTTAGAACAAAAAAAGTATCTACTAGACTTGCTCAACTTAATTCATGGCATAAATATGGTGGAGTATTAATTATCAGTTATGATATGTTTCGATTTTTTTTATCCTGTGAAAAGAAACTAAGTGTAATACAGTTAGAAAAAATGAAATTATATTTAATAAGCCCTGGAGCTGATTTAGTTGTATGTGATGAAGGCCACTTACTAAAAAATGAAGTTTCATTACTTGTTTTTAAATTGCAACAATTGAAAACAAAACGAAGAATCGTTTTAACGGGTACTCCACTCCAAAATAATTTAAGTGAATGTAAGATAAATTATAATTAATTTTTTTTTTATATAATTTTTTATAAAATATAAAAACTAAAATTATATATTGTAGATCATTGTATGGTACAATTTGTAAAACCAAATCTTCTTGGTACAAACATGGAGTTCATAAATAGGTTCAATAATCCTATTATAAATGGTCAATTTGACAATTCAACACCTGAAGATGTTAAATTGATGAAACACAGAGCACATGTACTACATAGAATGTTAAAAAGTTGTGTTCAACGTTGCGATTACACAGTTCTTAGACCTTTCCTTCCAATAAAGCAAGAATACGTCATTTTAATTCGACTAAGTGAATTACAGTCTCAGATGTATAAGTATTACATAGAAAATATTGCAAAGTATAAAAAAATTACATATATACTATAAATAGTTCAATATTTCCAAATTATATATTGATTAAAAAATATTTTATAGCACGAATGATAAAGCTAACAGTATATTTATAAATTATCATGAAATAAAACGACTTGTTGCTCATCCAAAAACTATGGCATTAAAAGCACAAATTAAGACAAATTTAAATTATTCAGAATCTTCACAAAAATTAAAAAATGAACAAAATAATTTAAATGATTTTTTAAAAACCAACACTACTACAGGTAATATAACAAAATTAATATTTTTATAATTATATAGTTACTAAATGTTTTTTAAATTATTATTTTATATTAGATCTTTGGTGGTCAAGATTTATTAATGAGAAGCATATAACAGATATAAATACATCATACAAGCTTGTAATTCTTTTTAGTATTCTAGAGAAATGTGAAAAGGAAGGAGATAAACTGTAAAATAATATTTTATTAGAATTTATTATACATATATATATATATATATATATATATTAATAATAATATGTACATTTATTTTTAGGCTTGTATTCTCTCAGTGTTTATATGTTTTAAAAACAATACAAAAGTTTTTAGAAAAAAATGAATATAATTCTGAGAAAAATAATAGAAATAAAAGCCTCTTTAATTTTCAAGGAGAATGGAAGAAAGGTCTAGATTATTTTCAATTAGATGGTTCTGTTAATTCAAGTAAAAGAACCATCATGTGTAAAAAATTTAATAATCCTGACAATAAACGTGCTCGACTGTTTCTTATATCAACAAAAGCTGGAGCATTAGGTATCAATCTTACAGGGGCAAATAGAGTTGTTATATTTGATCCAAGTTGGAATCCATTCAATGATGTTCAAAGTATTTTTCGAGTGTTTAGGTAAAATTCATGGGAAATATGTGTATATACATATGTACATTCGTATGAGCCTTTTTGTATGATTATTAATGTTATTGATAGTTGTTTTAGTATCGTTAATTATTTTACTTTAATTAGATTTGGACAAAAGAAACCATGTTATATATATCGATTTTTAACTGCTGGTACAATGGAGCAAAAAATTTACAATCGACAAGTAACAAAATTATCTCTTTCATTGCGTGTTCTTGATGAACAGCAAATTGAACGACATTACAGAGATACTGATTTGACAGACTTATATAAATTTGAACCACTTTCTAATGACGTTCCTACACTTAGTATTCCGAGAGATCATGTTTTAGCATATGTTTTTTTCAAATACAAAAATTGTATTTATAATTTTTTTGAACATGATTCTTTATTAGAAAATAAGGTAAAGTATTATAAATACTAATATATAATATTATTAAAATAATTTGCAACAAAAGTGTTTATTTAATATTGAATACAAGAATGATTAAAAATTAATGTTACATCTATAAAATAAATATACTTAAAAATGATACTATAATTTATTTTTTAGGAAGAAGAAGAACTTGATGAAGATGAGCGTAAGCAAGCATGGCTTGAATATCAACAGGAAAAACTTGAACAACAAATTGATATATCGTATAAAAGTAAAGTAAAGGTAAATCAAAAAAAAAGATTGATTGGAAATGAATAAGAGGAAATTGAAAGTCAATAAACTGATATCAAATACTAATAATAGCAGTTAAATCAAATATCATATGTAAATTAATCTAGAAATAGATATTGTTACAATAATTACATGTACAGGGTTTTCATATCAATTTATTGTTTTGAATAAAATCATTAAATTAGTTTAATAAAGTATTTAGTTTAGAATACTGAGATTTTATAAATGAAATTACTTCTTTGATATATGACATACTTAAATTCACTATAATAAAAAACTATTTTACAGTGAATATAGATTTATGCGAAACTATACCGATATTTATGAAAGATTAAATTTATCAAGTTTTGGATAATCCCTGAACAGATACCCAAATATTGAATATCATGAATTATAATGATAATAATAATAATAATTAAAACAAAAAAATAGAATATAATGATATTTGAATACCAACCTAGGTACTTTTATAATATATTTTAATAATTCATTATTACAAAGTTATTAATTACCATGCATTTAAAATTTGGAAGCTTCTATATATTACAATTAGTTTGATTAAACATCATAAAAAAATTTTCTCTTAATTGTTATTGAATATTTTCTTCCCACTCTTTAAAACCAAATTTTAATAGTAATGAAAAATATAAAGAAGTTTCATTGTATATTTAAATAAAAGTATATAATTTTTTATTGACTAATATATTAATGATTTATTTTGTATCATTGTTAAAAAAAAATAATGAATTTATTAGCTTCTAATAATTTTTAGCTGAAATAAATATGTTATTGAATTTATTACATTGTGCAAAAGTAACACCCTTTAATTATTAATTTTTAAACTGTTAATTCATTTTTGATAACTTTTTGTAATGAATTATTTAATATTCTTCTGATTCAACCAATTAGAATTTAAATATAATTCATAATAATAATAAATTAAACTTAAAAACAATCATTGTATTTGAAAATATAAAAAATTTTATTGCTCAAAGTAACTAAATATTGTGTAATTACAAATTTATTTGGATTATTAACAAAATAGAATTATTTTTAAAATATTTTTTTTTCATCAAAAACAATTATTTTATAAATTCACATATTTATTATATTCTTATTTACATTAAATGTTTATATAACTTAGTTTAAATTAACGTATTGTATGCATTATTATTATATATGTACATATATATATTTATATATATGTATTATATTTATGATATTATTGACGATAGTTTATTTTAGTAAAAATTATTCTAATAATAAACAGTTTAGAATAGCGTAATAAGACTGAAGATACATTTGTATGATTTAGAATCATGATTATGTGATTTTTCGTCCAAAATAAAAATGTTAAAGTTTTAAACTATATTTTATACAGTATTATTTTTCTATTATGAGTAAAAAATTAAAAAAAAAGCATGTTCAATAAAAATATATTTAAAGAATCTGTAAAACAAATTGCAATAGTCGGTAAAACTCATACATGGATACGATAAAATGTAAAAAAAAGATAATTTTCACATTTAATTTTCTTATTTAAAATAAGTATATGTATATAAAAAATTCATTTTGTAAAATGTTATTACATTGACAAAATTTAAACTTATTAATAAAAATATATTCTTTACACGTAAAAAATGGATAATAATTTTATGTTTCATGAAATTTATTTATCCTTAAATAAAACGAAATAATAAACCAATTATAATTTTAGTTGATATTTATACTTACATTATTTAAGCTTTTCGAAATAGATGAAACTGTGTGATAAAGAACTAAATACAATTTTTACATAAAATAGTCGGATATGTTCAAATAAATTATAATATATCAAATTATAATACAATCAAATTTTTTAAATAAAGAGAAATTGATGAATTTATATGTGATGAAACGTTATTTTAAAAATTTATTAAATTGTTTAAAAAAGTTATTGCATTTTTTTATAGAAAAAAATTGTTCTAGAATAAAATATAAATATTTCGTGGGTTTACTTTTCATTGAAAATTAATGTAAGCTTATTAAGAATTGATAAAAAGATCTTTATATTGATTATAAATAGCTTGAATAAATTATTTTTAATTGACCATTAAAAAGTTTTTTAAATTACTTTTAATTTGTTGAAAATTTTCCAAATAAGCCAAATTAAAAATCTCGTTTTGATCTACAGAGTGATCGTACAACTCTTCCGCTAAAGTTTCTTGCCAATTGGGTTTTTTGGATGCAGTAGAAAATTTAGCCCACGCAGTATATCTGTATTGAATTGTACGTAGTGAATAACCCATTATAGTAATATCTTCGAGACGCGGTTTATCGGTTTTCTCTTTACACTTTGGATGCATTCCTGGCCTTGGATATTGACTAATGGCCACTTTTTTCAAAGACTGCAATCCAGACTGCAAAATAATATTACAAATATTTAAACACTAAGAAATATAAAGAGTACAGGTGGAATAAAAGAATAAAATAAATTTTATTTATGAATACATTGAAATACACAAAATTTCCAGCGGAGTTGATGAATAAAGGATTTTGCGTTAATAAATAACCAAAGAGAAATTTTTTTCCAAATATATTTAAGAAAATGCATAAATTTTATTTGATTTTGCTTGTATTAATTATTCATATTTGATATTTATTACATTTTCATTAAATTTGTTTTTTAATAATAAGTAGTGAATTCTCTTCTGCAACATATTTAATCTATATTTTTATTTATCAACATTTTCATATTATTATATTGTTAGAATTCGATTATATAATACAAAATTATAACAGAATATATTGGACATAAGTATAATATCAATTAAGATACGTGTAATTAAAAAAATACGTATTAAAAACTTATTGAATAATATACCTTGCATTTTAATGCATCATCAATTAGGGAAATTAAAGATGAGCCTTCTGTACATAGATTAGGTATTATCGAGTCATATCTTTTACGAGGACATTTTTCAATCGGAAATCCTGCAAGACTTGCAATAGTCGGAAAAACATCTAACAACTCCACCGGGTCATGAACTGTTTTATCACTACTACAACGCTCATTTGATGAAATAGCTTGACAATTAATTTTTCGATTATTATCTTCTTCTTTACATGAATTATTAATAATATGCGATGTAAATGTTACATTTGGAATTGATATCATTAATGGAACTCGCAGAGCGGTTTCGAAATTGCTATATTTTGCCCATTCGGCATGTTCTCCCAGAGACCACCCTAAGTAATTTGAAAAATAAACTGTTCATTTTTTAACAATGAATTTTGTAAATTTATATTTTATAATTCAAGAGAGAAATAAGCAGAATGAAGAGTAAAACAACAGTGAAATTATTTTGTGTAATAAAATTAAGAGTATACATTTGTACATGGTATTTCCAATATGTAAAATTGGTAGTAAAGTAACAGAATAAAATGGTATAATTTACGAAATATTTATTTAAAGTTCAATAAAAATGAACTTTTAATATCCGTAACGTTTAAATACATCAATAATTAGCAAAATAATAGTTACCATTATCAGATGTCAAAACTATGATTGTGTTATTTCTAATATGCAAGTTTTCTAATTCCTTCAACAGATCCCCAATAAGATCATCAATATAAGTAACTGCTGCATAGTATGACTGAATTATTTTTTTAGCATATTTGTCTACAAATATAAAGAAACATTAATAATAAATATCAAGTATAATAGAAAAATATTTAGACGCGTATAATATATGTTATTTATAATTACTTGGTATTTTTTGCCACGGACATTTCAAATTCAGATTATGGACATCATTCCTCCTACGTAAATCCATCCAAGGATTATAAGCAACACGACTTACATTAATTGGCCAATCATAATTGTCCGGTAAAGAAAATTTTATTAAAGGGTGAAATTCTGTAAATGTATGAAAATTACAATTCGATAAAAGTACACATCAAAAAAGTAAAATATTTTATTTCATTTACTTCATTAAAAAATTGAAATAAATTATTCAAATTTTTATTTTTAAACTAAAATAATATTGAATAATTTACATAATTTTTTATTTTTAATTATAATATTAATTAATTTCTATATTTTTAAATAGAAAAATTATAAATACTCAAGACCAAATAGAGAATTTTAAGATTTAAAAACATAATATACATCTTATTATACCTAATAAAACATACATATTGATTGAAAATTTTTTAAGTTTCGTATTCAAGTTTAAAAGCTTACGATGAAGTTATACCCTATTTATATATAATATTTTATTAATGAAATATAATAAAACGTTCCATAAATGAAATTAAAATTTTTTTTTATAATTTACATAATTCGTTTTTAAAAATGTTTAAACACTAAAATTGTATTAAAATTAAAATTAACTTTTATGGTGTTAATTGTGATTCAAAAATTTCCACGAAAAAATTAATATATCTTTTATTAAAAATGGATTTCCATATACTTTTTAGTCTACAAATAAAAATATTTATTTATAAGATGTTAAAGATGTATAAATTATAGGAAGGCAAAAATATTTTTTTAATATTAAATAGTCTTTATAACAATAATTTTTACACAAATATTTTCCTTAAATTAAATTTATTTGATTTATTTTCTATTTTTCTATTAAAAATATTGTGAAAAAAGAAATTACTCAAATATCGTTTTGGATATTTCAAAGGGATATGTGGCTTATGAAAACCCACTGCTAAAAAAAAAGGTTCCTTTTTGTTATTCAAAAAATCTTTAGCTGCTTTTAATATTTCAACATCTGGTAAAGTTGCATTTGGCATTGATGATACACGAACAGGACAAATCTATATGTAAAAGACGTTTATAATTATTTTTAATCATTTTTAAAAAATAATATAGAATTTAGAAAAGAATATATCTTAGAATATTCTTCATTGACACATAATACCAAATATTAACTAAAACAAAAATTTTGTTTCATAATAGAAAAATCGTATTAAAAAAAAGATATTTTTTTTCTTGTAAAACAAGGCCATTAATAATAGATCCGATATAAAAACATTTTTTAAAGAATGTCTTTAATGCATTTAAATTTTTTAAAGATATCATTAAACAAATTTGGAAATTTATACACCATACATAAAAAAATTTCGGATTACATTAAATAGTTTTGAGAAGAATATTCTTTTATATTTACCAAACTTTTACATGCACAAAGAAAATATAATTTCGAGAATTACTATCAATAAAAAACCAATAACATTTATGTAATAAACTTATATTTAAATACTAATATTAAAGATTTTCCCATGCAAATAGTTTGAAATTTTTTAATAGATTGTTAATACAGATACTTAGAAAAATTTGGAATTTATAAAAGAATTAATATACTATATTAAATGATTTCAAATCTCAGTTATATAATTATAATTCTAAATTATCTAATTGAGAATAACAAAAAACAACAACAAAAAATAACATAAAAAATATGACTTCTTCAACTTTTCCACATGTACAATCACTTTTTTTTTATTATACCATTTAATTACGTTTAATTATATATAATCATTAAAATATGATTTACTTATATTTTATGAAATTAAATACTAACAATATTAGAAAAAAATTTATAAAATTTATTACATTATTATATTTAATTTATATAAAAATAAATTTTAATTAAAACAAATTTTTAAAATTTCAGATATTTTGAAAAATAATATATAACTATTATCGATATAGTTTTAAAAAAAATTTCAATCAACAAAATAGTTAATAAATTAAAGTGTATTAATAAATTTCAGTATTCAATAGTATTTTCAATATTTACTTTTGAGATAAATAATCATGATTTGAATAAAAATAATTTTAATTTATTTTTTTTTTTAAATAATTTTATTTAATAAATGTAGAATGACTATTAATTTAATAGTTTTGAAATATTTAAATTTTAAAATAAATTTTGATTTTTTTATTTTAATTATAGAAAGTATAAAAGTAAATAATTGCTATTAAGATATTTCATTGATAAAATATCATATTCAATTTTCGTTAATAAGTTATTATTGTTTATAAACATTTTTTAATATTCTATTTAATTTTTACTTTGAGTTTGTGACTATAATTTAGAAAAAAACTGATTTTAGATTAAAATATATTGATTGTAAATATAAATATTTAATATTTTAAAAATATTATTTAGTGTACTTATGATGTATTTCTCCAATACTGCAAATCAAAATTTATGAAATACACTTACAATTTTTAATACATTGTATTAATATTTTACAAATGTGATATTTCTGTAAATTATTTATATTATTCAGTTGTATATTTCGTTTATAATAAAATTCTCGTCATTGTAATTCATTTACAATCTTTTTTAATGAGTTGCATACCTTAAATGAAGTAAAAATGGATATTATTTGCATATTTTGAAAATCAATATTCATTTAAAACATATTTGTCTTCAATTATTTAGAATGTAATTGTAAGGAAAATTGATATATCAATTAGCATACAGAAATTGTATTAAAATAATGAAATATATTCTATCAACAAGCAACAAGAATTTAAAAAATAAAACAATAAGGTATATCGTATAATTAAAAGGTTCAAAATATATACATATATATATAATAATAATAGAACTATTGCAAATAATAATTAGTCATAGCAAGTTACCATGCACAAGCAACTGTCCTAGATGCATACGAGAAGTTATTATGAAAAATTGAGTTCATCATAAAACGAAGTATAAAATAATATAATTAATTGATGCTTAGATCTCCTGTTGTTTGATACATGCAATAATAAACTGAGACCATCTACACAATGATTTACTGTACAAGATTTCTTGCTGGTGATGAATTTTTCTGAGAGCAAACTGGAGCATCCTTGTACCGATCTGTGTATGGATGAAAAGGTGTTTCACTCCAAGAGTAATGGCTGTCATCGCTGTAATTGCTGCTTATACCTACAAATTATATCTAAAGCTTATATTCTAAATTTTAAAAAAATAAGAAAACTATAGAATTTAAAATTTTGTAAATGAATTTGCTTTTAAAGAGTTACCCAATTCTTTAATAAATGGATTTTATTCTAATTACGAAAGTGTAAGTATTGTTATGTAAAATGATGAGTATGATAAAATAAATTTTCATTCATTAAAGAATGATATATCTAATTAGATTCACCATACATTTAAAAAATATAACGAAAAACAAAATTAGTATCGTTGGGAATATTATGAGTTTGGGTATCCATAATTTTTAAAATTTTACTACAAATATTTTTTGTATATTTTAATCAACTCAATTTATATTGAATATATGATTTTAAAAATAAATTTAAATTTAAAAATAATTGTGTTGAAAGAACATGATAAATATAAAATAAATTATATTGCACAACAAAAAATATATATGGAAAATTAAAAAATTATCCATTAAATTTAACATATAAAGGAACGCTTGTAAAATAATTGTAGATCTTTACTTTCTGAATAAAAGCAGTAGCATTTACATATCAATTAAATCATTACGACATGTATAATATTTATGAACAAGTATTGAGTTACTTTATAAGCTTAAAAATACTTCAATAAATTTGCAAAATAAAATATCCAATAATTTATACATTTATCATTCGATCATAAACAATTTATAAAAGAAATAACAGTTGTCTTATTTATCGATAATACAAAATTAAATATAAAATAAAATTAAATATATAAAATAAAATTAAATATAAAATATAAAATAAAATAGATAATATAAAATTAAATACATTTCTGAAAATCTAATATTATTTATATTTTATATACATAATAAGAAATATTATTTAAAGATAAATTGATTGATGTAATAAATATGTTGTTTTTTTATTTATTTATTTCTGTTTCGTGCATACATTTTGTATGATAATTCTATAAAAAATAATTATCTATCTTATATTGTAGATACATGCAATAGTATATTAATTCATGTTAAATTTTCATCATAAGCTGCATAAATATATATTTAAAAAATTGTTTAACTAAGATTACGTAAATTTAAATAAAAAAAAATAATTTAGATGAAAATAAGACTTGGTGCAAAATTATAAATTATACTATAATTATAATTAGCAAGTATACATTTCAATTGTTTAAAAAGGTATTTAAAATGTATTTAAAATATGTTTGTTTGTTATTATATAATACTTATTTTTACATATAAAGCAATATTATATGTAAACATGTAACCAATAAACATAAATCATTTCTAGAAGCTTATTCATTTATTAAATGCCTACTTTTTTATAAGATTGTGTATAGAATTTCATGTTTAATAAATTTTTGATATAAGTGTTTAAATTTTTTATTTTTATCATTAAAAACTCCTTAGTTCCATGTCAAATTTATATTTAATAATATTTGAAGCACTAATAAATATTAACATAATTAATTTGAATTAATTGTTGTATTTTATTTGCCCTTTCATTTTTATTAATGATATTACATTCTTGTAGGCACATTGAATATTTTCTCATTGATTAATTAGATCATATCATGGACAAAATCAAATTTTTTTTGTTAATGAACTACTTAGATTAATTAATAAAGAGTAAGAGAAAGGGAGAAATAAAGAAAAAGAGAGTCTTAAAAAGATAATTAAGAAGGCATAGTAGGCAAAAACAAATTTGAAATTAAGATCTGACAGTGAATAATAGCCTATATGTTCTGAGTTTCAGGGATCAACTGATCTTTTAAGAAATCGAACTAGTCGTGCAAAAATACAAAAACGTCTCCCTCGAGGCACAAGAAGCCCTATTGATCTTCCTAGACAACACAATGTGCACTTACGAAAATTTTCTCATTAAGAGGAAGAGGATTAACGTCAAAGATTTACATGTAGGACCGCAGTTACTCTTACTGTCCTTTCCTAGGCAGAGAATTCATTATTTTGAGAATTCCGAGAATTCATGCATTAAACCAGTAGTTTACTTATTTTTAATTGCTCTACAGGTCTAACAATTGTTAAATTGCAATTTCGATTGCATGAAAATACAAGTGCGTAACGCCCCCTGTAATTCTTTTCGCCTGCAATGCACTTTCTCACTCCCAACGATTGTGTCCGAGAATAATTTATGTCAATGCTCTTGTTTTCGCGTGTTACATTGTCGTTATGTCATGTTTTCCATTGCATATTTAGCAGTGATTAGCAGGATTATTCACGACATACAATTTTATTATTTGCGAGCATATTTTTTTCTCTTGTGTTGTTTCTTGATAAAGTAATATTATTTTTTTTTTTTTTTTTTTTTTTTTATGAAACCATTTATATATTAAAAAAAAAATAATTCCATTACTGTCCACGCACCGATAATAAAAAAAAAGTGATGATTTTTTGATGAAGACGAAATTTGAAAGTCGCTTTAATAAATGAATGATTTCAAATTTTTTTTAAAAAGTGCATTCAAAACTTAAAGCAACTGAATAAATAAAAAAATTCTGTTATTCTGTTTTATAAAGATGTGATATAAAATAATGAGTACCAGGATGAAAAACCTTGCCGAATGAAAGGGTGGTATACCCATTATTCCTTAGGTGTTGGGGTAAGGTAGTGTAATTGCCGGCGACATCCCTCCAATAGCTGTTGAAGTCGTAGAGCCCCAGAGTGTCCGGACGTCTACTTGTCAAAAGGGAATTCCTACTTGGAGCACAAAGTGCTTGCTACGTGGAGGCATGTGATGAAGATCTTATTATTATTATGGATGGAAAAATTGTCAAGTAAATTCAAACTTTTTTTTTGTTTTTGTTTTTTTAAAGAAAAAAACAATATTAACCATTATGGAGCTAAATTATTTTACCAATATTTTATAAATGTACTTTTTTAAATTACTAGAAATAAAGCAATAGAAAGTATTTGTCATCGTTCAAAAAAAACAACTACTTTCGATAAGCATTCATAAATATTTAAATGCTGTAAGCCATTTTCCACTAATTTAAGCTTAATTATTTAAACGTATTTTTTAGTAATTTTAGTAAAAATTTTATTTATTTTAAGTATACATATATGAATATAGTAAACTAATTTTTGAAATGGTATAAATTATTTTATAAATCATATGAAAAAATTAAAATAAAATGCTTTTTTTACTTTTCAAAAATGTATTTAACACACGCTAAAAATAATCGTCATACATTAAATATAAAAATTTCACGCAGCAATTATTTGTTATTGTACAAATCATTTTGACAAAGTTGTTAATTTCAAACGAAATTTATTTTTATATTTAAACCCAATAACTAAAAAATATTGCATTTTGTTATTTCGTTTTGAACTTTAAATGTTTTATTTTTAATTTAATTTTATTTATTTTTTAAAATTTTACTTTAGGCTAAATTTTATAATTTTGATATAATTTTTTGGTTTTAATGATTAAAGCTATCAAGATTTTGGGTAATATCTTAAAAAATAATAACGCATAAAAGTGATGCTATCCTATTTTAAAAATTATTTTTAAATTAAGAAAAGTACATTTAAAAACCATCGACTTCAAAAATTTAGTAAATTTACTAAGCCATGTGAATAATTTGTGTATTCTCATATGCATTCGTAGATAATTGATAGAACGTTGAATAATAGAATTTGAAGTGGAAAGAAAAGCACGAGCAAATGAATTAAAAATTAAAATAACATAAGTATTGATTATGAATAATAAATGTATTTTTATGCAGCCATCATTATCGAGTATTTAACCATCACGAAATATTATTGCCTCGGCTATTCTATTCACCTGCGCATAAGCTTTGTCGAAAGTGACACTCTCTCGAGCAAGGCGATCCATATTGGGGGTATGGGCCTTAGGATCCCCGTAACATCCCAGGACAGGCCTTAGATCATCGACAATCAAAAACAAGATGTTAGTATTGGTGCTTGCGCCACTACTCATGGACATTGATACGACCATCGTCGCAATCGGAATCAAACGTTCCAACATCTGAAACAATCTCGCGCTTATTTCTTACCTGTTGATTTTTCAAATAACTTACATTCTTTACTTAAGCAATTAGCCATGCATTTCAGTTCATGAAAATATAATAGTAGATTAAGAAAAACATAAATTTAATAAATAAATATCTTGTAATAAGTTCTACCTGAATACAAATCTAAAAGAATTATCGAACGTCTTCGGTTAAGTTTTGAAAAATATTTATCCTTTTATAAAAATTAAATTTACTTATTCAATTGGAAATAAACAATACTTAATTATATTTAAATTTTATTTAATTTATTTTTCAAATTTCTTCAATTTATCTTATTTTATTTTATGTACGAATATTAAAAGATTTACGGATATAAATTTAATCAGAACATTATAAATATGCAATATTTGTTTCATTATCAAACAATTGTAACTACGTGCCAGAAAGTTTTAAAATTTTCGTGAAAAACAATTTATTTTATTCATCACACTTTTTTCAAACAAGAGTGTGTGATTACATAAATTCTTCCAATTATAATTCTGTTTTATTTTTTTTTTTTTTTTTGAATCAGAAGTTTCAGAGCTTACACAACTTAATAGATTTTGCATAAAAATATTTCATTAAATATATTTTTAAAGATTTCAGTAAATTTTATTATTTTATATATTTAAGATTATATGGTCAGTTAGTTAATATAAGCAATTTTTAAATTTTGCAATAAAATTTATTTGTATAATATAAAGACAGCAATTTCAAATTAAAGTATTACTTTAAAATAATAATACGATATTTATCTTAAAAAAAAATGTTCCCTACTTTAAAACTTTAAATTTACAAAATTATTACCAAATCTGTAAAAAAAACTTTGAATTAAATATTTTTATTCAAATAGTTTTTTTTTAATTAATATTGAATTAAAAAATTTTTTAAAAATCTTAACTACGAGGTTTTCCTTTATCACCATATTTTATAAAAATATTTTTTGCAAGCAAAACTTTGTAAAAGTATAAATTTATATTACTAAAAAATAATATTTATTTTTATAATAAGGTTTTAACTTAATACTTATTTGAAAAAAAGAAAATAAAGTTATTTAAACATTTCCTAAGAATTGATATTAGCTTAGTTATGCTTATAGAATAAATATTTTTTTTATAAAAATGCATAATGATGATAAGATTACTATGTTTTATTATATTTACTGAATTTAGTCGCTTGTAAGTCTTATCGGTATCTGTCAATATTTTATGCAATTTTATTTTATTGCAAATTTTGTAAAAATAATTGCTATGATTGTGTAAAATGTAACCCTATTAGACAGTTAACTTAAGATTATTATGAGGGAATTATAAAAATTAATGATAAAAAAAAAAACAAATAAATCATAACATTAATAAAAGTGAAAAATGTATAAAATATTTTATAATAATTTTGATTTTATCACATTTAAATTCAGTTATATTTTAAATAAAATAACTATACACATAATTCCGCAATTGAGTCAAAATTAAAATTGTAATTACAAATTTATTTAAGAAATATGGATTTTGTTTTAATAATAATTAATTAACGAATAGTATTTTGATACAATTTTGTTAAGTTAAATATATTATACTCACAAATAATATTTATAATTTAATTAAATGTAAAAATTTATGATAATTTGTATTATTAAATTGAATTAAATATTTTAATATTACAATTTTAATGTTAAAAAATTAATTCATAAATATTTTTGTTGTAATACAATAAAATGCAAATACAGTCCTATAAGCATTATCGAGTTTGTATTGAACAAATTAATTAAATAAAAGCCAATAAAAACTATTGTAAATTAAATAGTATATTTTAAAATTATTTCAATTAAATTTCTCTTAAAGAAATATAAACGAAAAATATAATCGTTTAATTAAAAAAAATTTAATTAAATATTAATCTATCATTCAATACAGATTTTTTATATTGCTGTAGTTTAAGTATAATTTTTTTTCATTTAGTTTATCTATATATTATTCAAATTAATTTTTTTTATCAATAGCAATGTTCTAATGTGCTATCTTTATCAAAATTAATAATTAAACAGACAATAGATATGTATAAGTTCAAATCGTGTTTTAATAAGTTATTGCAGATTTTATATGTATTTATTTTGTTGAAATTTACATCATTATATAAAGTAATCTAACGGTGTTACTTTTTTATTAAATGCAATTTGATAATTATTTCTGTATTTTGATCTTATTAATAATAATAAAAAATACATCTTTTTATCATTTTAAATAAATAAATAAATCAAATTTTAAATGTTATAAAATATAATTGATATAACTATAAAAATATAATCTCATAAATAATATTTTATCATTACAAGTAAATGTAACACCTATTGATGCAAAATTTTGTTATTGTAGTAAAACTATGTATGAAATATGTCGAATGAAAATAAAGACAGAATAATTTATTAAATGAAATGAAAACTAATATGATATAATCTATTAATATCATACAATTGATTCTAAAATCCATTAAGTATATTCACGATGATTTGGATTTTTAAAAATAAACAAATTCATTTTCTTCATGTTTAAATGAATATAATGATGATGATGATTATTATTATTATTATTATTGATGTTTTTGTTGAACGTTTGACATCATCGAGTAATTTGAAGGAAAACTTTTTAAGATACAACAAATTTTGTTTAAATAAATATTTGCTGAAATGAATATGAGATTGCATTTAATGTTTTTAATAATAAAAATTGCCGTTGGTTAAAGCTCAGTACAGTTTTTTTTTTTTTTTAATGGGAATTTATGTGCGAACTGTGTAAATTAAAAGAGCAAAAAATAAATTTCGAGATAATAATACTGCGAGGGAAAAGCTGAAACACAAAGAAAGTCGGCTCCACTACAAACCTCTTTTCGTTTATTTATATTTAATTCATCGACGGGCGGACGGATAAACAAACGAACGAACGGAAGAAAGTCGAAGCTCATCAGCTGATTGCTAGAAAAGTATCGCAATGAGTCTCTTGGGAAATATCTTCAGAAATGGCAAATTTTTGATTGTTGGCGAGTCGCGAGGCGGGATTATTGGCGGAATCGGGTAAAAAAGAAGCGAGCGAGCGAGCGAAAGGGAGAGAGCGAAAAGAGAGAGAGAGAGAGAGAGTGAGAGAGATGCGGAGCGAACGGGTGCAATTATTCTACAAATAATGCAACCACATCTGCATAGTATACAACACAACACAACACAACACAACACCCGTCCACACGCTCGCGCGTTTGTACAATGACAGATGACTCGCGCACGCGCAAACCCGCCTCACATACACTGGCGGCGGAGCAAAGCCAGGGAGCGTCGGAGCGCGGGGGGAGCGGGGGCAAGAGAAGGGGCGAGGGGAACCGACTGACAGCCCGAGCTCTGCTTACCGCCTCGCTCGTCCGTCCCGTCCAGTGTTTGTGTTGGTGCGGAGCGGTGCGGAGGTGTTGGGGCTCGCGCAATATCGTGCGGGGCTTGTGTGTGCGCCGCAGCCAGTAGCAGCTCCGCCACCAAACAGCCAGCGGAGAATGAAGGCGAAGGCGAGGGCGACGGCGAAGACGCAGTAACGAAGACACGAGAGTGGCCGTCGTTGCTGGAGCAGAACACCCGCGACACCGCGAGGACCGCCGCGCCATCGGGTGAGTCCATCAGTCCGAGCCCCAATTTGCAATGCGCATTTCTTTGTTGCGACTTCTCTTGGACTCTACACACTCGCTACGTCCATCCTTCCCTCTCGCTCTCTCCCTCCCTTCCCCCACCGATCCCTCTCCCTTCCCCCTCCCCCGCCGTCCCGCTCTCCCTCTGCGCGCTCGCTTTGTGACGCTTCAGAGTTAATTTTCTGCTCGAGCATCAAGATCAACAATGTACGCGTAATTCGAGAAAGGAGGAGACGAGTGCCACCAGGTGTCTCGGCCCTAAGGGCATGACGTCTAACGCGGACCTCCACCTCGAGCCGACGGCGCCGAAGGTAAATAAAGGGATGGCAAGGGTTCGTGGGAATTAAATCTCTTCGATTAAGGTGCGAGAGAGGCGCACCGAGTAGTTATAGCTCCTTCCTTCGCAATCAGTCTCCCGAGAGCCGAGGAATACGCACAAGGGCATACGGTGGAGGGGGCAAACAGCTGTGTTTCCATGTCGTCGTCGGGAATGTCGCATCCGCTCCACCGCCGAGTCCGTTAAAGACGCACTTTTATCACTATTGCCGTTGTCGTCGTCGTCGTCGTCGTCGTCGTCGTCGTCGTCGTCGTTGTTGTTGTTGTTGTTAGTGCTGCCACCGTTATCATAATTGCCATTGCTAGGCTGGTCGGTGCTGGTCGCGCGGACCGATTGTGCAATTCGTCGGGAACAGCGGGCACGGGAGTACGAGTATTGCGCGCACAACCGAGACGACCTTTCCGAGGACAATTAAATGATCCGGCACCCTTTGGTCTTTGTCGCAGGAGTTGGACCTTGGCTTTTCATGAGGAAGGTCTCGCAGTACAATGTCAGCTGATTCCCCCAGACGGACAGGCATGCACAAGGGTGCTCAAGTCGTTACCCCCCAACCCATCAGCGACACATCCATCATAGACAGTGTGGCTGGCATCATTAATGACATTGTACCGCAGGTGAGCCCCGATGGATATGTAAATATATATATATATATATATGTATATATATATGTATATGTATATATGTGTGTATATGTATATGTGTATGTATATATATATATATATTCTACCTTCACTGCCATTCCACTCACCACCCACGTCTCTCCCCCTATTATTTACCAACAAACAATGGTGTGACTTTTGTTTCCTTGTGTCCAGGCTTACGCTAGCAGTGCGCCCAACTCCGACAACAGGGAGTCCATTACATGGGCCAGATTCGAATATGCGGACGTCAATGATCCATTGTTCTACCCCGACTATAACGAAGGATCGAGCATACCACCCCTACTACTAGTCCTGGGCTACACAACTGGCGTACAAGTAAATCATTTCAAACTAACGTCCTTCGATATTTTTTTCATTTATTTGGTCTACCGCTCGCCATTAAAAATAATTTATTGATTGTTTTCATATAAATAAAAAATACGCGTACTTGTAATTACGCGTGTAAATGATGAAAAATGTGCTTAAATAAGCTACCCATCTCTCTTACACCCATAACTAAATCAAAATCATATCAAATGATATTGGATAAATTTGCCACAAATTCATTGTTTGAAACAACATTTTTATTTAAAGGTATGGCTGATCGCGGCTTCTGGGGAAGCTACCGAGGTCTTGTCTTGGCGACAAGGTATGGTTCGTACTTTACGAATTCTCCCGAATCCCAAGTACGGCGACAAAGAACGGGACGACTACTTCAAGCTGAAGCGTCCAATGGTAGCGATATGCGATTCGGCTGGACCAGGACCACAGTTTTGCAGCGTTAGCTTCATATCATTAAAAACAGGTGAACAGGTGAAGAGCATCAAATTTAAAAGTCCCGTTTGCGACGTCCTCGCGAACAAAAGGTCCATTGCCGTCACTTTCCCCGAGAGAATAGCTGTCTTTGATGCCAAAACCTTGGAGGATATACTAACGATTACCACGTGCTACCCAAGCCCAGGCCCAAACCCAAATCCAGTAGCTCTTGGCACAAGGTGGTTAGCTTACAGGTAAATACCTTTATTAATTACACATGATAAAATTACTGGTAAAAAATATGCATAGATAAAACATCATGCAAATTCAATTTTGAAATATCATTGTAATTTAATTTTATATTGAAATTTAATGCTTGTGTAACGTTATTTTTTTATTTAAATATTTAACATAATACTTCAATTGTAAATAAAAGAATGAAAATGTAAATTAAATAAAAATTTAATGATAATGATAATTAATTTTAAGTATATTTCTTTATGCAGCTTATGTATTTCTTTGCTTAAATCATTATTTTTCTACATGTAGATAATGCATGCAAGCGCATCAATGCTTTTTTTTAAAATTTTTTGTAATAATTCTACAATGTAAATTTAATCATATTTAAAATTACATTCTTATTAAAGTACATTCGTATACATATATATATATATATATATATATATGTATATGTATATAATATCATTAATAATATTACAGTCATTTTACTCTCGGAAATTATCTCTTAACTTAAAAAATTCAGAAATAATAGAATATTAAATAAAAATTATAAATTCATTTCTTATAATGATAATAAAATACATAAATAATTATTCTTTATTTGTGTTGCTGATTAGTAAAAATAGCAATATAAAAGTCTTTGGTGGATAATAATGAAATTTAAAATATTAATTATTAATGAATTAAAGAGTAGAGAAAACTTATTGTATTTATCAGTCTTCTTATAATGTACTAGTGACACGATAAACAAAAATTAAACGTAAAATTAGAAAATTTCAATCTGTAAGACGTAGTTAAAACACGTTATCGCTTGACAGTATTAGTCACTTAGTTTTCGTTCACGCTTCTAGAGGGCGGCTTGCTCATATTATATTACCTATATTGAATTTGTATGTATAGGTATAAAAATATATTTCAAACTAATATAGCGTATTTGCTATTATTATCTGTAATAAATTAGATTGCGAATAAAAAGTTCCTTTTATTCGTTCATTTATAGTTATAATAACAGATTCTTTTTAAATTTTATTTTTTTTTTTATATTTTATATTATTTTTTTTTTAGAATTTAATTTAAATTTTATTGTTCAAACTTTAATTTAAATTAAAATAAATATCACTCTAAATAAACATTTAAAATATAAATATAAATTTGACCGATATTTTTTATGTAAAAAATATATAAAGCTAATAGATATTTATGGAAAACAAGTAGTTTAAATAATTATTTAATGTGATAATGTCGATTTATCTACTTTGAAAAATCATAGTAATAAAAATGTCTAACAAAGAACTATGCTAATAAATTGCATTAAATAAAAATTAGAATTATCTTTGAAAACTTTTAACAACGTATGAATAAACAATGTTCTCACTTAAATACTATTCTCAACTTTTTCAATTTTAAAACATTATTTATAATATTGATTTTAATTAATTTATTTTATAAAATATATAAAACATAAATTGAAGATGTATAAAGTACAAATACAATTTATCAATAAAAACAATATTTTAATAAATAACGAACTTTAGTTTGTCAACACAAAATAAGTATTGTAACAAAGTTTCATAATCTAGAGTTGCTATATATACATGTTTTTTACTGTTAGTAAATATCGTAAAAGTTTGCTCTTAATTACTGTGAAAGATTACTACGCGGTATATGAAATTGACGTATTTTTTCAATTGGTAAGTGAAAAAATGTAAATTGTTAGTATTTCATTAAATAAATACGTCAATAAATAGATACATATAATTTTTGTCAAATCTTCATAAAAATTATATATCTAAATTATTCAAATCATATTTAAAATTAAAATTAGTCACTCAGTGGACAACAGTAACATTAATAATAATGAAATAAGCAATAGAGAATCGTACTATATTTATAATAGTTAATTTAATTCACATCAAGATATTTTTATAAAAGTGTAGCAAATAATATTTAAATATCTTATGCTTTATACACTTTTTATAAATAAATAGAATTTAAACTTTAAATATATTTTATACTTAGTTAATAATAAGCATTTTTTTATAATACATTCTAAGTAAATGAATTATTATTTTTACAATTTTTATTAATCACATTTCTGTTTGTAATGTAAACAATATTGTAAATTCATATCAACATTTTTTTACTTATCGAACAACATTAATTTTCTTAGAAATCTTTTAATGTATGTTTTTAATTTACAAAATAAAGTTAAGTATCCGAGTCATTAATTATATATATATGTTTTAATTACTCCTTCATAATTAAATTATTTATTAAGATAGATGTATAAATATTTTTTATTTTTAAGAGTAAAGTTTGTAAATAAAATAATGTCATAATTTGTTAAAAAAAATTATTTTATAAGATTAAATCACATAATAGTATAAGATCAAATTAGCTATACAAATATATAACACAATATTTATCACATAATTTGAAAAGTTACATAGCTTATTAATACTAATATTAGTTAATGTATGCTAGTTATATAAATTATCTATAATTGATATGTTATCATCTAAATTATTTTTCTTTTATGAAGTTCTGATATACATTATATCCTATTAAGTAAAGCGTTTGCTTAGTCATATTTATACTTAAATGAATTTAAAAAAAATTCATTTTTAAAAAATTAGAAAAAACATTACAAAAATTATTTTTATTAGTTTGATAAGTATGTAGAAAAAATTTTTTGCTTGTATGCAACTAGAAAATATCGATTACATGTTTCATAAAACTGAAAAATATTATAGTCAATAATATCAATTGTATCGAATATCATTGTATAATTTTTTTATAAAAATATATAGACCTAATGTATATTAATAAATTGATTTAAATCACCAATTATAATTTAAATGAAAACATAAACGTATGGATTAACAATTGACGAGATTAAATATCTCATTTATTAAATTTAAATTAAAATCATTGAAATATAAAAACCTTGTATATATTTAAAAAAAAATATTGAAAAAATGATATAATAATGATAATAAAAAAAAATTGTACCTGTGTGCAGCGAAAAGAAGTTAATCCCGGGACGCAGGAGTAGTGGTGGTAGTGAGGGAGAGGGTGTTTCCAGCTACACGGCAACGGTCCTTTACGCCGCCAAGTCCTTGGGCAAAGGCCTTCGAGGACTCGGGGAAACGGTGGCCTCCAGCTTGACCGGGAACTCCGTTTCGCCCATGAGCAATGCCAACAATGTGAATCACGCGGATTCCGCTCAGCCGGGAATAGTCACGATCCTCGATTTGCAAGCAGCCAAGGATGAAAAGGAGCTGGACGATGGAAATGTTGAAACGGTGGTGGCGCATTTCGCAGCCCACAATGATGCCATTGTTGCCATGACTTTCGATCAGACCGGGGCTCTGCTCATGACAGCAGACAAACGCGGTCACGATTTCCATGTCTTTAGGTACTATTCGTTTGCTATTTACACTTGGAAAAATGTTTCTTTTATCCCTATAACAGAAAATTAAAACATGTTTTAATTATGTTTTTTAATTAATGTTTATATAATTTGCAATAGAATTTAGAATAATAGTATTTGATCATTTTCAACTCTGTTATGTAAAATATACATCTACATGTTTGGACTGTTTGTATTTATGTATGTTCCACCCGTAGGATTGTTTTCACCAAGATATTTTTTTTGTGAGTTTACATGAAATAAAAATAGCGAATATAAATCCTAATTAAATAAATTAACTTTGGTGGATACTACTCGGAAAAAACAGATTTCAAATTTAATTTTCGTTTTTCTAAAATAATTAAAACGAAAATTTTGTACGTGAAACTAAACATTTTGATTTCACAACATAATTTTGAAAAAAAACTTTTTATTGAATAGAACGATTAAATTTAAAAAATAAACTAAAATATTGCGTTTATGTGAATTTAAATGTTAGCTTTACATCTAAATAAACTGTTGAAACATAAATAGAACATTTTGCATCATTTGAATTAATTGTAGGATACAGCCACATCCTGGTGGTCCAAGCCTTGCAGCTGTTCACCATCTATATGTGCTTCATCGCGGTGACACCACAGCCAAGGTCCAAGACATGAGCTTCTCAAGTGACGCTCGATGGGCGGCCATTTCGACAGTCAGGGGTACGACGCACGTCTTCCCCGTGGCTCCGTATGGAGGTCCCGTAGGCGTAAGGACGCATTCTTCTCCGCATGTCGTCAATCGTCTCTCTAGATTTCACAAGAGTGCGGGTTTGACGGACGACGGCACACGTTCGCACTCACCTGTTTCGCACACAGAATTACCTTTACCTGTTTACCCATACACAAACCCGAGATTACCCCCTTATCCGCACCCAACGATTCTTCATCCACTAGCGCAGATCAGGCAGCCATCGAGTTTGAATCATGTTAACAACCAGGCACAACAAAGGTGAGCTGTTACCTATACCCACTATATAACCATGTAGTAATCCAATAATTAAAGGAAAAATTATTTCATCATTCTGTTACTTCCATACTATTGTAATTATCATCTGAAATAAATACTTAATGATAACTATTGTCGAGAAATTCACCTCGATAAAATTCTGCATTCAGTCATATATATTTATATTCGTATGATTCAAATATTTTTCTTTCTTCTTTCAAACTATTATTATTGTCACAAATTTGCTTACACACATTTATAAAATAAATTCAAAATAAATTTCTAATGGAATATTAAAAAAAAATTTATTCTATTTTTTCATTTTGTTATTATATTATTAAAGATTAATAATTTTATTATTATTTTATTTTTTAAGATGAATAATTTTAATTTTTAAGTATACTATTATAAAGATCCCTTTCGACACCAAAATTGAGTACCTTATTTTTATTGATTTAATAACATTAGGATTCGCATGTTTTTATTAAAAGTAATATAATGAAGATTCTACCATTTTAGTGAGCATAAAAAGTAAATGAGTTTCTTTTAATTTTTAATTTGCAAATTTTTTCAATACAGCTCATGTTCTTAACTGATTGAATAACTATACTAACGATGAGTTGAATATATCTAGTTTATTCGTTTGTTATCGTACTTTATTTTGCATAATACAATAAAAAAATAAGCATTTAAAAAAAATTCACTTTCATTATCACATTATTCAATTTTACCCACATATTAATCTTTATAATAAAAAATTATAATTTTTAAGTAGATAAACTATTATATTTTTATTAATTAATATAATAATATTTCAAAGATAAAAAACAATGAATAATACACTTTCGAATATCATTCATAATTAGATAATAAATGGAATGGCATTAAATAAACTACACTTAGATTTAATATAATTTTTTTTAATTAGTATACATCAACGTGTCAAACATTATCACTCTTTTTATTAGTAGAAAATGTAAATGTATTTACATATGAGAAATGAATCTAACGTATTATTAACATAATAAACTATTTCTGAATGATTGCTATACAATATTTTACAACACTTAAAAATACTATTATAGTACTCTTTAGTTTAACGTATTAAAAATAAAATAGTGAATTTTATGTATACAAAACTTATATTATTGTAAATTTAGTTTGTTCTAAAATGCAATTATAAAATGCAATTAAAGTTTCCTCAAAGCATAGTACAAGTAAAAAATTTCAATGAAAATAAATATTTTTACTGGGGAATCATTGGCAGAATTAAATTTTATTAGTAATAAAAGTAATAAATTAAGCGAAATAAATAATTTCTTTTGATAGAGTACAACCAAGACAACGCCTTCATTCAGACGATAGTATTACATTACCTCTGAAAATCTGCGCCTGTTTTGCACCACCTCGAGCCTGGATTTATTCTCAACGTGATTCCGCTAATAAATTAACAAAGCGAGCTGTAGACTCTCTCTTTATTATGGCTTGCCATGGTAATATGATTCAATATGATTTGGATCCAAAACCTGCTGCCGGTGAATATTTTTTTTTTTTTTTACTAATGATATTCTTATTATAATTATTGCTTTTCTATCTGAATTCTTGAGAGATTTTTTTCTGAAATTATCTGATTAAAGAATTATCTTACTTTCGCTTTACTAATTCTTCTTGGGTACATTGTAGGTGTGCCTAAAGAAAAAGTGTGTGACGAAACGTCGATCGAATTAGAAGTGGAGGCGAAAGGTCAGTGGCCACTCTTACGAACTACGAGTTCATCAGATATTGTTCCTCCTTTACCACCATCTAGTTTACTTCTTGGCATTTTTATGACACCAACAAACGATCAGCAGTTGAATAGCAATGAAAGTCGTTGGTTAAGTCAAGTTGAGATCTTTACGCATGCGGGACCTCATCGTCGACTTTGGATGGGACCTCAATTCGTTTTTAAAACCTACAATGCACCTAGCGGGTAATTTTTTCTTGATGATCTTAATTTAAATTAGTTGAATTTAAAATAGTTGAATAAGTTACCAACGCTTGTGTATTATTATGAATATTTTAATACTAATTGTGGAATGTATGATTTTTTTTTTTTTTTTTTTTTTTTTTTTTATCATATGTATTACTCGTTTTATGAGCTTAATGTTTTTCAAAAAATGTTATTATTAATATTAAAACTTTTTGAAAAGCAATAATTGACGTTCACTAATTTAATTAATAAAAGTAAATGTCAAGGGCACTGGCAATGTTAAAAATACAGAAATATTTATGACAAAAAATGCAAAAAAAATTTATGAACTTGAAATTCAGAGTGGCAGCTAATTTAGTGGAGGCAGAAACTGTTGAAATCGGCATCGCTAGTGGCTCACGCCCTGCTAGATCCAACCCTGTTAACATGCCTCATGCAGCGAGTAGGCCACTGATGCCTCTAGTCATCGATGGTTCTGGAAGTAAGCATTCATAAAGTACTTATGGATAAAGCTCACTCTGTTCTTTCTGTTCCTACATTTCTAAAGATTTAAATTAATTAAAAAATTAGGTAGTTACGAGCAATCGCCGAGATTCGTAGAGGCGTACGGAGATGCCTTAGATCAAGAAAATATAGGTGTGATGGGAAGTGGTGAAAATCAATTACGGGAAGATCTCGCCGAGGCTATGTTGGAAACATCATCAACCCCTCATCGAGTCGCAGGTATGTGTTGTTTTGCGGTGTTGCAAGTTGACGTGTGCATTATAATGAAAACTCGAGCTTACTAAAACATACTCAATGAAGCATATTTTTATTCATGAAACACACAATTTTAGATAATCATAACGTATCCCACCGTATTGGTACATTTTGTGCATTTCAACGTGCGCATGAGTTCTATTTTTATTAAAAATTTTGCTATCATTTGTAACTGTTAAGTTAATTGTACTTTTGACATTACACAAAGTACACACCAGTTTGTAGTAATGAATTTTTTGTTAATATTACGAACAATATTGATTATATTTATTTATATTCAGCGAATGTAAAAAAGTAAAATTTGGTAAATCATTATTTTTGAATGTCGATCTATTTACTTTTATATTTTATTGCAATATTCTACTCTTTATGTAAAAAAAATACATTCTGTAGCGATTTTCAATACAACTACTATAATATATTTTTAAGTATAAATACATAAAGAGTGGCATCAGTTATTCATTTTGCACGTAGTAAAGGTTGGTGGCTAGTTTTTAAAAGACGAAAACACGGAACTAGCCAAAGGCAGGTATCTTTGTTGCACCTTTCTAAACGTTTTTTTCTCCAAGTATATCATACACTATTAGCGATTCACAAAAACTACATACAATAGACAATTTTTAAATCACCTTGCTAAACAAGGATTAGTTTATATTAGTATATATGTTTCTTATATATAATTCTTAAAATAGAATTAGTTTTTTTTTTAAAACTTATTTTACAATAAAGTAAGTCATATCACATCAGCAAGACAACATTTTATAGCTTATTTAATTTCTTTTTATTCTTGTTACACAGTGTGCTTGCTACTAAAATATTTTTCGAGTCCAGTCATGAAAATTAAAAGAATTAGTGGCTTGATTGTTTACACCTCATACACATACATAATATTAAATTCATTACAAGAATTGTTTAAAAGTATTGGAGTTTAAATTTTTTCATACATAAAATTCATTAGCTTTTAATTTATATCTAAAACTATTAAAGAAAAATTTTTAATCTATAATTTTTCATTATAATTTATACAATATTCAATAAAATCTTTCATACTATCCAATATATTTTTGTCAGAATAGAGTGTGTGTTTAAAAATAATAAGAAAATTTTTCGATTTTATTATAAAGTGTAATAAATTGGTCTAAATGAATTTGTTTATAAAAAATTCAAATTTATCTCTTATTAAAATATTATTGTTTGGTTTTTTTTATATTTATTAAAATTAAATATTCTCTTGATTGTAATTTTTTATTACTTTTCATTTACTTTACGAGTTATTTATTTTTATGTGATATAGAAACAAGTATTTATTATTTCAATAAGAATATAGCAAAATTTTAAATGTAGATTCATAGCGAGACTTATACGTAGCTAATTAGTAATCCAGTAAAATTATTTCGTCGTATCAAGACAAATTTTCGTTTGAATTGAAATAAAATTTTGTACTGAATCGGTTAAGTATCGGTAAATTCACTGAAATATTTTCTCACTTGGTGAATCTATGTTAAGAAATACATGCACTTCACTAGTTTGAACACAGCTGTAACTAGACATTTGCACACACGTTTACATCATCCACAAAACACGTACCAAATTTATATAGAAAATCGCGTTTCGAGAATACTTGATATTTGATACCTGCCTACGGCTTTTTCTGTTAATCTAGGGAGGCGCTTGGTAGTTGAGAGGGTGGGTCACCCAGTAGCTAAGGTTGTCAACCCCCTCGGGACCGTCATAACCGTCTCCGCTGACGAAGAAGACGCGTCCCTTGTTCAACAGGACGGCAGCGCCCACGGTGACAACAACAATGACGACGACGAACGCTACTCTTCCACCTCTTCTTCGTCGGCAAACGTTCCAACAACGAGCGTCTGCGCTTTGGCGGGCAAATGGCTCGAAGGCAAAGATTCGTCTCTGCGCGAGCTTGACAGCCAGGTGCTGCGAGAGCACACGGAAATCTGTGCAGAAATGCGTGCAACCGACGAACCCGCCATCATCGACAGCGTCCCGGACGACAGCATCGAGGAACTCAAGGAGCAGCGCAGTCTTTGCGCTGAAGCCGCGAGTACGGCTACCTGTTATGCCGTCGACCTCGACCGAGTGGGCGCGTTCCGGGACGTGCCCAGCAGTCCGAGTTTATGCGCGGAACGCGGTGCCGTGCCCGATTGTAGCAACGTGTTGCAAGATCGCCAAGAACTCCAACGCGTTGGCGATGCTCAAGACTCAAATTCTGAGCGAGAGCTCGATTATCAGTTACTCGAAGTGGGACCCGGTTTGTCCGGTGCTGGCGGTTCCTCCGACGAGGATCTCGAGCACATAAACTCGGACGAGTTACTCGCGGTCGTACAGCGGAATACGCCCTCTTCTGACGAAGACATCGAGCACGTATTGTACTGCGATATTTCCGAGGACGACAAGCGTACAGGAGCCGTCTGCCGAAAGCGCAGTAAGGAAAAGCAACGCGCGGCAGAGTTGGCGGCGGCAACTCCCATCGTCGAAAGTACATTCTCCGAGGATAGCAAACAGGTCGTTCAAGTTAAGCAGGAGCGGAAGGTGCAGCAACAGCAGCAGCTGCAGCAGCTCAAGAAGACGCGAATGCGTGCGAAACGCCAGCCTGCTTCTGGATTCAGTGACATGGTTGAAATAATTAACATGGATGCTGTGGTTTCAGGGGATCAACCTCTGGTTCCGCCTCCTCCTCCTCCTCCTCCTCCTCCACCTCGTCCTCCTTCTTGTCCGCCACCGATGGACGAGAAATTCGAGGAGCAGCTTATTTTGCCGGATATGGTAGAGATCATAAACATTGACGCGGAGAAAAGCAATGGCTGCTTCCCGATTACTCCAATACCCGATTGCAAGATTCTCCTAAATCGACCAGACCTCACAATGAAGAAGAAGTCTAAGCGTCACAAGAAACAGCAAAAGTTGCAAACGCCGCAGATTCCACAGATTTCACAGATCCCGCAGATACTGCAATCACCTCAGTCACCGCTACCACCTCCGCCTCTGGCCTTCCTTCAACAGGAGCAACTACTCGAGGATGTTGAACAGCCGGAATCACCGAACAAACCCCTTCAAAATGAGTCTGTAGATAACAATGTTGACGAAGTTCAACAAACGGATAACTTTTGGAGTTCATTGGCGAGACGCCTGAACAATAGTGCAAAGAGATTAGAAGAGGTGAGGAATACCGAGAACGAAGACGACGAAGCCAATAAGGAAAACTTTAACGTAAGCAAGTGCGACACCGAAGGAAACGAGCAAGACCAACAAATGGCTGTATTTAAAGTGTGGTTGAATTGCAAGCAAGACGAACAGGAGATAGAGCAGGTGCTCGAGGAGAAGGCGGAACCGCCGACAGAACCGCCGAAGAAGGCTGACTTCGAACCAGAAGCGGTAGGTGTTCTGGCTGTGCGCTCAACTTCCTTTGACAATCTGAACTACAACGAGTTTGACAATGTAATTGCGACGATGGAGACCGAGGAAGAGATCTGCAACGGAACCAACGCCTCCGGGGATCAACTCGTTGTGGCTCTGTCAGAGAAGGCAGCCAGAAACAATAGCTTAATGATGCCGGTGGCACTGCAGGCCGGCGTACTACCATCGAAGAAAGCCAGTCGGTCCAAAAAGAAAAAACGCAGATGAGTAGAGGAATGCGTCGATGTACCCGGGGCTGGCCTCGCCCTCTGCATTCTATTTATGCAAGTGGCCGGAGTTGATTAACAGTAGGAGGCTTGGAGGGAGGGGGATAGGCTAATAAAAATTTTCGCTTTGTGTCCAACGGCGCGATCATAATTGTAAAACGGAAAAAAAAATTTTTTTTTTTTTTAAATATATGCTGTAAATGTTTTTGTGCAAATTCCAAACTTGCCCTAATAAACTATATCTGGCTTCAAGGTTTTATCGATAAACTCAATAAATTAAAAAAATAATAACAATGGATAATTACAAGATAAATTTTTTAATTGTCTAAGGGAATAATAATAAATGTGATAAATCATACGTAGAATATAAATAACGAGGATTAGGTATTAATTTTCCATATACTTTGATCAAACTATTTTTCATTTTTTTAAATACGTTTTAACAATGTTTAATGTTACAGTAACCCCCGTTACATTTAACAGTATTCGGCACTCGCAGACATTTACATGTACAAATTTAGAGTGCATGCAAAGATTCTTTTCTATACTAATTTTACATATTTATTAATTTTTTAAAAGAAGAAATTGAAGGATTTTTCATCATATTTGAACAAGGATAGATATGATATCTTTTTTAAATCAATAAAGTGAAATAAAAGTTGAAAGTAAAACACCATGTCCACTCACATAACTGTTTTGGATTCTAACGAACATTTACACCGGTTCAAAACTAAATATTAGTGCACAAAAAAATTTACAGTATAATTCTTGATCCTATGATAACTAGAACCTTTATCGTCTTTATGGATCGTATTATCGTATCTTGTTATTACTATCATCGTTGTTGTCGCTACCGATGCTGCTGCATGTAAATAATATACCATCATACAAACAAAAGTGTACGAAGCTCTATAGATGAAAGACGTGCATTTTCTTGAAAAATATCGGTATAACGTGTCTTTGCATATGTGTAAATTAGAATATATTTAAAAAAGATTATATAAAAAGAAAAAGGTGAATAATGAATGCGACATTCTATTCTGTAAACAGAGAAACTTTTTTTTGTTTACAAAAATTTTTAAGTGAAGTTAATAATATTCTAATCGTATAATCATGAAATCACTAAAATTTTATACAATTGGATCATCAAATTTCCATATTAAAGTTTGAAAGCGTGTATGTATGTATTAAAAAGCAAACATGTGAAAAAATGTGAAAATGCACGTAAATGTAAATTTAAAATATATTTAAAGAAAGCTAGGAAAAATATAAAAATCTCTATTATTTATTTTTCAAATCTTTGTATTATTTTATGTTAATCAAAAAACATATATTGATAATTTTACTTAGGTTGCTGAAACAAAAATGAAATACTCTTTTAATTTTAAAATTTAAATATTTTATTTTTTTTTTTAACGATCCTGTATTTATTATTGCGTATTTTTAAGACCTGAACAAATATATTCTTTAGTTCAATATCCTTCATATATAATAATAATTGAAAAATAATTTTTATATGCCTTTGTTTTTGCGTAACTATCTGCAGTATTTTTCACTTATCTAACTGTTACACTGAGAAAAACAATATTTTATAATGCACGAACTTATTTTTTATTTGTATATTAATTTTTCTCAGATAAACTAAAGAGTGTTTTAGTTATTACATTGTAGTTTAAAATTTCATAATTCTTTAGTACACTGTACAAAACGACTAAAATTCTTTTATCTATAATATTTTTGTTGTATAAACTGAAAAAAATAACAGATTTATATAACGCAATACTTTTTCTATGATACATAAGATATTTAAATGTGCTTGAAAGTTTAGTAGCATGATTAATTGCTCATATATAATTAGTAAAATTTATTCTTTTACAATGATCTCAAAATAGTACTTTATGAGCTTTATTATAAATTAATGATTTTGGAACAGCGTGTTCACCAGCACTATACAGCTTCATTGTATGAAATCTTTTCTTTAAAGATTTATTGCAGCATTGTGTAAGCACATAAAAATTTAATGGATAAAATAAAAAAAATAAAGCAAATAACAACGTTAAATGTTAAGACGCTGCGAGCACATAGATATATACAGAATATAATTAAAGAACATTTTATAGTTGTATTAAATTGTATTACAGAAACAGAATTGTGTTAATTATGATAATGATTAATTAAATACCGTAGAAAATAAATTATGTACTATTAGCAAATAGAAATTGAATTACTTAAAATTTTCTTTTTGCTCTTGAAAGTTAAAATACTCAGGTAGAAAATAGAATAAATTTATATACATTAGTACATTTTATTTTATAATATTATATTTTAATTTTAGAAATGAATGTTGTATATTTCATTTTAATTTTTAACATTCAAGTAAAAGTAATTGAAATATTTAAAAAATTTTCATAAAAAATTTTTTTAAGATACTATTCACAAATAAATGAATAAATTTATAAATTGTTCAACAACGGGCGTGAAAGGTTAATTAAAAATTTAAATTCTTGTAAGTTCTTTCCTAACGTATTCAATCTTATATTTATCTTACATTTCAAACTTTATATTTATTTGTGTGATATATATTTGATTGAATTTTATTATAAAATTTGTAAAAAGTTATAATATTTATATAAATGCATATTAAGTGAATATATTTAGAAACTAATAATTCGAATTCAAATTTTACATAGTAATTTGAATATAGTGATGTACCTACTTATATTTTCCTGTGATATCACGAATAGATCGATATATTGATATATATGCGCTCGTAGGCACTTAACCAACGTAAATATTTGTAATCACGCCTTCATTTGTGGATACCAACGAACAAAATATGAAGTAATTGTAAATTAATTTATAAGTCATATAAGAAGTAAACAATATTGTATAAATTGTAAAATTGAGATATAGTGAAAGTGCATTTTGCACGTCAAAAAAAGTTCAAAATACTCTCTTCTAAAAATAACTCGTAGATGTACTAATAACACACTTCGATATTATTAAATGCATGTGCAATAAATATTTGAAGTATCTGGGATGGAATACAGTCATATGCGCGTTTTGAAAATCCCTTAAGTGTAATATCATATTTTCGACTGTAGGAGATAATAAAAATGGCTTTGATCGTAAATCGAGTTTAAAACCGATCGCAACGTCATAATTTTAAAATTCGTTAGTGATTGATGAAGCTTGGTACATGTATAAAAGAAGATAAAAATTAAAAAAAGTTGATCTGCGAATATTGATTAATAATTTTTTCAAATTCTATATTCTATTGTATAAAAAAGAAAGTGTTCAATAATTATGTTAAAAATTAAAAAAAAAAATTACAAATACTAGTTAAAATTGCGAAAATAGTTTAAAAATTATTTAATAAAATGTTCATTTAATTACGAAATTGGACCGAATGATAAATATTTAACCTTTCAACTCTAGGAAATTTTCAAATGAATCTCTTAATATTAAAAAGTGAAAGTTTTAATTATTTAGTGAAGGATGGACGTAGTAAATAAAAATAAAAAAAATGTAGCGTAGATAAAAAATGTAAGATTTTATTTAAAACGGATAAGTTTTTGCTGACATCTAAAGTATTCTTGATATTTTTGACCAAAAATTTACAAATAATTTGCAATATTTTTATTTATTGATTAAGTCTTGTGAAATCATTTATTTATGGGAAATAAGTATTAATGTAAACGTAATAGATGAATGAACAAAATACAAAAAAAAATAATAAATATATATATATATACATATATACATATATATATATATATATGTATGTATACCCAAGTTTACGATTCTTTTAACGAATCGCATTATGGTGTATTTATAAATGAAAAATAACAAGCAAATGAAAAGATGATAATAAAAATTGTATTAAGAGTGGATGTGGGTACTAATGCAAAATTGTCGAGTGAAAATAAATTATTAAAATGCAGCCAAATTTCAAGTGTTTTATTTTTTTGAAAGAATCCTTATACTGAAATATCAATAATTTGTTAATTTTAATCGTATGTAATACTATAAATTAAGCATTATCAGTTATAATAAATTTTATTATTTTATAGTAAAATTTTTTTCTCAATTAAATTTATATTTATATGTATTATGATACGAAAATATTATTTAAAAAATATACAATTTATACAGATCATTATATTATAGTTGAAAAATTAATATTTACAAATTAAGAACATTTACCACATTCTTTGTCACTTTATAAATTCTCATAAATGAAAAAAATTCTTAAAAATTTAAAAATTTCTTACAATTAAATAAAAATCACTGTGAATATGAGGATATGCTCAATTTAAACATTGTTTATTATTTACATAATGAAAAAAAATATTGTGAATATTGTTTCATTAATTGTAGACTACATAGTATTTTTCATGAATAGTTATGCTCGAACAAATATTAAAAATGAACTGTCGTATTCTTTATGTAGTATCCTTGTATGTAATTACCAATGAATAATTGTATTTTTTTATTTTTTAAGAAATTACTAAATAATAATGAAGTAATAGATTTAATTAAATGTAGAAAGTTAATTTTCTAGTACAATAAGTTTAAATACTATAAAAAAAGGATACAACCTTCTGAGTATTTACTTGAAAACCATCTGATAAAAATTGAAATTAATTTACTGTAAAAGTTATTGAATAAACGACTGAAAAATTGGAAAATTTATGAATGTAAAGGGCTATTGCCACGAATGAAATATAAGTAAAACTGTTGTAGGTGGGAATCAATCAATGGCGAGTTACGAAGATCTTAGCTCGAGCAGCTTCAGCTCGGCCAGCCGTGCATCCTTAGACGCCCGGAGCTCTCCGACGGCGTCCTACAGCGCTGAGCACATGATGGTTTTCCCGGGTGACAGCAGCGGCTCCATATGAGTATCTGCATTGTCGACGGGCACCTTCGCCAAATTGGTGCGGATACCCCTTTACTACTTCAGGGGTTAAATTAATAAACAGACTTTACATTGACCGCCATCCGCTAAATCTCAATCTCGTTATTTGTACAGCTCGATACGAAGAGCAATAACATTCTGTTATATCACTGCTAAGAATGATTTCTCTTGTATATTCGAATAGCCCTGGATTCAAATTTCATTATACAACAACACCAACACTTCAATTTTACAAATTAACAATGTACCTCGGCTAAACATTGCGAATTTGTTCTGTCACTCAGAAGCCATTATCATTTTTTCTTGAAGAAATCTTTATTCAAAATTATTCAACAGATCCTTCTAATAGGTATCTTACAATTTAATATATTTAATATATTTAATATATACCATTCAAATCTAACTTTCACAAATTATTTATTCATTTTTATTTGGATTCAGTGTGCATTGTTACGTAGGAAGTCACGTGCATTTTTTAATCGATATTTAAAATCATTAATTTAAGTCTCTGTTAAAAAATATACTTAGTCTTTTACAAGATAGAAATTGGTAAATTATTATGAATTTTTTAAACAAATTTTATTTGTAGATGCAAATTATAGAAACATAAGATTTATTTTTAGCAATAAAAAACAAAAAATAAAATAGTTGGAAATCTTTAATACAGATTTAGGCCTTTTCAAGACATACTTAGTAATAATTTTTTTTCAGATAAAATTAAAATAATATATGAAATTGCTCCATTCCATGTTCGTTTATTCTTTACTATATAATTTTATGTTTTTCCGTACCATAAATATAATACAACTATTAAATAGTTTTTAATTTTAAATATTTTTGTTTTATTTTATAGACTTATACAAGAAAATACCAATGGCAAAACATTCCTAATTTATTATTATTATTATTATTATTATTATTATTATTATTATTATTATTATCATCATCATCATCATCATCATCATCATCATCATCATCATCATCATCATCATCATCATCATGGACGTAAATACTCATCCTTCGTGTTAAAAACATTATTATGCTAGTATACCCTAACAATTATGATAAAAAAACCAAATTAGTAACAACTAATAAAATAATAAATTTATGTTTCATACATAAATGCACTATAACAAAAAAAAACTGTTTAAAAAATTTATAATTTGACATAGCTTTACTGTATGTTTACGAATTGGTAAAATCATGTATTTCGTATATATCATTATTGATGTCTAATATGAAAGAAAATTTTAATTAAAATAAAAATATTCATGGAGGTGACAAAAAAAATTAATAAAGAATTTGAGGATGTAGTTTTAACACTTAGTTTAAAATACATTAAGAGATTTCTGTTATAAATACTAATTTAAAAATGAATGTAATTTTATCACGTATTGGCTAGTGTATACGTTTCAATTATGTTATATTCAATTGTACGATAAGTGCTTTTTCGAGAAATTTAATTATAATTTTCACTGAATACATTTTTTTAAATATATAAAAAATACCTAAAATATATAAAAATATAGATTACTATAAAATATTAAATAGAAAAAAATAAAATTATAATTTTGATATTATTTAATTTATTATTTAATTTGGTATTATTATTGAAAATGAAATACTCTTAGAAATTTCTCTTTGCCATTAAATTCATTATCTATTAGCTCACAAAATCTGAAAATAATATGTATAAAGAGAACTTTAATTTTTATTTAATTAATTAGTTTAAATGATTTTCGTATTTTGTATTCTTTATTTAATTGAAGAAAATAGCCTTACTATAAAAATGTAATTAAATTTTGACGGTGTATCCTTATTTCATATTTTTCTCGTAATTGTTTATTAAATTTATTTTGAAACGTTTACAACGAATCGAAATTAACTAAATTATACGTTTTTAATGCTGATAAAAACAAAATAAACAGTTAATTAAAAGTAAAAAAATTAATTGATGATAAATCCTAATTTTTAAAATTTTTAAGTTTATTTTACATTCATTCTCTAATTAGTATTATGTGAAAATTGAAACTCTTTTTCTACTTAGAAACAAAATATTATGTAATGTCGATTCGAACTTGTTACCTTTCTCAGTGATTCTTTACTTCCATCAAATTCTTTTTATACGTAAATTAAAAGTTTGTTTATGCGGATTGTAGTCCAGTCGCCGCTTGCAGACGATTTTCGGATTTTATGAAATCCACAAAAATGTAGTTAAGTACACAGACACTAAAGTTCTTAATTTTTAGCACTTTAGATAAATGAAGTTTATTAATATATATAAATATATATTTATAAAAATATTTTTCTATATTGTTTTCTATGAAATGTATAAAAAAAGAAGAAAACAAAAATCAAGACTAAAACTAGCTCATTAAAAGAATAAATAATACATGAATACATTGTCAAAGTGAGCGACTAGACATTTGCCGCTATCTTCATTTTAAATGAATGTAAATTTAATGATAAAATAAGAATTTCAATATTCCTACAATCATTTTGCCAAGATTAAATATTTTTAATATGCAAATATTTTTCTTAAGTCAGTGATAATTGTCGTTGATACGATTAGTCATTCGTTTCTTTTAATTCGTGTTTTATATATACTTTTTGTAATGTTATATTATTTTATATGCATGCGTTTCGGAAAGGGTAACTCGATGAGGTATATGTATTTTACAATCATAACTTAATCGAAGTACTATAATTATGTATATATAATATAACTCCGTATTCGTAGAGGCTCTTATAAAACATTTTATACAACCCTTACATCTGAAAATTTATTACAAAATATAAAATGAAATAAACAGGTTATAGCAATAATGTTAAATGATTGCGTGTATATATTTTACACATACAACATGTGCGCACATTATTTGTAATTAATTAAATTTTTTGTACAATGTATTTTCAATGAAATTTGTTTAAAATTTTATAAATCTTTAATTCCTATTAAGAAAAATTATATAATTTCATCTACATCAAGAAATTCTTATTAAATTTTGTATTTATTAGCTAATTTGATAAATGATATTATGCATTTTTAAATTAAATAAGTTCTACATTCCTTTATTAGTACTGCATTAAAAATTCTGATATTACAAGTGATACTAAGCATTATATCATTGAAATACCAATTGTACTATTGTTGTTATTATATGACTTTATTATAAATATTTTTATTATTTTGCTATTATCATAATATTGTTATAATTATTATTAACTATAATGATTAATATTAACTGCATTGCAGTCATCGTTCAATAATTCAAATCCTATGGAACTACTATTTTAGAAAACAAAAATTTAGTTTTTTTTAGTATTACAAATTCTTGTAATGAAATAATCAAACTAAAGCAATATAAGAAATTTTATTATACTGTGATAATGAATCATACACATTTTTTAATAACAAAAATAAGTAATAATATTCGGAATAATTATTATTACTAATATAACTTATAAGTAGTTTTTCAAACTTAAAAATTATTACCTCATCAGCAAAAAAGTACTCATTTTTCTTTTTTGTATCAATTCTATTGTATAAAATTATATTCATAACCTACTTTTTTAAATATAACTTCAAATTAATTTTTTCAGCTGTAATATTTATTTTCCTTTTTCCATTCTAATTTTTGATCCATTTCCTACTCTTATGATTATGTTTATTTGCAAGCAATTATAAAATTTCTTTTTTTAAAATATTTATCGTACCATTAATTATATTAAGTCTTTTTATCTGAACATTATATAATATTTTGACACAACCATCTTTTATCATTTATATCTATCATTTTTTAAATATATAATTTTAAATATATAAAAAATATTTTGCAAAACATTTATTCTTATGATACATAAACAATCTTACACAAGTCACAGATTTTTTTGAATAATTATTTTACTTAATTTTTTTTATATACAATACATTCTTTATAATCTTTTTTTTCTATTACAACAAGTTAATTATAGTATTATTTTTATTATAAACAATAATAATAATAATTTCGTATGATTTTTTTTATGTAACGCATACCGATATATATTGTATAATGCATATAATGTACATTTACATATTATATGATATGTATTCTATTGATCAATAAATGTTCAACTTACTTTATTAATCTATTATAATTGTTTATTAAATTGTTTTTTTAATATAAGAATTAGTTTTTAAATAAATTTATTTACCCTGTTAATTTTGTGCATTCTAACAGTTTTATTATATTAAAAAGTATTTGTTCATAATAATATATACAGTCTGTTAAAACAAATTTATTACAAGAAATGTTTTTTATATTTGTTTCATTATTTTGTAATAACAAATATTTATACTCATTTAAAACGTTACTAATTGTATAATAAAAGTGATAATTTAATATTGATAAGCTTAACTCATTTGGTGGATAATATTTTTCATATAATTGACAGTAATTATATTTATTAAAATATTTTACTTAATCTATTCATATTTATCTCATCGCAATTATATGGTTATAGATTAAAAATAAAATATAATAATACACATTTCTTCATACTTTGTTTAATCACTTTCTAAATCTCTATCATTTTAAATCTATACGTATTCACCTAAGAGTAATTTCTTTTGTTTTTTCTGAAAAAATACTGAACAAATTTTTTATATCTTAACAACTACTTGAAAAATTGTAATTATATTTATTCACAATTTTTGTTTGAATAAATGTTTAAGATATTAATTTAATGATTAAATTAATAACAATAAATAAACATTAAGAAAGCTTAAATTAAAAATTTAATAATCAGTAAGTAAAATATAAATGAATAAATTTAGTAATTATTAGTAAGTGATGGGTGTATAAAGATTCTTTTAAATTGTTTTTTCTTTCATATTAATTAATTTTTATCTATAATTTTTTCAAATATTCAAATTTTTTAATTATTAATTAATGGAGCATTATTAATCAATTAAAAACTCATCAAAAACTTAAGTCACTAATAAATTCTTGAAAAATGACAATTTACACTTGATGAGTGATAAAAACAATTTGAACAATGTATAATTATGTTGATTGTACATGTACATTCAATGATATTTACATATAGGTTTTTTCAAAAATATTCTGACCTTTTTGAAGAACAAATAATGTTAAATTATTATAAAAGAGCAGGTGAAATAAAGTTTATCTTAACAATTCATAAATAAAATATATATTTATGAATATTTATTAAATTATTGAATCGTTAGAAAAATTATTGATTTATAAAATTTAATAAAGACGAATCAAATAAAGTGTTTTTAATTTATATTTATATATATATATTTGATTAATACAGTAACTATAAAAATTTATAAACAAATGAACAATATATTCTCATAAAAATAAAATATTAATAATATTGTTTTATAATATTGTATTACCGATAATAAAATTTTATTTATTATAATATACAAACAATTTCTTGATTATAAATATAACATTTAAATAGATACAAATGTTTGAATAAATGATGTTTTTTGCAATAATTATTCAATATTATCTTGTAAAAATTATACAAATTTGTAGATACTTGAAACTTAAATTAATAATAAAATTTCACATTGTTAATAAAACATGATAAATAAATTTTTGGATAAATTAAATTATAAAACGGATTTCATAATTCATATTTTTCAGTATTTTAACTATTGTAATGAAAATTTTTTAGAAAGGATAATTAAATATTTTGTATAGCTTTCAATAAAATAATAAACTAAAATTTATTGCTCGTAATTATAAATTCGTTTAATTTATAAAATACAAAATAGTGAACAATAATTTAGAAAACTATATAATAATGAAATTTAAAATATTAAAAGTTTTAGATAAAAATATTCAGAAAAAATTTAAAAAATAAGTGACATGTTATGTACTTAATTTCCAATTAAGTTTTTTTATAAAATATAAGATAAAATATGTAATAAATTATTAAGCAATATAATCATATTTTTAATGATAAATAAGACATTAACGATTTTAATTATCTGGAGTATTATGCAACCTATCAACATTTTATCGTAATAAAAAAAATAAAATCGAATAAAAATGAAAATTAATAAAAGATATTACTTAATGTTTAGTAATCTAAAAACATAACATGTACAAATTAAAATAATTTTTTAAATATAATTGTTAATGATTATAGATTGATTTTAATATTTTCATCTTATAAGTATGGAAAACTTTTGATTGATTAATTTATGAAAGCTAAAAATATTTAAATAAAATTATGAATAATGTACATTAACACATTTACTTTATTTAAATTATAATTAATTAAAATTACAACTAATAATTGTTTCGAATTCAATTTTAATGAAATAATTTTGCATATCATCTATTAAAATCTAAGGAAGTAAATATAAGATAACACTAAAAGTCCAGCGAAGTTGAGTTTCAAAAATAGATATTTTATTATTAAATAAAATAATAAATGAATGAAACAATGATGTATATTATATAAAATAAATTAGTCGGAATATTGCAATAGTTGCCACTGTCATTGTCGTTATTATTATTGGAATAAAGAATTTTATATAAATTAATATTTATTAAAATAGTGCTTATATTTATGTACAATATTATTTACATCATAAGCTGTAAATTAATTTAATAGTATATTGATGGCGTATTCGTTATTTTTTGTGTTTATTATTAAGTAACCTCTACAGTTTTGCACGAATACTAACGAGGAGCACATTCTATTGTTTACATACGTATAGAGATGCGCATAAATAAAACTTTATGGATATAGTTTACGCAGAAAACAAAAATCACGAAGCCCTAGCGCTTATCTAATTAATTAGTTCTCTTTGTTCCCTCGCAATTTACATCATATTGCTTAATAATATGTAAATAATATAATCATGCATGTTTAAGTTTAAGTTTTTTTCTTTGTGCTTTAAATACATAAAGTTAACGTAATTAGTGTTGGTTTAATCAATTATACACCAGCTTAAGATTATTTGAATATATAGAGCGTGAAAGATACATGGTTTTTCACTATTCGATTTCACTGGCTGTCTTTAATTAGAGGTTACAGTAAAGCAGCACAGCAAATAATTAGTTCTTTAAAAAAACACCAAAAAACAAGTTCAAAAATCTCGAAATTAACTGTGAATGTTTGTGCAATATTTTTACTTTCCATTGGACAAGAACTGAATATTTGATTTAATACAAAATATTCTTCATGAAAGTTCCCAAATCAACTTTGCACTCATACCCTGTTTATTGTATAACTTATTTCAAAATGAAAAAATTCGTAATTATTAAATAAGATATTGATTATCATACAAATCCATAAAAAATATATCAATTTCTTCATGCTTTTTTTTAAACAATAAGAAGACAGCAAACTATATTGTATATACAGTATTGTGTACAATAAAACGGGTTTCTTAGTTCGTTGACCGGCAGTTGTTTGACGAAATTTCCCGTTAACATATCGCGCTCAGCTTGTCAGAAGATTGCTAGTGTTTATTATTAATTTAAAAAAAAAAAAAAAAAAAAAAAATGACTATAAACTTGATAAAAGTTTTCTTTTTGTTAAGTGGACTTTTTGTTACCTTTTTCGGAATATTAATCAACTTTTTTGAAAATCATATACCAATAACTTTATGTAAACTTTTACGACACGGCAAATTTTGTTGTGGAATAAAACATAAATATCTTGACAGCTTAGAGGTGCCAAAAAGGTAAACAAACAAAAAATTGCTATTTATTATTTTAAAGTAAAAAATTAATTTGGCAATATTTTAGGTGGTTTAAGCATTTTTATACATTAGCTGGCCCACTATCTACTGCTAGTCTTGCTTTGATTTATTATAGATATTATTTAAATGGTAGAGTGCCTGAAATTATATTAAGGATATTAAATTTTTTACTAGGACAAACAAGACAAACTTCAAGTAAGAAATAGTGTTTTAAATACTTTACAGGCTAATTTTTAATTTTTTATTAATTTTTAGTTCCAATAGAAAACTCATTCTTTGCAATGATTTTGTTGACGCTACATTGTTGGAAAAGATTTTATGAATCTCATTATATTAGTGTTTTTAGTGATGTATATATGAATTTTGGTTTATATTTAGTAGGATTAATGCATTATTTAGGAACAATGGTTAGCATTTTAGGTGAATCTTATGATATTACAAAAGGTATAAATTCTAATCTTACAAAAAGTTAAAAATAAAATTTAATGTTTATTTACATTCTTATATTGTTTACTTATTTAAGATACAAATATAAATTTGGATTGGACAAGACTGACTTATTTAGAATATATATGTGCTGTTGTTTTTCTTATGTCTACTTATATGCAATATAGAACAAATATAATTTTATCAAACCTTAGGAAAAATAAAAAGGGAATAGTTGTAACCAAAAATTATAAGATTCCAGAAGGAGAACTTTTTAATTGGATATCTGGTCCATTACAATTAACAGAAATTATTATATACATATCTTTATCCATTATTTTAAGAAGAGCATCATCATTTCACTTTGTAACATTTTGGGTTATAGCCAATCAAGTAAATGCTTATTTATTGTTTATTTTCATTTTATTATATAAAATTTTTACAAAGCTAACAACTGTATGTACTTTCTTTTACAGATGGAATGTGCATATTTATCTCATGAATGGTCTTTAAAAACTTTTAAGAATTATCCCAATCGAAAAATAATATTACCATTAATTTTTTAAGCATTTATTCAACTTAAAATAAGATTATTTATTTTATTTTTGGAAACTATAAAATAAAAATTCCTATTTTAATAAATTAATTTTTTTACAATTATTTAAAGAAACTAATTTATATTATTAAACATTTATAATATTTAACAATGTTTAATCTTACATTTACTTATACAAGGATTAGTTTTGATCTTTGTCACAGACTTTCAAAAAATTTGAGAAAATCTTTTTGTTTTTAAAAAAAAAAAAACAGTCTTTTTTAAGGCTCTTTAATATATTTTGAAATATTTAAATAAATTTAATAGATAGCTATTAATATAGTTTAATTTTTACATTATTTTATTAAAATTACAATTGATCTAAATTAATAAACTAAAATAAATTGTTGATTAAATATTAAGAAGAACATATAATTTTCAGTATTAAAGTTATAAAGAAAAAATTATAATTAAATATAAAAATTCAAAGTTTTACAATAATTTTGATCGTTATTTTTAATCCAAGCTTTAATTATAAGCTGTTCAATTTTAGCAATTAATTGTTAATTAAAATACAGTTTTAACTAAAATTATGTATTTATAACATGGAGCCAAAAATCATGATAAATCCTTGTTAATTATGTACATATATTTATTTATTTATAAATGTTTCATGTGTCCACAACTTTTCTTTAAACCTTTCAAAAACATAAGAAAAGAAATGTTACCTGTGCTGAATTATTTTAAATTAATCATTCATTTAAAATAGCTTAAGTATTCTTGGATTGATAAAACATGTTACTAATTTTAATTTAATATAACCAATAAACGAAAATGCACTTGATTAATTCATATATCATTTGTCATAAGTACAATTTCATTATGTGCAACCCTTAAGGAAATTAAAATACAATGTTTATCTCCAATTTGTTGCACTCAGTAGAAAATTGTTTACTTGAATAAAAGGCTGTAAAATATTTTTTGAAAGATTAATATCAAAGGAACAATAAATTTATAATAAAATTAATTGATTAAAGAGTTCATAAATTACATGTACTAACTATTTAAAAAATAAATAAAAATATTTTTTCAACAATAATATAAGCTTACAATTATTTATTAATGCTTTTCTTTATGTTTAAAAATTTATTATGATTCAGAGTTAGTTATAAAATGCGTTATTTAATTTATGAAAATCTCTTTAATCATTCCTGTATTATCATACCTATAAGGATATCCTTGGGCTTTATTCCTAAATATTGAAAGCAGCAAGCTAAAAAATATAGCTACTAGAGCTAAACCAATAACTGTGAAGATTCGTCGCTTTTTAACATCACCTTTACGTGAAGCAGCTTCAGTCATAAAAATCATTCCTACAACAACTGCTCCATCTTTATATTTTATAATTAAGGAAATAAAATTTTACTGAAATTATAATTATTTTTTTAAAGATATGTATAGATTATTTAAAAGGATACATAAAACCAAAACGATGTATGTTTCAAAAACAAATTGACCTTGTGAAGATCCATGAATATATGCTACATTTCCATTTGGTGATTTATAAATAAATGGAGGACTTCGAATATGATTCCACATTTGACCCGAAATCATTGTTAAAGTAAAAAACTAAAATAGAAAAGATAAATTTAAAGTTGTCTTTTACAAAAACACATAAAATAAAAAAAAAAAATATGTACCACTGCACCTAATCCCCAAATAGTTTTGTTATATATAAAATCAAGATTATTACGTCTAAGATATAAGAATCCACCTATTAGAATTAATAACATAACAACTGCAACAGTTCCAGAGTAGCTTGGTGGTCTGAACACCCTGATCTATAAAATAACTATTTATTTATAACTATTCTTACTAAGTACAAAAAAAAATAAATACCTGAATGTCAGTACGCTCAGAAATCCATTTTGCTATAGCTTCAGCAGCAAATCCAACTCTTTGGATATCCATTGTATCAGCTGCTTTTGGTTTACCTTTTGATGGGAAATGCATATAAACAGGTGCTGTATTTAATTTCATCTAGAAGTTGAAAAATTTTATTTAAATATATAAATAGATATGTATTTATGTATTAAAAAAGAAAGGATTAATTATATAAATTTTAATTTACCATTTGGAAAACTTCTGAGCCTTCATCAAAGTCAACCAATGCAAAGAATAATTTGTTAGAATAAGATTGAGAGTATCGGAAAGAATTAGCAACTATAACAAACTCATCATTTGCATGCCTGAAATTTTTTTATGCTATGAAAATAAATGTTTAATAAAAAATAATGCTGTAATTCCCAAAAAAATTTTAATAAACCTGCAGATTTGACACTGACGCTGTGGAGCCATTGCTGTAAACATTACTACAACTGAATAATTTTTTGGTGTAGTTTTTACAAATTCTTTAAATTTAGCAGTATTAAATTTCATCACTGGTCTTTTCATAGCCATATCTGTTAATTGCTGTATACGGTCAGCCAGCGAAGCACCTTGATTCTGTAATCAAATAATTTATACTTTGAGGTTAATATGAATATTATCACTTAACAAAAAAAAGAAAAGAGTGATACAAGTTGGTTTAATACTTCTATTAATAATAAATTATAAATAAATAAAAAATAATATCGAATTAACCATATATTACATTTATAAAACAAGTTTAAAGTCGACGTAAAAATTTAATGAATAATAGAACTTACACTTTTTGCTCTATATTGAGAAAATACATCATGTAATAAAATTATAAATAATCCCAAAAATAACAAAATTTTCATTTTAAATATTCGTTTTTCTTCTTTTCTATTAAATAATTTTTAGTCTAACTACCAGGTGCCACTTCCAAGGTGTTAAAACCTAGCAACGTGTCGCAGACATTCAGCTGACTCTGAATTCTTTTGCTTGTGTAAGTTAACCTTTTAAAAACTGGATTTTCTTGCCTTTTTTTTAATGTAGAAAAAAAGATTGATTTATTGGGCAAATGATTTTTTTACAAACTTATAATTATTTATTTCTTAAATAAATATATTAAGCAAAATATCAAATTTGTAAAATAAAAGATTATACTGTAAAATCATATCTAATAAAAGAGATGATGCCGATTATTTGAATACCGCTTTATTATTAAGTGTATATATATATACATACACCATGTATAGATATATATATATATATATATATATTCATTAAAAGTGTGTCATTAAACAGTTGAGACATAATTTTTTAATTTATAGATATATAATATATATATATTTTTTTATTTTCTAAATAAAATGCTTGTTATTAATAGTAATCATGCACATATGTATCAAATATGAATATGTTTTTTTTTAATTTACACGTATGCACTCATAAGTGATTCAAATAATCGGCTGACGCATAAATTGTTATCAAATTCACAAATATATCTATTATCTTTCCCAAGTAACTAAAATAAATTCACAACTATAAATGATACACTTACTTTTCATAAATCATTTTTCGTATTTAAATGTAAAAATATCTTCAAGATCTACATAAAAGATGTAGTCAATTACTTTTAAAAATGAGTAAAAATATGTTTAATAAATTTCCTAACAAACAAGACTCGAATTATTTATATTTCAACAAAGTAACAATCATTTTTTATAACTTTTTTTTTCTATTTCTATATTAACTAACTATAATATCTGTACATTAATAAAAAAAATTCAGAATACTTAACCAAATTTCGTTTCTGGAAAAAAATAATAAATTTTTATAAAATATTATCGCTTAATCGTGTTTAACTAATTTTTGCATTTATTTATATTTATGTATTCAAGATGGAGACACTGTAGGTGTTTAATTTTTTTATCGATATAAAGTAAAGATATTAAATATAAAAATCAAAAATACTTACTAATTAAAATATGGTAAAAGATTTACTCAATTTAATTATAAAATAAAACGCTAACACGAATAAGACTATAATTCGTAAGCTATTATAGGTTTCGATAAAAGTACTGAAAAAAAATAATTATTTATATCTTTGTAAAATTATTTGTATATCATTGAAATAAAAAGTAATTTTTAGATTAATTTTTTTTATTTATTTATTCGAATTATAATTAAAAATGATATTTTCTACATATGTATGTTTTAATTAAAAATATTCAAACTTTTTTAAGTACACCTTTCATTCTACATTAAAAATATTATTAAAATTTTTATTGTAAAATTTGCACAAATGAGCGTATGTATGGGTATTTATTAAAATATAAAAAATAAAAAAAAAAGATAAAATAACATTATTTTAACTTTAGAATAACTACATTAATTTAATGCTTTATCTCTGTTTTGCCATCTAAAGTTTAGGGGAAAAAATGTTTTATTTAATCAAAAGATAGATAATGGTTATGTATATATGTATGTATGTATACATTGAAATTATCTTATGTTATAACTAAATTTTTTTTTCATAAATGTTATCGGTGTTCATAAGTTTTCTAGCAAAATTTTCTTTCAATCAGTTGAAAGATTTAAGGTTGGAAAATAATATTACATGCTTGTCAAATTGTTAAAATATTTAAAAATTCATTCTTGATGATCAGTAAATATTTTTTAATTAAAATAAGTCAAATCTACTCGAGATATAGTTTCAACCAAAAAAATAAATATAAAAACAAAAAATCATTGATAACTTAATTTTTTTGTATCGAAAATCGCATCTATTCTCGAAAAGAACGTTTAAATGTCCACTGTGATTCGTTTCTCTTACAAAACTTTGTTAAAAGATTTATTATGAAAAATAATATTAATTTTTTTTTTTTTTTTATTAATGCTTTACATATTTATTCTGGATACAGTACAGTTATAAATAAAATATTAATAGGAATATCCGTTATTGTCAAATGATTAACAAATTAAGCAATTTAGCATTAAGATAGGAAGTAAATGTATATAGTTTATTGAACTACTATTCATAACTTTATGTATGACAAAATATATGTATATATATATTTTGTTAAATAGTTGTGTCAAAAACTTTATTTGCAAAGCCTTTAAATTTTTTTTAAAATTTTAAAAAAATTTTATTATTTAATTATATTAATTTTAATTACATTAATAATATATTTTAAATAATGGTGTACTTTAAGTAAATAAAAAAAGTTTTTTAATGTAATAAAATTGAATTTGAAATAATACTGATTATATTCATTTTTAACGCCGATTATATTGAAAAATAAATTTTAATTCTTGCATAATTTATTTTATTAAGGAAAATTTCAGATTTGGTAAGTAATGATTTTTTTTCTTTTTATTTCCTTGGACGTACATTTTATTAATAAAATAACACTTTTACATTAAAATTACCTTACTTTAATTATTACAAAAAATCTTAATTATAAATATTACAAAATAAATCATGCAAATATAAGTCGAAATGTATGGTAACTATTAGTTTTTTAAATATTTCTATAATATATTCGATTAAATTTTTTTTTTTTATTTATCATAGGCATCATTGTAAAATAAGGGAAATAAATTATTTTTTAATATAAAAGTATCTTGACAATTTAGGAAATGATATATAATGTAATTTTTAACAATAATATTTTGAGCAAAATATAACTTTTAAAATGGAATTCTTTCAAGTTAGAAATAATTTTTTTATCTTAGAAATATGAAACGTTGGGATTAAATCGTACAAAAGTATAAGATGTTTCAATACGGAGAAGGAATAATAATTTTTAAAAGCCTTTTTTAACATCAACGATTTATGGGTTTATTAAACAATCATTGCAAAATGAATACAGTAGAAAATTGTTTCTCAAAAATTTAGCCAAGCTTTTTAAAGTAATTAGTAGATTTAAATCGATGGAATTTGCGCGACGTTGAAAATTCGAAAACCTAATTCGCAAGGTAAGTAAGGGAGCAAAGGTACATGTGCAAAAATGTGCAAATACGCGCAAGAAGAATATCGGCAACGAATGTCCTTAGGGCCTCTCGAGACTTTTATTTAAATGCCTTTTTTGTCGGGGCCCCAACTTGTTTCTGCGCCGAAACATGCACGCGAGGGACTTGGGCGCAAATGATAACAACTCCGCAGTTACGAGCCGAAGATTAGGCCCTAAATAACGAGGGTTGCTCGCCGGTTAGGTGGTGCGAGGGGAGGGGGCCGGTCGAGGGCCAACCCCCCGGCTCCAATTGGTGGGAAGGCATCCGGAGGGCCCGGGCCCTGCAGGTCCCCTACAGGCGCGCGCGTGCTTTGCGCAAGGCAACCGTTAAAAATCCGAATACGGGTGGCGCGCGAACGAACGGCCGCAGTCGCGCGAGCGATCTTCAAGGGTGAACATGTCGCGGAAGTAGGGCCTTCTTTTCTTTATTCGCAACGTATCTCGCGTGCTCCCCCTCGCGAGTGTCTTCCTCCCCTGCCGGCGACATCCTCTCGTGATTTATTTTCATTTTGGCAGCGATCCCCGGCGCTCGCAAACTCGCTCCTGTCGACGCGGCCCGGGATCACTTTTTCTCAAGGGCCCCTCAACTTTTCTGGTGGTGTCACTCCGCAGCAAAATGTCCTTCTCCAAGGCGCGAATCCAGCGATTCAATGAACTTACCAGTGAGTATTCGCCGCCCTCTACCTGAAATAATAACCCTCGGCTGCGTGCATGGCAACCTGTTTTTTAAACTTTTTGAACTTTTTGTATTTTGTAAATTCTCCCACCTTATCTTGTATTATCCCAGTGTTTTAAATCCGCACGGGGGTGGCGCGTAGCCAATGGCAATGGATTTTGCCGTGCGAAAGCTAATAAAGAAAGGGACGTGTCTGCCCTTATTTTTGCTTTTTGCGTCTTGCACCCTCTCTTTGTGGAAGAAGGAAAGAAAAAGGGGGTCGCGGGGCTGGGACCGGGTCGGGGTCGGGGTCGGGGCCGGGGCCCTGAGAAACATCGGGATTGCGTTGGTTCTTTGACGGGAGCAGCGGCGATGCCTGTACACCTGGCACTGCGTGCAACAACCACGGCCTCGCTCTCACAGCTGTCCCCCCGACCCCGATCTCACCATTAATTCATGCGCGCGCGCGTGTGTGTGTGTGGGGATGGTCGAGTGTCGCTTCCTCCGGGCTCCCGTCGCCCGTGACCCGTGCACTCGTGCACTCGTACACTCGTACACCCGGCGCTTTCTTAACCTCCGCTCCGCCTTTTCTTTCTCCTCTTCCCAGGACACGTCGCATTCTGAGCTCATTAGTAAAAATCGTTTTACAAGCGCGTCATGCCAACCGTAACACAACGCTTGCAAGACGATAATTCAACTCCCTGTCAATTTTTATTCAATTGGTGATTTTTAAGCAAATAATATAATTTTTTTTTTTTCTCTTCTTTATTAAATCCAACGATACTACCTTAGTAACTGCGCAAATAAGTATCATTCGTAGGAGTATCCGTTAATATTATATTCATGTTTATTATCGAGTATCTTTTAAATGTACTTAGACTTAAAGCGCATGTCTTTTAACCGTCATAATTTTTGAAGAGACCACTAACGAAATTCCGCATACATTTGAATGTTTTTAAATTTTAAATTCTTTTATCACAACGAAATGTTACCTTGGAAAATTAAAAATTTTGCTTATTCAAAAAATAAATATTGCAAAACTTAAAATATAAAAACATGACACTGAATATAAGCTTAAAAATTAGTTTTATCAAATTCTGCCTTTCGCATAAAAAAGCCCATTAACATACTAAATCCGATTATAGTACAAATTTCAATTTTATTACAATTTACCACATAAGACTTTTTTTTAGAACATGTACTGCAAATAAAAAATTTCTGTAAGATGCATTTTCCGATCGATTCAGATATCCAATTATTTTTAAAACGTCCATCGATATCTAATAATAGCAATATGTATGTAAAAAAAAAAAAAAAAAAAAAAAAAAAATATATTAATGCATCTCTTCGGCAAAGCAATTCGCTTACGATTTTCATGCTAATTGATCAACGTTGGATATTTTATCTTGCATAAATAAAAAGAAGAATGTTGTATGATTCATTTTATTTTCGATATTTCGTAGGTGTAGCACCCCCACCTGGAGCTTACGACCCCAATTTCGACCTCAAGATACAAGGATCGGTCGGGAAAAAAATCAGCAAATTCAACGATGCAAAGAGTACGACGAGCAGCGGCGCCGAGTCCGTCGCCTCCATGTCCAGCCGCAGCACCACCAATATCACCATTAAACAATTCAGAACGGTAATTACTTCACCCGCCATTAGAGCTTTCAAAAACTATTCTCTTTGATCTTCTTTGTACTACAAATTTCATTTTAAAAAGTTTTTTAATACTACGGTTATAAAAATCTTTAAATTTATTCTTTTGTCGACCTTCTAAAGTTTTATACAAAACACATTTTTGTTATTAAGAATGAAATATATATTTAAATTACAATAATAATTATATTAAAAATATTTCGCCCAATTAGTATAATATTTATTACAACGACATTCATTTCATTACAGTTTAGCTATTCATTATTACTGCGACTGTCTATTATTTATTTTATACAATATTTAAACTATTATTTTGTTTTATACATGAAATGTACCTAGATATAACATTTCATTAGACATGTTTCTAAAGCTTTTTTATACTACATACAATATACAAGAACTTTATTTATACATATTATTTATACATACGTATTATTATTAATTATACATTTCTTCAATAATATCTAAAATTTATATTTTTATGTTAATCTTTTTATAAATAATAATTTAAAATTTATTTACATTATACTTTTTCAAATTTTTTTTTTTTTTTAAACATTTAATACAATCTTTATTCTTATATAAAGTTTCAATGGTAAAATGAATGTCTTATATTACTTTATCAAAATTATAAAATCAATAAAACAAAAAATTTTTTTATAATAAAAGTATTTGATTTAAATCTAAGCAAATTAGATTTGAATAATCAATGTGAAACTATTTATGTGTAGTTACAATTAATTATATTTTTTACTTATTTACCATTTATATATAGTATATTTATTTTTAAAAATACAATATAAATAGTTATTTTTCATAATAGCCTCAAGTACCAAAGAAACGTGTAATTGTGAAACCAAATGGAATGAGTTGTCCACGTGCAAAAACCAAATTATACAATGAATCTAAAGATCCAGAGTCTAAATATAAAATTGAACACGAATTGGCTGATTTACGAGTAGAATGTCTGAATAAAGACAAAATGATTTATGAATATGAAAAACAAATAGAAGATATGAAAACAGAATTTCATGGGTTAAAAGAAAAAATCGATGATTTGCAAGATGAACAATCACAGATCGAAAAACAACACCAAAAAGAAATTGAATCGATGGTAATGATATTTTTTATAAAAAAAAATTAGTAAAAAGTTATTGCCTTGTATTATTATTATTATTGTGGTTGTTGCTGTTGTTGTTGTTGTTATTATTATTATTATTATTATTATTTGAATTGACAACCAAATTATTTCTTAAAGGCACAATTACAACAAGAAGTAATGGATAATAAAAATGAAAAATATCAAGAAGAAATACAATCCCTTCAATCGCAGCTATCTTCTATCTTAAAAAATCAAGAAGAAGAAATGTATAAGACAAAAAAAAATGAAGATGAATTAAAAGCGAAAATTAATAGCTTAGAAAGTAAGTTGGCAGCACAAAAAGAACAAGATGAATTAATCGATAAAATGACAAAACTTGAAGTAGCAACTCAAAAATTAGATAAAATGTCAGAAGATCTTAACGATGCATTAAATCTTAAAGATTTACAAATGGCCGATCTTTTAAAACTACAATCAGAAACAGAAGATAAATTAAGTAGTGTACAAATAGAGGTAAAACAATTTAATTATAATTTAACTTTTAATCGTAAATTTAATTATTTAATTTTATATGTTTTTATAAATATTTTTCTAGTTGCAAAACTCAGAGCAACATGTAGCGAACCTTGAAAAAAATTTAGAAAGAATTAGTAAAGATAATGATACTTCAATTTCAACAACCAATCAACAGTTAATAAAAGACATGACTTTGGTATTACAAGAATATTTTGATTATCATAATTATGATGGAAAGTGGAATGTTAAAAATCTATATTTTGATTTAGAAGTTGATACTTTCTTAAAAAATATTAGAAAATTTGCTACAGAATTAAAATTAACTTATGAACGTGAAATAGAATTATCAAGGGACAATTTTAATGAAGAAAGAGAAAATCTTGAGCAGGAACTCGAAATCAAAAGAACAACACTGATTGAGTTAGATAATAAATTAGTAGAAATTAATGAGACTAATGCGTTTTTAACAGAAGAACTTCAAGATGTACAGAAATTGTACAAAGATGTATGAATTTATTTGTATTCCTATTTTTAATTTAATTTATTATATATATTTATATATACGTTAATATCTATATTAATTTGTATAGGTAAATCGAAATTTACATGAAATAAAAAATGAATTAGAGTTAGCCAATGAAAAATATATAAAAACATTAGCAACACATAAAGCTGAATTAGAATTAACAACAAACATACACTTAGAGGAAGAAACAAAATTGAAAAATTTACTTGAAGAAGCGAGAAATGAATATTTGGAGCAACTTGATAATGTAAATAATTTTATTTAAAATTTTTATTATATATTAAAACATAAAATTTACCTAATTTATTACATGACAGATGACGACTGCTAGAAATGAGGAACTTTTGGAAGTAAAACTTGCAATGGAAAAAAGAATAGAAGACGAAAAAAAGAAAATGAAAGAAAGTACAAATAAAATGGTTGAAAATGCAGAAGCTATAACGCGAGAAACTCTAAAAGCATGTAGAGAAGAAAGTGAAGAAAGAGTAAAACGTGTAATTGCAGAAACTGATGCATTGACTCGAGAAGCAAAAAATGCTTCTGAAGAAGAATTGCGCAAGGTTACGGAAAAATATGATAATCGATTAAATATTTTGGAAAATGAAAAAGATGCCTTAATTATAAAGTTGGAACAACAAGATATAGAAATAATTCAATTAACCACTGCATTGGAAGAAATGAAATCTACTGCTGAAACACAGGTATGAACTTTTTTCAAAGTATTAAAAAATTTTAATAAAGTATTAAAAAAATAGACTAGATTTTTTTACAGTATTTAATTAATTATTTTGTTATTATTTTATAAAAATAATTACCTAATTGGTAAAAAAAAATTCTAAATTTTACAACTTAAAATATTTTATTTTATTAAAAAAAATAATTTTTATTCAAAATAAATAATATTATATGTTTAAATTATGCTATCAATATTATCAAAATAGATTGATGAGAACATGTCTTTAGGAGAGTTTTAGTCAAAGTTTGCAAGCTGAATTGGATCGAGCTGAAGCAGAGTTAGTGGAAAGAAAGCAGGAGTTAAGAAATTTAAAAGATCAAATTCGTATGGAATCAGCTGAAATGGTTGCTAGAAGACGTCGTTTTGAAGTAGTCATGTCTGAAAATCAAGCATCCGTGGCTGCTTTAACTCGAAGACTTGCGCAAAGTGAATCTGAAGTTGAAAGATTACAGCGAGAATTGCAATCAAAAATAGGTTCTTTCACAGGATATGGCGATATATTTGACACAATCGCACAGGACTCAAAACTAGTAAAAGAGCAACTTGATACAATTACGGATATAGTAGAAGAAAAAGTAGGATATATTAATCAATTAGAAATAAAAAATGTAAATGAAATCAATACAGCTAAAACAATTTTTAATGAAAAAATTGAAAATTTAAAAACTGTTGCAATAGATGAACTTACAAAAGCACAAAAAGAATGTAAAGTAAAATCAGATCAAATCATTGAGGTAAAATTATTTTTTGTTTTACAAATGTATTTGTTTAATAGCAGAAATTTGTAATTTATATTTCTCTTATCACATTCTTTAGTTAAAGGGAAACCTTCATCAAATGTCTGAGAGATTGAGTGAAGCAATGAATATGCTATTAAAATTGGAAGAAGTTAATGACAAACAATCCATTGAAATGTCACAAGTACAATTGAAAAATGCTAAACTCCAACAAGAATTGGATAATACAAATACAATTATCGAGGAAAATAGTCAATCTTTCACAACACAGCTACAGTATCATGAGACTGAAATTAATGAAGTATATTATTTAATAAATTTCAATAATAATTTCTTATAGAATACTTTATAATTTTTTTTTCTATATTATTTTCTAGTTGGTGGAACAATTATCAAAATTGAAAAAAGAAATGAAAGTTCTTGAAGAAAAGAAAAATAAGGCTGAAGTATATAACATTTTATTATAATATGCAATTTATGAAATTTGAATATAAATTATTTATTTGAATCTTTTCATTTATAGGAAAAAAAATATGACTTCGAAGAATTAAAACTAAAATATGATGATAAAATTATGACATTAACACAACTTCTTAAAGCTGAAACAATTGAAAGACAAAAACTTGAAAAGTAAGTTTTTATTTATTTATTTATTTATTTATTTAAAGCAATAATTTAAAATCTGAAATAATTCTAATAACATTTTTTTTTATTATTAGACAGATAGAAGAATACGAACAATCTTGTGAACGTTTAACAGATGAATGCAAGCAAGTTGCAGAAAAATTTACAGAGACAATCATTAATAATAATCACAGACAAAGGATAAAGCAGGTACCCCAAGTGAAGGAAAAAGTGAATATGCAACAGGTAGAATCTCTTCGATTGCGGCAGGTTCGTGCAATCTTCGTTACCACTATTGTGATTGGATTATACTGGATATTTTTAATGTCTTTTAACAATTATTTATTTTAATAATTATTTATAAGTCCTATTTATTTCATTTTTAAGTAGATAATTACAAAATGTTTAATTATATGTTATAGTTTACTGCATGTTATATTTATAATGCTACAAAATGCGTATTTATAAATAAATATTGTTTTGCTTTAACTTGTGTATCCTTGGAACATGTTGCAAGGCCGAGAAGTACTAAAGAATTTAATAAAATATGTTATATAGTTTTGCAAAGATGTTATATTGTGTATATTTTGTAAAGTCACAAAGCTTTCTTAAATAATTTGTTGTGCAGTATTTATGCATCATGTGTTTTTAGGAAATTGATTCAAAAAATGATCTCAACGAACCCCATCAAGTTAATGAGAAATTGAAATTTGATGAACTTCGTCAACTGGGATTGGGAAAGGAAAATATTCATGTCGTTTCTTCTCCTCACAAGATTTTATTTCCAAAAAGTACAAACAGCACACCCGCCGCATCACCCCACAAACCACACACACCACTTCGAGATAGGAATGACTGATTTTAGAAAAATTTTAATATTTTTTCTAAAAAATTTTGACATATTTATGTACATGATTTATATATAAGATATAGACATATAATATGACACAGATTTTAAAATGCTGATTGAAGATTATTCTTCTATTTGTTTTGTTACTTATATTAACTTAAAAAATATGTTTTTTACCATTTTGTATTTTGGTAAATTTAGATAAAAAACCATTCAATTATGTTAAATAGTATAAAATTTAAGATTTTGAAAAGCTTTCAACTTTTTGAATTAATAAATTATTTATTACATTGTTGCAAAATTTATCCATTTTATTAAAACCATAAAGCATGGTCGCTTTAAAGTTTCAAAAACATGTTTCGTCATTACCATTGTAAAAAAAGTATTTTTAGACAAAATGTTTCTAATCGTTATTCTGTTAATTTAATTGTATCTTCTAATTTTTATTTATAATATAATAATTCTTAATTATTATTATATTTACATTGAATATGTTAAAATATTGTATCCAAAGTCTGATAATTATTTTTAATAATTTTATTATTATTTAGCTGTATAATATTTTATTATAATATACTAAATATAATAAAAGCAATTGCACATATAGTATAATACAATTTTTAAATATTTTTTTTTTAATATTAAAAAATTTCTGTATGACCATCCGATATTATTATTGTTAAGTTTATTAACGAATATGTACTTTAATTTGAATTGATTATCGCAATTCAAATGAAATAAAATTAACCGTTGATTCCCAAAATATATAAGAAAATTTTGATAAAAATGAAAACTTATCGTTTATTATTATTTAATAAGAAACATTAGTCTTGTGTACTCAGCACCAAGATTCCGCTGTCAAAGGTTAGGTTAGAATTATGCATATTTTTTAATTGGAGCTGTTACGTATAGGCGAGTGAAAGGGAAGGGAGAATACTTTCGACGTAACGTCTCGTTGAGTATGTAAGCTGCATACTTTTTCAAGCAGCTGATATTGTTTCTTTTGTCGAAGATCACTTGTCATTACGACTTCCGAATATTGAAATAGCAATTACAATTACAATCTGTAATGAACGTTGGAAGTGTAGTAGATTTCGACAAACTCGGTAAATATACAATTGAGTTTTTATGTCCACCCATAATTGTAAAATTAAAAGTGTAATTAAAAATTTTTTTAAAATTTAAAAAAAGTGCATGTATTTTTTCATGACAAACAGTCTGATTATTTTAATTTTTATTTTCACGTTCCTTGCAAACATTAACTACTTATTATCACAACATTTATTTAAAAATTGAAAAAAGGCTAAAACAATTTTTTTCCTTACTTGTTATTTCTTCAGACAGTAGTTAAACATAAAGTGAATTTAAATAATAATTAAAAATATGTAAGAGATAAAGTAAAAATCTTAAACTCTTCTATAATATCGTGTAATTTTACAAATTACATTCCATGTATTGTAGTTATAATCGTTAGATACTGTGTGACAAAATATAAAAAAAACTTCTAAAAAATTTATCATTTGTTAAATAACGCTTATATAAATATTTGTGTAAACTTTTGGATTACCCGTTGGACAATGTATTCAAAATACTTAAGAATAAGAATTAATCTCCAAGGATCTTTTAGAATCATTGTACAATGTTTCGTTTTGTTTTGTTCCGACAAATTTACATATTTCATTTTCTACTAAATAAATGTCATGATGATTAATGATAATATAAATAAGAATATAAACACCAATAATAATTTGAATTACCAGAAAACTTTGTACAAAACTCTAATAAATATTATTTTTCATGAATTTTATGAGAAAATAAGTAATTACGCTTGACAAATAAACAAAAATTATTGAATTGAATTTGATCTTGTTTAAACATTGAAGTAATATAACCTATAAACATAATTGATTCATGTATTTTTTGTGCAAATCACTTTCACTTGCTTGGAATTTATTTGATTATTGATATATTATATGATTAATTATTGATTTTAGTATTTCTTTTTTTAATACAATGCGATAGAATAAAAAGTATGCTTTATCAAATTTAATCTTTCTTAAATAACTATTTTGTAAATATGAAAATCTCAAAAATAGATAAATTTAATGTCATTCTTTATAACATTTGTCTAGATTTTTTTTAATATTTAATAAAATTAATAAAACTAAAGACATATTTATAACTTTCATTTTATGAAAAATATTGCTTTAATTTTATGAAATCGTCAATTTTTTAAAAATGTATGTATCATTAAACGAGATACAATATTATTTAAATATAACAAGATTTAAATATAACAACTATATTAAGCAAGTTAAATATTATTATGTAATTTATTTTGAGATTACCTCAAGAAAAAGTACGTAAGCGTATTTTTGCTTTTTAAACATTTGATAAATAACAATTGCATCGACATCGTTTTATTCACATTTTTTTAAATAATTTACTTTGCATTATTTTGAGAAAAAAAATTTCTTTTTTTAAATATAATTTAAAACCGAGTATAATTATGCATAGCTCAACATAAATTTGTAAGTTTCTAAGTTTATTATGTTAACACTGATAATTTTTTAAGCGCTCAATAAATTTAATCTTTTAAGTACATGATATATCTTTCTTTATTTGCTACAATTTTGTTTTAATTTGAAATAATCTGCTAATATACTGAATAATTTAAATATTCTAAAATATGGTAAATATATCAAAAATATAATAAAATATAAAAGATTTTAAATTTTAAATTTGTAAATATATTCAATTGTTTCACATATAACAAAAACTTTTTTTAAATATTGTTAAATTAAATTACAAATAACATATACAAATTTAATTTTTGTTGATAATAATTTGTATCAAATTTTTATAATTTTTTTCTGTTGATAATGCAAAATCCTTATTTTTATAAATGTTTACAAATTCAAGATCTTATATATTTGTTACTTTGTTGAGTATTATATGAACTAATATATAATTAAATCAAATCTTATAAAAAATATAATATTAAAAATATTAAAAATACTTTTACTAATTTGCTAACTCAATAAAATTCTTGAAATATAATAAAAAAATTTAACTTTTATATTAAAATTCCGTAACCGTATGCTTTTATATTTTATATTTAATGTAATAGATAACAAATATTTGACAAATGAAGATAATTTTTCAAATGTAATTAATTACATATCTACATGAAGTTTAATAAATTTTTTATAAGTCTATACTTTTATTATAAGTTATTTCAAACATTAAATAATTTAAAAGTTAATTTAATTTAAAAAAAAAATAATTCAGATTAATTACTCATTAATGATTGTAAAATTATAAACCGTTTTTAAATTAATAAAAAATAGTAAATTTGAATGTGTTTGAAAATTCATGATTAAATAATGATAATATATGTATATACATATATATATATATATATTCAATATACACGTGATTATTAAAATTTATATAAGTATTTATTTAAAAATTATAAATATATTTTTGTTTTTATATTATTTTAAATTTATATAAATTTAAATTAAAAAGATTTGATAATATTCAGAAATGTATTTTAAATAATTGTATTTTAAATATTGTATTTTTAAATTATTTTAATTTCTAATTTTTTTTAACTGAAGGCTCATTATTTTTATGCTTATGTGTATGTTAATCTAAGCATCAGAAAAAACTGATAAATAATTTTGATAATATCTTTTTTACATAAATTACTTTGACTTGTATTAAATATTATAGATTAAATAAATTCATAACATTTTTATTCTGTTTTTATAACATATTAAAATATATTTAAATTTAGTTTAATTTATCAATTTAAAAATGCACAAATGCACAAGTGGAAAATGTATAATTTAAATTAAATATATGTGTAAAAACAGAAACTACTTTTTAATCTTAACAATTTTTCATTTCAACATTGCTTTATATTCTTTTCAAATGTTTTTATACAAGAATTGTATTCGGACTCTTTTATTAATATTATTTTTTATATTTTTATAAAATGTAAGTATGAAATTTGAATTTATTAAAAATAATTATAATTAACTTTTTATAATGTTTGGATAATTTGTAATTTCTAACAATGAAAACTAAATATTTAAGTATTGTCTATGAACATATGTGAAAATCACTGTCAATAAACACAGATATATATATATATATATATATAAATATATATAACATTTAAAATATTGTATTCTAATTATTATTAGAAAATTTTCATTTGCATTTTTAACAATAATTTTACTCAATATTTGTTATGTAAATAATAAATATACATACGTTTAATATAATTGAACACAGTTTGAATTTAAAAGAAAAAAACTTGAAAAAATAGATTTATTTGGTTGTACGTAAGATCGTATTATTATGAATATATCGAATTCGACCATGGGTTAAAACAAATAGTCAAGAGGCAAAACAAATTTATTCAATAAAAACACTATAAAATTCTACTAGAGCCCTTTAATAAATATTGAACTTTATGAAAAAGAAAAACTTATATTTGATACAAAATACAAAAGCAATCATTGGGAGAGGCTGAAGGTCTAAAAAAAGCATCGATTAGCGATGAACCGAGGAGAAATGTTAATGAAACCGTAAGAGCTTTCAAAGCACTTCAAGACCAAAAGTTATTTGTCCTGGCTACAAGGATGCATTGAAATGCATTGACAATTGAATGAAAATAACGATCTGTTGACAGGCGAGGAGGCGCAGAAGTTGATTCGCGAGAGTGCGAATGCCCGAAATTTTTCGTACTCGCCCTACAGCAAGTTCAGGGTGGGCTCGGCACTGCTCTGCGAGGACGGGACGATTCGCAGTGGGTGCAACGTCGAGAACGCCTCCTTCTCGGTCGCCATATGCGCGGAGCGTTGCGCCCTGATCAAGGCCGTGTCCGAGGGTCAGCAGAAGTTCCGGTCGATCGGCGTCGTCGCCGAAAGGATCGACGGCCGCCTCACCTCGCCCTGCGGGGTTTGCCGGCAGATGCTCAGCGAGTTTGGAGACTTCGACGTGTTCATCTCGAGTCCGGACATGCGCCAAGTCCTCGTCACGACCACGCGCGAGCTCCTACCCCACGCCTTCTGCAGAGGCACCAAAGACAATTTCTTGTCGGCGAATTTATCGAGTTAATGATTTTATTTAAAAGTAGGTAAGGTTTCCTTCCACGAACGAGTCATATGCCTGTGCTAAAAATACTTTTAACATCTCTGACACTGCGCTGAAATACTATGGTTTCGTGCACGACGTTTTTAAAACTAATTTATGTTTCGAGTCAATTATTTCTGAGCTGCTGCTTTTTACAAGCAAACGAATGTTTGTACGAACAATAATATACTTTTAGTATTGTAACTACTGCGAAAACATTTTTTTTATAAAAAGTCTGCAATTGAAGATTTATTTTACATTATTAAAATTTCCATTTGACATCTTCATCCACTTTTAATTTGACGACTTTTATCACTATACGTTTCATTAATAAATTATTTACATTTTTTTTCAATTTAAAGTGAAATAATTATTATATGGTTGAAGTCAACATCATCGAAAAAATTCCCAAATATTAAAAGATCGAAAATTTTAGAGCAACGTTTTATATAATTCTTATAATGATGATTTTATTTATAAATAATTATAATTTTAGTATAATATATTGTTATTATAAATATCATTATATAAAAAATTGATAAGATGTTCTTATGCATGTATAAGTTTGGAAAAATATAGTTATATATGGTGTTGAAGTATCTAAAAGAACAACCTATAATTTATTAATTGCATACACTTCTTAATAAGTTTTTTATTGTCCACCAAAGAATATAAATAATTTATAACACAATCAATATATCAGAAACTTGTAATATAGTTATAAATACAGACATATATACTTAATAATGTAGGTTTACAAATATATTTTATTATTATAAAGACAAATATCTTCAAAAAGCTTTCTGAATATTATATTTTAACATTTGTATAAAATTTTATACAAGGATATTTAAATTTTATTGAGTGGCTCAGAATCATACATGATTATTCATTTCTATATAAATTTTTAAATAAAATTTTGAACAATTTATTAATTTTTTGTGTATGAAACATTGTTTTTGTTAATTTTAGTAATAAAATTACTTATCACTGTTTATATTGTAAAATATTACAAGACAATTTATTATAAGCCATTCGTTCTTTTTTAAAATATTTATAGATAAAAAAAATGTTTAATTCCGATTTGTAAAATAATATTTTAAATAAAATTATTAAAATGTATTAATTAGATTAAATATTCAATGTAAGCAGTGCTGTATATTAATATATTTTTAAATTTTATATACTAATTTTCTTTTAATTTGGTTATATAGAGTTTTGAATATTTTATTTATGACTGATTTTATATAATTATATTTGACGTACTGGAAAATTATAAATTAAAAGTAATATGTATTCTAATTCATAGTGTATATCATTCTTAAAAAAACGAATATTGATCAAATTACTTTCATGATTTTATATTTACTGACAAACTTTATGTCATTCTGCATATCGTTAATGTACATCAATATAACATAATAATCTTATTTTAAAAAATTTATAACTGACTCTAATTACATTCCAAAATAAAAATAATTATATTCCACATATCATCTATAATTTATATTGTCAAGTACTTTAATTATTTATCCTCACTCAACATTACTCTAAAATAAGATTCTTTTATATTTTATTAGAAAGCTTAAAATAAAAAATTTATCAGAAAAAATCAATAAAAATAAAAAAATTAAAGTTCAAATTAATTTTAAATAATTATAGTAAACATAAATTTATCAATTATAAATTAGCAACTATAGGAAAGGGAAATAATATAGATCTTTTTTTTTAAGCGGGAATGCTCCTGTATTATCTTAGATTTAATACATTTATAAGCGTTTTTATATACAAATTCATTCATACTTCGATTCATTCACATATTTACATACACAATGTAATAACAGGAACTGTGTAAAACGCGCATTCTTAAGTGTGTGGCCATTGTCTTGTATCTTCGCTAGAATACACGTTTACAGAAATGCAGTACTCCTTTTAACATTAAAGGCCTCAAAAATTGATTTATTTACCAAAATGGACACCTAGAACACAAAAATAGGTTAAATATAATAATGATAAGAAGAATTCAATAATACTGAGGTGCAGTTGATATATTAGTATAAAATAACGATTCAATATTGAATATATTATAATAAAATAAATAAATAAAATATTATACATACATGTATGTATGTATGTATGTATGTATGTATGTATGTATGTATGTATGTATGTATATGTGTATGTATGTGCCTTAAAATGATTGATAATAATAAACTTACCATCCTATATAACACTGACAAAGATTTTCGTTATTAGTCCCCTGTTGTATCAGTAAATCCACCTGTCGCTGTACACTAAGTGTTTCCTCGTGTGAGAAATCACGACCAGTAAGTTTATCTCGAACTCTAGTTATTATTTGAAGAGCTTTCTTATTTAAAGCTTCAGGTTGATTGCTATCTCCTATTAAAAAAAAAAAAATTATTTCATTCACAGCTTAAATTAAAATATAAATACATTATTATTTATAAATTTGTTTTTATAAACATTTGGTAAAATAAAAAAATAAAGAATTTGATAAAAATATATTTTATACATATATTATTATACACGTTATTTTATTGTTATTTATATAATGATTTATAGAAATCTAGTAATAAAATTCAATTATAAATAAAAACTCTTCTTTCAATGGTAAGAAAATTATAAAATTTATAAATACTTTCATTTGTAATCCATATAAATGTTTACTATCAATTGAACTATAAATTGAAGAAATATTTGAACACAATTGCAAACCTTGTTATTTACTTACAGAAATAAAATATGCAAAAAAATAATACCATTACTTTTTTATTCAATGCAAAATTCAATATGGAATATTATATGTTAAGTATTATAATAATTACAAAAATGATATTATTAATTGTTGAAAAAGAATAATCTTCAACAAAGTTTTTACACAAAAAAATTTGTTTGTAACTTTCGCTTTTAATACATAAAAAATATTGATTCAATTTTTTAAACAAAATTAATTGTTATTTAATTGATTTGAATGATTATTTTTTTAAATACAATGTATACTATAAAAAATATATAAATTAAAAATTGATTAAATAAACTTCAATTTATAAGAATGAGATTTTAAAATAAAATTCAAATAAGTATTACCTCCATTCTCGATACTGCAAGGAACACCCTTCTTTGGTAAGGTTGTAGTAAGTGAATCGAGCATATCACCATGCTCCTGACTACTGCTAGCACTCATGCCTTGTGCATCGCTACGTTTTCCCTTGGGTACAGCGTTGTCCATCAACCTCCAGTTGAGCAGGGGATCATAAACAAAGGCTTCGAGTACGGCCATTAGACTGTCTTTGTTGCGATGCAGCACTGACATTACCGACTCACAAGTGCGTCGATACGTCCCTTCGATTCCCGTAACCTCCATCGCATTTATAAGCATCCGTGTAAGGCGGAATGGTATTTTTTCAGGGAATTTCTCCCGTGTCATGGCAACCTAAAAAATAATAATGTTAAAATATTTTATAATTCCTGCCTTTAATATACTATCATATTATTACATTATTTTTTTAAAAATAATATATGCTTTATACATAAAATTACCTCAAAACAATCGCCAAAATCTATGTGGAGTATTTTTCCACTGAGTCGATCCAGCATCAAATTAGAAGGATGACGATCTCCTAAACCCAGAATATAGCCAACCATAGACATGACAGCTAAAGAGCGCGTGTAATTTGTACGGCGATCAAACCAAACCTCACTTGAAGGTGACTTAAGCCACAACAGTCGAGCTAAATCATCACCATGAGTATGTTCAAGTGCGTGCTCAAAGACTTCTACCTTTTGCATAAGCATCAAGTGGTCATAATCTGGTGCCATCTGCAATATATAATTATAAATTTATAATACTACACATTACCCTGTAACAACTTTATGATTATGTATACATATGATTTTTATACATATATTTTTATGATAAATTAAATATGATTTTAATCTAACCATAACTACTTTTCAACATAAGTATTTTTCAGTAAAAAAATTTCAATATACTATATATGATTATTTTAGAATAGTGTTAAAATAAATATTAAAAAATAAAATAAATTACCATTTAGTTCAATTTTATTTACTTATGTTATAGTTTAATAGTATATAAATTATTGAGAAAATTTATATTCTAGATTTTTATATTTAATAAAAAAAAAATAAACTGAAATGATAAAGTTAAATTTTTAATTATTAAAAAGGTGTATTAAAAAAATGTTTGCTTAACTTTTTAATTGCTAAGGGCGTTAAACGTATTTTTAAAAATTTAATCATTATATAATAAAATATAATAAAAATTCTCTAATTAAATATCATGAATATTTCCAATAATCAATATTAAATAATTAAATAATTAATTTAATTCATTATTAATAAATTTAATTTATAATATTAATAATAAATATTAATAATAATAATAGTTGACTTACTCTTAACATAATTCTATGTTCAATATTTAAAAGAATTTTCTTTTTATCTCTATAATCTCTAATTAAAGTATGTAGAGTATCGCAATGAGGCACCCAACCAATAAGGCCACTATTAGTAGATAATGGAATAACAGCATATCTCTATAACATTAATAATTTACAAAATAAATTCACATATATTTTTTTCTTCAAAATAATTAATTTAATAAAAGCATGCATTCATTTTACTTGAATAGTTAAATTTCTTCTGAATGTATCAGGATCATGAAGTAATAATGTATTGACTAGACCAAATAATTGCATTACGCGTTCATCTTGACGAAGATCTTCGTGTCCCTTAAGTAAGAACATGTAATCTTTACCATTGCTACCTATAAACAAAAATACATATTGAATTTAATACATTAAAATTATTACTTATAAATATATATTTAAACATATTGCATTTATAACTTCATATTCTTCATAAAAAAAATAAAAATGCATTTTATGAAACTCTTAATGATAAATTTAAATATCTGAGACAAAATTTAAATTAAATTATATATTTTAATTAATGAAATCATTTCACAATCACATAATAAATTTAATAAAAACAAAATATCAATAGTAAAAATTTGTTTACTTTTAATTAGTTGAATTTAATTAGTTTTGAAATTAATTTTGATTAGTTGAAAAATTAATGTTTTATGTAGTTGCGTATAAAGATAGGCAAATAAAATAATAAGAGACCTTTAATACAAAGTTTCCGTGGTCTCTGCTTACTCGAGATAACTTGCATGGAACTATGTATACTAGCAATCCTAATGACTGGTTGTCCTGGTTGATAACTGCCAGGTACTGCAAGTTCTAAATCACGGCATAGCAGCAGTTTCGGACTAACATACTGTAATTCAAGACTAGTTAACTTCGGTAACTGCCTCGATATACGTCGGAACACATGGTAGTATAAATCCCAGGCCTGATTAAGGTCGCGGACGTTTCCTGAAACCTTGTACCTATGACACCACTCTTGCGCCTCCATCAAATCTCTACCGTAAGCCTGATTGAACGACGTCTCCTTAAGAGTCTGTGGCCCTCTTTCCAACATCGCGTGTAACGGTTCCAGTGTGTTAAACATACCTGAAAATCAAGATTAAATTTAATAAATGGTTTTAAAATAATTTATTTTCTTTTTTAATTCATAATAAATGTATTTCAAGAAAGAAATATTCCCCAACCGAAAGAAATAATGTAAAAACACTTTATTTTTAGACCCCTAAAATTCAATTGCGTTAATATTAATTTAAGAAATAATGATAGAATGATTAAAAATTATTTATTTTAAAATATAGAATTTAAATAAAGGATTTACAGTTTAATTAGTTACCACAGCGAAATATTATCCAAAGTGAAAATGCAATAAACTTTGCAATAATTCGTTAAATTTTATTCTTAAATAAAACTTTCTTAATTTGGATAGTCATTGAATGTTAAAGTTTCTTATTTTTTACGAAATCTCAATTGTTTCAATTCATCAACTATAATTTTTATTATAATAATCCTATTTATTCATCCTTATGAATAATTTAGAATCTTTTATAAAAATGTGATTATTTAAACGCATAAAATAATTCAATCAATTATGTTTTAATATGTAAATATAATTAAATTTTATAAGACAGAAAATGAAATGAAAAAACAATTAAATATATTATATTAAAATACCAACAATTTTTATTTTAATGGTATACAGTCAATTGATCCATAAATTATCCATTCATAATATCTTATGAAATATAAGAATTTAAGATTGTTTGTATGCATAAGTTTTTTTTGGAGTATAATTAAATTTCTATTATATATTGTACTTAAAATTATAAAATAAAAATTAATTTTTAAAATTTTTCTTAAATAAACTTATAAAAAAATAATATTTTTTTTTAGTTTTAAATAAATTCTGAGTTTGATACTATTTCACTAAAATACATATTCAAAGTTCATTTTTAATTTATTTACAATAAATTATCCTCTTAATACGTTGAAAATAACTGTAAAATTTAAGCTCTATATTTAATATACATATCTGTATGATTCATCAATAATCCACAAACTTACCCTTAACGTTTCGTTCACCAAAATATAAGCGACTTGCTTCTTCCAAACCCTCATGCCAAAGTTCGTGCCAAAGAATAGCAACCCGAATAAGTTCATCGCTGACCATTTTCGCTTGCTGAACGAGAGTGGGACTATGCTCGCTCATACTGTTAAGAATTTTATTAGCAGCAGTTTTTCGTGCATGACTCGCACTCTTTGAAGCCACCGTTAGGGGATAGACTAGAGCCTGGGGATGCGTTTTACCAATATCGACTAGAAGGTTGTGTATGCAACGTCCAACCAAAGCACGCGGTGTATCGATTCGAGCTATCAACTGAGGTATCACCTGCTCGACATAAAAATAATATTACAAATTATTTTACCTTTATTATTATTCGATTACCAATTACCAGTATTATCTTTTATGTAAAAAAGCAAATATCCGGTTTTTATTTTGTTTTTCAAGTAAACTTCTGTACTAAATAAAAATTAGAAAGTTCAAAAGCTTTTTTCAATAACACTATAGGTACATTTTATATTTTTATTTGAATCCATTTAATTAATTTAAGTTATTCTATAATATTTACCAAAAAATCCTTAAATTTATATGATTTTTTAAAAAAGTACAACTATTTAAAAATTCAAAAAATTTTATAATATACAATCAATTCTATATTTTTAAATAATTTACAGTTTACATATGCTCAGGTATTATATTTCTTTCTGATGAATCAAACAATGCTGACCTGAAGCCACGTGTTAATCTCGATAAGACGGATGCCTTCGATGATGGCTTCGTACACTTCTGGCCATTGACCATATTCAAACCATAGTGTAAGCAATCTCAATGTATCTTGTAGAGAATTACCATGAGATAAATTAATGGATCTAATAAAACCCTCTAATGCTGGTACTGTGAACCTTGAAATATACTGCGATGAGATATTACTACGCGTTACGCCGTTAGCTAAAGTAGCAGGACTTTGTTCACTCAAACTTGTTTCCCCTTGCTGGTGTTTGTAAAATAGTACTGCCTCAAAATTTGTATAAGCAAAAGCGTGCCAGGCTTTATACCAACTTGAGTCGTGTTTAGTAGCCGCAGCGTAGTACGACAAAACAGCTGGTATCGATTCCTCTTTTATACCCTGTAGAGCTTCGAGCCATTCACCGAGCTTGAGGTAACAACGAGCCAGAAGTCGCTTACGGGCTTCCTGGTGTCTATCATCTTCGGGTTGCAATTGATGCTGCTGCTGCAACTGCTGCTGACTTGAAAGAAAACCATGGACGAAATTTTGTAACTGACCGTAAGCTTCTTCACGTTGACCCGCTACCCACATGTGCTTACAATATGCAAATGTGACCTTTGGGAAAATTACATTTTTTTAAAAAAAAAAAAAAAGCTACAATAGTAATGTTTTTTAATTTTATATTTATTAGATGTAATATTATATTAAAAATATTTTTGAATATTGAACTGAATTTTTGGTATTACGAAATTATAAATTTTTTTTCATTTATATTGTTTATTATTATTATATTATTTTTTTATTCTGCTCTTATAATACTTTCAACAATTTTGTACATTGTTAAAAAAATTTTCTTAGATACTAAGTGAAATTTAAAAAGTCTTTATAACATATTAAATGTATTAAATAATTATTATAAATACGCTTTTAATTTTCATTGAAAGAGATATTTTCCTTTAATTTTAAAAATAAAAGTTTAAAATAATTTTAATATTTAAATCATATAGTATTTTTTTTAAAATTGAAAATCTTAGATAAATGAACATATAGTTCTAAATCAAAGTAAAAGTTTATAATTATTTCGAATAATAAATTAGCTGCCTTTGATTTTACTAAAAAAATTAAAATTCTTAGAAATATTTAATTTACATTATTATAAATAATTTTTAGAATATACTTAAAGAAGTAGTACTTGTGGGTGTTGTGTAGGTAACGGTTGATCAAGCGGTCCTTGTGATGGATCTGTGCCAAGGAGCATAACTAGAGTCTTATGACAGAGCATGAGATTGCCATTTTTTCGACAGAGACTTGCGTATTTTAGCCACGTGTACATATCATCTTGGGGCGAAATGACAAGAGTGTGCACCTGAATAATTTTTTGCCAATCCTCTACAATTCGCTGCCCACCTTGAAGCCGCTCCCACCACATTGACTTAATGATTGCTCGTCTCTCTGGTACCAATTTATATTGAATAACCTACAAGAAAAATGAAAATCTCATTTACACAATGAAAATAACTTCAATAAACATCAAATGAAGAATTTTACCAAGTCATTATGTTCTTATTATACTAAAATTTAAATTATAATCAATAGTGGATGTATTTGCATTGTATACTTAAATGTTAAAATAAATATTTTATTGTAATTAAAATCAATGAATGTGATTGTTGTGCACAAGTACTGAAAAATAAAACGTACCTCCTCGAGTTCAACGAGTTTCTGTACCTCCACCATGGCATTATAGGCTCTCTGGTAGCTTTCGCCAGCCATAGCTGTCAATTCCGTATCCAAAAGATCCCTCGCACTATCGATAAGCCTGTGTGCTACATTGTACTGCTCATCGTGGATAGCCAAAACAGCTCTATAAAATGCTCCATCTTGCGAATCTTTTGGTATAAGAGCTACATGCTTTTCCATGCTTTCCCATTGGTTAAGGCCCCAAGCTGCCGCCGCGGCCATCCTCGCCATGCGCTGCTTCGTTTCCTGGGTAGTCGACGACCACTGTTGCATCGCCACCTCGTGCAACTGTCCCCATTCACCCAATGCTTCGAGGCATCGCATTTCTCCGAGGGTCGACTCCACATCCTGAGGATCGGCCTCGAGTCGCTCCCGGTACAAATGCAAAGCCTTGTCCCAATTATGTAGTTTCTCATACCAGCGCACCTGAACCTTCATTTCTTGTTTGTTGTTTTCCTGTTGGTGGTTCATTACGTACTCTAAAAGCCCTTCCGCCGCTTCCTTTTGTTGTAGCTTGTTGTTAATGCTGATTAAAGATTCGAACACAGCATCGCTTCTACCTTTGGTATCAATAGGCAATTAGTGAATTAAAATGATTTATTTAAATATTATGAGCAAACAAATATCAGCATTTCGTCAGTGTTAACACACAATGTTATTTGTGTTAAAAACTTATTAAATGTGTGAGCATTTGAATGATTTAAAAATATTCCAACAATTCATTCGTTAAGAATGTAATTCTTTTAATTTAAATGAACAGTGTTTATGGCCAAAAAACAAAATAAGTAAGCTAAAAAAAGGAATCGTAACGTAAATACCTTTATGAAACTCATCTTCCTTATAGTGTAACGCTTTGGCATAAGCACGGCAATGCATCGCCCTTTCGCCCAAGACCTTGCTGTCGAGTGGCAGAGGCCCCTTATCACAGTGCTCCATAAATTCGGCTAAATTAAGTATCGTTTGACTAATTTCTGGTAAATCGGGTACCATTAACGCCTGCTGCAACGTCGCCACGAGTTCAGTTCGATGAGTCGAGTCGAGTTCACTCCAACAGGAGACGAAGGCAGCATTAAAGAGATCGCGTGGTAATTGTGAATACGTTTGTGCCAACGCCCAGCAGGATCTCAATGCAGGTGAGGGTGACTCCTTTAGCAAACCTGATATTTTTGTCGATTTTTATATTTTTCATTTAATTTAATGAAGAGATATTAACAATTTTTTATGTTAATCACTACACTTTGTTAAATTACTTTGGTTCACCTAGACCGTTTTTTATGCAAGACAACAAATTCATCTTAAATTGAGAGCTAACTTAATGTAAAAAATCAATATAAAATTGCTTTTTTAATTAAAATATTCGGTATTAGATGAAATGTATAGTATAGTAGGCAGGAAAATATGCGGGAAATTTTTCCCTATTTGTCGTCCCTTTTTTTTATCATTAGAAACGACAGGATTTGTCTTTGCTCAAAGCATATTTTTAAATCTTGTAACACGGCGCGATAAAACAAATAGTGAAATAGCACTGGTGATAAAATTTTATTTATGGCTTCGTAAAAACACTGCAGAGATTTTTAAATGTTAAAAATAAGTTATAAGGGTAACTATGTTAATGTTGATAAATTCAAAGTATCATCGATTACCCTGATCCTGAAATGACAATTTAAACTCAAATTTTTGTTCACACATTGGGCGTTAATATCGATTCGGGCCATTTTTGGATGCTGAGAATTGGGCCCAACGGTTCCTATTTTGAAAGCTTTATATGATTTTTCTAATTGCGATTTATATGTAATTTTATTCTTAAAAATTTTATAACATTTAAAAGCCTCTATAGCATTTTATTAAGCTGCAAATAAATTTTTACCATGTAAAATTGTTCCAATAATCCAATGATCCATCGCGGCGTGTTATAAAACTGAAAAACACCCTTCTCGCGGAGAAAAATCCTGCCGCTTTTAATGATCGAAAAAGAAGGAACAAATAGAAAAAACTTTCCTGAAACCACTACGACAAAAAGTGACTTCAAAAAAAAAATACAAACTCGATACTATCCAAATATACCATGTATTCTGAATAATTTTTTTTTTTTGGTTAATTTGGAATATAAAATCCAACTTTCATTATTTTGAAACTTATGAATAAAGCGTGTATCAACATAGATAAAAAATAATTATTTAAGCCAAAACCAGAAAAATATTTCTAAATGAATTCATAATTGTAAATAATACACGTTTATAAGTATATTTTAAACTTGGTTACCATACGATTGAATTTCTATTTTAATTAACGTGAAAAAATTGAGCCAATAAGATATTTCTTTCTTTTGCAAACTTTTATATGATAATACAAGTATTATCATATTATTAAAATAATACAATTCGTTTAAATGTTATGATAAATTGAACCACTTACCTATAGAAAGACTTCGCAACCATTCAAGCCAGTCATCTTTTGAGACACGTCTTGTTGCTGTCCAGGCCTTTTGTAAATTTGAGGCAGAAACATTGAGTTTCTTGATAACGGTAGTATCTGCTGCAGACGCCAATCCTAATTCCGCTCTTTGACTTTTACTACGCGCTTGCCGTTGTCTTGCACTGCTGAGTAATAAATGATCATGTTCCGAAGCTTCGAAACGACCTTGTCCACCTAATCTTGCTTCACTCTGTACCTTATCAACAAGACTCTCGAACCGAGAGTGAACTATTCTATGTTTTGCCATAATGCGTTGCACTAAGGGTAAGAAGATTTGAAATTTAGGACCTAATTGTAACAATAAAGCACATAAAGTTTCGCAGGCTGGACCGCGCAGCTCGGCACATTGATCAAGGGTACGAACAAGAGGTTGCACTATTCGGGAAGCGAAATCTGTGAAATCAAGACTCTCAGCAAGTTGCTCAACTGTTTCTAGAGCACAGCGGCTTACCGCAACCGGACAGTCTGGAGAAGCTTGGAAAAGGCGCACAACAGGAGGTAATACCAAATGCAAATAATTATCAAGATTGCCTGCAAACTTCTGAAGAGCAAGCAGAAGTTTTACTGTTACCTGACGTTCTTTGCTGGTATCATGACTAAGAACTCGTAGAATCTGTAAATATTACAAATTATCCTGTACATTTTGTGGATAATTTTACCATAACGCATTTAATAATATGTATAATCTTATGAAATATCTTGTGACACTTATTATATTTAATAGTAAATGTAACTGTTTATTACAAAATTAATACAGTTAATAAATATGAATATGCGCGAAAAATGTAGGGATGAAATACTTGAATATGCAACCAAGACCAATTTTCAATTTAATTCAATCAAGCAATTAATCAAAAGAAAAATCAAATTAATTAAATATCTGAACAACAGTTGTAAATTTTTAATATATATTAATAATTAATCACTATAAAGAAAAAAATAAGTTATTTATTTTTATTCTCTCATTTTTTTACTTTTTTTACAATTATAAACAATTGGATTGAAAATGGAAATCGTAAAATTTTTCATTTTTAATTTAATTTATATTTTCACATTATGAATATTCTATATTTAAATAACACTATAATATCACTAATAATAAAAAAAATTAAAAGTATACATGTTTATTAGCTTTTTACCTGTGGCATTAAACGTGGTAGATATATTTTAAATTCAGCACCTAGAGCTACAGCGACATGTTCCACTAAATGGATTAAAGTACTTTGAAGAGGACTGTTCCACGTCCAAAACTCACGAACTAGTGCAAAAACATCGTCGAGATAATTGCGTATATGCTGTTTTACTATAGCTATAAGAATGGCTAACTGTTGAAACAGATATTCACGAAAGCCCACGTCGGCAGTTCGCAGTACATTAAGAAAGCTTGGCATTACCTGCAATTTAATAAATAAAATAAATAAAATTTTAAAAAATAATGCATTATTAAAAAAAAAAGTTCAAATATGTATTTTGTATTCAAATGTATACTGTAGCAAAAAATTAGATATCTGCAATATGTAACAATTAATTTATATTTAGTATTATTTTTTATATACCTTAAAATTAGATTTTTTTTATAAATTTGATAATCAAATATTTAATAAGTCAATTTATAATGCATAGATTATTAAAAGATTACTGATAAAAAATCAATAATCCGAGTAATTTAATATTATAACCATGATTGGTATTAAAAAAATAAAATAATTTCTCTAATTTTTTATAAGTAAATACTCAATGAAATAAAAATATTGAAAATAAGTTACATTACTTAGAAATAGGATGATATTACCATTGTAGTTAAGAAATATTACCTGTGATATATACGGCACACACTTAATACCCAAGCTCTTGAAAATAAAAGTTACTGCTTGTACGACCATCGTATGGTGTTGGGCAAGAGTAGGCTCACGAATGATGCGCATAAGCGTGGCAATGGCTACAGCAGGGTAATATTCCTCGAGAGTGGCTGAAGGCATGTTCACTAGCATCTCGCTAGTGGTGAGCTCATCAACGGCTTCGGGTCGTGCGTCAGCCGATGGAGTTGAGCTCAGAGCTTCGAGCTGCGGAGATGATATTTGCCCTAGGTTCATTTTGTGCTTGTAGGGATCGAGGGCACCAAGGAGTCCGAGCACTCGTATCGTTTCACGTCGCACCGCTGGCTGCTGCTCCGTCTTTAGAAAATTCATAAGGACGTCGAGAAGTGACGGGTACTGTGGATAAAAAGTAAAATTCAAAATTATTAAATCTGGGGTTTTCCCTGCTGTAGTTAGATGTTTTTTAATTTATTAAATACTTTTTTTATAAATTATATCATAAAAATGTAGGCTATCTCTTAAGGTTTTTTTTGCTATTTCATATTTCAATGTTTTCAAATACACTGGAAAGAATAAATAATTGTAGTGTTTTGAACTTCAATTGAACTGCATCAGGATATTTTATTGAACTTTTAACTTTCACGAATAAAAAATAAAAAAAACTAAAAGTGATTCACAAGAATCACCTAACTACCTGCATATAGGGACGCACGACGTGACCAGTGCTGCCGACCAACTGACCTAAAACCCAAAGGGCAACCCCGCGCTTTTCCGGCGATGAGGCATCGACGAGCATTTCAAGTAGAATGGCCAGCAATTCTGGCATCCACGGTTGCATCTCGGCACCGCTCACTTCCGCCAAAACTCCTACAGCCCTAAGCACAGCTAACACCACTCCTGGATTTGGCTCGGGCTCCTTGAGCTTTGGTACAAGGACCTTGAGTACTGGCTCCATGTAAGGTCGAATCAGTCGCGGAGCCGAGACGACGAGGTGGTCCAGCATACGTGCGGCTTGTTCTTTGTTACGACCCATCCCCGAGTGTTCGAGCTCTGTTAAGAACTGAATGAGGGTCTTGCGTAACGACGGCATCACGTAAGCCGGATTCATGTCGCTCAACCGTCCAATCGTCCGAATAGCTAAATGATTTATTAATTAATAAAAATGTACGTCTTCAACTCCCGAAAATATTTACTTTAAAAAGTTGCTCGTTAACTTCTTATTTCACTTCTTCTCTATCAGCAGTATCAGTAAAATTATAAAATTTCACACAGAAAAAAAAAAAAAAAATGCCCCCTTAACCACAATATACTGCACTTCCTTACGATGGTTTATTAAATAAATATAAAGTTAAAAATATTGTAAGTATAATATAGTGATAGGTGTTATAGAATAATTAAGTTGTAATAAATTACTATTGCTAAATTAAAATACAATTTAAATATAAAAAATTGTTTGAATCAAGAGAAAAATATATTTAAAAATTACAACAAAAAATATACAAACATTGTAACAATTGTTAATCTTTAGAAAATATTATTTTGAACACTTTTAAATTTCAAAACCAATTTCTAGCAAATAAAACATTTGATGCAAACATATATATTTAAGTATATTAAAAAAGGAAAATTTCGATCGCATTTACTTAAGTGGTTTAAAATGGAATTTAAAAGGGAATGATAAAACAAATATTCTACCAAATTTCGACTCTTGAATTTTTTTAATTGATTTCACATTATTTAATTTTATAGTTTTACAGAATAAACTCTAACTATAATAAATACAATAAAAAATATCGGAAGAATGTCTGACGGAATTAAACTAATTTTTTATCTAGTGGAAAAAAATCAATAAATAAAATAATTACCCAATTCACGTATCTCAAAAACCTCATCATTCATGGCAACAAACAAGCACGACAAGCTTTCAGCCTGAGCAAGATGTATGTCAAAGGGTTCGTCGAGGGAAGCCAACACTGAATAACGCACATCCGCATCAGTGTCGGTGATACCTACGACGAGGAGTTTCCCCAAGACACTGGACACAGTGCTCGTGACCGTAGGTCCGGGTTGTCCAAGTGCCAAACGCAATAGTCGCGAGCATGTTTTAACAGCCTCGAGCCGAACTTCTGGCTCTTCCCAGGTAAGAAAGTAATCGGCGCAACGACGGACGAACTGCAGCAGAGGGTTCCCATCGAAGTTGAAAGTACCAAGAGTACGCAAACCAAGGACTGTTGAAGCCACGTCAATTTCCGTTGGTGGTGCTGAGATTGGACTCGTTGCCATCCAAGGAGCCCCAGGGTGACGCAGTGGTTTGTACATTAAAACCTAGAAATTAAAGTGGATAATATCTCTAAACAGAAATATTTTTAGGATAATAAGAATTTTTATGCTATATGATACGTCAATAAAAAACATTAAAGCATCGTCACCTTTTTTTCTTCTTTAATTTGAGATTTTTTTTTTTAATGCATATAAAACAGATTTAAACCATATATAAAATATGTGAAAAATATACATCAACTCTATATTAAAAAATAAAATTTTAAATAAAAAAGACACTGATGTTAAAAAAAACCATTTTATAGAAAAAATAATTTTGTCCGAGTAATAAATATATATAAAAATATTAAGACATTCTGGCGATTTTCAAAAAAAATTATACTTATTGAATGATAGTAACAAACTATGTTTTTTTAATAGTATTTAATTAAAAATATTTTATGTTTTCAATTTTTATTGTATGGATGCTAAATATAGCTTTAAATATATTTTCATTTAGAACTTGTGAAAATAAAAAGGTCGAGATTAGAATGTCGATGTATTTAATTGATATTTTTAAAAGATCATCTATACCAATTGGAATTTCTGATTCAATACAAATTCTACAATGACTATTTTACTATTTTTCCAAAACTTCTAAGATACAAAAGCATTTATTGAAATTAATAAAAAACTTTTTGTAAGTCAACTACATGAATGAATTTAATATCATTAAGATTTGATATTTTTCTAGTTTATGAAATTTATTTAAATAATGAAAAGTTAATAAAACAATAATTTTTTATAAAAGTATTTGTGTCAGTATTGAAAATAATTTAACTATTAAAGTTATTTGCTTTTTTTAATAATTGCAATCTCATACATAATTTACAGTTTTCAATACCTTAAACTTATGTATCACACAAATTATTTTTAAAAAACTAACTGCAAATCGTCCTTTGAACATTATTAATATTATTATTCAATTAAAATAATATGTTCAAGGAAAACTTTATTTCTAAGAGAATAAATTTGTATTAGTTTTTATAAGCATTTCACTGCTTTAATAAATATTGATTTATTATTTAATAAAATGATTTTGAAATTAAAAAATATAAAAATTTAAAGTGACTTTTAAAAAAATTTTTAAATTAAAAATTTATTTAAGCCTACTTAATATTTAAATATTTTCAAATATGTATTATACATATTATAAAAATGAAGAATAATTTTTTTAATACTATGTTCTAAAAAATAATGCTAGCTAAATTACTGAGATATTAATGTATTATTTAATTCACAATAAAACCAAAATCATTTTATAAACTTAACTATTTTAAGTATAAATAAATGATGCTTGTTTATCTACTAAATTCCTAATGTCACATAATTTAATTTAATATATTCATCTAATTTTATAGAATTTAATTTTTTATCTAGCTAATATTTTTATAATATAAATAAACATGTATAGTATGTCATTAAATTTAATACTAATAAGGTACAATATGATTTTTTTTTAGTAAAAAGATAAGTATTAACAAAAATAAATGTTAAATATTTCAATTTTAAAAGATAATTTCTTATACTAATTATTTTATACCAAAAAATGATTCGTACCTGTGATAACATTCGTAGCAAACCTTGCGAAATATCCATCTTAAGTGATGGAACACTGAAAGCTAATTCTCGTAGAGACGTAGTAAGAATTGGTGATAAACCAGTTGCCAACATTGGTTCCAGTAAATCCCTTACATCAGAAGTGATAGTTTGTTTAACAGCATGGCCAAGAAGTGTTATACAAACAAAGACTGCAGGTTCCAAAGGAGAACTTCTTTTCTTATTTGGTGTTTCCTTTGATGGCAGTGAGCTTTTTATCACTTCCATTATCTTTGGTAAATAAGGTTTAATGTCTTCATCGACAGCCACAGCTATGAGACCGATTGTTGTAAAGGCTGCAGCTCTATCCTTTTCTCTACCTCTGAGACTCAATAGCAGGTAGTTCAGGCACTCTCGTAGATTATCAGTAACAAATTTATCTTTATTGAAAGCTGCTAATCGTGGCAATAATGTCATTAGAGCATTTTGGATATGGCTGTTGCGACTGTGGCGCTGATTGATAATATCACCATTCATGTCATCAAGTTTTTCTAACATGAGACTACGACAAGCAGCTGACTCATGAACTGGATAAAGACTATGCTGAATATTAGTTGAATTTTGTGGAGGAGCTGACCACTTGGATATAAGATTATTTTTTAATCGTGGCATTAAAGAAATAATATCATTATCATTGCATTGGGATGAACAGTTTAGGCGCTCCATCAAGTCTTCATATGACCGCTCCCACTGAAGATTACTGCAGCGTAACAGCTCATTTAAAACTAAAAGGGACCCATGAATCCTGTCATCTCTATTAAAGCCTTTTTCTCTACTATAAACGTCTTCAAAACCAGCTACTATCTCATCATAACACTGCTTGTACCATTGAGATTTGTGCATTTGTTTAGCAGTTTCTCGCTGAGCTGTTACTACTAAAGCTGCTCTTAAAGCTTCCACAGCTCCCTCACGGATAACAGGTTTAGGATCACGTACTGCATTGAATATAAGTTCAAAGAATTGAGTTACCTGTTGAAAAAAATAAGTTGGCATAGAAACTGCAAGTTCTTTTAAAACTAACACTGCTGCATGCCTTTTGTTTTCATGTCTATCACCACTGAGCCACTCAAAAGCACGTTTAACTTCAAATTCTACATATTCTGCTGTGAATGTACCAGATACCAGAGCAAGTTTTCCAACTGTTTTAGCAGCTAATTCCATAACTCCTACATCATTTGATGGTAACAAATTACGTAGGTAATTTGCAAATCTAATAGTTCGTGTATTAATATTTCCAACATCAGCACTAATTAGACAAACAATAGAGAGTATACCTCCCTTTTTCTCATTTATATCTGATCCAGACACCATTTCAAATATATGATGATTGAATTCATCCATGAATGCTGTAATTTCTTCTTGTGTAGCTTCGCGTAGTTCTGTCTTGATATAAAGACAGAGCTCACGAGCTGCTTTATTTCGAGCATCTTCATGTTTTGTTTTGAGCCGCTGAACAAACTGTTGTACAAGCAAACTTGTCATCTTTGAGATGACAAATTATTTGCTCAAAACCAAAATTTAAATATATACTAGTATAAATACATGTCTGAAAAACAAAAAAATAAAGTAAGAATTAAACTTTAATATATGATTCAGTATGCATATAATATAAAATCTATGTTTTGATGAGTTATAATTATGTATAAATATTTTTATTACTTTTTTATAACTTAAATTTTAATATTAATAATCGTAATCAATTATTAGCTGTTTTATGAAAATACTCTAAATTTTATTTTAATTTTATAATGTATAACAAGCCGAAAATTAAAAAATAAAAATTGTACTGCAAGTAAATCAGTTTAAAATATGTACATTATAGGTTAAGAAATACCTGTGCACGGGGCGAGTATAGTATAATCAATTGTACATCTAATCTTCTAGCTTTTTAAAAATGCCAAAAGAATTTCTGTAATTTTATAATTTAAATGGAAGTATACTTTACATCAATGACAATCACATTTACAACAATTTTTAAAAAATATATCCAACCCTTATTTACATGATGCTCCCGACGTAACAAAATACGGGTCAAACCGCTCAAAAAAGATATGCGATAATGTTCATAATGTATCGTCTCACCATCTTACACATAACAGTGTAAGTGCTGCTACAGTGTCTATGTGATACAGTATTAAAGTGTGGGTATCGAACGTGGACATTTGGATGCAGCGTGGTGTATGAATTGCGACTCACATGCCGGACGGCTTTATTTGAAATATTTTAATTTTTTAAATAAATGCAATATATATGGAATTCAAAAAAGCGTAATACCACTAATAATCATACTTAGACTACAATGGCACAGCTTATAAATCTCTGGACATCGGATAAACATAAATTTGTTGTTGTAGATGAAGGTAAAACAATTTTCTTGGAATGTAAACATAACCCTTGTAATATGAAAACAACAATTCTACTTTGTTCACATTTTATAAAATTTTATATTATACGGTGAATTGTAAATAAACTAGATAATAATAATTGATGTGTAAATTTAATAATTTATATTAAAAAATAAAAAACGCCAGTTTTTAAGTAAATGTGGTTTTTCAAGTTAATGAATTTACACTTATTTTATTTTACCATGATTTTTGCACAAAGTAGAATTTTTGTAATATGAGTATGAAATTATAATAAGTAAATGTGATCTTATTATTAGGAATAGATGCAACCTATAGTCAATATTTGATAATAGCTTTATTACAAGTAATAAAAAAAAAAAATATTAAAAGTCCTATCGATATTTTACTATTTTCAAGTCCAAAACATTGTTTGAATAGATACTTGGAGTTTTCAGAAGATAATAATGTACAAATTCATGATTATTTTAGTATAAGTTTAGATGATGAAGAAATTGATCTATTTCAACAGTTAACAGACTTTGTTGTAGAAAATTCAAATTCAATTTTTGTAATTGACTGTTTAGATACATTAGCATTACAAATTGGAGTAGCCAAAACATGTAAATTTGTTGAAAAATTATCTCTTAATCATAAGCTGGATGTTTTTTGTATATACAGAAGAGATTTTTATGATGTTATTCCTAGGATAGAAACATTAGGTGATATTTATGTCAAATTAAAAAAATCTGATAAAAATAGTTTTGGATCAAATATATATTATGAAATCTCAGTTATTCATAAAAAAACTAGTGGAAGCATTGTTCATTGGAATGAATTAATACAACAAAATATTGAAACTTACACCATTCAATCGGAAAAAATTCCAAATTTAAATTTAAAAGGAGAAACAAATAAACTTCAGCAAACATCTGTTAAACCAGAATCTTCCTTTAGAATAGAAATGAGTGAAAGTGAAATAAAACAAAGAGATAGTGTACCACTTCCATATATTTTACAGGGTAAAACTGAAAGTAAATGCAACATTTTTTATGAACCAGATGATGATGATTTTGATGAAGAAGATCCAGATGATGATTTAGATATTTAATTAAAAAGAAATATAAATTGTTTCTGTCGTGCATTTATTTCATATTATCTATTCATCATTACATATTTTTTATTGTCTGTTTATTAAAATATTTTATATTGTTCTGTAAAAAAAATGTATAGTATTATAAATGAACAATTAGCCTGGCAAAAGCCATTTGTTTTAAAAGAATAATAAGTGAAAATCTATTTTTATATGTACAATTGTTAAACATCTGACTAAAATTTAACATTTTTATGTATTTCTATTTCCAAGTTATACTTTCTTATTGATTTATTATTTAAATAAATAAATTATATTTTATAGAAATGTATCTGGACTTATTTATTTACATTTATTTATAATAGAAGTAAACAGCGCCAGCGCTTCACTTATTCACTGCTAAATACATTCTAGTAAATCAGACCACATAAGATATTACAATTATTATATAAAAAAAATAATTTATATTTATGTAGTGGTATTTTCATTACTCAAAAAAATTACGATTTTTCTAAAAATAAAATACATTCTCAGTTAACTTATTAATTTTTTTAATTTAATTTTAATTTTAATTTCAAAACATAAAAAATTAATGTTTTGAAATTAAAATTATAGGAACCAAATATCAGTACATAATATGATACATATTTTTTGTTCTTATTTTATAAACAAAATAACATAAAACTAGGAAAAATTTTTTCCTTCAATCTTCAAACCAGAGATCATAAAAAATATATATTTTAGAAAAATTCATTCCATTTTAATATTTTTAAGAAACATTATCCATTAACTGCTAATCACTTAATTATAAATGATTTTCTGATATTTAAAAATACATGCTTAATATAGTAATAATATTAAATTCTAACAAATATTTAAAATACTATCATGGAATAATTCAAAATATTTTTAATTTACTGTGTAGCTTAAAACAGTAATTTACAGTTAAAAAATTAATTTTGAAAAGAGTATAAGAAATTTCGATCATGAAAATGCTGTGTACCATCAATATGATTTAAGACTCTGCTTTCTAGAAGGCAGCGACCATAATATATTGCCTCCTTACGATCTGTGGCAATGCCTGCTTCCATTAACCAATTAACTAAGTCAACTCCAGTAAAAACTGCGGTATAAGTACGCAGTAAATGCCTTCTGCATGCAGCAATTCGTGCTTGACATTTTGTTAGATAGCATCGTTTAAACCTTTCTCGAAAAGCTTTTACCTCAGGACTCAATGCATCTTCATCTGGTAACTGAAGTTCCTTGTCTATTAAATAAAACCATAGATTTAGATTAAATCAATATAATTTGATAAATTATATATAATATTTTATTAAAAATTAATAAATTTATAAGAAAGTCTGTAACTCCAAAATAAAAAAACATTTAATTTAAAAACACATGTCTATATTTTTATTAAATTAATAAATGTTTCAATTTTTTTATTTAATTTAATTCTTACCCATTCTGTATTTTTTCAAAATATTTCGTAACCAACATCCTAGTGTTCCTAAACCAGGATCTAAACCAAAAATTGCAAATGCTACAAGAGATTGCCCAAAACCTAAGGCAACATCCAAAAAAGCAAGCTCTGTATAAACTCCAGTCATTTGTTCCATTATAAGAGTGGCGACTGACATAGCAAGACCCTTTAAAAAAATATATTTAATTTCAAAAAGTTATCAATAATTTACTTATAAAATTATATTAATTAATATTCAATTAATCATTAAATCAACTTGTACATAAATATTTTAAAAAAATTATTAAATAAATATTTTTTTATTATGTAAAATAAAAATTAATTAACATATATTATTAACTGCATAATATCATTTACAATATTTTTAAAAGAATTATTAATTAATACCTATAATATTATAATTTAAAATAATTATTATTGCATATATTTTTGTTAAGATTGTGATTACATTTAAATAATTATTAAAACAACCATATTATTTTATATAATTTGTAAAAATACAAATCGAACACTATTGTAATGAAATATAATAGATTAAAAATATTTTTATGCATTTATATTATTACATACTGTAATTATCAATAAATGCCATAAATATTTATGTACTTTTATAATTATAGTTTATGATTATCAAAATATTTTTGAATTGTCTATCAAATAAAACTTACGATAAATATAGAACACAATAGTAATATTAATAGAACCAAATGTCGTAAAATTTGTGGATCTTCAGAAGTCTCTCTTGTATTGTCATTTCCTAATTCACATTGTGTAATGCAATCGTGGTCTTCATCTGCACCACCACATAAACTATTTGGACAATTATTGACAAGATTATCACTAAAAAAATTAATCATAAAATTTTAAAAATAACATATATTAATAAAATTAAAGAATTCGTTTAAATTGATTTTCATTATTACGTCAATGAATTTAATGAATTTGTATGAGACACAAGATCTTCAACATCCACTACACTTCTTCCTGTAGATAATCTACTTGAATCAGTTATTGTTGGCACTAAATTATTATAAGCTGATAAAGTCATATTTCTTGTATATCTTTGTCGTAATATTAAACAGCCTACAGTAACTGAAAAAATATTTATTATTTTTTATTTAACTATAGATTCAATATTAACATAGAAAACATAATATTTAATAATAAAATATGTAAAGATGATTTTATTTACCAAAAAGACAGAAAATTAATACAAGAATAGTTACTGCCACCTGAACTCTACCAAATTGAAAATTTGGATTTTTAAGATCAGTATCTGATGGAATAGTCGGAGATACAGTTAAACAAATCAAACTTATAATAAAAATGGGAACTCTAAAAATATTAAATCAATAAACTTAAAATTATTTTAAATTACATTGTATTTTTTACTTATAAATTGTTACCTACCCCCAGCAAATCAAAAACAACCATTTTTGTAAATTTTCTACAAAACTAGTGGTTTGACAATTCAAAAATAAAAGATTTACTGCAATTGCTGTGGTAAAAAATCGACTAGCATAAACTCCCAGAGTTATTAAAATGAATTGTGTGTACCTAAATAAAAAAATAAAATTATCAATAATTTATACATTTATTTAATTTACAAAACAAACTGAAAATATTATTCTTACCATAAAAAAGTCCCAAAATTATCGACATCTAATTTTGCCCAAATAATTACACCAACTCCAGTTATAAGCTAAATAATTCAAGATAAAATTATATAGATAAACACTGATTTATGTAAAAAAAAATTTATAACAACTAATATACCTGCGCAAATGTCAAAAATAATGTACATCTATGAGTTATACTTTTAATACGCTTTTTTTTTATGATAAGAAAACATACAAGTAACCACAAACATGCAGCTGTTGAGGTTGCACTTGTATCAAAAGAAAAGGCTTTTAATTCTTTAGTATAATCTAATGGTGACACTCCATTTCCAATAGCATTAATTAGTTTTGCAGATATAAACATTAAAGGTGCTGCTAAAAATGTGCAAACAACCATTGCTGATGCAATTAAGTCTATGTCAATATTATAACGAAGTGTAAAAATAAAGAGAGCAGGCGCAGTCGGAATCGTTCCATATAAAAAACCAAATGTACTTAAATCTAATGTATCTGTAGAATTTTCTCCAGCACTTAGAAATATTACACATTCTCTTATTATCAGTGGTAGAACTATAAGTTTTATCAAAATAAGTATTCCAGGAATTACTAAGGCAACACCTTTGAGTTTGTGAATTTTTCCAACCATCATAAGGCCAAGTAAAAATAAAGCAGTTGCTGAGAATGCATTTCCAAGTACTTCTAAAACCACTTGAATCATAGCTGGAAGATTATGATCAAAAATAATATTTCCTATGATACCAAGAAATGTCATTAAAAGTACAGGATTCAATGCAATTCCTTTCATAATAGCCTTGAACATATCAATATTAATGCCTTCTAAATAATTTTCTCCTCCTTGACGTCGTTTTGCTATTTCTAAAAAGATGAAACCAATTGGATTTAAAGCAACTAATGATATTGGTGCTAATAAATATAAATATGCTGAATATTCTGGATGACTTGAGCCATATAAAGCATTTACTGAAAAAAAAATAATTTAACAGATACAATTATTTGAATAAGTTAAAAATAAATAAATAAAACAAATGAATTCTTACTCATGGGATACCCAATAGCAAAATCATTACTTTGCGTAGTAAATATAGCAAAAAGAGCAGAGCGTCCATAATTGGAAGGCCTGGTACTTATTATTGAAATTATCAATACAACAAAAAAAACAACACTTTTAGCTATAAATACTGCTAACAAAAATTTCCAATTAACTTTTGAAAAATCTAGTTTAGCCATTGATAAGAAAATTAGTGCTGGTAAAGAAAAAGTTCCAATAAATGTATTTAAGCCATTTGATTCTACTTTTGTAATCACTTGCAACCTTCCAGCAATATATCTAAAATGATATAACCAATTAAAATAAATTTTAAACATTATAAAATATAATTCAAACCAGTTAGTAATAAACTTACCCACAAACTATAATACCAAAGCATTGTCCTAAGGCAAGGTATAAACTATCGATCGGAGTATCTTTTTCACTTGTTAAAACATCCATTTTGCCACAGGATTAAATTATTATAACTTATTCTGATTACAGAAACAATATTTATAGTACAAAATGTTATTTAGAAGTGATAATAAATCGAGAAACATTGCAATTTAAAAATAACAACTGATATTTTTACACAATTAATACTATGATAATAAATTTGAAATTAACAAGTATAGTGCTTATTGTATGCACAAACATGCGTTTTTATATCGAATTCTATTATTATGACTATTACCTTAATATTATTTGTTTTACATATTTGTGATGGCAATATATCGATGGAGGCTAAATTGTTCACAATGAATTAAATATGTAAAAATTCACTTATAATGCTTTATATTTATAAATGCTTGCATTTATGTAAAGTGGAAGAGAACTAGATATTAATAACTGATAATGTATAGGTTCGAGAATCTTTGACACTTTCTCCATTTCATCAAAAATAGTAAAAAATAGTGAACTACATTGTGCACACGCGTGAAATATGTTTTTTCTCTCTCGACTCTTGAATATTTGCTTGCGTCACATGACTATAATACAGAATTATAGTTTCAACAGCTGTTTTATCGACCACACGAGTTTTAAAGAAGCAACAAAAGTATCGACGAGGCTCATCATTCCGTTGACCGCGAATTTTATTCTTTGGCTACGATATTTATTAAAGAATAATATAAATAAACACAATCTTAACCTAAGTTACACCTTCATTTATATTATTTAGTTGTAAAATTATTTTACAACTAAAACATACATTCCCTTATTTAGAAAGACTCAATTATATTTTGCTATGTATGATACTCTAATTTAATATCATTTTTTATATTTTTATGAATTAAAAAACTATCAAAATATTTATTATTATTTATGAGTAGACTTCATTATATAAAAATTGTAATGACTACAAACATGCATAGCAATTATGATATAATTATATATAATAAACAATATTTGATTACTAATCATTATATACGCATAGATATATATATTGAGTAATCCCGAATGCGAATTACATTTGTAACTATATATATTCATATATATATATATTGTCATAATTTATAAAAATACAAAAATTTCAGACAAAAATAAGTATTATTTTATTTTAGAACATCTATTGGATATTCGGCTTACCTAATTATATATGATTATTTAATTACCAGATACTTAAAATATAAAACACAAAATATTTATTAATTCGAGTATGACGTAGTCGATATACCAACCAATTACATCTATCCGTATCACCTACACCATTTATACTTTCACTCTCATTCTCTCTCTCTCTCTCTCTCTCTCTCTCTCTCTCTCTCTCTCTCTCTGTTTGAAATAACTAATATTTTACTAATCTTTAAAAAAAAACATCATTATATTTTCATATAAATACAAAATTAATATCAATCAATAAAACATAAAAATGAAAAAAAATCATATTCGATTTAAAAGATTTAAAAAAATAAAATTTCTTATTATAATATAATGAATATAATAATTATAATAAACAATACAAGAAGTATTATATAATTTATTCAGGAAAACATTTTTATATGAAATCATTTACATTTTCATTTTTAACTTATGATAAATGTTTTTAAAATACTTATAATATATTATATTAATAAGAATATCAAGAAAAATAACATAAAAGCTTTGCAATTTATAATATAAAAAATAAAATATAATACAAATTTAATTAAAGATCAACTATTTTATATTAACATTTTATGAATACTATAAATAAAGCTTAAAAAATGAAATAATTTGAATAGTAATTTATACTCTAAGCAATATTTTGAGTTATAAACAAGTAAAATAAGTTATATTAAAATATTATACATTTACACCGAAGAATCATCAAAGATGAAATATTATAATTAGTATATTAATCTATTTTTTAGTTTTTTTTATAGAAATATTCTATCGTTCAAATTTAATTTTTTTTTTTTTTTTAATAACAGTTATAAAAAATATTTTTAAAAAACTTAGGATATTCAAATTGAAATAGCAATTATCTATAGAAACAATATTAAAATATCAGTACAAATATCTATTTCAATCTTACTACAAAGAATAATTTTAATTATTGTTTTATTAATTTTCATTAGCATGTTTTGAATTTCTTAAGTATATAGATAGTATTAATTTTTTTAAATAAGTATAAAATATATATGTTCATTACAAATAATCATTGAATTTAATTAAAACTGAACTGAATTTAATTTAATTTAAACACAAATGATTTTCATTCTATTGCACTAATTTTTCGTTAAAAATTTCAATAAAATTTTCTATTATTTAATTATAAAATGTTAATATTTATAATTTAATTAATATTATATTTAGTATCATCTGTAAATTTAAAATAATTATTTGATTTGTATATTTTTATTTTATTATCATTATATGAGAATTCCAAAAAAAATTTAGAGAAATAAAAGGTTTTTAAATTACAAAAACTAATATTTATAATAAAATTTATAAAATTATTATTAATTAAATTCAAACGAATTTACTTCAATTTTACCTAATGACTACATTAATACATTAAAAAAATTATCTTAGGAATGTCACATCTTTAACATTATCATTTTAATAACAATACATTAGGTTTTGGTTTAATTTTCCAAATACTGTCGAGTCTACTTTGAAACTTGATTGACCTTATAATCACCGTTAGTATATCTAATAAAGTTTCAAATCAACATTGTATTACGAGAATAATGTAAGAATTCGTTCAGTTACCAATTCATTAAATAGAAGTCGTATCAACAAAATATTCTTAATCGTGCCAACGCAGTATTTAACCTTTTCTTCATTATTGTAAGCTTTTTTAGTAACAATTTCAACATGATGATTGTGCTTTCATAATGATGATAATAATTTAAATAACAAAATATAAATAAAATTACAAAACATGATTAAAATAAATAAATTATCGAGAAGTAATTAATTAAAATTAGGAAATAACGAAACGTTACGTTATATATAGTGAACCAATTTTCTAATCTCTTACGATTAATAATATTTTATATTAGTTAATAATAATAATTTTCATAATTTTATATGGTGAAGTAAATTCATAAATATTTTTATAATTGCTTAAAATTATAAATAAAGTCAACAAGTCCAATATCTTACAAATAGCAATTTATTACGTGCTTTTATATAAATTACTAATACATTTTAGATTTTATGTATTTTTTTTTAAATATATTAATTTTTTTATAATTCATTATCAATTTACCATAATCTTAAACTTGATCTTAATCTTAATCTTAATCTTCAAAAAATGATAAAATTATAAATATATTATAATATATTTTCAGTTTTGTATATTTTTACAATATTTTATGATTTCTTATTAATCATCCATAAAATTAAAAATCTTATAATAACAAATTTAACATTTATATATTATCGTTAAATGATTGATTTTCTATATTTATTTTCTTTATTTATTTATTTTTTCATTTATTGTTTCCTTTTCCGTTTTTTTCTTCAATTGCTCTTTATGGATGACACTATTAGTAGAGCTTATTCTGACGTAAGTAACTTCTGTTGATATTGATGAAAGTTAAAGTTCTTTTAAATTATTGTTCTGTTACATTTATTTTTTTTACAACTTTAATATCACATAATAGCTGAAGTCCACTTCATAAATACATTATCAATAGGCTATGTAGGCAGTATTCCATAATACGGAAAATAAAAAAAAGTAATCCATAAAGTATTTGAAAAATCGTAAGCTATATAAGGAATAAAATTCTTAAGTATATAAAAAAAAAATGATAACGAGCAACAAACGTAATTGATGATAGCATAAACGAGATCTCAACGAACCAATTAACGAGATAAGATTTTATAAAACGTTTTTAAACGATACGAAGTCTATGATAATTGGTTAAGAGACTGAGAAGTCAATATAGTTTAAAATGTCATTATTGCTTCAGAAATAGTTAAAGAACTAAGGAACAATTATCCACTACAATTAAAAAGAGAAAAAGTGCATACATCAGAAATGTGTGAACTAGAAAATATACTATTTTGAACAAGGTAAGTTCAAACCTTGTTGTTTAAGTTGCAATAATGTAAACAAAACTACCATATGTCATCATTGTTAAAGATATTAATACTAATATAAATTAAAAATTAATAAAAAAAAGAATCTTTAGTACCTATAATTGTGATTTTTAACTTTCAGACAATTATAATATGGGAACTTTACGAACTGAAATTCTGTCGCTTTTACAAGGAGGTAGGTAAACTTTAAATTCACTTTTTAAATTATTTACTTTTTTTTTTTTTTATTTAAATTATTTACGCAATTTTAAAATTTGTTAAATTTACAAAACCATTTCTGTCGTATGTTGGTACTTGTTTCCGATGGAACTATATTTACACAAAAATTAGACTAATTTTAAATATTTTTTTTAACAATTCGTTCTTATTTATTGATCATAAACCATATCATAATATAAAATATTATTTTCTTTTAATTAAATAACATAAAAAATTCATTTATCATATTATTATTATTCAACTTCTATGATAGGAATAAATTATATCTACAAAATAATGTTAAACAAGTTAATTATGCATAATACTAATATAAGCTACATTAAAATACATAATTATTCATTTTAAAAATTACATTGTGAACTGTAAATAAATATGATTAAATATATATAAAGAATTTTAATTAAAAAATATTTTTTAATCGCGTGTCCGAGACACATTTGTAAGTGTGGTGGTTACTGCTTAACTCTGATTACAGTCCTCTTACCAATGCTCATCGTAAATGAGTTTAAATTTAAAAAATAGAATTAACTAATGATAATATTTACAATGATAATAGAATATTCGTAATATGATTAAAAAATAAACAACGGCAACACGAACTTGGTGTTGCATTGATGAGATTATTAGGTAGAAATGCAAATTGGTATTAGTTACAAATAAAAATAAGCGTGCTTTTCATTTTTAAATTTACAGATTAAATTTTTCCTACCTATCGAGTTTAGCCCATTTTATGTTATACAATGTACCTGAAAATTTTACTTGATAAAATTTTCCGCACACTCAGAAATACTTTTTTAAACACGTCAGACATTCGCTATCGTCGATAACCTCGCATATCTTGATAACATACTAAACATTATTATACGTATATTAACAAATAAATTCATTTTGATTCATTAATGGCATATACATACTAAACTAGATCATTTTTTAAATGTTAAATTTTACCAAACATTCTATATTTAAATATGAAAACACTACCTTAATAATAACTCAATAATTTAGAATTTATATTTAGTTCCCCGAAAAATAGCGATCGATATGTAAGTTTGATGTAAAAGCTTTTCTGACAGAAGAATTGTTTAGTGCTGATGTCAGAAACGATGGAGAGGAAATGAGTCAATGCAATAGACTTGAACTTTTAACTATTACATACTTATCAATAACAATTCGTTAGAAAATTTGTACTTTCCATTATTCTTTACAATTAATCTGCGATCTTTTTTTTATTTACCGTTTAAGGTTTAAGATGTTTTCGTAGGTAAAGATTACTTGAAATAACTTAAAAATAAAATTATAATTTTAAATCGCTACCTTTAAAATTTCGATACTGATATTACACACGTTCAATTAATTTATTCTATCTTAATATTATTCAAAATTTAAAAATCAATTATTTAGCTAAATTAGATTTATATTTTAAATACTACTTTGCGTAAGTTTTCTTAATACACTCTTGCTTCTCATACATAAGACATTTCGTTATTTAAATAATAAAATTAATTAAAACTGATTATTTAATAATAATTAATAAATTATTCAAAATAACTGGTATTATAATATTTAATGTAGAAAAATTAGTCTTTATAGAATGATTTTATAATTCTAATTAAAAAAATAATTAAAGTAGAACTAATGTGATTTACTTTGCATCGAATTTAGAACTAAAAATTAAGGTTTATTAAATTTCAAAATCAATACTAGGTACTCCAAGGTCACAAAGTTCTTAAGTTTAACTGCGATGTATATTAATCTCTTAGACTAAAGGCAGTATAATGTAAAAAATTAGTTAAACAAAAATACTATTTTAAATCATTTTTTTTATTAAACGAGATGTAATCAACGTTGCTATTGGCAATAATTGTTATATGACGAAATTATTAAAATATTAAATTTCTATATCAAATTTAAATAAAAATATTAAAATTAACACAAGTTATGTACATTTTAATGCTTACAAATTTTTTTTTTTTGAAAATTATAAAATTATTTTTAAAATATCAATATTATTAATGGTAAAAAGCACGTACTCGATATAATTGTGTAAAGAATTTTGATTTTTATGGCTCGAATGAATGATCATTGTAAAATTGTATTTTGTAACTGTATTTAGTACATATACTTATTTCAACATAAATTTGAGTGAATTAAAATATAATTTACATCAAATTAAATGAAAATATTGTTTAATCTTCTAACTGATAGCATATCATTTTGTTTAATTTTTATCAATATAATAGTATTTGCAGTGACCGATAAAGAGAGAACACGTGGCAGAATTGATTACTTTTTTTTTATAAGAAATTAGATGAACGTTTACAATGTTTGATGATATTTTACAAATCTCTGTTGAAGTTCAATTCAAATATTAAATTTCAAACTGCATTACGTAAAATATTAGAAACGTGAATCAAGCATTATATACTACTTATAAACCTTAAGTTAGAATTCAATAAAAATAATATAAATTCGAAAAAAAATTATGATTAATACTTAATTCTAATATGAATATTTATGTAAAAAGTAAATTCACTATCACATAAAATAAATAAATAAATTAACTTCAAAACGTATAAAATAAAACAAAATAAAATATATTGGTTTAAATCTTCTTAATTTATTTATTAAATAATATTATTAAAAATTTGTCTTGTACAGTGATTTGATATATAACATGTCGGGAAGAAAGGAGTCATTAGGTGGATGAGTAAGTGTTTATATATATAGTATAATTTGTTCTTAAAAGGTAACAGAGTAATATTATAAAGTCAATAAAATATAATTACAATACTTAAATAAAATCTATTCTTATATAAATTATTATTTTATTCTGTAAAAATAACAAAAATTCCCCCAATACATATAAATTTTATAAGTATAATGTCCTGGATGAAAAATAATAAATATGCTAATTTAAAATGGTAATAAATTTATTCGTAATAAAATATATTATTATTAAAGAAATTTATATTAAAACATTGATATTAATATTTAACAATCTTTAAAACTGCGTAAATTTCCAATTATAACAGTTACGTGATGATGTTTATACTCAATTTATATATAGAAAAAAAATTTTTGTATTGATCGGCATTATTAGTCCTAAAAATAAATATAATACAGTAGGGAGAGAAATCAAAAATTTCTACTTATCACTAAATTTATATAATAATATTTATATTTGAAATTTTAATTATTTTTTAAATGAGAACACATATTATTTCAATTATTTTTTTTTTGTTTTCACTAACAATTTACCTTTCTTAAAATTCATAAGAGCTTTGATTATAAAATTGTAATTTGAGTTTATCTAAAAACAAATACGACATTAAATACAGTAAATATTAATATAAATTTAAATTTTAAAGTACTCTTAATCAATTACAATTGATTAATTTAACTATTTAAGCAATGTAAAAATATCCTAGAATATAAAAAAAAAAAAATTTTGAAATTAGTAATGAATCTCATTTCTCTAATATTTTACTTTCGTGTTGAGCATGAATTAATGAAAAAAATTTTCTTTTAACTATAAAAATCCATAACAATTTATAAAAAAGAATTATATATTATAATTTTATAATAAAATTATTCTTTATTTTTATAACGTCCATTTTGCAATAACAAAATAAATGTTTTAAGTAATATGTTTTTATATACTTGAGTGTTAATTTAAGACATTTCCAATCTTCTAAGATTGGTAATATTCATCTACGCTGCTAATAAAAACGTGAATTTCCGGTTTATTTCATTCAGATATTTTAATACATGTTATTAGTTTTATTGTAAACTTATTAACATCACTATTATTCTAATGCTGTAAAGGTATGATAAAAGAAATTTTAATCTAATTATTTACTTTTTTAAAAATATTTCATATTTGTGTATTAAAAAAATAAACTTGTTTTTCATAATTCATTAATAATATTAATTTCAATAATATTAATTAACTTATACGTTTATAAATTTCTTACTTGTTACTAGAATAAAAGATTACGAACATTATGAACGTAAATTTATATAATTTATTTTCAACTTTTCTTTCATATTTAAAACGAATAATATTTAATAAATATCATTACTTCTACTTAAACAATAAGCATTTGTTGTAATTTTTGTTAATTAAAGTATAATAATATAATTTCTATATTTATATAAGTATTTTTATTGTAAATGATTTTTATGAATTTTTATTTTTATAAAATTTATATAGTTATAATTGAATTTTTTAATAAATTTTAAAAAAAATGTAATTTTCAATAAGTAGCATAGATTAAAATTTCATAATAATTTTCTTAAGAAAAATTTGTCCGTATAATATTTAATTTTTGATAATTGAGTTCATTATTGATTATACTGTATACACTATTTATACGCATTTAATTACTTATCAATTTCGATTTCATGAAATTTTACAAAATTAAAAAAATACATATATAACAAAGTTATTATAATCTTTTATTACGTTTTGAAATTGAATAGATTCTATTGATCAAATACATATACATATATTTATATAATCAATGATAGTAACTTACGTCAATTTAAATCTTATTTCATACTTAGCATAAGACTTATTAAAATAAAAAAATTATAATTTCACAATCCGAGGTGTAAAATTCCGCGTACTTAACTGCGAAATATGGAAAACTCCACTCGATCCAATCATTTCCGTATTAATGTATGCAATAAAATCTTCAAGTTATTTCCAAATTATTTAAAAAATGAAATTACGATTACACTACTTAACTTTACTTCAATGACATTATTCTACAATACTAAAGTTTTGTTTCGATTATGAATGATAATTTTATGAAGCTTCCAAACGTCTATTACAATTTTTTGCAAATGCGCAATTGCACATTCATACATAATTAAATACACTTATACATTTTCAAAATTCCTGACTTGTCAAATTCAACATATCTTTTACTTCAATTATACACAATAATTTTTTTGACCAAATTGGTGTTCATATTATAAATGTAACTACAATATTTTGACAAAGAAAACATAATTAAAATATAAATGAATTTTTTGAATTAATAATCTGATGTGATTTTAAGAAAGAATTTTAACATGTTTTATTATCGTCAAATAAGATTTGAGATTCAATTTCATTGTAATTTCATATTTATATTATAAATAATAATAAAAAAAAAAAAAAAAAACTTAATAATATATAAATAAATTTTTTATTTATGCTCTGTTTACAACTTTAATTTTGTATAATTACAAAAATTAAAATGAATGATGCGAAGATCAATAATCTCTGAAATTATAATTTAATGCCCCTTAATTTAATACAAGAAAATTAATTTCGAATATTACATATTGATACGTGAATTTCACACATGCAAACAATTAGCCTTTATTGATATCAAATTTTTGATGCAACAAAAAAAAAAGGAAATAATAATAATAATAATAATAATAATAGTAATAGTAATAATAATAATAGTAATAATAATAATAATAATAAGAAGAAGAAGAAGAAGAAGAAGAAGAACGGAAACAAATAATAATAACAATAATACTGATAAATATTGCGTCTCATTTAATGTGCTTAATATATCGACATAATCATAATGGATATCATTCGTAGGTAAATTTTTGTCTTTATTCTACTGCTTAAGCAATGGATTTTTAATTCAATGAAATAGCTGTAATTTTAAAAAGGAACTTTCAAAAAAATTTAACCGTACGGCTAAAATTATTAGATTTTATCGAATGAAATTTCTGGTAATCTCCAGTATGGTCTTGTTGAATCACTTTTAACTCACTTCCAGTTAAACTGGTGTAGGCGCTTGTATTGACTAAGTGTGCGTACAAAAATATGAATTAGTCACGCGGACGGAGATCGTTGATTAGAAATATCCTACTCTTTGCTCTTATTTCCTCCCACTCCTTCAATAAATGTCTAATTGCTTCTTTTTTTTCTTTATTCACTTTCTATGTTCCAGAAATGTTAATCAATGCTTTTGTTTAAACCAATTTATTCATTCAAATAATTTTTTCTTCGATATAAATACTCAAAAATTCACTCGAATTTATTGGCGATATTATTTTATCCGCTAATAAGATAAAAGTTCAACGGCAATGCTTAATAATACAACTGAAATTTCATTTTAATGTAAATAATATCAAGGAATACATCATGCAAAGTACCTAATGGAAAAATTACGGAAATAATAATTGAAAAATTGTTGCATCAAAATCATAAGTTTTGATTTATTTAAAAAAAAATCTCATACCCCCATTATTAAATATCTCGCCTTGAAGTCTAAACCTCAATTTTCATGTTATATTTATTTTTTATTAAGCCTTAAAAATTAATATATCAGTAATATTTAGTTAATTAAAATTAATTTATTACTATTTCTATTTATTTTTTTTTTTAAATGTATTTCGACATATTAACGTTCTACAAGGAAATAAATATCACCTTCAAAAATCATTTAGAAGATAAATAATTTTAATTGTCATTAAATACTCTATTGTAATTAATTTTTAAAAGCACGAATTGTAATTTTTTTTTCTTCCTCTTACAAAAATGTTGTATTAATTTTGTCATATGTTTCGAAGAAATTAAACATTCAAGGAACCTCAAACAATACTGAAATATTGATTGTCATTGTATTGTCAAAATAAATTGTTAAATAATTGCACATTTCAAGAGTAGTTTAAAAGTTTTGTGTACACGGTGATAGCTCAACATATAATAAAACTTACTGTTTTTAAACATTTTTACCACGAGTGTGATAATTCATTAAAAATATTTATAAGAATAAGTTTAAAAAAATCGAAGCGTAAAAAATGATGCAATTTGCCAGCTCGGCCAAGCTCAAACTACCTAGTATCATTTAAAATATGTCATGAAAAAAAGAATATAATAAAGTGGAGATAAATTTGTATCAATAATAATATAGAGTGTGCGCTCGTTGAGTAATATTGCATAGAGTAAGCACCAACCGGTTGCAAGTGGTACACGATATTTCGCACATTCAAATGTGCTTCTGCAAGTACTTGAGGGTTGCACAATGGCTTTGAGTGTGTAGGACACCAATTCTCCTCACTGTTACTCTTGCATGCCTAAAGCTCATAACACTGTCTACTTTCAAAATTTGTATTCTCCTCCGTTTTTTCCTCTGTACGCGTGTGCGCGTGCACGCGTACCTAAAATTTATAACTGTACGTCCACCTAAAATTTATAAATAAATGCAAATGTTCACGTAGCGGAAACAGTTGAAAGTAGAAAAATGTTTGCACATGTGATTTCTGTATTTCGATACTGTTATTTGAGACAATATTGAAAAATAGGGAAGACTAAATTTCGTTACACCAACAAAAATTAATTCAAGCAATTGCCGACTTGGATTACATGAATCCGAATAAATTTTTCTCATTCAACACTTGTACAGCATTTTATAAATTTTAATGATGACATTCTCAATAATTGCGCAGGAAAAAAATAATCCCATGAAATCGTGCAATAAAAGATGCCTAAATTTTCGTAAATAAATAAATAAATAAATAAATAAATAAATAAATAAATATCAACAGGTTGGCTTGGGATTTAATTAGCTTGAGGTTAAAATATTTTTTAATCACAAACTTGTAGATTTAACAATAAAATTGTATAAAACGAACCCAATTTGTTTCGTTAAAAAAGACTTTTTTGTTTCGAAGCGGAAACATTAACTCGATGAACAAAAAAAAGTAGATGAGTAATGAATCAGACCTATTTGCAAATGATAAACAATAGCTGACACATAATAAGTAATGAGATATAAATTAAAATTGGGCAAATACAATATGCCACATTAGAAATGAGTAAAAAGGACAGTGTAACATTAGAAAAGTTTATGGCAAAGTGTTGGAGAGCAAAGCTCAGTACCACTACCAATGAAAATTTATTTTCCAATTGGTGCTTCGCCTCGATGATTTATGTGCGAAAACACAATAACCTTTGTTCCTTGTTTTTCATCTCAAAAATTTGCGACGCAATAAGACGCATTGATAGTCATTCGGAACCGACAAATGATAAGCCTCGCGTGCTCGGGCCGAGGGAGGGGGTGATTTGTGCGCGCACGCACCCGCACACACGCGCGCGCGCGCGCGCACACACACACAGACACACACAGACACAATAAATCGCGCAGAGTGGCCCGATTCTAGGAAACGCGAGTGGCTATCGAGGCTTTATCTCTCGGTCGGCGCGCCGAAGGCACCGAGCGGGTACGACACGGCAATAAACCGACGCACGCGAGGATGCGAGCGGTCGAGCGAGGGGCGGGGGGAGGGGAAGGGCGGGGCGGGGTGTCGCGGGGGGGAAGGAAAAGCGTCGAGAGAGCAGTCCATTTCTCCGAGTCCGTTTCGGTCGGGGAAAAGACCGCCGCCTCGCAGGTACCGGAGGCACGAGGTCAGAGAAAGTTCAGCGAATTCCGAGGGGCCGTCGGTCGGGGAGCGACGCGGAGCCGAGGATGCGCAAACAGCTGTTGTTGACAAGGAGGCGGTGCGCGTTCGTTTGGGCGCTATTGACCCTCTGCCCCGCTCGGGTGTCTCCGAGTCGACCTTGGCCAGCCGACGGCTGCCCGCTCGGCGTCTGCCCCGCCCCGAGCACGCGGGCCCGCACGTACGCGTACCGATCAGCTGATGGCGTATGTGGCATTTAAAAATCCGGGGCTAATTGGCGCGCCTCTCGCGCGGAGTCGCACGCACACACGGGCGCCGCGGGAGTAATGCGCGCGGTACTCCGGAGGCGGCCGAGGGTGGGGGGACGCCGAGCGAGGCACCCATCTACTTAAGCTGCGTCCGCGCCTCCGCGCCTCAGTTCTGCTTGGACTTGGGACACCGTCGGGTACCAGCACAGCTACAAGAGGGAGGCAAAGTTTTTACTTGGTCGGTGCGCTCGTTGTATGGGTGAGTATAGGGGACCCTCGCCTTGGTCCGCGACGGCCGCTCCCCCGAAGACTCGTCCGAGGGTGCGCCGCGAGGGTGGGAGGGCTCCGCTCCGACCCCTCGCCGTTCGTGTAACTGCGCAAAACAGGATCGCGAGCGTCGCAGAAGCGGGGACAACACGTCATCCGCGGAGGCACTTGTTTGGCCATGGTCCTGAGTCGCGGGGGTGCGTTCGCTCCGAGCGAGGACGCGAGGGGAAAGTCGAAAGCTCGGTTTCGATCGGTGAGCGTCAGCTTTCCAGGTCCATTTTTTATGCAAATAACCCCGTCCTCGCGAGTTCCTCGACTCTTCTCGTTTCCCTCCTTCTCCTCCCCCACTCCCCGCGTTTATGTAAACAAACATCGTGGTGACACGTGGATTTAACGAGTCACGGGGATGAGCTTTGGCTCCGGCCTCCACTCCGCAAAACCTCTTCGACTCGTCTCGGCGCTTTTGTGTTGGCCCTTTGGTGCGGACTCGAAGCGAAGGTAAATTTAGAACGCATAACGCATATGCCTACGAGCATGAAGTATCGACTGTATCAGTGGCGCGCGCGTTCAAGGCCGGAATTAACCGTGAGAACACGTGTTTTCGCGTCTGCACCGATGTCCGCTTATCTGGTCTCGTCTCATCAGCCTTATTCAGTCGTGTCCATTTTTTCACGGGCTCGAGGCGCCTTCGGAGAGCTGGCTCGGGCGGATCTAAAGCGTCATCGGGTGGCGGCGTTCGCAACCTTAGAGACTTTCCGCAAAAGCTCGCTCGGGTCGCGTGACCTGGCCGTCCTGAACGCCAGCGAGGTGACTCGTCGTCGATCGGGCGGGCGCGAGACCTGGAGAGTCCTCGGTTAAATATAGTCCGCGGTGGAGCTGCGGGACAAAGGACCGAGCGAAGGAGTGCCAATTTTAACGAGAGCTTTTTTTTGTTTTTCTTTGTTTTTGCCATTGACAGAGCGAGAGAAGAATAAAAAAGACGGTGAGAGCCCTGTGGAGCCAATAAGCAGCTGCAGGGATGAGCATGGCTACGTGCCAACGGTCGGACGATGGGGCAGCGAGTGGCCGAGTTGACTCGAACAGGCAGATACATGGTGCCAGCCGCAGGGGCAGGCACGCGGTCCCTGGATTAGGGGTGCGCCGCTACCCCTGCCGGTTTGGGGCCACTACGAGTCGCCAACCCTGACCGTCAACACGGTTGAACAGTATGAGGAACTAGCAAGCAGCGTTGAACTTGAAACTCAGCGATTGCTCCGCGAGCGTCGTTACGACACTGTCGACAACGTCTTGAGGTAAATTTACGAGCGCCGCTCATAAAAGCAGACACAGGTGTGGCTGTTGGGCTGCCGCTTGGTGCACCGAGGATGCACTTACCCATTGTTCCTGTTTACTGCGCAGATTCTACAGAGATTTCAAGGAGAGCGGAGAAAGCAGTTTGGAGCGCTTTTACCACAAGTACCAACCACTCATCGTCAATGAGCGTCACACCTGCGTGGGCCTTGGCTTCGAGCTGCTGCGGCGCCTCTGCAGCCTAAACAAGAAATTCCCCGGTATAGCGAGTGGCCTGTACCTGGTGTCCTGCGAGGAGACCATCGGCGACATCGCCAGCTATGTCGGTGGTCCCCCAGCCGCCGACAGCGGCGAGAAGGAGCACGTCCTCGTCTGCCTCAAGATCGAGATCAACAAGCGGCGGGGCATCATGCTCCTGGACCCCGGGTACCACGTCGCTCGGGTCATCACCGTCATGACCGACAAGATGTACCCCCACACGGGCTGGTTCACGCAGAGCGACGATGCCGATTGCAAGAAGGAGTACAACTACACCTTGTGCCAAAACGATCCCGACTACGTCGAGTGGCACGAGAGGAAAACTCGCCCCAGTGCCTTAGAGCAGACTCAGGTCGCTCTCATTTATGTGGCAAGGCCATACTTAACTGCTATCGACGTCACCGAGCGTCGGAATTTGGTTTATAACTACAGGAGTCTTCTGGCCAGGGATTTCAAGGGACACCTGGTAGCGGGGATTTACTTTCAGGTCACGTCAGACTCGCCTGCATTTACCATATTTCACCAGACCAATCGAGGCAAAAAGAGAATCAAGATTTTGTTCAATAAATTTTACGACCTGAACAAGGTATGTAATAGAGACGTTTCTCGAGTTTCTCGAGTTTCTCAACAGCCCGTTCCCAGAGACTATTAATACACGCTTTCGTTCGTTCGCTACATCTTGCCACATCTAACCACGTCTGCACAAATTTTCCGAGAAAATTCATTCTTGAAAATTAAGCAAAGCTCCTCGTGCTTTGTACCTTGGTTGATGTTGGCGAAACGTTACTTATAGCACAATAGCACACGATCGCCACCCGAATAAAAAGTAACTATCGAGTGATGTGTGGATAAATACATTTACAGATAAATGTATTTATTCACACGTTCATCGCAGTCACTTCTGTATCGCACAGTAACGATTGCGCTGGCTTTTCCATAATTTTTAATTTTAATTCTCCCTCTGTTTCAGTTTAACCTTGACAATGAAGAAGCGAAAATAGTTACGGAATGCGCTCGACAGATGGGATTCTCGCAGGAAAACCTAAAGGATCTGCTCTCCGCACTGGCGACGGTATTGTTCGATACGTCGTTCATAAAGCAAATACTCGCCATCAACGCTAAAATCAACAGCTTGGCGAAGGACAATTAACACACGTTTACGCACCCAATCGGGTGTAAAGAGAACGCAATGCCTTATCTTTTTTTTGCTAGCTTTCCTCTTACTTTTATTTTTTATTATTTACTGCGGTTTCTAATATTTTTTTTCTAATTCAACTTTTATCGCTGGTGCAAGGGAACATGTGCTTATTGGTTGTTATGTTAAGCAACAAACCATTCGTTTTTTTTCTTTTTACTATTCATGTAAACAGATTCTGTTGTTTGTTAGAAATTTAGAAATTAAAAGGACGATAGTTTATTCCAACTTGATACTTCAATATAGATCTTTGAATATTTTTAGTACTTTTAGTTATTAATTTACCTTGGTACTGATAATTACTTTCATGTTCCGTATACATGCTTTTTATTATTTTGACTAAACTTACATTGTAAATTTTATTTCATTAAAATAAATTTCAGAAAATAATATATACAGTGTCATTATTATGTGCCTTTTTCCTTTATTTCAATTATACAAAGAAAACAAACATTATGTATTTTATTTATATTTATTATACCATTATAAATTACATGGGTGATTATACATTCACATTTACACCTACGACTGCTCCGTATGTTTCTTCATAAAAGATAAATAAAATACTTTACTTTTGTTTCGTTTTTATTTACTAGAGATTCAGAATGCTTCTCTAACTTGTATATACTTTACAACCTTGACATCTACAAGATTATTCAGTAAGAATTCTTTAATGCATATATATATATATATATATATGGTTTATTATTACATAATTTTAATCGTAACAAAACAAAAAATAATTTTCAAAACATTCTTACTTTTTTTTCATGTTCATTTTTTTATTTATATAATTTTTCACTTACATGATTCACTTTGTAGTAAGAAAACAAAGAATAAACAAAAATTATTTAATATTCTCAATAAAAGAAATAATAATTATAACAATAAAAACATCAATTGGAATCATTAATATTATTTAAAGTTGAATTCAATAGCCTATTCGTGATCGCGCTAGCGAACCTATAAATTACGTAAAAGTTTATGGAAATTACAACCATACATGTTGTGACACTGGAAAATACATAGAATGCATATGAAGTCACAAATATATATGTTTTTTAGCATCTAGGAGTATTGATACATATCAAATCGATATATAGAGTTATAACACCAATGTGCAAACGAGTCTTTAACTTTTGATTAAATGTAAATAACATTTCAAATTTCAAGGTAGGCTTTCTTTTTGTTTAAGATATGTACTTTTAATGATAGACTGAATACTTTAATGTCGGCCATTTTTTCAAACGAATTTAAAAAAATTATTATATTCCATTGACAGAGCACTGTCAGTAATGAGAAAAAATGAATTTTCGATTGAAATAAAAGGCTACTTGAATGAATTTTGGAGTGTCAATCAAAGGCTCGTTAGGCTGCTGGTGTGCACAGAGCAAGTACGCAAGAGTAAGATAAAAGTTTCACCGATCGATACTATTAGCCCCTCTGTAATACTTCATCAGATTCCTTAAAAAATGCAAATCATCGGAGTAAACCCAGTAAAGTATTTATTTTCAAACACTTGCATCTGACATCCAAACTCGTTCTAGTCTACGGTAAGTTCGTGACCCTTCCCACGGTATGGTGCAGAGGAACTAGTTGCATTCAACTTCAATCGGTGAGTTTCGCATTACGGTTCTACAAGATTAAAAGTATAGAAAGGATAGTCGAGTCGGTGAGTGAGCACCGCAGCTCTAGCCTAGATCACTGTCAACTTCCAGATGTCCTAGTTCTAATCGTCGGAGGTGTTGCCCGTCGATTTGCGCTTATTGCTGCTGTTGTCGTCGTCCTCGAGGTCTGGAGTACGCTCACGCTTTCGACTCGTGGTCAAGTTCTGGGGTGATTCTAACGGGTCCGCCTTGCTGTCCGAGTCGGTACTGGTACTGGTACTCTCCACGGAAAATCTTTAAAGAAAATAAAAAGTCTTCCATCATTTATAATTATGCATAATAAACCAATAAATAACATTAACCAAAGTCAAGAAAGGGAATATACGTGGTCGTAACTTTCTATTCAAATGAACGTATTGTTAGGTTGGATTTCAAAATTTTAAGCAAAACAATTTTTTTCTTCTTTTTTTAGACTTATTATTATTATATCAAAAGCCTTTTACAGAGTTTACCGAAAATCGGAAAAATGGCAGATATTACATGTAACATTTAAATTTTATCTTACCACAAGATAAATAATTTTTTTTAATTATCATGTCAATTGATAACATAAACATAAAGTTAAATGATCAATTTGATTCATTTAGCTTAACCTACTATAAAATATGTTTAAATAAATTTAAAAAGGGTTCAAAATTAATGATTAGACACAATAAAATATAAAAATACACATCAATAAAAATAAATTAAAACCCAATAATCTTATTTAAATTAAGCAATACTGATTAAGTAATGTATTGATTTTGATAGAAAAAATACTGTTTATTACTAGTAAATTTCATTTTCACAATCGTAAATTCCTAATTTTTTATACCATAAAATTATGATAAAAATGAAGCATTGATTTTTCAAATTTATCATGCACAAAATTTTTTCTTGTTCTAAAGAAAGCCCTCATTTATACTGGTAAGTAATTTTTAAATGGATTATTTAAAATGTAAGAATTAAAAAAATATTGAGAGATGTACTTCATTCATTTTGTGTATGTGATAAAATTATGTCTCTAAGAGATAAAATTTCGTATTGGAATAAGAGAATATTATCAATATGACGAGTACAAAATTGATTTTAAATTCATGAAATATATTTTAAAACGAAAATCGTAATATTAATTTTAAGCAGTTGGAGGAGAAAATATAAATTGAATTATATTAATAAAAAAAATAATTTAGTTTTTATAACATATAAAATAACATATTATTGGATATGTTTTATTCTTTATTCTAGAAAATATAACTAATAAAAGTAATTACTATTATTAATAATATATTAATTATCCTTTTTTAATTACTAGGTATGTTCCAATATAGACAATTATTTTGTTAAGAAAATATTTTGAGTTAAATTTTTTTCCATTTGCTAATACCTATAAATTCATATATTATATTTATTAAATAAAAATCATTTAAAAATTTGGATTTTCAGAATGCTATTAAATAAAAAAATGTGTTCTAAAGAGTATCAAAACACACATATACCTCCAGAAAGTAGAATACTACAGACGCGAATAACAGACTTTTAAAGGAAAGATTAAAAAATCTAATATAATATTTCATAATACGCTTAATTAAATTATGTAAACTCCAAATAAAATATAACTCAAATAAGAAATAAGAAATAAAATTAAAAAAATATTTAAGATTAAAATTTATACGTAAAACATTTCAGTGAGTTTGCAGTAAAACTTGGAGAAACATCAAGAACTAATTTTTTTTACAATATTATATAAATAATTTAATAAAATCAATATTCTTTAAATTGGTTTCGTGATCACTCTTTGATTTATAAAATAGACAACAATAAATATAATAATGGGATTAAAGTGATATTGAAATAAATAATAAAATTTCATACAGTAAAATTAATTTTAATTAATTGTACTTTTTCATATTACTTTTTTTTTAACTTATACCCCACAACATATTATGAAGGAGTGCTAAAACTATCAAAAAACCAATTATTATCAAGCATTTTCGTTCTGTTAAACTCGGTACTGGTATTGTCTCTTATAGAACATTTTGTGAAACAGGAAAAAGGTACGAGTACATTCCATTACTATAAGGAATCAATGAAATGTAATGCAAGTACTTACGATGTGCAAGCGTTACCGCGACTATGTTTTTACATGTAATTATACGTGGCTGTACCTGCAATACATACAAGACAAAATATTCCATACCAGTTTTAGTCCTTTTTTTTTACAAAAGTATTGTTTCTTTCTTTTTTTATTCTTTTTTTTCTTTTTTTTTATTAAATATATAAAATAGAAAATAGTATAGTATATAAAAGGATACACATTTATAAATATAAGAGTTCTTAACTGCATGCAATACAAATATAACAAAAAATTTTAATATTTTTACAATAAATTTTTTATACAAAATATTTTAATTAGATAACATGCTTATTATTAATGTTTCTTACTTTTGTTGTTTTTATTTTTGATAAAATAATACCACCTAAATTTATTTACATTATATTGTCAGCTTAATAATTATATATTAATAATTTTAATGGATTTTTAAATATTACACTTGCACACAATTTATATTTTAAGTTTTACTCGATATTATATAATTAATTTTAGCTTACATTCTATAGTTTCAAATCTATATAAATTGAAGCTTTATTTAAAAATTTATCTTCTTAAATTTACAATAAAATTTAATAATGGACGATCAATTGTTCAATGATACTTCTACTTCTAAATCTAATTAATAACATCGATATAAATTATTTTTTTCTGTCTAAAATTTTAAACTTAAAATAAAAAACACTGAATATTTTTATTTATATTGTTCGATTTGATCTAATTAATAAATATTATCCTTAAATTTATTTTAATTAAAATGGTTTATAATTATAGTTGATGGTATGTTTTGTGCAATTTTTATATGTTATATTACTGAATTATTAATTAGAAATTATTGTATTCATTATAATATTAGATAATATTAAAATAAAATTATAATTATAAAATTTAAATAAGTTAAAATACTTAAAGAAATCTGATTTGAAAGCCTCATGTCTGTTTTTCTTTCGTTTACAATACAATTATTTATTGTGAGTATTACGTATTATATTAGAGTTATGTAAGGAAGTTACAATAACGGTAAAGCTCAATAAAATAATTTGACACTATAAAAATCAATATATAATGAAATTTAGGTCAAATATTGATTTTAAATGTCCATACAAAATAAAGCCCACCGTATTTGTGCCTTCAAAATGATCGTTATTCGAAGTTTCTCACTCCTATCGGACACGTTAATTTCGAAAAAACAAATATTATTTTCAAATAACGTAATTAAAAATAAATTTGTTAGATTTTCTTTTTCCCAATAGAGAATATTAAATTAAAATGAATACTATTAATAAGATAATGTTGTAAGGTAAAGAAGTATGTACTCGACCCTTTTTTTAGAAGGAAGTTTGTAGGTCATTGAATTGTAACATGAGATATATCTTTTACTTTTGCTACAGTTCCTTTCAAGATTATATTCACTGAACTATATATATAACTTACCAAATAAATATGTTTTTTATTTAAAAAAAGAAAAAAAAATAAAACTCTAAGCAAACAATTTTGCTTTTTAACACGTAATTTATGTTCCATTTATAAACCAAACGTGTACGAATACAAAATACATTATTTTGCATCAATAACTGAATAATAAAAATTGTGATGTGGAACCATTTATCTGTATATCAACATTTTAGATAGACCGTAAATCAAAAAAACCTATTAAAAATTTCCATTACATTATTATACTATTAACATTCCTTCAATATTTCTTAAAGATATAATAGCAATGACGACAGCAACAACAACAAAAACAACAACAACAATAATAATAATAATAACAACAGCAACAACAATAATAGCATCAATATAATTAATTAATAACTAATATTTCAAAAGCATTGTCTTTGTTCGTAATTCTTTTCAGTTTATTCATCCTTATAATTAGCTTTTTCAAAGACCAATAAAAATAATTCTTTATATTTTGTTCATTTATGATATTAAAAAGAACAAAGATTTACGTATGAAGAAAAAGATATTAACTCAACAATTCCAGTGAAACATCAAATATAATAAGACAGATTATTCAGATGGAGATTTTTATTGCTTTGACTCATCCATACAGAAGCTATTTATTATTTCTTTCTTCGAATAATCAAATTGAAATTTTGATTTCAAAAACGTTGAGTTTTAATAATTTTGGTTTTTCAAAAATTTTAAGTAAAAACAGCAAACATTACGAAAAAGAACCGGATTTCTAAATTCCATTTATAATTTTTAAATATATAAGTATGGAATTTATATATCTTAAATTTGAAATATTTATCAATAAATATACGTAAATGTAAAAATAAATAAATATTTAGATTAAAAAATTACAATTTTTAAATATTCTATAATTTATTTTACGTTGTTATAAAAATAATTTAATAATTAATTTTATGTAATTAAAAAATATTTTATAAAGAATTGTTAAAATAATTATATGAATAATAAATTCAATTAATAAACTTGAAAACTCAAGCCACAAAAAATATTGAATATCAAGTGACTAATTTTATCCTCAAAAGATCATTGTTTTAAAATGAAAAAAGTATTAACAAAAAATATTCATGAAAAACTCATAATTATATATAAATTTTTAAGTAAAATACAACTATACATATCTGTCTATATTTAATTATATTTCTGAGGTAAACAAATTACAAATCAATAAAAAAACAAAAATTATGTTATGATTGAAATATAACTTTATTGTATATTTGTTTGATTGATTCAAAAACTGATTTAAAATTATATGTAATAACAAAATCATTATTATTGTTTTTTTATGAATAAAACTTTTCTTAAAATTACTTTATATTATAATGTATACTCAGTCAATATATTAATTTGAATAATTGAGTAATAGATTTAATATAGCATTTATTCTATAAGTTATATTTAAATGGTAAAAAATGTTTTTGTTTAGTTAGAAATTTGAAATGATATTTTTATTAGAATTTATTGAAAATTAAAGAAATTTATTTTTAATCCTTAAAAAAGTATTAATATAAAACCTAATTATTAAATTAAATACTTAAAAATAATCTAAATGTAATTAAAATGAAAAAAAAGAAAACAATTGAATAAATTTAGATTATAAATAATACATAGAATTTGTAAATTTCCAACATTATTTTAACATTCTTAATATAAAAACTAAATATATACATTTAAAGTAATAATTTTTTACAATGTTAAGAAGCTTACCGTGAAGTAGATGTTACATTATTTGGTCTAGAATGTGAAGGCCTTACAGTACGTCTTGCAGAAACTATTTGTCTTGGGGGTTGTTTAGATTGTCGATTACTATATAATACATTAACCAATAACAAAATACTATTAAAAATTAAAATACTATAAAAATTATAATAAGAAAAAAATAAAAATGAAAAAAAAATGAAAAAATAAAAACGTTCAGTTTCAAAATGCAAAATTCCACTAGTTTTAAATACCATTAACATTCCCCATGCAACTATCATATATGTACATTTTAAATACATTTGCACATTATTTCACAAAATAAAAGAATGCATTATGATCAAAAGTAGTTTTACATTTTTTATTAATGCATTTGAATTTTACATAAAATCCAAAAAAGTAACAATATATTTATTGATCTTAGTCTTGTTTATAAATGAGCAAGCTCAAATTTTCAAAATTTCCTTTAATGCTTTTTTCTTCTTAATTTCTTTGATCTGTCAAGTAAATGCATTATTTTAGAAATACAAAATATATATAAAACTTTTTGATTATTCAGATTTCTAACTATTTGATCTAGAAATTTATATCTACAATTTTTATTTTACATGCAGATGTATGGCTTACCTTTCAAACATTTTATAGAAAAGCAAAAAATTAATTAAAATTTAATATCGTGCATTTGAATTATTACTGACCTTGCTGTACTGGGCAAAGCCAATTGTTTATTTTCTTGTTGACCTCTGCTATAAGGATTCTGTGATCTATAAGATGGAGCATTTATAGCATTCATTGTACGTTTAGTTCGCGATTCCCATTCCTTATTAAATGTTTCAGCCTCCTCTAAAAATAAATGGTTATAATAATTTAATACTAATTCTCCAATTGCAAGATAACACTTATATTAAATAAATATATTTTCACACAATTTAAATTTGCTTGCTTGAGTTACTTTTTATCAATATTTATAACACAAACACTCTTACCTTCATCAAGATTAATAAATTCTTGATGTTCTTCTCGCTCTCCACTATGCATATTATGCTCACGTTCAAGAATATGAGCTCTATCTCCAATGTGATGGCCAATTGCCATTTTTCTTGTTCCAGTGCGTGAATCACTAACGGTTTTTTTTGTTTCTTTAACCCCTCCAGGTGCAGTCATTGTTGACATAGATTCTTGATATACTTGTGGACGTCCATCAGGACTACTAGTCATTGTCATAATAGAGCTACTAGTGTATGAATGACAATTTGGATTTTGGCTCATATTTTCCTTTAATTAAATTATTAAACAAATCATATTTTATCAATAATACAATTAATATCAACATATAATATGTTTAATAATATAAAAATCTTTTAAAATTTGTTTTAAATTTACTGATAACCACATTAACATTTTTAATACCTAATTAAAATTATTTTAATTATTTTTTTTACTATAAATTGTAATTTGTATTAAATTAATTAAATAATTAAAATTTAATTAAATGATGCTAGCAAAATATGTGTACATATAAATGTATATAAAAATATGCATATATACATAAAAAATAATATTAGTTTATGTAAGCATTTAAATACATGAATGTTACAAAAAAAACTAACATATTTGTAATTTAAAAAAGAATATTTAATATGAATATTGTAAGTAGTCATTATTTGAATTTTTATTCATATTTTTATTGATTGGCATGTAAAGTAAAAAAAATGAATAATTTGCTGTAAAGCCTTATCCTTGTCACATTGTTTTAGTTGAATTACAAATTATTAAAATAATGGACTAATATAAAAATCAATTATTTGACCTCTTGTATTTTTGTAAAAATGCATTACAATATTAAAAAAAAAAATTTATGATTACATAATTAATTTTATGATAATTTTTATCTTGGGATTACAAGTTAAAATTAAATAGTAATTTACCATATTGGAAAACAATCTTCCCATGTTTAAGGGTTGCATAGCTGGAAAACCAAATGGCATCATCTGCATCATTCTATTTTGTGAATGATTATTATCCATTATAGCTGGAGTACCACCCATAAGTCCAAAAGGATCAGCAAACATTGAATTCATCATACTATTAATTCTTTGCATGGATTGCATGTGAGATCTGTGTTTAAATGGCATATTTTATAGTTGATAAACAGTAATTTTAAATATATTATAAACATTTCTTCATTTGTATCTCATTTCTATAAAAACAATTAAATATTTGTAACAAAATTCACATAAGTTATGCATAATCTGTCAAAACATGCAATGAAAACTTAACCTTACTACATGTGCAAATAGATCAACAATTATCCATAAAAAATAATTGTTCATTTATAATAACTGCGCCATATTTGACGAAATTATGTTTAATTTCGGTTAAAATACGTTAAATGGAATAAGTTTTTTTATTGATATTATTTGATAACATTTATTGTTCTCATCGTAAAAGCCCATTTATAATGCGATATATTCAATTGTTCGACGATAAAATTTATTTGTACCAAGTTTTACCATGTATCATAGAAACTAACAAGAGGATAACAAAATAGTAAAGTCTATCAAAAGGCGTATGCGTTACTCACCCAAAAAAGGGATCATCCTCAAAATCACCTATCAATGAGCCAAAGAGAGACATTGTTTGAGTTCTTTACTACAGACAGCAATTCGTTCTGAAAATTTTTGCTTTAGAGTTAGAGGATTACTTGAGCTGGCTTTTGCCTGAAATAATTTTGAGAATACTGCGATGTACCTGTGTGCCAATCAACTTTTCTAGCAAGTTCTAATGGAGTATATATTGACGAAGCGTGTCTATAACGTAGGTGTGTGGAAAATACAACAATGGCGATGAAAGCTTACAGACCGATGCAGCTCTAATATTTATAAGAAATTACCACCGTGTGTCCATCGACGTACTGCCTGCCTATTTCCTATGCTGAATTGCTGTCAGAAATTCCTTGAAAATGCTCGGAATTTTGACGGTACTAAGCGCTGTTGCACCACATTCACTTTCAGCATCCAGCGACTTTTTCGGTATCATTGAAGTTGGCACGCAATCCTTGGAGTTTAAAATATTTGAAAATTAAAAGCTGGATAAATAAATTGAAAAATTACAATTAATGGATTATTTTACTGGACAATATTGCATACCAATCTTACATTACACATGTGTCATATTACACGCCTGGAATGTCGAAGTATTTTTTAAAATTTGACTAAAGAATTATCTCATATAATTATTTATAAATAAATAAAAATGTTCGTGTTTTTAGGGGGAAAAAAAAAATTTTTTTTTAATTTTTTATTCATTTATTCCATTTAATAAATCACAATTTTAATGATACTCCTCTGCAACAAATTTTTCAGATTAAGATATATTTAATTTATAAGTATAATATGCTTGTGCAAATGTCGTTGTTGCGTGGGCATGTGACATTTCAACAAATCATTATCAGAAATCCATAAAGAATAAATTTATGTATATTTTCATATATGTATTCATTTTCTTATTACTTCTTTCTTTCTTACTCTATTTTAAATATTCTAAAAATTATACGCATAAAAAGAAGAAATGAAATAAAATGGGCTGAACTTATAATAAAATTAAAAATTGATAATAAATTTTGATTTATCAAAAATGCATATAAAACATAAAATAATCATTAGATTCACGGTTAAAAAAACCCGTTGTTTACGCTTAAAGATATTTTACATTAATATTAAGAATAATGATTTATTCTTTAACATATTTAGCAATAGCTCAGTGCTGAATTAAAAAATTAAAATAATATTATTATTGTGGATGTGATGTTGTTACGTGTATGTGACATTATCTAGCAAATTTTGCGTCCAGCAGCACTTTTCACGTCTGGTCGTCAGTTAATTTGTCAATGTCACGTCAAAACCTTAGGTACAAACGTCACATTGCTGTCAAAACTTGGCATCAATATTTACAATATCGAGATGAATAATAAAATGCATGCTCTTGGTTAAAGAAGTTACATAGGTGGAGTTTCTAGGCTTGTCTCGCAGCTCAAGTAATTAGACAATAAAAGCCTTGATTACGAAATAATCGTGTATAGGATCTATAGGATTTTAAGATCAAGTAGAGGACAGAGCTGAAAAAACAATATGGTTCCCGGTCGGTCATGCGCACGAGCAGCCGTTATCGTACCGTGGTCAACTTTTCCTCATGCATACAAATAGCCACCTATGTGTGCCCATGTAGAGTGTAGAGGGTTCCGTGGCTGTGTGCGTGCGTGTTGCGTGTGCGGGTGTACCGTTGCCGTTGCGTCGTCGCTGTCGTTGTCGTCGTCGTCGTCGGAGCGAGTCTGCGCTTTTCTAATCCGTTGTGGAGTCGCACTCCGTGAGAGAGTTGCTCAGCTGTTTTGAAGGGAGTTTGCGAGGAGCGCTCGGGTGCGACAAAGACGAGGCGAGCGAGGTTTATTCAGTGTCTGCTGAGTGAGCTGACTCTCTGCTCACTCGAAACCAGTATTAAAGGAGGAAAGGAGCTCGCAACCACAACTCCGGAATAATATCGAGGCCAAATGTAAAGGATCGTTGCGTGCTTCTTTTTTCCGTTTGATCGTCGCCAGGTGCACCCTGGGCTTTGCGGCAGCTCGTGGATACTTCCTCGGGATACCTCGTGCGCGAAAATTTTGTACATATATCGCGGAGCATAGACTAATATCTCCTGCGCGTAGCAGCAGCGCGACGGTAACGGCGTCGACGAGGAAGAGAATCGAAGAGAGACGGCGATAGGTGAAAGAAAAGGAAAGTAAAAAAGTGTACTTGGAGCGAGAGCGGTTTGTGGTCTGCATAAACCTGTCAGTCCCCAAGGAAGTGTTGTTTGACCATCTTCGTCGTCGCCGTCGTCGTCGTCGTCGTCGTCGTCGTCGTCACCACCATCACCATCATCATTAACGTTCAATCAAGCAAACATGAGTGAATTAAATCCAGAGGAGGTAACTGAGTTGCCTCAGCATCATTATACCAAGGATTTAAATAATTTTTTTTTCTCTTTTTTATCATCGGAGCTCCGACTTTCTATTGAGTTTCTCTAATTGCATGCTTTTATAATCAACGTAGCGTCTTTCTCTTTTCTTCGTTTTCTCTATCTGTCATTTCGTGCCAATAAGATTTAACGCTGATGCTTCGCGAGGATCCTTTGTGCTTTAAACATACAAATTAGAAACTTTAAAATTTATTTTTCTCTTTCCAAAAACACTTTATTTGTTTATTGTCACATTTATATGAATTCGATAATTTATGGATTATTTATTTTAATTTTTTCATTCTTATTTTAGATATAAATAGTAGTTATTTTTAATTTTGTTTTGAAAGTTTTTTTTGTATTTTTTTCATCATTAACAGCCAAATAAAACAATATCAAATTCAGACATTTAATTACTTCAATTTTTTTTTTCATTGCTCGCGTTAAAAATAGCATTGCTTTTGATACTTTTTTAATTTACTTTGTTTGCCTCTGTTCAGAATATTTTTCAAGGCTAAAAATGCAATGCACTTCAGTATACCAAAATTAGGAATGTTTGTCTTCTTTGTTTCATATGAAAATGTATGAAAATTAAATCAATTTCTTTGTAAATCAATAATTCATTTAATAATTATTATTTATAAATACATAATCTTTTGGAATAAAAAGTTGAATTATTTTATAAAAATATATTGAGGCTACCTTTTAGAAATAAATGATTTAATTATCATATCTTCAATTGAATTAAAGATTTGGCCAAGTTCTTATGGCCCATTTTAACAGGTAGCATTTGCAGCTATATGCTGCCAATATTTTATTAAATGTCATTTATAATTTTTCTTCTTGTTGAGTATCTATTTTTAAATAACTATATATTTATGCAAATAATCATTTTATTTTAATTTCATGTAAAACTTTTTTTTTCAGATAAGGCGTAGACGACTAGCTCGTTTAGCAAGTCTTGATAATACTCCTAACAATGCATCTGCAAATTTTAGTACACCAGAAATTGGAGTCTCGACAGTACAAAATAATTCAATAGCAGGTCCATCCAACACTCCACTTTCACCAGTATCTACAATGCCATCTTCAACTTCTCCAGATCCACCAGTGCCACAACTTCCTGATAATGAAGCACCTATGGAAGTAGAGGATAACTGTGAAAAACAGTGTAATTCATCAGGAGTTGATGTTGACTCTGGTATTGAAAATATGGAAGTTGAAGATTCAGATCGCAAAGAAATTGCACCAAGATCTAGAGTATGTATTCATCTCAAAAAATAATTTTTAGCTTGATTGATTAATTTTTTTTTTTTTATAAGTAACTTTAAAATTTTTAATTTATTTATTAATTTTAAGCAATAAATGTAATCCTATATTTTTATATTTCCTTTATGTGTATATTTATTATTATTAATATATTTTATAATTTTCTTAATTTCAGACGACAAGTTCAAGTACAGCTGAAGTAACATTAGAGCAGGCTCATTCTGTTATATCACGAGTACTTTCTGTCTCTTGGAAAATATCTACAGAAGGTACGATATATCTTCCGGAAACTGCAAAGAACCTAGCAATGTACAATAGTAACGATCTTGCTGACATTTCCAACCAAGCAATAATGGAGGTTTTATTCAAATTTGCTAGTGGTGAAGATCCTTTAAAGGACATAGCTGTAGATGTGTCATTAGACTGTCAAGATAGTCCAACTAGTCAAGCTAGTCCAATGCTGAGTCCAGTCACTACAAACCCTGTAAATCCTAGCACAAGTCAAGTTAATGCTTCGAATGAAAATCAACAGATGCAACCAAAAAGTCTTGTATATTTATTAGACTCATATTCTCGAGTAGCTGTTGAAGAAAGAAATCATCCAAAGGTTTGTTTAAAAAATATTTTAAATATTTGATAAAAAAATATAATTATAAAATAATTTTTAAGGCAGATTTTGTTAAAGTATTACTTTGAATTGTATTAATTTTTAATTTGATTTATTAATTTAAACAATTTTTCAATATGTTAAAAAGTCCAAATATTTATTTAAAGTAATTAATTTTAAACGTTAAGTAATATAATCCAATTGTTTATTAAATTAGAATTCTGCATGTTAATAAACTAATGGAATAATATTTCCTGACTTACAAAATAAATATTGTTCAAAATTAGTGTATGACAAGTAAATTGTAGCTAAAAATAAAACAAAATCTTTGAAAGAATATTAAAAATTAAATTAGTCAAAAGAATTAAATATTTCCACACAGCTGTTTTGTTATTCATTTTTTAAATTCGTTTTTCTGTCCTTAGTATATAAAGCTCTTTAATATTTCTCTAAAGAAAGATGGAATATTTATTTATTTTTTTTATATCGAATATCAATTAAATATATGTAACAGTAAATAGGTGTTTAAGTATATAATATAGTTTACAAATAATACATCATTCGTCTTTTATATACAACAATTTTAAATAATTATGTGTTTAGGAATATTAATTAAATTTTAAACTAATTTATTATATAATAAAAGAAAAACTATATATTTCATATCAAATGATAACTGAGGCATTATCAACATATTTTTAAAACCAGTACTTTTCCAAATATCTATGAATTTATTAATCATATCCCTTGAATATATTAATGATACTTGATTATATAATAGTTTTACGATTCATTATTAGAAATATAACATGTTAATAATATATTTTATAAATATTATTTATTATCTCAATAAATTTTTAATTTTTTTCTTTTCAAATTAATATTTTTAAAAAATTTTAAAAATCAAGTTTATAAAGTTTAACAGAATTAAAATTATCAAAAATTTTATAAATTATTAATATATAGAAATATTAAGAGCTTAAAACGATAAAATATTATTTGTAACAATGAAAAAAGTAAATGGATAAGTATTGATAAATGTCATATTTAAAACAGGCTTACGAAATTTTATGTACAATCTAACTGATAATCACATACTTAAAGTGCATAAATTTTTATATTTTTTTATAATACATATAAATTATTTTCAATTTTTATAATATTTATATAAAATATAAATTAATAAAAAGTAAAAAAATATTAAACCTGATTTATTATTTATATCAGGCAACATTATTGTATAAAAATTAAAAAAACACCATTGTCGATATTTTTAATGTAATATATATTTAATTACAAATGATAATTAAAAAATAACAGAAGTTTTTATAATTTTTTAGACATATTTAAATCAATCAATTTAATAATAAAATTCTTAACTCTAAAATAATTTAGCATTTGAAATTTTCATTAGTTAATAAGAATTTTTAATTAAATTTATTGCGTGTACGATTAAAATGAAATAGTTGGAAAGATATTAAGAAAATTGAAGTCATTTTGAAAACATTAGTAAAATATAATGAACAATAAATAGCCAATAATTAAAATGTTTATTTAGGTAATAAGCTATTTCATTGTGTGTAAATAAAAGTACATAAACTATATTTTTCAAAATCAAAAAGTTCAATATATTTCAAAATATACTAATTGACTTAATTTTTTATAATTAAACTAATATATACTAATATATACATGTACTTCATTTCTTTAATAAAAAAAATTTATTTTACCAAATTTATATTGATTGATTCTGTATTTACGCATATAAAAAATATTAAAAACATTTTTAATTGATTCAAATTCATTTGCAGTAGCTTAACAAAGATCAAATCTTACATGAATAAATTCATATAAATCTTATATGAATTACATTATTTTACGTATTTGATTAATTTTCGAAGCATAAATAATTAACGTTTTTAATTATAATGCAAAGTTGTTGAATTATTTAATTGGTGGTAATAATAGTGTGTAAACATAAAGTAGTAAAAGCAGAGAAAAAAAAAAGTAACCGAGACCGAAACTAAAACCTAAATGGTAATCCTAAAGGCAATTCCTCCATTGTAAATTCAATATTGACATTAGACATTATCCGGTAATCCGTACAAAGTTTAGGGTTTAGCAATAAAACGCGCGCGAGTATACGTACAATATTGAAGATGGCAATAATCCTTTGTTTCAGCGCTCAAGTGTACCGCCATTATCGGAGGTGCTAGCAAATTTACGTGCACAATGCGTGCAACATGCATGCTTGGTCCTTCAAGGTCGGATACCTGGATGTGAAACCGAAGTTAGCTCTGGCTGTAACTCCGCCCTCCTGCCCTTTGTCCTGTCGCAGACTCTGCCACGCGGCTTCCTTCACGAACTCGTCGCTCGCACTCATGACAATCCCGAAGCCTTCGAGCGCATCTTCACACCTCTGCTGCAAAGCCTCTACCTGGCCATGCAACGCGCCTCCCTCGTCGGCAACACGCACAGACGCCCGATCGAAGCTCTCGAGGAACTTGTCGAGATTCGATGTGGACCCAACGGTAACCTGAGGCCTATTTGTCGCCTCATTACAAGTCAAGTGCAATTTAATCCGGAACTGGTGACTCCCGCAGTTGGTAGGGAACTCGCCAGGACCTCCTTCTTGGGACCCTTTCTCTCCGTTTCCATATTCGCAGAGGAGCAACCGAAGGTCATTGTTTTATAATATTACCTTCATTTAAATTTATTATATTACGAAATTCGTGAACTTACGAATTTTAAAGACTTTGGTAATGCTTATTCTGTAATACATTTTTATATAATTAGAATGATGATTAAGATTTTATGCTGAGGTTATATTATTCATAAATTTAGCGGTTAATGAAACATCATTAATAATACATAATTTTATTTTAATATGTTCTAAAAATCATAAATCAATTTTAATGAATGAATAATGTAAGGATTTTATTATTTGACAAATTAACTTTTATAACTTTAGATGTTGCACTTGGGTTTTAATCATAAATTCCATAAAATAGCAGTTAAAGTAATGTTAATTCTAATGTTCTTTTAAAATTAATGTTTTTAAAACAAATATTTTGTAACACTGTCAAATATTAGTATGTTTAAAAATTTTATCAATATTTGAAGGTGGCAGAAAAATTCTTTAGTGGCAATACTTCAACTGACAAATCGATGATACGCACTCTGCAAAAGGAACTCGAGAGTATCCGACTTTCCCTTCACAAAATTCTGCATGCTATTTTGGCGAGTAATACCTGTCGTGAGAGCGCACTTGCGTACCTGGCAGCTTTACTTCATCACAATGAAAAGCGCACACAGATTCAAACCGAAGAATTTTCCTTGGCAGGCGATGGATTCACTCTTAACGTTCTTTCGGTTTTACAGATGCTATCCGTGAAAATTAAACTTGATACGATAGATCCTCTGTATCCTTTTCATCCGGCTGCACTTATAGATATTAAGAACGAGACCAGGCTTAAAGTCACTTCACAAGAGGTATATCGATAATGCATACTACGATTTTTCTTTTTTTTTTATAAATACAATATCTTTATCTTTGATTTGATAATATTTATAGAAATGATATCAGTGGCTACATATTTCGCGTAAAAAAAATTATTTTTTGAGTACTTTCTTAACAATACTCCTATAATACTATGCATAATGCTCGTCATTTTTTTCTTTTTTTAAAGGAACAAGTGGATAATATTTGAATAATGAAACATCTCGTTTAATCGATGGCCAAACCAATGATTTTTTTTTAATATTTGTTAAGCTCTAAAAACAAAAATGTTAAAAAAAAAATTTTCTTGCGTCCAGAAGTATAAATTCATATCCAGTGGCCTGGAAACAAATTTTTTACTGCTATTGTATTAAAGTTTTGATTGTTGGCCAAAGAATAGGTCGGTGTCGGTAGCGTCACTTCAATTGTATTGCGGGATTACCTGTAGAATCCGGTATTGTCAAGCCTGCTAAAACCTGCTGAGCAATTGTCCGTTGTTCAGTCCAAACAGTAGGCATGCAATAGGCAAAGCTTTTCATACACATCGATGACTCGAAATTCTCTATTACGAATTCATTTTTACATTCTTGATATTACAAAATATTGATCCGTATATTTTTTTACATTACCTTGGATTACATTTCAAATATTATACTTAAAATTTCATTAATAGAATAATGTAAATTTCTACATTTTATCAACATAAAATGTCACATAGTTCTGTAAATAATATTTTAATGTAGTTCAAGATTAGAAGAAAAAATAAATAAATAAATAAATAAATAAATTAATAAATAAAATTAAAACACTTATTGAATTAAATATTTTTATTATATTTTTAAGTAAAAGTATTTACTTTTTATTTTACATCGTGGAAAATACATTGTTTAATAGAGATTTTTCATTATTTCAAATGTAGAACAACGTATTAGAAAGTTTAATAATTTGATATTTACTAAACAGGTAACACAATGGTTAGAAAATCTAACAGCTAGCGGTCATAAATGGACCAAAGCCAAATTTCCGACGCAGTGTTGGTTTCTCACTCTTCACTGTCATCATATAGCTCTCATACCAGCTCTGCAAAAATATCAAAAGAAATTACGAGCTCTACGAGATTTACAAAAACTACTTGATGAGTTACAAGCGACGGAGTCCCAATGGAAAGACACAGTAGGTGCTATGCAGAATAAGATATTGATTAAAAAATGGAAGCACCAATTAAAAAGATTGGGCAAATCTAAAGCTTGTGCGGATGCAGGTTTGGTTGATCCAGTATTATTGAGAAGATCATTGCATTTTTACACATCAGTAGCAGAGGTGCTGCTAAGGTTACTAACCGGAGTTGAAAATGTTAATGAATTAGCGTATGACAATAATCTTTCAAATATATTGAATTGTCGTTCTGAGACGCCAAAAATTTTTACTGCTCTTCCCGAATGGTACATCGAGGATATTGCCGAGTTCTTACTTTTTGCACTCCAGTAAGTTTATTTAAATTAGAAACACAAAAACTTCCATTATTATATAATTTTTTATTTAATATTTTTTTAATAAGTGAAAATAATAGATATTAAAAAAATTTTTTTCAATTAATTAATATAATTCGATGATTTTATAAATATTGAAATTATCTACAATAGTAAAATGTTTTTAATTTAAAAATAAATGTTTCTAAATATAAATTAATAAACAAATATTTTTAATTCCTATATACTAAAAGTTGAATTGATCGTAAATTAATATATATATATATATATAATTTTTTATCAAAGCAAAAATGGTAGTACAAGAAATTATGGACAAATCTAAATTACATTTATCCATTTGAATATATAATTTTTAAATATATAAAATAATTGATTATATAAAGTAAATTTTATTCAGATTTAAATTGATAATTAAAAAAAAAATACTAAAGAATTCTCTAATAGTTAAAGTAGTTCAAGAACATTTTATCTATTAGCAACATTCATTGATAGACATAAAATAATTTTCTGTGTCCAAAAGTAAATAGGGATATATGTCGATTAATCAATTAAGAAAAGGTCAATAAAATCATAAATTGACAAATATTACTTCAATATTATATAATATTGTACGGATCTATTAATAATTCTATTTCTTATAATAACAAATAAATTAAAATGCAACAGTAACGATTTGATTGATTTTTAAAATATTCGTGTTTATTATAAATGGTATAGTAAACCATATCATCTTTTTAGTTGAATATTTTTTAAATTTTTATATATTTGAAAATAAACTCTAAGCATACAATTTAAAAAATTGACATGTATGTTGTATATTAATATAATTTCCGGAAGGTATTTAGTTAATGTTTTATTTTTACTTGGCAATGGATCATTTGATTTATAATTAAGTTTTGAATAATAACTTTAATATATTTTAAAAATATAGTTTTTAATTTATTATTTATATAAATTTTTTTTAGATTTAGTACTGTAGTGGTTGTTAATAACGTTGATACCATTCTTATCACGTGGTTATTGGTACTAATATGTGCTCAAGACTGTATACGAAATCCCTATTTAGTGGCCAAATTAATAGAAGTTTTATTTGTAATAAATTCACGCGTACAGGTAAGTCATTTTTATACATTTTTATTCATGATTATATATAAGAAAGCATATGTATTTAATAAATTATATAAAATATAAAAAGTAAAAATAAAGATTTTACTCAACAAAGTTTATACATATGTAATTAATTTTTCATTTTGTACAGTTAATTAACGTTATAATATTTATATTGAACTGTCGAAAAAAACTAATTAAATTTTAATTTGCATTTATTATACTTTAATTCTTTATTAACTTATGAAGTCTATTAATTCAAGTAAATAAGGAATTATGTTATAATTATATAACAATTAAAGTACAACCCATTTTATAAAGTTTGTATATAGATAATATTCATTATTTCATATTGAGAAACAAATGAATACAAATATTGTAAAATTTTCATAGTAATATAACATTGATAATAATATGAAACATTAAAAATTGAAAAAATTAGTGTCTTTATATTACTTTATTTTCAGTCAATAATATGTATATGTAAATTTTTAGTAAATAACTGATTCATGTTTTACAATTGAAATACTGATATTTAACCATATAATATATAAATTTAAATACTATTATCAATCATCAAAATTGTTTTTTCAAGAACAAATATTAGATTTTCTTTATTTGCAACGATATTACGATCATTGCTAAATATTTACGTGCACTTACTTAAAAAAAAAAAAAAAAAAAAAAAAAAATTGACGATAAAATAAATTAAAATCATATTGACTTTTCAGGGAATGACTGAAAATTTACACAAGGAGGTGATGGCGCATCCACTTTCAAACCTTCTACTTGCTTCCAACCTTATGAAATTCTACACGGATGTGGAAACAACGGGTTCCTCTTCTGAATTTTATGATAAATTTTTTATTCGCTATCACATTTCTCTCATTTTGAAGACGATGTGGGAAAGTCCTGTGCACCGAGCTTCGATAATTCGAGAAAGTTCAAACGGCAAACAGTTTGTTAAATTTATCAACATGCTGATGAACGACACAACCTTCCTGCTCGACGAGTCGCTCGAATCACTTAAGCGCATACACGAGGTGCAAGAAATAATGTCCGACCAGTCGGCCTGGGCGGCGCTCACCCGGGAGCAGCAACAGTCCCGCACACGTCAGCTCGCAACCGACGAGCGCCAGGCGAGGTCGTACTTGACCCTCGCCAAGGAGACCGTCGCCATGTTCCACTACCTCACGATACAGATTACCGAGCCGTTCCTACGACCGGAGTTAGCCGGCAGGCTAAGCGCTATGCTTAACTTTAACTTGCAACAATTATGCGGGCCAAAGTGCAAAAATCTAAAAGTAAGGAAACCCCAGAAATACGGTTGGGAACCGAGAGCTTTACTCGGACACATAGTTGACATCTACTTGCACCTCGACTGTCACAAATTTGCAGCTGCCTTAGCAAGCGATGAGGTGAGATTTTGAGTACAACGATGAAAGTTGCAATTAAATTGTGTCAATTTAAAGTAAAAGCTCAGCATAATGGCTAATCCTTGAAATTAATATGCAATATTCTTTTAAAGGAATTTAAATTTTACTAATTTTTTATTAATTAGAAAAGAATCAAAATTGCTACGAAATATAGATCAAAACCAAATTTAATACTAAAAAGGAAAAACAGTAGCAATAAAATATATTTTAACAATAATAATTTTAATTTTCGTTATAATTATATGTATATATATATATATGTTAGTTTTTAAATTATTTATAATCTTTTATAAGTTTGAATATGTATTTCATAAATGATTGATTATGATTGAATGAAGAGAATAATCTTATTTAAAGAATAGAGTTATGATTGAATGAAGAGAATAATCTTATTTAAAGAATAGAGTTATGTACGCAAATATTTTGAGTATCAGCTTTATGGATAATACGAAAATGAATTTAATTATTGCAATACCATCATAACATTGAAATATTAAGAGATTCCTTAAAATATTACAGAGGTCATTCTCTAAAGAATTATTTGCGGAAGCAGCAGGCAAGCTCGAAAGATCCGCGATAAAATCGACCGCCGAAATCGAGCGATTCGTCGCGCTAGCAGAAAAGGCAGCGCAAATCGCTACCGATAACAGGGCGCGCGACGAAGATTACAACGACGCGCCCGATGAATTCAAGGATCCATTAATGGGCACCCTCATGGAGGAGCCGGTGAAATTGCCCTCGGGGATCGTCATGGACAAGGACGTTATTATACGGCACCTCCTTAACAGCGCGACAGATCCCTTTAGCCGACAACCACTTAGCGAGGACATGCTCGCCCCTAGTAAGCTTCATTTTATATTCATTTAAATTCCACCAATAATTCATTAATTACGTATTTTTCACTCGATCATTCATTACTTAAACATTATTATTATTCGTAAAATTGATTTCTGTAGATCAATTTCAAATATTAACCTAGCATTTACAATTTATTTCTTTAAAATTAGTAGTTAAAAATTACATAATGGATATTGCATTTATAATTAAATAAACAGTTTTAATATTCTAGACAAATATTAATATGCTAGAATTATTTTACCTATTATTGTTTAAAGTAATGATTAATATATGTAATATTTGATGAAAATATAAATTATATATTCAATTACAAATTACTTAATTTGGTATAGTCAATGATTGACATAGTTGTACAAATATTTAGAATACAATTTGAACCTGATTTTTAAGTAGAAATTTATAAAAAATATAATTTATTTTTATTAAACAATTATAAAAATTAAATTTGTAAATTTTTTTGCTTTTTTACAGTGAATGAATTAAAAGCGAGAATATCGGAATGGAAGCAACAAAAAACTACATCTTCTGATATATAATAAATAGCATTTGTTTTGAAAAGTGACAGTAAACTGAATTTGTGGTTTATTAGATAATACTTGACAGTGTTCACTTTGACACATCAAAATCAAGTATTGTGCAATGGTGGACAGTGCATCCTTTTTTTATCTTGATTAATAAAAAGCACAGATAAAAACAAAATCTTGTGCACGTGATCTCTCGTGATTATACAGTAATTGCGATTATAAATTTGTTGTTTTTTTATACGTCAAAAAAAAGGATAAAGAAATTAATGCAGACTTAAGCTAACAAACTGCCAATATTTCTCGAATCGCATCATACAAGAAAAATTAGAATTATGTAAATATTAAGTTTAGGTTAAGTGCGTAGTAGATAATATTGAATTTATACAGTTATAATTGAAATCTGTTTTGTGGTACGTGAAAAGGACAAAGCTTGTGTTCTCAGAACAAAAAATTATAATAGGATGAAATAAGTGGTTATTTAAAGTTTTAAAGAAAAAAGAAATCTTAATGAAATGTATATTCTTTTTTCACTCAATTTCGACTTAATAATTATTGTACAAGGTTGAAAAAATAATAATTTTGATTTTTTATTAAAAAATATATTTTGAGAAACAGAAATTATTGAATACCGAGAAAGTTGATTTGACAGTGAGCCTATTTTTTTTTAAATTTTTCAATTGAGATTAGAATACAAATATTCTACTTTTTTTTTAAAAAACTGTTGCATAGATAGTATGCATAAATAGTACATAAATATCTTTTAATTACATATTAAAGTGGATAAAATTACAAAATTTTAATAAATTTATTAAGAACATATTAACTAACAACTAATATATTGAAAGAGTAAATGAAAATATTTTAGAATTAAATTAAAAATATAACTTGTTAATGATTCTAAATTATAAAATAATTATTTTTTTTCAAAATTTTAATAATAATCTTGTTATTATTATATTTTTATATTTTTCTTTGTTGAAATAGTGGAATAATAAACACTATAATGAATAAGTCTTTTAATTAAATTAAAAAAAATTGTTTATAAGCATTTTTAAAGTATTGGGTTTATTTATTTCTTCATTTTTATGTTATAAATAACTATAAACATTTTACAATATCAATATTCATTATAAAGTCATAAAAAGAAAAATGATGACTCATTATCGTTTTAGTAATATATTTTTATTTTATTGTTATATGCAGCTATCGTACATATTATAAAAGAATATTACTTTTCACGTGGACATTTTTTTAATGCATTTATCTAATGAATTTTTTTTTTAATTTTCTCGGTATGAACATGTATCTATCATTGTTGAATTAGTAAGCTGTTATTTACCATTAAGAAGAGAGAAGAAGGATTTCTTTGAATCATGTACATAATAAAACCTAACAAAGATGTAATTCGCCAATAAAAATACATAATTTGAAACTTATGGTTTTTAAAGTTTATTTCTAATTAAAGAAAATTTCATTTCTATTGAATGTCTGAACAAATTAAGTATTAAAACTATAACATTATCACAATTATTAAATTTATTCGTCATTAATACATACATTAATATAAATATGTATAATATTTTAGATAAACAAAGATTGTAATTATAAAAACTATAAATATTACAAATGTAAAAATATTTTTTGTCATTGTTCAGAAAATACACTTTATATTATTTAAGTATGAAAATAACAGTATGTATTAGTATTTTATTTTTTTAAATTTTTTAAATAGAATGTATTTTAAACTTTGCTCATTTGATTCAATGGTTTATGAATTCATCTACCTCTGCAATTTCTTCTATAAATTCTACCAGCACCTCTAACATTCTGTCCTCGAGAATATCCTAAAATACTTTGACCTCTTCCGAAACCCATATCACTTGTAACTGATTGTGTATCATCATCAATGGTTTGACTACTAATATCTAACATCATTGATTCTGAATAACCATATGGACGACGTAATTTTGAGTTTTTACATCTTGATATTAAAGAATTGCTAAAATCAATGTTTTGTTATAATGGAAATAAATCAAATAAATATAAAATATCAAAATTAGTAATTTTTTATAATATCTACATAATTTGTAAATAGATAATAATTTTTATATGTTGTATAAATAAAATTTAAATCATTTTATAAAAATATTACACAACATGCTAGAATTGTTTGAATGTATAACTACCATATTATGACATTTAAATATGAAGCAAAACATCAGAATTTTATAGTTATTTTTGTGATTAAAATTAAAATTTTAAAAGTATTAATTATAAAATTAATAACAATAATCAATAATTACAATAATAAATATATATTACTTTTTAATTTTTTTTTTATTTACTCAATAAGTTTATTAGTTGAAATGTATATATTAAGAATATATGATAATTAATATTTTAAATAATTTTTATTGATATAAACATAAATGAACTTTTGATAAACTTATAATAATTTAATTATATAAAAAAGAATAAAAAAAAAAAAATTTATTTTAATTAATTTATTTTAATTAAAATACCCTCTAGTTGATGGAATATTTGTATAATGTTTAACATTTAGATTTTCAAATATGGGCTCATTAAAAGGATTATTTTGAATTTCATCTTCCTCTTCGCTATATTCATCCCAGTTTTCATCTGATTGTATTTTAAATTCTAATTCTGGGTCTACTTCTGGCAATATGACATTAGTATAATCTATTTTGAAAAAATAACAGTTACTTCAAAGTTTTTCTTACAAATTTTTCATTTCAATACTAAAATATTTTATATAAATTAAATTTTTAAATTTTCAACATAGACATTTACATTCAATCCAATAAAATTATATAAAAAATTAAAAACTTTTTTTAATATCTAATGATTTTATACAAAATCAAAATATTTAAAATTTCAATACAATAATCAAAAATTTTTTATATTATAATTAAACACATTTTGAAGATAAATTCTAAAACAATTTAAAATAAAGAATGTAAATGAAAAATATGTAAATTTTTTTTTTAATTTTTAATTGCACTTTTGAAAATTGCAAAATATTTTTTATTATAAACGAAACAATGATAAAATTTATGCATACGATCATTAGGAAGATGATTTATAAATTTCATGTTACAATTTGTAACATGATCAATCATTTCATGTTCAAAAATCCTGTGTGTGGCATCATAAGGACATTGTAGTTTATAATCTGCGGGAAAATTCTTTTTGGAAAAGAAAAAAAAAAAAATTCAGTAAATAAATTTAAACACGCTAATTATTGATAAAAATGAATCAATTACTTTTTCACATTTAACGAGATGTTTTTGTATTCTAGATCGAGGAATTTTATGGCTATTGTTGTAAGGACACGTGATAACAGGGTCTACATCTAATCTTATATCGAAAGACATTTTTATGTATGTTATACGTTACCTGTAAATCATTTATAAAATTAACTTTAAATCTTTTTAAAAGCTATAACATTCATATTTAATACATGTATTTTTAATAATTTCAACTGTAAATTTGTTTGTAGGTTAAGTTTACATTTAGCATTCGTATACTATATTAAGTTTTACTGTTTTAAAAAACTATTGATTGAAAAAAATGTTGTTTAAATTACTTTTATCTTACTTAATATTTATCCTTTATGAACACTTGGACTATTACTCTAATTTAATAAATGTTTTAAATTATTTTTATTATTTTAATGAACCATTAATGTTTTAATAACTTATTTTATAACCATAGGAAATACTCTTAATAAACTAGATATACTATAGCATTAAAAATTAGTGATACTCAAGAATAATCCTTAAAAAGGCTAGTCAACATTTTGATAATTTACTTGTATTTAAAATATGATACTCTAGATATCATTTACTTCTCAAGATTACATACAAAATGATAAGCACAAAATGAAAAGCACTGCATAGCTTTTTAAATTCTGATAGAATGTTGTCAAATAACTAAAATTTATAATTTAAAATTAAGAATTTTAACAGCTAAACAATGAAACTATAATAATACCTGAAATAAAAAATGAACTGCGACAGTTGCTAATTTTTGAAAAGTAATCATATAAACGGCTTAAATAGCTGGTAACATGTGCATTTTATTAATGACATCAAATTGTTATTTTTTCATTATATAGTTTCACCATTTTCATTATTTTGGTTATTTAACAGATACGTGTTTTTTGTTAAAAATTCTTACATTAAAAAAAAAGAAATTGACTTAAATTTAGTATTCTAAGAATTCAAATATAACTTTTAAAATACTTGATAATTTTCGAAACGGTTGGTAGTTGTTTAGAATAAAATTTTAAATAGTAAATGAATTTTTAATTGTTTAAATTATAATGTCAAGTAAACCAATAATAATTTCTACTGAATCATGATTAACTATAATAACATTTAATTATTTTTAACAATTATTGATTAAATCGAAGATTTCTCTTTTTTTAATTTTAAATGCAGTCTATCTGTGTTCGTTATAATTCTTTAAAAGTAAATTGAAATTTATATTTATAAAAAAAGTATTAATACATATAAGTTAAGGTTTATTCGTTCAAAATTGTAATAATCTAGTGTAATAACAAACTATTTGAAAAATAAAATGAATTTATGAAAGTTTTACATTTATTATAACACATACATGGTTCGTCCACGAGTATCGAGATTTTGCTTTTCATTTTGCAGCTATTGGTCGTGGAAATTTAGAAGGGGTCTTAAAATGTCGACAAAACCTTTTCCTATTAGTTTTTTTTTTCGATAATTAGATGCGGCAAGATTTTACTTCGCAAAGGGTACTTTTTGAATTTTTGACACGCGGCGCTGAAGCGATTAGTAGAAAACCACTACGCGAGAATGCTTCGTTAAAAAATTGTAAAAAAAAGAATACACTTACCTTTTTTATGAAAGATCATTTATTGGTTGACTTATGTTAATCGGCGGTCCGAATTTAAAATTTGTAACATGCGGTGCCTTTTCGTAGTCATTCCACGGTTTTTTGGGTGCCCACGCGAGACTCGATGCTCTTTTCCCGATTTTCATTAAAAACTCTATATAATTTTCCACAGTGCGACTTTGACATACAATTATGTTTATACGCTTTTTTTAACATTCTAAATGTTTCCAGAACGTTTTTTTTTAATTGCAAACAAAATTTTATTGTACAACGCTGTTCAAGTAGTCGCTCCATCGCGCCGTGTCAAAAAACTGAAAAGTACCTTTCGCGCGAAGTAAAATTCTGTCGCTTCAAATTATCTAAAAATAAAAAAAAAAGGGACTAATAGGAAAAGGTTTTGTCGACATTTTAAGACCCTTTCCAAATTTCCACGACCAATAGCCGCAAATTGAAAGGCAAAATCTCGATGCTTCGTGGACAAACCATGTATGTATAATATTATTGTAATAAATCTATGAAGATTCATAATTGTGAGGTAATGAAAATGTCGGACCTGTAGAGTAAGGAGTAATATCATCATAAAAATCTTAGTTTTTATATTTACCAACACGACAAATGTGGAGTAATGAAAGAGAAACTAAAAAAATTTTTTTTTGCTTTTCAAGGAAAATGTACGGAAAGAGGATGAGAATAGTTCCTGTTTTAGCCTAAGCATTTACTCATAATCGGGTGCCGAACGCAAGAGCTAACGTGCATTTCGAGCTCAATTTCAAGTCCTAGTATTTTTGATAATCAAGCCTCGCATTCACCGCTAGCTAATTTAGGATCTGAATTGTAACCGGACCTTGTGTTGATTACCCCTTACCTTCTAAGAATTGGAATTGTAAGTCGAATTTATTTCCCCGATCTTCGGATATTAATTTTATGCAGCAATTCGTTTATAAAATTTATAATATGTAATAAAATTAATATTTATGCTTAACCAGAATTCATTAAACAACCAGGCTTTAATTGCAGTTCGCAAATTTTATTTTTATAATATTCCGTTTGTATTGTTCGGGACAAGTTGTCAGTTACTATAAATATATGCGTATATGAAATTTGAGTTAGATATACTTTCGATACCGACGTATCCACATCGTGAATTCTTGTAACAAATTTAAAGGGAATTACATCAAATAGCTATATTGTGTTTTCAATAAAATTCCGAATAACAAACCAGTTGCAAATCATTAAATCGACGAGCATCGCGATATAATATTTATCGCATCAGAACAGTTCCTACTTATGCGTTTTCAGATAAACTTACATATCTCTTAATCTGTGACTGATAAAATATAATATGTAGCATTTAAGATATTTTTTACGTAATTTTAGATTTAATATTAGGCTACGCGTGAGTAAATATACGATTATGCGAGTAAAGTAATATTTATGTTAAATTTTAAACAAACAATAGCGATAAAAAATGTGTTTCGGGTAATTTCCCCGTAGAAAACCGACGTGTTGGGACGTCATACGATATACGTTGGTGAGGATTCAATGGGGGGCGTCGTACGAGTTTGAAACCTCGGCGCGATGCAAGGCGGTATCGCGTCTATAGGCAATTATAGACGTATAATTATCTAAAGAAAAAATCGGGGAAAAGATAACGTTTCGGCGATAAGATCCGAATAATGAGAAGACTCATTGAATCGGAGATTAGGGTTTATTTAATATTAAGCGAATAGAATATTGTAACTCGAAGAAAATGTTTTGTAACATTACATTTAACAGGCTTTTTCCTTCTGAAACCCAGAGGAAGGTTCTTGATGCTGCGTAATGTTATGTTTATCATGTATCAATATTAAGCGAGCGTTTTAAATTTAAGACAAGAATAATAGGATAAAATGTACAAGGAGTAGAGGAAAATTTTGGCCGAGAATGTACGGTAAACATTTTCAGTTTCATTCTTTTTTGAGCACGCTCTAAAGGAAGTTTTCCTCTACCTTTTACTGCAAATTTATAAATTTATAAACGAATTCATATATATATTCGATTGTATAAACTAAAACAATAAGCTGTCTGGAAAGTATAAATAACTTACTTATATTTTATTTAAACATAACCCATTATTTATATTTTTATTAAAACATTTAATCACAGGGAAAAATACAGCCACGGATTGATAATTTACATAATCATTGTTAATAAGCACTAAATATTAACAATTCGTGTAACTGTTTATTTAAATAAAATTTTGTCGTTTGTTATTAAAGACCAAAAAATGTCAGAAATGGAATACGCAACCTAAAGTGTTTTAAATATGTAACAAGTTTATACGTATATACAAAATACACTTATGACACGTGTGTACCTATCATATCAATCCCACATAAGAGTATAAATGAGTGTAGAATTAATTAAACATGTAATGGATTGTGTAAGAATTGATAATAGAATTGAAAGCGAAATTCCAAAGTATCGAGAAATGAATAAAAAATCATGACTCGTGTTAACGAAAATCGTGATTGGAAATGCTTATAGCGATGATTGACGATAATATCAATTGACGTGCTACCATTGAGATGAGGCACTATCTCACTCACACATCGCACGAACACACACACACACACCCACACACACACGCACACATGATTTATCATTGCAAGGGGCTTATGAATCTCTGTCGAATATCGATAGATAAAAGAATGTTGAAAATGTAAAAAAAATAAAGTATATAAAAAAAAATAAGTATGCACACACTTGCTTTTATCAGAAAATATCTCAAGATTTACGTAGTTTTATTAATGTAAAATTTAAAGAGGCACCCTTCATTTGTAAAGTTACTCTGTTAGTTTGATGATAAAAAAACACATTGATATACCCTTAAAACATCCTTCAAATTTTATTAATTTCACAGTTGTTGTTATACGTATTGTTTATTATATCGAGATTTTTATCCATTTCTTCCGAAAAAATGTAATTTTAGTTATTGGAAAAGCTAGTATTTCTGTTAAATTAAGTTTTTTTTTGTTTTAATTAAAAAAGTTTTTCGAATAGTTCGTAATGTACTAGAATTTAAAATGCAGTAAATTGCGAATCATTAAAAAAATATCAATGGGTATTAACATCAGTAATGTATTATGGTTGTTTAATTAATGATACACTATTTTAGTATTTATTTATTTTTACGTAAAGTATAGCTACTCAAACGCGGAGAGATGTTTTTGGAGCAAACAATTAAAGGCTAATCAATTTGTATTCTTGACATTTATTTATTTATTTTTTTTGTATATTCAATAAAAGTAATCTTGGATAAATATAATTTAATAATAATATTTACAGTTGTACAATAAAAAAACTTCTTTTACCAACTTTTTTTAATAACTGATACAGAATTTATAAATTATGCTAGTAAGACTTCGATCATTTTAGAGACCTTGAAACATGCTTCATGAAAAAATGTAATTACTTCCATTATTTTGCACAAAAACAGCTAGATGTTATTAAAATTCCTAATTGTCATCTAGTATTTTTTCCCCAAAATTTCAATATTATTACCCATGTACTATATATTTTGTACATTACACTAAAAACGGTATGTATAATTTACTTAAACGGAGTTTTATCAATTAGTTTACCAATTCAGCTTAAAATCCTATAATAAATGTGACCATACTTTTGCTGTAATCTTAGCAAAACTTGTTAACAATTTTCAATGCAATGAAGGTGTCAAGAGCTGAATTATGAAAATATCGTATTTAAACTTCACAGACATCACTGTTATTTATTTAAAACACATGTCCTTACTATTTGATTCGATATTATTATTGCTACAGTCCATCTTTCCAACCGAGAATGACTAAATAGTGTTTTCGTTTGAATGATCTTATCTAATATTAGCAAAATCACCCTGTTTAACTCTCAATAACTCCGAATTCTAAAGTACCTATAACTATTCGTCTCTGCTTATAATACCATTATTATCCCAATTCACTTCAAAGTTTAGGGTTCTATACATTTTTGTGGTTCAACTTAGCATTGTGCATTGGTGTCATAATTTTTTAGGGAAAATCATATAGATTCAATTACTAATTGAAAACCTTAAGCTCACACAAATTTAAGACAAATGTTTCTTTAACAAAGATATGACAAAATGCTTCAGTTTTATTAGACCACTAAAAAAAATAAATTTTTTTACACGTTATATAAACATAATGTGAATTACAGAATGCAATGAAATGAATACACAGAGTCTAATAATTCATATTTCGATCAAAGAGTTAGTTGTTGTTGATCTCGCACTTGTACCAATCGAATCATATTACAGGAATCTTTTTCAGCTTCCGAAATTCGATGGTGGCGGCACTAGTAATAACTGTACATATACATATATTTATATCAAAATTTAGTGTAGGAATCCCGCCAAATCCAATTTGTTTACTGTCAATGTTATTTATTAAACGTTGTTATTATTTTTTCTAGTGTTTATTATGAATGATTAATCAATTTATTTTAATTTACGAATCGTATAATCATGGAAATTAATATTAATGAAGTAGCCATTCAATTTCCATTTAAACCATATAAAGTCCAAGAGGATTATATGAGGAAAGTGATTGAATGTTTACAGGATGGAAAAAATGGTGTATTGGAGTCTCCAACAGGTAAAAATAAATCAAAGTCTCTGTTCTTTTGCTTATTTTACATATTATCAAGTATTTTACATTTAAAATTTTTTAGGTACTGGAAAAACCTTGAGTTTATTATGTTCGACATTGGGTTGGCTAATGATAAAAAAAGCTCAAATACAGATTCAAGCACAATCTACAGGAGCTTTGGATCAATTGACTTCAAATAACAAGTTTCTAAATTCATTTTCAAAAAGTCTTAATAAAGGAGGTGGTACATTTTTAGCTCAATCTGAATCTTTTGAAAATTCAAGACCACAAATTATCTATGCATCAAGAACACATTCTCAATTAACTCAAGCTATGCAAGAACTGAAAAGAACATCATATAAACATGTTAATGCTATAATTCTTGGATCCAGAGATCAACTTTGTATTCATCCAGAAGTTGTATTAGAAGAAAATAGTTCTAACAAAATTCACATGTGTCAAATTAAATTACAAGAAAAACGTTGTAAATTTTATAATAATTTAGATAGGCAAGTACAAAAAACAATATTTATATTTTATTTATATTAATTTTATTAATTAATAATATTAATTTTTAGAAATCAATTAAGTGATGATAAAAATATTTTAGATATTGAAGACTTAGTTAAGTCTTGTAAAAAAATTCAAGTATGTCCATATTTTCTATCAAAAAGTTTAAAAGATAATGCAGATATTATATTTATGCCATACAATTATTTACTAGATCCTAAAATAAGAAAAAATCAAGGTATTGAATTAAAAAATAAAGTTGTGTTGTTGGATGAAGCACATAATATTGAAAAAATTTGTGAAGAAGCAGCTTCAATAGAAGTAAAAATTTATATAAACAATAATTAATATTTTTTTTTTATAGAATTTAAATTTAAATATTAAATAATTAAAGTAGAATATTAAATTTTCTATTTTAGTTTAGTAGTACAGATATAGCAGTTTGTATAAATGAAATAACAGAAGTTATGAGAAAACTTTCTGATAAAATAAATGAAGTTGATTCTTCAGTTGATTCATCAGATACGCTACAAAAGGATTTTTCAGCTGAAGATTTATGTATATATAAATCTATGTTTTTAGAATTAGAAAAAGCTATTGATAATATAAAAATTAATAATCGAGATGTAGGTGAGACATTTTCTGGTGATTATATATTTGATCTACTTCAAAAAGCTGATGTAAGTACATATTTATGAAATTATTTTTCATTAATAAAAAAAAAAAAAAATTATTAAATTGAATGGAGTTATTGTTATTAACTTAAATAATTAATTTAAATTAAACTATTTAAAAATTGAAGGTAACTGAAAGTACCAGCAGTTCAATAATTTATAAATTAGATAAAATAGTTACTTATTTAACAACTGTAAGTACATCTATCAATAGGAAAGGAAGAGCTCTTCAAAAATTTTGTGATTTACTACAAATTACATTTCCTACATACATTAGATGTTCTAAACAACAATTTAGAGCAAAAATTAAAAAATGTTACAAAGTTTATATTCAAATTGAGCAGCCTAAAAAATCTTCTAAAAGTAATGTTTGGGAAACAAAAGAAATAACAAAATCAGATGGAAAATTAATAAATTTCTGGTGTTTTAGTTTAGGATTTCGGTATTATTTATTATAATTTATGTTATTGATATCAATTATAATAAATATAGTTTTGCTTATGTTTTTTAATAAATTTTAGAATGCAACAGATATTGGATGAAGGTGTAAGATGTATCATTTTAACAAGCGGTACTCTTGCACCTTTAAAGCCATATATTTCTGAAATTGGTATTGATATTGCTGTACAACTAGAAAATCCTCATATTGTAGATAAGAAGCAGATCTGTGTTGGTATTGTTAGTAATGGAAGTGATGGTTTTTGTCTCAATTCATCATACAATACAAGGTGAATAAATTTATATTAAGCTTACATGTTTTATTACTATTGTTCTTTACCTATAAATCAATACAAATTATTAAAAGTGTATTAGAACTCAAAATTATTAATTATAATTAATACAAAATTAATTTAAATATTATTTAATTTCAGAAATGATCCAAAGTATATTGATTCTCTTGGAGAAACTATAAAAATGTTTAGCAGAATTTTACCACATGGTTTACTAATTTTTTTTCCATCTTATCCAATTTTGAAAAATTGTCAAGAGCAGTGGCAAAACACAGGAAAATGGACGCAAATTGAAACCTTCAAAGTAATTATTTTTTTTATATGAATAAATTATAATTTAAAAAAAAGAATTGAAAAAAATATAATGTATTAAATATTATTTAAAAAGTCTATTTATGTGGAACCACAATCAAAAAATGTTTTTAACAATGTTATAAGTGAATATTACAAAAAAATTAAAGATCCAATGCAGAAAGGAGCTATTTTAATGGGTGTTTGTAGAGGAAAAGTAAGCGAAGGACTTGATTTTGCTGATGCAAATGGAAGAGCTGTTTTAATAACAGGATTACCCTTTCCACCTTTAAAAGATCCTAGAGTTATGTTAAAGCAAAGATATTTGGAAGAAAATAAATTGGAAGGAAAAGAGGTAAAATGAATAAATTTATAATTATTAATAATATTAGATGTGGAATAAAATTAGTAATATGAGTTTAAAGCAATTTATATTTTAAATTATGATATAATTTTAGAGTTTAACAGGACAGCAATGGTATCAACTTGAAGCTTCTAGAGCTGTTAATCAGGCTATAGGACGTATAATACGTCATAAAAATGATTATGGTGCCATACTTTTATGTGATTGCCGTTTTGATAATTATACATTTAAGCAACAATTATCGGCATGGATTAGACCACATATTAAAAAATTCCAAGACTTTAGAATGGCTCTAAACGAATTAAAAGAATTTTTTAAATATACAGATGCCAATGTTAGTAAACTAATGGTATATTAAATTCTAAATTAAAATCGAAATTATTTTATAATTTGTATTTTTTCAGTTACCTCAACCAAATAATTTAAAAATTTCAAGTGATATATATTTACCACCAGTTCAAGCTCAATTTGATTGTGGTAAAAATTCATTATCAAAATCTAATCTTAAAATCATTGAATCTACATTAAAAAATGAAGAAGATAATTTTGATATAGATACATATAAAATTCAACATAGTAGCAATGAAAGTAAAACAATTATTTCAAATGTTAATGATATTGCATCATTATTGGAAATAAATACAAAAACTGCTGTAAATCTTAGTACTTGCAAACTTCAAAATATATCTAAATTTTGTAAAGACTCTTTAACTGCAGAAGAATCTAATGTAAAACGAAGAAAATTAAAAATTAAACCTATAAATTTTAATTTTGATGAACAAATTTCATCATCATCATCAAGTGCTATGACTATTATATCTCAACCAAAACGTATTAAAATTGAAAACGATTTATTAGAAAAACAAGATCATGGCAAAAAATACATAAAAGAGGTATGATATATTAATCTACTATAAATAATATGATAAAATACAATGAATTACAGGTAAAAAACTCTCTATCCCAAGATAATTATATTATTTTTAAAAATATGATTGCAAAATATCCTAAAACTGAAATTAGCTTTGACGAACTATTAACAACTTTAAAAATGATCTTCATGAATGATCATAAAAATAAACATCTGTTTATTGGTAAATAAAAATTTTAATAATGATGATTTTCTAAGTTAAATACTGCATAAATGAATAATTAACTAAATATATTTGAATAAATTCAGGTTTCCGAACTTATTTGAAAAAAAATCATTTAAAAGCTTTTGATGATTATATTGAGTCGATGGAAAAATCTAATATTTGACAGCACCCAATACGTCACTGTTGAAGATAATAATTGAATAACCAATATAAATATATTAATTGTTACTTATGTAAATATAACTATGTATTATAAATAACAATATATAAATATGAAAATATTGTTAATTTTAAAGTTGATTAGAGAAATAAATAAAATTTATTTTATTCCTTATAATTATAAATAAAAAAATTGTTAGCTGTTAATTAATTAGGTATTATGAATCTGACTGGGAACTTCATCCCTATTTCGTTGTTTTCTTTTTTTAGAGATTAATTTTTTATTTTTAATAGACTTTATTATTGAGTTTTTTATTTATACTGTACATCTGTTGTTGTGCAACCTTTTGCCTTCGTAGTAATTATTGCTATGTTTTTTCAAAGATTTGATATAATTTTGTTGCCTAATGTTTTTTTAACCATGAATTACTTTCTCAAAATTCTTATCTCTTTTAAATTTGAATTCATTTATGTTTCATATTTATTTCGTATCATTTTTTGAACCATACTTATAAATATTGTATTGTTACCTTTCATAACATATTAAAATTAAACACATTAAAGTTAATAGTAGTGTGTTAGTAAAATAGTTATAGATTCCATGTCCCATAAATTTCCAATTTTCGTGAACCGCAAACTCCTATAGTACAGACCTTCTTTCTAATGAATTACACCTATTACAAATTTCTAAATAATTAAAGAACTCGTTGTATCCTGATAATATAATTCGAATGGTTTCTAGTAAGTGAACGAATATATCTTTTTATTGGAAAGATACCAAACTTATGCTTCTTTTACTAAATACACCTTTTTCAGTTATCTGTTATATTCACATATTAGTTTACAGTGAGTACTTTTTTTCTATATTTAAAAAAAAAAAAAAAAAAAATAAGCATAATTGCTCGAATACATCCTTTCAATATTTTATTTATTTTTTTTTCTAATCTTAATTTTATATTCAATCTTAAATACTTTTTTCACTACGTTCACTTCAAATTAGTTTCGTTTATTTTAATAATTAAATGTTAATTGTAATATGGCACATTTCTCTAAACTTTATGTTTAGCAAACGATATAATAATGTGGTTAACAAAGTGTTCGTTTTTCTTTAATAACTATTATTTATGACTGTGATTATAGAATAAAATCTATTAATTAAAATAAATACATTTATTTTATACATTAATTATTTCATAATTAAAACAATAAAATTTATAAGTAATTTGCTATCAAAGATTGATTTTATTTAAAAAAAAATATTTCTACACGTTTAATGACACTACCTTTCAAAAGTAAAATATAATTATTAATTTAAAAGATGGAGTGATAAAACTTTAAAACAACTATTTTAATAATAAAAATATATTTTGGTTAAATAAGTTGTAATTATTAATTATTACAGGTATTTATATTAATGAAAGTTACATCTTGTTAATTAAACTATTCTGGACATTTTCATATCTCATTAAAATTTTGTGTCCATAATGTACACGATAAAATGCTATTCGCTGTAAATAATAAAAATATAAATTATTATAAAAGATTCGAAAATAGAGTCCTTGTGGAAAGGACTATTGTTCAACTTCACTATCAACTATAATCTACAACTTCAGTATTTTTCCAATCGAGTAGCTGTTCCAGGATCAACGTTCATCCCTTGTAGTGAGACGCGTTGATTCAAAACCCTCAACATCAAGGTGCGACAAAGCGAATTTTTTATCTCACATATTTGGTCTATTAATTAAATGATACTTGCGGGGTACATAATAACTTTGTCTTTTATATACTTCAATTGTTTCAATTATATTATCTGCAATTCAGATTATTATCTAGCAAATCAACAATAATCCGAACTTACTTTACTTTAGGAAGCTTTTATAAAAGTATGAGCTATATATATTGAAATGTAAATAATAACAGTTCAAAATATTAATTTTTAATATTTTTGTTTTATATATATACCAATAATTCAATGTGATTAAATACAATTTTAATTTCTAAACCTAATGAGTTGTGTTTTTATTAAGGTTTATTCATTAATTTTTTGTATAATAAGAGAAAATAATTAAATTGTACGAAATAATCCTGTTTCGCATCATGCATATGCAAAATATGCAACAATAAATTTTATTTTTATATCAATGACTGTTTGATTAAATACATGTTTATTATACATTATTTATTCTTTTCGTACCTTTTAATAGAAATCATGAAAAAAAAACCGGAAAAATTCATAATCCATATTAGAATTAGAATTAAAAATTATTATAACTATTAAAAGTAGTTTGTTGAAACAATATTATACCAAATGAAAACTTAATGTAAAATAATATATTTACAAGAAACACTCAAAATAATGCTATTAAAAATAAAAATCAACAATCTATTAAATACGAAAAAAATAAGATAAGTTATTTGGATTCGATTAAATATGTATTTTAAATAAAAATTTCTTTAAACAGGAAAAGATTGCGTATATAGGAGGACAATTCAATAAATATTTTTAACACAAAAATAAAAGTATAAAAGAATGATCTAAAGTACCTTAAAACTTTTCTTATGCTTGAAAATTAATTTCTATTCTTAAATAGCTTAAATTTTTTTTATTTATTATTGTTTAGTTTTTTTCTCTGTGTCTTTCGTCTCTATTCATTACTCACTTTCTCTCTTGTTTTATCCTGTATATTATTTTCTGTGATCACCGCTTAACTGCTAATTGTATACAACATGAAAATAAATATCATTTAAATTTTTAGGTCTAACCAAAATGTTTCTAAGAAAAATCGACAGTATGTGGATATTTATATGAGATTTTCAAAGGTGATATACGAGTAAAAATTTCGATGTGATAAAAAGAAGAATAGTGCCCTGAAAAAATTGAGAAGGTAATGACACTGAAGAAAATGAATACTTGATAATACATCTCCAGATGTGAATTAGGGTTTTGGAAAAACATGGTAATGAGTACATTTACGCAACTGAGCATTATTATTAAATTTGATTTAGAATAGTCAAAACTATCTGTTTCCTTCTCAAACACACAAGGAAGATTTGTTTTGAATTATTAAATATTGTAAATAGAAGACACCAAAGTGCTGACAACTTTGTGTAGAAGTAATAATGACGAATGTTTGACATAATAACAATTGAATATCGCTATTACGACCGGGAAAAAAATTAAATAAATTTGTACGTGGAATTCAAAGTTCGATGCGTGACTTGTGGGGGCAGAAAAATTTATTTTATAATTAGTTACCTTCAAGCATCGGTCAAAAACAGATGTACAGGTTTAATAAAAATTCTCTTTTTACTAACTTAAATAAATTTTACAGCTTTATTTAACGGACAGCTTTGTGGTATAATTTTGATCCAAAACATTATTGAATTAACTTTTACATATCCTTCTTTAATTTTCATTCACGTATATCTTTATTGATTTTCTTTATTTCCCTTAGATAACTCACCTTTTTGTTTCTTAATTTATATCGCTTAAAAATAATTTAAGGTGCGGTATTCAAAAATTAAATAGTTCGTATATTTCATTTGAAGCTCCTGAGTAAATTTCTTTTCAAAATTTTTATTTCAAAAATAAATTGGTCAAAATACAAGTAACACTTAATGATATCAATCAAATCCTATAATGACAATCATCTACAGATCTGATGATTTTCAATTTTAAAGTACGACAATATTTTTTATTCCGGACTTTATGTCAATGCACTGGTAAAAAGAAATAAAAGCTTGCCATATACACTGTGTAATTAAATTATATAAATAAGGGAAATTAAAAATAAATACTTTGTCAAAATTTTTTGTTACAGATCAAATATAATAATTGAGCAATGAGCTGCCCAGATATAAAAGAATTACAATTTTCAGTTCAAAAGTTAAACATTGATTTTTATCGAGCAACCTTATCATGGAATATCAACCCTTTTTCTTATAATATTGACTATGAAACTGTAGCGGTAAGAGTAATACATTATAATCTATTACTGTGACAAGTAAGATTATATTTTTATTTTATTCTGTTAATTATAGTATGCGTTAAAAAAAAAAAATTAAAAATGTTTATATTAATATTTTGAAATCGAGTAAACTTGTCTTAGAAATAATTATAAGAGTATAACTTTACTGTTAACAATTTGTGTGGACCAGACATATGAAGATTTACATGTAGATTATATAAAAAGCGTTTCTAAAGTAAATGCCAATCTATGACAAAGACTTTTACTCATTTTTTTAAACAACAAAATTTTATCGAAGTTTAATGTAGTTTTCTGTAAAAGTACTCAGTTATTTCCAAATAACGAAACCGGTTCATTATTTTATTCACGTAATTTTGACGTGTGATTACTTTTGTTTCTATTATTAATGAAAAATATTTTTACTTGTAAAATAAAAGTGGCAACTACACCTACTCCTTGCTTTTACGTACAGAGATCATAGAATAATTAGAAAAAATGCGATTGACAGTGATCGTACAAACGGATAATCAATTTATAACGATAAAATGGATAATACGATTTGTGAATTAATAGACAACATAAACAATTACGAAGAAATTTATCACTTATCAAATAACTGAAAAATCTGTTTTACATGCTGCACATAAAAAATAATTGATCGAATGTCACGCCTATATTCTATTCTTTCTAATCTACTGATAATAAAAAACTTCGCACGACGTACCTTATCTATATTTTAGATAACATACAGTTTGGTCATCGAAAATATTTAATTCTTTTAAAAGCCTCTAATTAGATTTTTAATTAGCCGTGAAAATGGATTAAAAATGATTATATGTGATTCATTTATAATATTTTTTGACTCATCTAATCTAAACATCTATAATTACATTTACTATATTTTATGTCATTTATCAATTATAAAGATAAGTGTTTAAAATATAAAAATAACATAAAGTAATATTTTTGCAGATTTGTAAAGTTGAATCCAACTCGTATAAATATAGTTTCAAACTACAAAGAGATAATATAACGAAAATCTATAATCTGCACATTGAATTGATGTCAAGTCTGCAGAATATTAGTAATTGCGCAACAATTTATAGTATTTATAACGATAGTGATAAAATTCATCATGGTATGATCACAAATCTCATGCTTTCGATTCCTAAAAAATTATCACTCAATAATTTTACAAAACATAAATGTAGTTCAAAATTAGTAGTAATTTGCAAACTTAAACTCTATACAAAAGCGAGCAATGAAAAGATTTCCCAAGATCTTGAAAAAATGTCCAAAGACTTTGAAAACTTACTTGTGAGTGAGCGGCTCAGTGATTGTGTTTTAAAATCAAAGGAAGCCCAGTTTAAGGTGCACAAGGCTGTTTTATCAGCTCGTAGTTCCGTGTTCGCTGCCATGTTTAAATACGGCACAAAGGAATGCCACGAAGGAATCATCAATATTGAAGATATCGATGCCGACGTCCTCCGATCGATGATCGATTATATCTACAAGGGTAAAGTGAAGGATATTGATACCAAAGGACATGATCTCTTCAATGTTGCTGAAAAATACGGCTTGGATGAACTCAGGACAATGTGTGAGGAAGTAGTATGTAAGAATCTTACAATAAAAAATGTTATCGATAATCTGTTAATGGCTGATGTGTATAATAATGAAAACATTAAAAAAGCCTCCTTTATATTTATAAAGAATAATTTCAATTCTGTACTATTAAGATTTGTATACAAACAACTTCAAACCTCTTATCCGCACTTACTCCAGGGGTTAATGGACACACTAGTACACCATAAAGATTTTTAATAAAATGTAATTATAATACTTTTAGGTAATTGCACTTTTACCACTATTAAATTATAGATTTTAAGTTATGTTCCTATAGCCTTATTGTACAATAAAATTTAAATAGAAATTGTTATAATTTTTTTTATAATATGTAAATGAACATAATTTAAGTTATATTTGACATAAGTCTTATTTAAAAAATTTAAATAAATTGTAATTCGTCTTTAACTATATATATTTTATTTTTTCACAATATTCAATTGAGCGTGTACTCGTGATATATCCATAAATATCAATATCTGTGAGTACCTATATACCTATAAAATAATGTAGAAAATTGAAGCTTGCAAAGTTGTCGTATTTCTAAATTCTATGGTATTTAAATAATTGTGAAAAAATATTAATTACACTCAAAAACTTCCATAAGTAAACAACGCTTTTCGATCGGATCCGAGATGAAGTTTTATTAAAGTTTATGCAGATTAGGGCGGTCAACCTGATCAACGACCCTTCATCCGGCCTATAGACTGACAGACCTTCTGTCATCCGATGATCCGGAAGGAAAAGTCGAAGAGGAGGAAATCAGTCGATGCACTGCAATTTTTATACACATATTGCATTTTTGACATTTGATTTTAATAAACAGTCTTCCACTAATAATACGGATGCAATTGGTGTGTGTGTGTGTGTGTGCTCTTTAGAGCTTCGGCCCCAATCAATTAACACATTAAACAAAAGTTTTTCCAAACGTATAATTTAATCGTTGCATTTTTTTATTTACTTTAACCTTTTATTCATTTGATTTATATTGGGTCTTATTTTATGTATTTTTAAAAATCTAGCACTTTTCTGTTCAAATAAATTTATAAAAATTTCTTTAAATTTGCTTTATTGTATTATTAAAATTTTTTTAAAATATTGCTCCATGTTTTTGATTTATGAAATTTTATTTTTAATACGTAACATTTTACACGTGCTTGTAATGAAAACTAACTTTACACAAAATCGTTTTTATGTACATATAATATAATTATTAGTTTTATTTTTTAGTTGTTTATACTATATTATCAATACTTATTGAGATTAAATAAAAATTACTTATTTATATTTTCAATTAAAGGTATATTTTGCATACATACAATTTTTGTAGATAAAATTTTTATTTTGATCTTTATCTATAAATATAATATTTATTCATTATATAAATACTTTTTTTAAAACTTATTTTATATTTATTTAGATGGTTAAAAATGAAGATGAGTACCCTGAATTAGATCCAACAGTGATATTTCCGTTAATTATATGAATATCAATAAATTGTATCGATGTAATATTTGCTTCATTTATTCGCCTTTACCTGAAATTAATATCTTTTATAAAATATATTTTAAATTTTAAAACTTTTTGGGTATATTTCTTTATTACAGTAACGTAAAACGTTATTGAATTTGTTAGTTATAAAACTATAATAAAATTAAACTAAATTTATATTATTTATTCAAAGCTAAAATTATGTTCTATTTTTATAAGTAGAAACAATTAATGTAATAATTATTGCGATGTCAAAATGAATGTAAAAAATAATTGATAAACAAGAAAAAATTAATGAATAAATTCGAAACTAAATAATTTATAATATATTATATTGCATTAAATTTATTAATTCTGAATAAATTATTTATTAATTTAAATTTTCTGTAAGTAGTTTTTAATGTCTCTTTTGTGTTCAAAATTTTACATTTTAGTAATTAGTGTTTATAATTGAATTTATTTTTTAAGCAATCATTTTCCGTCAGATTCTATAATTTTACTTGTAACTTTAATATTAATATTCAATAGCAATTGAAATTAAAATTAAAAAGGAGAAAATAAATTCTGTGACACAGCTGCTTTAAATTTTGTTTTTTTTTTCTTTAATTTAAAAACAAAAAAAAGTTAACAAATTATAAATATGCATTAAATATTAACACAAACAATCAAATTTCAAATGTTTAATTTTTGTTTGTAACAAACAACAATATACAGTATTTCTAAATTATAAAATATATTCATAATTAAAGAAATTTTTATATTAAATAGTGCCATATGTACAAAATTAGTTCATTATTAACTAAATATCTTTTCCATTTATATTAATATTTCGTACATTAAAAATGAATTATTTTAAATCTATTTTTAATATATTTTTTAAGCTATTACAGAATATTTTTAACAATAAATAACCTAAATAAATAAAAATAGTATGTTGATATTGCTAACAAATGGAACTTCAAATATTTCTGTCTCTTAATTTTAGTTGTATTAGCTTTCTAAATTTTGTATTGACTCTAACATTTTAATATATTCAAAAAGATTTTATAATAATTTTTGTTTACATTTTTTATAAGGCAAGAATAGAATATAAAATTCTTTTAATACAACTTTGAACTTAGAAGTTTTTTAAATACTATTTAAAATATGCATAAACAATGTAGTGCTTTTGGATAAAATTGTTTAGAGTAATTAGCTTATGTATTTTTACATTAAACTTTTCGTTATCCTTCTGCACGCATATAAATAAGAATTGAAAATTTATCGAAATTACAAATTGTAATTCAAAGTCCAATCTGAATATAATTAAACTATGTTTCATTAAGCATTTCTTGAAGCTTTTTACATGATGGCGTTTCTATTAATTTAGCTCTTACAAATTGTTCTTGATCACCAAAATTTTTTGCTTTCCACATCATTGATTCTCCTAAGAAATTCAAATAATTAATTATAGTTAAAAAGTTGTTTCTAATAATTGTTATTTAATTATGAAATATAATCAGATATATACTGTAATGTTTTTCTCTGTAACATGTATGCCGCAAGAAGTTCTTATATTCTTCTTCAACAGAACTTTCAAGCTTCCTTAAGTTACCTTCGTATTCTGTGTGAAAGTTGTCTTTTACATAATACGGTACTTTTTGATTTTGAGTAATTCTATGTACTGTATATTTACTAAAGAAAATAAAATAACATATTCAAATTTTAATTATTATTTTTTTACTTAAAATTTTGTAAAACACAATTTATACTTACTTATTTTTATGTAAACTATATATAGGATCAGATATAAAAAAACTACTCATCATAGTCAAAACTATTAATAATAGTACAGGCAACATTTGAAGGAATGTAGTATAACCATTAGCTTGCTATGAAAAGAGTAAAATATTAATTTTTGCAAATGGATTAGAAATATAAAAATAATTTATAAAAGTTAATGTGTACTTGTGAATGAGAATGCTGTGCTTGTGCTTCATTTTGTCTCATCCATCTGCCACCACCTCTACGCATATAAAATTGTTGTTGAGGAAAGCCAGTGAAAAATACATTAAACAATTCTTCAGCCGAAATATCAGCTGCAAAAATAAGAATTAATTATAGTTAGATTCTTAAAAAAAAAATATTTTGATTGCAATGTAGTATAATGTTACCTTCAAAACCACGGGTATAATTATACTGTGAATGCGATTGCCTCGAATTATCAATTCGGTCTTGATCAGATCCGTACAAGTCATACTGTTTTCTTTTTTCAACATCTGTGAGAATAGCAACAGCATTGCCAATAGCTATTCCAATAGAAATATTGATTAATTAACATTTTTATTACAAATGAAAAACTTTTACCATCATATGTTATAATTTTGTAGTATACAATTTATAGAATAAATACCTTTAAATGCTTCTGCAGCACCGGGTGCTTTATTTTTATCAGGATGTAATTGAAGAGCTAATTTTTTATAAGCTTTTTTTATGTCACTATCAGTTGCTTCTTTAGTAACACCTAAGATGTCATAATAATCCTTACATTTTTTTATTCTAAAAACAATAAAGTTTTCTTTAATTTTTAATATTTTAAAGTAAATGTTTGTTTAAAAAAAATTATTTACCTCCTAACATGTTCCATTTGTTCATCTGTATAATCAATTGTGGGTGGTACATGAATGTTATTCGCTTTCGATGCATTTTGCCTTTTCCTAAGTTCCGGCTCAGCCTTTGGCTTCTTACTTTGTAGTAAGGTGACAGTTGCTAATAAATCTAACAAAATAAATAATAAACCAATTAGATAAAGCAACCATTATAAGCAATTCATTATAAATTAATATTTATATTTTAATGTTGTTAAGCGTGTGAACTTATTCATAATAATTTTAAAAAAATTTCCCACAAAAAAATTTGAGATATTTTAAATTAATTATTTTATTATCAGGATTTTTAATTTAAATAACAAACGTGCACACCAACGCACATGTATGTATGTATGTGTGAATGCATGCATGCATGCATGATTGAAATGCGAGGGAGAGAGATTAACGAGTTAACAGGAAAAGAATAATATTAAAATGGTCACACATCACAAATAAATTGAATTATTTACTTACAAGCTCATAAGATAATTATTTTGTTAAAAAAATTGGCATTCCTGAGTTGGGTGTTAAAAAGATTTCACCATTAAAAAAATATACGTGTGTGCGTATATGTAATTCACAATTGGAAATAATAAAACAAAAATCGATTTATTTAACATTTCAATTTCAATAAATTTGGAGCACGAGAATTCCATTGGTAATAGGAGATGAAGAATGCGTATAAAAATCTGAGATTACCCTCAGTCTTTTTGGTCGAATAAAGTTTATCGGCTTTTCTCAGGAATTTTTCTGCTTCGTCCAGTTTTTTCTCACGGATATAGCGTTCGGCAATTTCTATGCAACGTTCTGCTTCGTCTTTATTACTGTCCATTGTCGTAGTCGTCGTCGTCGTTGTCTTCTCCTCCGATTGTGCTTTCCTCACATATAAAAAGGAGAATAAGCAAAGGGAGGTGAAAGGGAGGCGACTGGGGACGATCCGAGTCCCGTGACAGAGCAGAATAGTAAATAATTCGATCAGTTGCACTCCGTAAAGTTGGGTTACAACGTATCTTCCAGGGCAACACTACTTTTTCACTCCACCACCTCGGACGAGATGACACGGGTGCTGTTGGGCTTACAGGCATTATCTAGATAATATGACAACGTCGGGTCGAGGTGGAGGGGCGAGGTAACAGCCGTAAGTTGTGACGTGGATTTTACACTGCGGTGCAAGGTTCATTTCCATGTACTTGTCCATAAATTCAATTTCGTCGATTCTTTTTTTTTTTGCGGTAAAAATAAATTGGAGAACTTTATTGGAAAAATGCTTTATTCAATTTCCAATGACAACCTATTTATTATTTATTTAACATTATTTTACAATACATTCAAAATCTTCAAATTTTTCAATCTCTTCATAATTTAACTCTTTATAATTTCATTATTACAGCACCTTCTCCTTTACAATAAATTTAATTCAAATTTCATGCTTGGAACGTCTAATATAAAACAATTTCTTTTTTTTAAAAAAACAAAGTTTTAATATATATATATATATATATATATATATGCATATATAATAATTTACATATTTTAGTAAAGCCATTAGAATTTGGTAAAATAATTGCTAAATAATATTTATACATAATTCAATATAATAATTGCTTATATTCAATCTATCTGGCTTTTCCTTCTTCATCGTTTTGCTTCCTTGAACCAAACCAAGATTTTAAAAGAGCTGTTAATCCAAGTGCGCCAACAACAACTCCAGCTGAGATCAGTATTGTATTTATAGCTTCATCTAGATGCAAGGTAATATTTGTAGAGAAATGTGAATTTATTGTAAGTAATTATTAATATATTACTACTGTATCATTATTCTTACCAGATAATTCAAATTGTTGTTTGCATTGACCTCTAGGTGATGATAGATATGAATCATAATTACTCCTTTTTTGTCTATCTAATAAGACTGCTGTGGCATTATTCAAAGCTAAATAAAGTAATTTAAATTTTATTTTTTTAAACACAATCGCAATATTTTCTTGTAAATGTATATATTTACCAATAAATGCTTCGTGTGCTTTTGGAGCTTTGTTTTTATCTGGATGAATTAAGATTGCTATTTTTCTATGAGCACTTTTAATTTCACTCTCTGTTGCATTGCGTGAAATTTGTAACATACTATAATAATTAGTAGCCTCCAGGATCCTAAAAATATATTACATATGTTATAAATTAATATTATCAAAGATTAGTATATTTTTTACACATACCTATGAATATAAACCTCATCTTCAACTGTGTAACTCATTTTTGGTATTTGTAATCACAAAAAGCCTACCATCAAGTTGTACTATATATAACTATATAAAATCAAAATAATATTTTCAGTATAAGGTTAAATTATTAACAATTTATCCATAAAAATAATGAAGCTCGATTAAAAATATATGTATACATATATGTGTATATATATATATATATATATATATATATCAGAGACTATTAGAGAGAATAATCTGGTTAAAGATTACCACACAGAACAGATTAGATTACCAAGTAAGCAAAATATTTAAATTCAGCAAAAAAAAATTTAATATAATAAAACATTTAAAGGTTTTTTTTAAAAATATATTTACTTAAATATGTAATGGCTTAAAAGATGACGATAATTATTATTATTTAAAAAAATATTCCCCGAGGATATATTTGTTTAGTGTTTTATCATCTTTGTAATGCAGAATCACTGCAAAACCAGCCATACCGAATAATTTTTCAACAGTATAAAGTTTTTAATAATCAATTGAAATATAATAATCTAATACCAAATCATATTAACGATATGTAGATGATGCAAAACATACTTGAAAATTTTTGAAATAATAATAAATTATGTTACGAATTTTAAATAATTTTTTATTTCTTACTATTAATCTAATAATAGAAACCCTTTATTGTTAATAAAATTTTGTTAGAAAAGATTTGGACGGGTGTTGAAATAAAAATACGAAAGATAGCAGAAAAGCATTTGTATTTCGATGTAAACAAAGCGAAGCAACAAAAAGACTGACTAGGCGTCCCCTTAACTGTCTCTTGTCCAGGTAACATCCACGAAAATAATTTAAACGCCCTCGTAAATCATTATCTTAATTCGCGAAACGAACATAAGCTTTGGCTGTTACTCGGGGTAGAAGAATGTTTTTAAAAATTTTCTTCTTACAATTTGGATTATGACTAATGAATATAAATTTAATAAATATATTGTTTGATATAAATATAATGAAGGTAAGGAACTTGGTTTCTTTTTGCAAAGACTACTCTTATCGAATAAAGGAAAATTATTTTTAATTTTTTTTTTTTTTTTTTTTTTTTCAAAATACGATGTGGCATAAAACGTATATAAAGAATTAATATTCTAATTATAAATTGCGTTGCATAGAGTCAATAATAACCACACAAATATAAACGTATGCAATAAAAATTGAAGACCGAGTGTATACGTAATGGAATGGAAAATTCCAAGAAAACTTCAATGTACGAATAATTAAGGGATGAAAAACTGTCGCATAGTTAGGGAGAAAGTAATTAGCACAAAACACTTACAGAATGTCAAATATTTGATGGAACAAACAGTCATGTCGGATGAAATATTTTCTCTCTCTCTCTCTCTCTCGCACGCACTGATGACACTAGCGATCCTAGTGAGTGACTGCCAGTCCTATTCAAACAAATTTTTGTGCTATAAAACCACCACCCCATTGCTAGTTAACAGATTTTCGATTTTCTAGAAGAAAAAAAAAACGCAAGGGTAGATCTTTAATTGCACCTTCCAAAAAACTTTTTTCTTCGACTACAGTCCCCTTAAATTTTCAGAAAAAATTCGTAAAGATTTTGAACAACATAAATTTTTAAACGCAATAACATTCGACCAATACTGAACAATTCTATTCAATTTTTTTTTTTTTCTTTTTTTTTTTTAAAGATGCACCCTCACTAAATTTAAATTAAACAAATATTTTCATTAAAAAACAATAAAAATTCTTAAATAATGAGCTAAAGACAAAGTGTGAATAATTTTTTTTTTTGGTAACAATTTAAAAAGTTCATAGACTGAAATAGGGGTGGTCAATCATTGTATCAGAGATTTAATTTTTAATATTACTTTTAAACTTTTTCATAGTTGGCGCTAGAATCGGAATAAAAAGTTGTGTTTCATTATTTTGTAAACTGTCAGCCATATCCACTAGTTTTTCTGGGTGGTTGTGATTTCATACGATAAGTGATATTTCATTTATTCAATGTAAGTTACACTTCAAAGTAAAAGGAAACGGACACTTGTAATGATTTTATTAAGTATTCATAATTGTATCAAAGATATTTGGTGATTTTAATATGATAATTAACTACTGTTCAGTTTCGATTTTTTTTTTATTCGGTTATTTGAACATTTCGAAGCAAAACACAAATAAAATACTTCAATGACGCAGAATTTATAAAAATTGGACTTTCAATTTTGATTTTTTTTCAAGTGTTGGAATTTGAAATTATAAATTCAAATAGAAAAGTTAACAAAATTTATAGGTTATTTTCTATTTGTACATTTCCGATGTTTTTATTTTTCCTTTCTTTAGTCGTCTTTCTCGTTTGAGAGTTATTCTTTATTATATTATTTCTTTTGGATATTCTAAAAGATTTTAAATTTGATGTGTGGGTGTAGATGTGCACTTTGGTTATCCACATGTTCTATGAAACAAAGAAAATTATATGGATTGCTTAACATTTATGGTAATAAAATTTAATTTATAATTAGTTTTTGTAATTCATTTGATATAATGCTTGTCACATTTGCATTTATATATTAATAAAATATAGTTATCTTAGAATTTTATAATATTGAATATATAAATTGAATACTATAATGTAGCTTAAGATAAAAAATTTAAAAATAAATAAAAAAGTTTCAAAATTTTAATTTTATGTGAATTATATATAAAATTTATATAGCATTATAATTAATATATGCATTTATAATTGTAATTTGACAGTCAAACAATTAAAAATTTTTTATTTTTTTTAAATATTTTAAGATAAATTTTACAACTGTTTAATAAGATTAAAATATGAAATGAAATATAAATTTTAGTTATTTGTTCATAAATGAATATTAAATATAATTTTATTGCATGAATTATTTTAAAATTTTCACACAAAATTAAATATTGGTCATTGTAAAGCATGTTTTGATAAAATAATTTAAGAATATCTACTGTATTGTAATGTTTATTTATTTTCTTTATTCTACTTATTAAAAGATATTAATGTTATATGCATGGTAGTAATTTTAAGTTTTAAGTAATTTTTTTTTTTTAGATTAATTTTGTCATTAAAAATAAGTGTTTTTAAAATTTTCTTATTATTTTTAATGTGAAGAAGCTATTTAATAAATTTATAAAAATATACAATTATAATTAATATAGACTAAGATATTGCAAGTTAATCATATATGTAGATTTTATTTATCTGTATTTATAAATGGATGTTATGTTTTTTAGAAGTAATATAATTTTAGGTATTATAGTATTAAGTATGTAAGGTATTTTATAATATATAATGTTACAGGGAATAAAATTAATTTGATAAATAATTTTTTATATTATATAATTATTTTTTTAAATTGGTCAATAATTTTAGATAATTTTTTAAAATAATTTACCTTTGGGTTTAGAGTTAAGAATCAACTAAATGTGGAGTAATTACTAAATCATATCTGATTAATAGGTGCTCTGGAACATTAAATATTAAACAGCCTATACTTCTTCGCTGTACAAGTATTTCAATGATGTTTTCATCAGGTCTTGGCTGTAATTTGTCATTTCCTAGCTGCCTTGGCTACCCTCAAGATAGTGAAGAATTAATTCCCAGAATGGCTCGTGAACCAATTACACTTAATGTATATGATATGGTATGAAGAAATAATTGTTTTTATTGAAAATAATAGATTTTTTATTTTGTGTATCAATTAAAATTTTTTTACAGTATTGGATAAATGAGTACACGACTCCAATGGGCTTAGGAGTCTTTCATTCGGGTGTGGAAATATATGGGACAGGTTTGTTAAAATTTATTTAATTAATAAATTTTCTAATACTAAATATAAAGTAGTTATTAAAAAAATTAATTTTATAAATTAAAATGCATGGTAATACTTATATAACTATTTTTTATTTATATAAAATTTCGATAAAGTTTTTTGGATGCATACAAGCATATTTTTTTTGTATTTTTATTTTATACTTTATTATGTTTTTTATGTACTCATGTAAATTTAAATGGAAAGAAGTATTGATGTATATTATTGTTCAATCAATATTTATGTTAAATGAATATTTTTTAATAAATATTATTGATATTTTTGTAATCAATAATCATAACTTTTTCATTTTTTAAAATTAATAAACTTTAGAATATGCATATGGAGGTCACCTACTTCCTGTAAGTGGTATATTCGAAATTTCACCAAGAACTGCTGATGAATTAGGAGAACATTTCAGATTTAGGTAAACGAATGTATATTTTAGATATTTTAGTATTAATCTTATTTCATGATGTTTTTGTATTAATTTGATTTTAATTAAATATTTAGGCAATCGATTCATATAGGCTATACAGATTTTACTGAAGAAGATGTTTCTCGAATAATAGATGAATTAGGAAAGGAGTTTCGAGGTGATCGTTATCATCTAATGAATAAAAACTGTAATCATTTTAGTTGCCAATTAACTCAAGTGCGTAAATAAATAATTGATCGAAATAAATGTGCATTGATATTTCATGCACAGAAAAGTTGATAAAATAATAGATATTCAAACTTTCTTACTCTTTTCAGATTCTGTGCGATCAAAAGATTCCAGGTTGGGTTAATCGTCTCGCATACTTTAGTTCTTGCGTGCCGTTCCTTCAACGTTGCTTACCCAGGGCATGGCTCACACCCGTTGCCCTACAACATTCATTAAGTCAAGTGAGTCATAATGAAAGCAGCTCTCCATCGGAAAAATCGTTATAGCAGGTACAATATCGTCATGGACGCTATTGTCATCGTCTCGATGGAGCTAACGATGAAAATAGCGCCATTGGAGATGAGGAACACAATGACAACGACAGAACTTTAGACTGCAATAGAAGTCACAGCTTTTAGGAGTTTTAAGGGAAGTGTGCGAATAAATTTTATTAATATGTAGAATCGTCGTGAAGTGTGCTAATGATGCATTTACAAACCTCAGGAAGTGGCAGTAAGTTATAGGATATACATTCATGTCAATTTATATAGATTGAACCTTTTGCGCGAATGTTATATGTTGGTTTGATTAATTATACTTATTTGACTACCATAATATTCACTATCTCCATTACTTTTGATTAAGTAATCTAGCCATATTGAAATTGTCAATTATGTTTATTTAGATTAAGGATTTTTGGTTTCAACTATTTTCCATTCATATTATATTAGAATGGTGTAATGACCAAATATACGTACATACACATACAGCTATTTTATAATTTTTTACAAGGTTGTCAGCAATTTACATAACTGCTTAAATATATACAAAACTTTTATTATGTATGCAAATATTAAACACACAATAAAAGTTTATAATTATAAAAATATGTTATATTTTCATAAACGATTCTTTGTAGTAGAAGTTAGTCTTTATAAACATAGGTTTATTGACAAAATTGTGTTTTAATTCTTTCATTTTTTGAAGATAATATAAAATTATAAATTTTAAAATAAAATTAATTAATATTTTATAAAGCAAAAATAAATATAATTTAACTTTTAATATAATTAAATGAATAGATTTATTATTAAAGTTCATTAAATTTCTGTGAATTCAATTGAAACAAGCAAATTTTATGGTTTTCCGTTATAAAAAAATGAATAAATTATGCAAGTCGATATGATTTTACAATTATATAGAATTGATGATTGCACAATTCTAAATACATTTCTATACGAATTGATAAAAATAAAAAAAATATAAATTAGATGTTTTGCATATTATAAAAATTCTTTTATTTAAAATTTTTTAGCAATTATGATTTTTCTGTAATAATCTCACTTTCAATATTAAATAATATTTTTAATTATATTTTATCTAGAATATTGTAGATTTTTATAATAAATAAAACATTGGTTTAATACCTTATACACACACATATAAAAATATTTAATTAAGCAATAAGGTTCCGTGTTACTTAGTTTTAAAAATAAATAATTTTTATTTGCCTACAATTGTAAATATATAAATTATTAAAATTTGATATATATTTTATAAGAATATTTTTTATAATCTTTTCATTTTCATATTTATTAAAAAGTATAATCTAAATAGATTTATGAATTTTTTTAAAATTAAGTATATATATTATTTTTAATTATAAGGTTTACATATGTCACGGTTTGTTTTCTCTCTCTCCTGGGCTCCAGGATTGGGTGTAGGGTGAGGTGATTTTGTAAATTACTACTGCCGGGTTTGCATAAAATATGGATACAACTTTAATGATAAAAATAGTTGCACAATACATTGATATTTCGTAGAGGGCTCGATATAAAGCAAAAGAATAAAAAAAGTAAACACCGCCGTGCACAAAAAAAAATACGACAAGAAAACTGTTATACATGAAAAATATTACACGCGGGAAACTCACATGTTAGTTTATTACACACGGCGGACTCGCACATATTATTATACAACGCGCGGGAAACTCACCATATGAATATACTATAAACGGCGAATTCACACATACTACATGTATCAAACACAAGCATACGAATAAATTGCACATGGCAAGTTCACACATATTCGTAAACTAAAAATATTCTCGCTGTTTGACGCCAGAGTGCGATGTTATCGCTCGTGTTTGTCGCGGGCAAGGAAGTCAGTCGGCTGACGACCCTCGGCGCGACCGGACGTGGCACTATTTCGCTTCCGTGTCGGTCCAGTTATTGTTATCTGTCCTGTCTTATTTATGTCTATATCAGAGCCTGAGACGATCTTGTACATGGAATTTACATTCCGAAGCACAGCATTGACTCTTGCTGTATTCTAATGGTTAAATAAAAATATGCCTTCGAGAGTATAAGCATGGGTGGGAAAATCCAAACTAACTAGTTTATTATAGGCTTATGGTGCTACAGATCGTAATGGTTCATATCCTATAAAATTTTCTGTAGCAGTCAATCTCGGAGGCATTAAATAATCCGCGAGAGACGTCCAATTATGCTGTTTAACGCATCCGGGCGCCGAGCCTTGGTGGATCGCCTGATCCTTGGATTATCATTCGTACATTGATTCATTTTTTTTTCTTTACAAGCTTTCTATTTGCTAACGGCAAAGGGTGTTGGTTATCTCCTTAGAATAACCATAAATTTGGTCCTGATCAATATAATGGTTGCGGTTCCACCAATTTGCTTTAGTGGATGCAATTACGAGTAACGTCTTTTGAATATTGGGGACTGAGATAACGTTTGTCCAACTTGGCATACAAGCTGCAAACATAGTAATGATAGAAGCTGCGGTGATACTTATCTAGTCACAGTCTGGCACTTGAAAGTCATAGTCGGTACCGAGAAAAGTATCACTTCTGTACCTTATGAGCCTGGCTTTAATAACTCCAACGATTACAGTGAACACGAAGTTCCTGAGCTTTTCTGGAAGGTGCCAAATCCTGTCATTTAGCACTACTCAGTTCAGTGAGTTCTGTAATATTTCCTGGGCAATCGCGCCCGCGGCAGTTAATATAGGAAATTTATCTGTATCGGGTAGAAAAGGGTTAAACTCTATAATAAGGCCGACCTCGATGTTATGGATGATGCTTCGCAGGTTCGGTTTAGCAAGAATGATGCCCATATCGAGGACACACAAAAATACTAGATATCTACTTTTAAAAGTCTACTAACCACCAATTCTCCTAGCAGAGGTAGACTGTTCCAATGTGAAGCTTAGCCCTGTCTTGATTTTAACTTATGTGCCTGCCTAAGTTATTTAGCGAGATGAAGTTTCGAATTCTCGGACAGAATTCTGTAAGAGCATTCCTGAGAAGTCGCTTTCCACCTTGTCATGCAACGTTTGTGCGATGGCTGCCAGCCGGAGTTGTAAATCTCAGATTAGAGTCATCCGCAGTCTATCTCAACTGCTTCAGCATCATTCCAGATTATCATGGTTTCTCAAAGCCCAGTCATCTCAACACGCTGTAAAATGTGAAATCTGCTACACCAGTGCCCGAAAAGGTGAAAAACGAATGCAGCTCGTTCCCGAGGTAAGTTACCAAAGTTGATGTCAACTCTAAAATGAAGTTCTTAGTGGTGGTTTCATCCTATTATAGTATCGAGGATGACTATGGCTTAATGTCTCTAATACGCACGTGGTTATTTCTAAGTGTCTCAGGCTGGAGAAATTCAAAGATTCGTATGTCTGGGTCCGTTCCATCGGCGAAATAAGCGCGAACTGACTCCAAAGTGCAGGTCTAGCCCATCTTCTCTTACCAATCAGCAGTTTTCTTGCTCATCATGTCGCAGACTGCCCTGGTATCAAGAAAACCGATGAAGAATCTTTTGCCGATAAGGATGTTGACGAAGACCCTTTTATCTTCTGGATTTCGGGCCGGCCCGTTGTGACGTTACGGTCGGCCCGTCCTCTGTTTCCCAATTGTTTGACAATCTTTTGTTAGCATCCCATCTTTTCCGCAAAATGAGCAAAATTTCTTCACAGTGTTTCTATAATCTGAGCGTATATGTTTGAATGTTTGCAACGCAAATAACATGGCTTTATGTCGTCAAGGCTTGGAGGGTTTCGTGAGTGTTTCTATCGCGGTAATGTTTTTACTCCTTTTCGTATTCCGAAGGCCTGACACAAGGTCCTCCATCAACTCCACTATATTTAAAAATTCGCAAGGGTGGCGATACGAGACATGATACAAATATATTTTTTATTCTTGATCCATATTTTTCGGTAGGCGATCGACTTGTTCCTCTTCCGCGTTAAAGCATCATTATGATTAAATCAATGACATATGTCCGTTTCCCTATTTTTTGTTTCTTCTCCAGAATGCGGTCGAGAAGACAACGTTGTACCTGTACCGAAAGATACTAGCGCTTAATCCCTGTAATACTTTCTCCCGAGTGGGATTCTGGAGCTTACGGCGGAAGCATCGCCGCGGAAAATCTCGGTCAGACCCGCGATCATCTGACCGCCGGTGAGCCGGTAAATCTCTTGCAGCTCCTCGAATTGTTTGAAAAATCCGCAAATGTCCTTGATATCGAAACATCAATTCCATTTTCAGATTCTGTCGAGGGCTGCAGACTCTATCTATCGACTCATTACTGTCGGATGACTTTTAATTTTCAGTAGACCCGTGTTTTACTAATTGCAGATTAGCTAAATTGGTTAACGAGTTGTTAGTTGGAGCAGCCATGTTTTCTAATACATTGATCTCTTTTTCAGAAGTCATTGTGCCGTCATTCTTTTGATCTGCGGCTACATGCGCATCAATCCAATCTATCCGAAGCATATGTAACACGTGCCGACGACCTTCCGGATCGTCTAACTAGACGAACGTCTCGTCGCGGTCCATCTTTTTCGCGTATTTTCTGGGGGATCCACTGAAAAGTTCCACAATACGTAGTATAAATATTCTTAAATGATTGGGAAGTGCCGGCACTATCCCATTGGTCGGTAGCAGGTGAGCGGGTAATGCTTGTTGACGGAATTCTTCAACGACTAAACCCTCAATCCACCGCCTCATTATCCATGGTTTACCTCACCCTGTTTGCGGTTACGAAAGACTACGCGTGTTGTCCCCCTGTTTGGGCGCCACGTCGCGGTTTGTTTTCTCACGCCGGCGAGATTCTATCCCGGTGAGAGAAAACAAACCGTGGCACATAAAATTAATTATGTATATGAATTATGTAATATTATATGTATTGTCACAATAAATTTTAAGCAAAATAAAAAATATGTTAATTAAAAAAATTAAAACAATAAATTAACTTTAATATTATTTCTATTAAAAAACTATACTCTTTTATTTGTTGCAGTGATTGTAATTTCAAAAATTATAGAAAAATACTTAACTTACTGCCATTTCATTATGTTAGTATAATTGTTAAGAGCCTAAAATTTGTGAAGGTATTGTATGATCTTAAAAATTAGAAGTGATACAACATCGTAATTTACCGAAAAACTGAAAAAGTATTGCCTTCCTTGTAACATTACTCTAATAAATTTAGACAACGATATAAGTAATTATAAATATTCACAAATATATTAATATAATATATAACTTGTTGGTAAATAAAATTAAACATTATAATAGACAAATAAAGAAAAAACAAATAGAGAAAGGAAAAATAATGCCTAAAAATCAAACTTTAAGGGCAGACTGAATAAATTTTGTTTTAAGGCATGTGTAATTATTAAAATTTAATTGAATTTTGTACTACAATTCGAAATAATAAGTTATTGAAAAAAATATTGAAAATTAAAAATTTTTGTAGTAAATTATTTTATTTAACTGCAACAAGCGGTATATGTAGTTTTTAACCTTCAAAGAATTTTTTTTTCATTTAAAATCATAATTAATCTAACTACACCAAAAATCTAAAAAATAATGACTATATTTGATTTATCAATTAAACATGGAAGGTGCTACATATTATACTTCACAAATTAACTATAAATTTTTTATTAATTTTTCTTATTTATAGATAAAATCTTTTATTAAAATTAGCTTTATAGCCTAAGGAAGTGCTTTTTTCTGAATGATTCTTTTGTCGTGTTGTAAATCCCGTCAATGGACAATTTAAATTTATTAATATTTTAAATAATAATTAATATAATAAGCAAAATACTTGTTCTCGTCAACTGGCGAAGGTTGGGTTCGTTGACCAAGCGGCAAAAATTTTATACACTACCAACCGAATTTATTACAACAATAAAATTATTTAATTAATACGTGTCAGCTGCTTCTCACCTTTAAATATAATAATTACATATTCTCTTCACGATCTCACCACATGTATATATCAATTTTAATAACTTAATTTAAAATGTTTACAATAATATATTATTATTGTAAAGGTCAATACAACAAATATTTATTCGACATTAATATATATATAAATTATTAATTAAGAAACTTTTTACATTAACAATAGATGATTTGAATATATGTATGTATTTCTTAATTTTATACTTAGCTTCAGATACTTCTCAATTATATTATTATAATCATCATCAATATATATATATATGAGATAGATAAATTACTCTCTTTCTATCCAGTACTAATTATCTCCTAAATATCTTCACTATTAATATAATTTCTCTGACTTACCTTCAGAATTTTTCTTAATCTCAATTCAAAATTAGAGGAAATAACGCAATATTCTCTCACTCAGAAAGTCAGTAAAATATTGTTACTTTCTGCTCTTCTCAACTATCACGAAAAGCCTTGATATCTTGAAAAATCGATTTATCACTAATCTTCTTCAAGGGATTGAATTAGTCATAAGTCCTTTGATGATAATTGACGTCAACGATAACACAATAGTAATCACTATCAATCAGATAATAATCCACCTTCGATGGTGAGGCTGTGGTGGGCGTTGATATCGTCGGCTGGTGGGATTAGTTGGTGGGTTGCGGTGATGCGGCGGGAGTAACCGGTGGTCTCGTCGGGGGGGGGGAGAACACATGGTAATCGCTCCACAGGGCGGATCGGCCGGCTCGGTCGCCTTACTGGGACTGCGATTCTTACCGAAAACACGGTGATGCGTCGTGAGGGCATTCGCAAACAATTATGACTTCCACCCACGCATGAGCTAGTTACGATAAAGAATTTCTCCCCATCCGAGCTTTCGGCGGCTCGGAATGGCAGTTGTCGAGAGGGACTACGGCACTGAGAAAAGGAAAGGGATGCAGTAGGGAGGGTTGACTGTACATGAATTTACCTTCAGCAAGTTAGAACGTTAGTCCTTTGGCAATGATAATCTTTATCTAAATTGCTCTTCTATTGCTCAAAGTTATTCCACTCTATTAAACGTCCCGAAGAGCTGGTACATTTGGAAGCCCCTATTGTGATTGTATTATAGCTTTTATTTGAAATGCTCGCCCCAGCAATAGTTGCCCCTCTCATCTCTCCATGAGATCCTTTGGATGTTTGTAGGTGGTATCCCCCCCCCCAATTTCTTTATATTGTTTCTTGGTCCTCATTATTGCATTTATAACTTGTTTAAAGGGTTTCTGTTCAAGCTTACAGATGTAGATACATACTAGATTCTGTCTAAGTAGCAGCTCTCTTTGGTCGGTTCATGTTAGTTTTCCCATGTTTGCCATGGACACCAAAACTATTAATGATTTCAACAGGATACAACAAGTAATCATGAATCAATTTGTGATACTTGTCTGTCATCATGAAAAGTAAGGGTCTGCTTATATGATTATGTTTACCTAAAAAAGAAGCATCGAATGGTTGTTAACACCAGTCATATAATTTCTTCGTCTCATTTTTCATAAATAATATTATTTTTTTATAAAATTTTATATTTCAATAAAGGATGAAAAAATGACATTGGTTGTTATTTTTTTTAAACTTGTAATTATGGTGCAATTGTCCATGTATATTTTAATACTCTACTAGAAAATGCATCATCATTCGGAATACAATCTCGATTTTATAAAACAATAATTGAAGTTCGTCTTATACAACCATCATTTTTATATTTAAATTTTACATTACATGTATCACCTCCAAATAACATTTTTAATGTTTCCAATGCTCCTGCTGCATAATTTGGTTCGTTCCAATATAATACTCTTTTATTTATAGCTTCTTGTAATGGAAACGAAACAAATTTATTTAAATTTCCAATTTGACCGAAATTAATTAATGCATGCAAAACTATATCAAAGAAAAAAATTTATCTGCATTTGGAGTTGATGTTACATATAAACAATTCATTTTTGGTCATTTCTTTTTAATAATATCGTACAAATCTTTCAAATATTTTTTAAATATTATACTGATATATTCATAATTTTTCTATAATATTAACTGATTGTTAAATTGTAAAATACATAAGCTGTTTATCGTTCCAATTAGCAGTATCAATAAGTTTCTTTGGATTTATTTGTTGAGAATATACAAAAATATCATAAATAGACATATCAGTTATTTTCTGACTAATATTATGAATAATTATTGAAATTAATAGATTCGTATGAGGAAGATGACGAAATGTACTATTAATCCAAAATCCAGTATATAAAATATTGTGTAATGGAACACATAAAATGCTATGAATAAATAATTCTAACTGTTTATAAATCTTTTTTGAGCAGTTATCCTGCAGTCCGGTTTCTTCATCTGAATCCGCTTTAATTTCATCTTTAGCTTCCGAACAAGACACAGGACATTAAAATCCTTCGAAGAAAGGACTACCTGACTCCTGTAGTCGCTGTGTCTCCACCGTTGAGCTGAATCGGTTCCCAAACAGTGCTTGAATTCGTAAATTGATAATTTGACTACGATGGACCCAGAATTCGTTTCCGTAGAATATTACAAGAGGCCTTCTTTTGCTTTTAAATTGATATTGGATGGTATTGTACCATTGTCGTTCATCATAGAGACCTATAAAAAACTGAAATTAGTTTAAATATTTGTATAAATTTTTTTAATATTTATAATATAAAATTTATAACTGTTGTATCTCGTTTTCGGTTGAATATTCTAATTGGCGTTTTATACGATTTATTTTCCTCGTATATTTCCTTTGAGATGTTACACATTTCTGACTCGAGTTGCTTGTGCCGCTGTCTAAATCCTGGTGGCTGTGCGTCAAAATTAGTGCGTATTTGGTCGCGCAAGGGGACTCGAGCATTTCTGGAAGCAGGACCAGAGTTGGATGCAAGATACTAGTCCGCGTGGACATCTGCGTAGGGTGTGCGACGAAACGACTCGATCGGTTGATCCTCAGTTGCACCGGGCTCATCCTGTACCTGGCTTATCCTGTACCTGGCTCATTGTGTACTGGTAAACATGGTCAATATGGCAGCTTGAGTACGTCGGAAATTTCGGGCCACACCCAAACATCTAGCAACGAGGATGTCTCGTTTCACATGAACTAGCATCCAAATCTATCATATCGGCTGTTATACTGTCTCCAAAATGGCGTGGTGCAGCCTTCTGGTGACAACTGCGAGGTTAGCTTAGTTGGATAATTTTACTTTTAATATATTTTACCTTATTATGAGTGAGGATCGTAAATTCGTTATACTTCATATAAAAACAGATTTTCTTGTGATTTTATGACAAATATGGATGAGTTAAAAAAATACTACGTAATTTAATTATTATGCAAGTATTTGTATTTGTTTGGAACTGATTTCATAATTATAATCAAAATTTTGAAATATTCATAAAATTTTTTGAATGTGCACAAAAGATTCATTCAGAATTTTCTTAACGAGTTTCATTTATATTTGTGAGTGTTTAAATGGAACAAATTTTATAAATATTTAATGAAAAAGTTTCAGTATAAACAATGTAAATTGGTATTGTATCAGTAATATATATATATATATATATATATAAATGTATTATAAAAATAAAAACAAATTTTTATACAATAAGTAATAGTATTTTTTTCATATTAACTTATTATATATTAGTATATATGTATCAAAAATATAAAATACTATATAATTTGTAATTTAATTTTTATTTACATAAATTATTTTTTAAATTGTGTTGAATCCAATTTATTCTCTTTAAAAATATAAATTGTTAAATCTCAATGGTTAAAATATTGGTTTAAATTTTTTTATTTTGTAAAATGAATATTAAAAGATGTGTTGATAATATATTGTTTAAAACGAATAAAAAAATTAAGTATTTTAAGGTATGTGATTTACAAAATAAATGGGTCTCAAATATCGGATATCATTAATTTTTTAAAAATTTTATTTATTCTGAATCTATGTGAAATATTAAAAATAAATACTTTAGTGAGATCAACAAACTCGTAGTCATTAAGTTTGATGTATAAGTATTATAATTTCAGTGTTGAAAAAAATCATTTGAATTTTATTTACTCTATAAAATAAAAATTAAAATACAAAAAAGTTTCAATTGTTATGAAATATATTTAATTGACTTTAAAGAATCATAATAAAAAACAATAAAAGTATTTGAATTGTAAAATTTATCTCTATATATTATATATGTGATAAATACTATAAATAATTATAAATTTGTAAATTTAACATTGATAAAAAATTGGGTTATTTAGCCTAAATTATATTACAGTGGCCATGTTCGAGTATTTGTATACTTGGATTAGTGGTAATATAAATTATTTCTGCGCTTATCTTTGAATGTATATAAATATCAAGTTCAATTATGTTCAATTATTACCAGCTAAAAAATATAAATTTATAGTATAAAAAAGAGTTAATTAGTTAAAAAAAAACTTAATAAAAATGAAGTATTTAGCCAATAAAATTATGAATTGACATTTCTTAGGTATAAATTCTTCATTTGAATATTAAATATTGATATAATCGAGAGTATTGAAGAAGGTTAATGATTATTTTTTATTCTTCGTGTTGTTTACATTGTATATAAATAAATAAAATTTTAATAATTAAATACAACAGTGGGTACAAATAAATAATTATTTTTATTTACTTTATGTTTTTTTTTTTAAATTAAGATTTATTTTCTTTTTATAATTATATTTATAATTCAGTACAATTTAATCATTTATTATGGATTTAATTTATCTAAAAAAATTATATACTCTATTTTTTAAAATACTGGATTAATTCAATTCAGATATAAATGTATTAAAATTAATGTAAATTAATTATGGTTGTTAAAAAACTTCATTGTTTATTAATGAATAGAATGAATTTACTATGTCTTTATTTTTTTATTAGTAACTAATTAATAAAAAAAGTAAAATATAAATTCATATTAAAAAAGATACACATTAAACATCATATTCGTTAAGTATTATTAAATCATGTTTTACTTATATTGAATTGTTTGACAAATTCGTTACACTATAAACCATTTAAATGTATCTAATTTTTTTTAAGTGAAACAAAAAAAACAGTTAAAAAAATAAATCAATCAAATGTAGATAAACAAAATGTATTACTATTTGTTAATCATATTTCTTGTAACATGTTATTATATTATCTATTACCAAAATTATAATACAAAAATAAGAAAATAAGAAATATTAATAAATAAATAAGTTCAAATTATAGTAAGATAAATAAATATTCTGATTATGTAAAAACAAATTATAGATTAATTTGAATAACTGAAATGGCAATTCTTTAAAATACTTGGTTGATAAAAGTTTCATTTGGTTATCAATAAGTATTTTAATAGTAAATATTTTTTATTTTTGTAATATTATTGTTCATAATTATTCGACGATTTATAAAATATTTGTATCAATGATATATCTATATTTTTTATTTAAGTGAAAATTATTATTTATAGGTTCTGTAATTTTAGTAAATAAATGTACGCTTTTTTATATTTATATCGTTAGACACTTATTGCACATTTTATAAAACACATTAAATTGATTATTGATTTAGTTTTTAATAATAAACTTGAATGGTAGCAAAAAAAATTATAATGTAATAAATATTTTTCACATTTAATACTCATTTTTGTAAAGAGTTCTTAATTTACTTTTGTATTCACAATTTAATACAGCTTATGTAGTAGTATTCTAATTAAACAACGTTAAGAAATTTTGTAGTTTAACCAATTTTAAATTCAATTAAAATTTTTATTTTAGTTTTTGAAATCAAATATATTTGCATGAATAAAACTTAAATGTAATTTTTGAAATTTATTAGAAACTATTATTATTGATTTATAATATATGGACAGCATTTTTTGAAATTCTATGAAGATTTCAATATACAGTTTTAGAGACAATATGAGATTTTTTATAATTAACAATATTCTGTACTCTCTTAAATAAATGAAAATATGGAATATCTTAAATAGATATAATAATTCTTTATTTATTAAAATATTTTGATTAATTATATTAATATGAAGTTTAATAAGCTTATGTAATTTTTGGAGAAGTATATAAGAAAATTAATATTTTATATTCAATGAAAATTTTTTTTTATTATACGAATTATGACAATTTTATATATATCTTTTTCTGTGGTTAACTCCTTATCTACGGCTGATGCTCGTAGTGATCTGACTCCTGTAAGATAAAGTGAAAAGGCGGGGGATAACCCTGGAAAAGTGCCAGAAAATAAAGCTTTTTATCTACGCGCCTGCTCAATTACGACAAGAAAAAGAGGATTGTAAGCGACGGTTACAAGCGTAGAAAATCAGCTAAGAACTACCCATTACTATTAAAAAAAATAGAAAAGAGAGAAAGAGAGAGAGGGTTGGACACAATCACTACTTATTCTAATCCAGATACACCGCTCGTTTTACGCCAAAATATTTTTTTTATAATTTCAATACGCCTAACGCCGCGAGCTTGTGAGAACAAAAAAATTCGAACAGGAAGAAGAATACGAATATCAAAAAAAACGAACTCTCGCGGCCAAGCTTCTAATCCTCTCCACCCCGACTAAAATAGGGATTTAATATGTATCAATAAGGGTTGTATAGAGAGCAGATTTTCTTGTTCAATCAAAAAAAATTTATTCTATTGATACAATTGTTGGTTACAGTTACATGAATTAAATACTGTTCGTGGGATCGTGCCATAATCTGTTCTTCAATCCCAGCTGTTTTCTTGATTATGGCGATTGGTACAATCCCGACCTCTTGGTACTCCTCGTATTCCGCACTAACTACAGAGGTGTACGGGCTGGAGCGCAACCGGGTGCGGTCCCTTGAAGGTTGCGCATTTGTGCCTCCGCCCTATCGCACAAATGTGTTTATTGTGCATTTCCTCGGCGTTCTTCCGGGGCTTCAACTGGAAATTTGCAATGTATAGTAGTACTTTTGCAACTACAGGTTGCCGTTTCTAGGCCGACTGATGCTGGGACGCCTCCAGGTTCGTTCAGTGATGAAAAGATCGAATTTTTCCACGGATTGATGAAACATCCTTCTAGGCCTGCCGGAACATTTGTCTTCTCCCATTTCCTCAGTCAAAATACTGAAAGAGTGCGTCGAAATTGGATCGCAATACGAAAAATTAATGTGAAAAAAATACATTAAAAAAATATAACCAATCAAGGCGAAGTTCATACAACAGCACCTAAGGAGAGACCGGATGAGACGATAGAGCAGAAAACGCAAGACAATATGGAATGCAGTGGAATCCTAAGTGATGGAATTAATCAAACAAAACAGGAAGAGTATGAACTGAATTTTTTATTAAGTGATAAAGAAGATGTTCGGGTTGATAACAGCGTATTTTCTTTGTTTGATTGCTAAAGCCGGTGAATTACAGCAAGAACCTCATACGTACATTGTTCGAGATCTCTTGTGAACATTTATCGAGATAACGACAAATGTATTTAGTAGAAACAAGGTGTTGAATCGAATCAAGTATAAAACTGTTGATTTACTTTTAAAAACTGCTTAATTATGTACAAAAATTGAAGCTTTTTGAGCAATGGTTTGAGAGATAATGAACCTCACTTACATTTTCGCTTGGCACGTTACCTCTCGTTTTGTTATATACAGTCTAGTACAAACTTGTACGGATTATGCTATTCTTAATTTACGGAATTTCCCAACGGTCATTTCCATATTTTCATCGAAAATTATAAGTCTTAGTCCGTCTCCCCCAATATGCACCTCATTTACTTTATTTTTATTTGTCTCGTGTATGACTCAGACGTACCTGTTTCAAAACGGCTCCACCCACTCATACACACGAACAGGTATACGAAACAGGTACACAGCTGAACAGAACACATAGAAGAAGAAACGATTGACACAACACACAGCGAAAGTATTTTTGTACAAAATAAAACAACCCACAATAGTAAAATTTAAAAATTTATTAATCATAAATATGACGAATTAACGAAAAAAAATTACGTATGTACAAAATACATAGGACAACTAGCCACAAATTATGTAAATTACGTTAAAAATTACAAAATAAAGATAATGAGTTGCAGGAATTAAAACACACATATGAAAACGGTTTTTTAGAAAAAATTGAAAAAAATCGAAATAATGTATACAAAAATTTTATCAAATCTCAACTAAGAAATTGTTTAAAACAAGCTAGTGGCAAATTATGGACAGTTGACGATGAAGTTTCGCGATAATTCTTTATAAAAGCAGTCCTCGATTGTATAAATATTTGAGAGTTTATTTTGAATTACCTTCAAAAGGTTCAATCAAATCTATTTTATAATCAATTCCATTCGAAGCAGGTGTTAACGCATCAATTATTAATTTATTAAAAGAAAGGGTCAAAACAATGGGTAATCGTGAGAAATTATGTCGTGTTCAATTTGATGAGATTCATTTAATTCAATTATTGCATTACAAACCAAAAAAAAAAAAATAATTGGTATCATTTATCAATCCGTGGCTATATTATTCCCAGACAATTTATTATTAATTTTATATAATCGAATATATATATACGTTTACAAATTTATAGATTTGTAGTATATTATGCAAATAAGCAGTAAAAGCTAGAGGAAAACTTCCTTTCGAGCGTGCTCAAAAAAGAATGAAACTGAAAATTTTTAACTTGCACTTGAATAGTGGGAGACGACAGGTAGAAGAAGTATGCAACAAACAAAAAACTATGGAAAAAAGGGGCAGTTAGTCGGCATTGAGTAGCCAAGTAACACACGACATTCTCTCTTGAATTATTTCTGCAATTTATGAATAAACATCTGTCATCTCATTCAATATTTGTGTGTTTTATTGAAAAGGTTACCCTTAATTAATTTTAAGTTTAACAAAATTTACACTTGATTTGTAAGTGATTGTGGGTAAATTTAAAAAAAATTAAAGGTATGCGAAAACCAAAACGTGTCAAATTTAGTATTAATTGAGATAAAGGATAAAACAATTATAAAAGATAATGAGCTCATAAATATTAGGCTACAAGTTAATAGGGACTAAAATATAATTATTAATTGATAATATATTGAATTTATAGTACAAGCTACTTAAAATGTAAGACTTTTTATATCAACTCTTGTATTAAGAGAGCAATATTGTAAAAATATATTATTGTTAAAATGATAATTGTAAAATTACATAGTTATTAAGAATAATAATATATGTTCTGGATAGAACACTTAAAAAACAATAAAAAAAGTTAAATTAAATAGAAAAAGGGTGAGGTATAAATAAATGAAACGAAGGTTTTCTTGAAATCCGCATTAAATGATAGAATGTTTATTAAACAAATTGTTACCTCGGACAAAAAAACCCCCAGTGGGAGGAAAAGCCGTCTGCAGATTCTTCTCACATTCGCAGCCTCCGCGCAGGCTGCGCCGCTAGCCGCCACAATCCGTTGAACAAATAGGAGAGGAGGCTATTCAACACCGCTGCAGGTGAATCCGCCGAGATAGTAAAAAAAAGGGATAGAAACGTCCTCCGCGACACTGCTCTGCGTCGCCGACGTCCCAACTCTCCGCCACTGCAAGGAACCGGGTTATATTTTACAACAAATTCTCATTCGCACACCCGCGAACCCGCGAATACGCTCAATTTTCTCGCGTACGTAACGCGAGTCGCTTTCACAAATTTATAGAGATTCGAAGTTACAACAACGCACAAACTCAAGCACAATTCCGCTGAAATCACAAAACGTTGTTGCCGGTTGTAAGTTCGAAAACCTAATGTCACCGCGTCTCAAAAATGCAACACGGAAAAATCCCAGTCCAAGCGTCCCTTTTGCTTAAATTACCGAGATTAAAACTAGGAAATAGCCGACGGTGTAATTTACACCGGCTCATTTTCCGAAGGTCGGGTCAAGACTGAGAGGGACTCATATAAATTCCGTTTCGAATTATACTAGTCCCGAACAATATATATTAATAATTCATATTAGCTTTCCAAATTTTCATGTATTATTGAAATGTGTATAAAATTATGTAATATATTATTAGAATTATTATCATTATAATTATATATGAAATGATTTTATTATTAGAATAATATATGTAATTAAATGAAATAAATATAAGTCTTTAATTCTTTGCATCATCCTTTTATTAATATTAAGCTACACAAAATGAATGTTCATCCATGTTAAATAAATACAATTATCTTATATATTCTAATAACTTTTATGAGACATAAACAATAATATAAGAAAAAATACACTTACAAAATTCAACAATTAAGCAAAACCAATATCTTTCCACAGATTTGCATAAAGATGTTGTTCATTTGCAGACTAAAGTTTTGATTTATATTTTGATATAAATATATTAAAAGAAGTCTTTCGTAAAAGTCCGCTTCTATAATGCGAATATTTTCGTCGTGTTATGAATAGTTGTTTTTATATGGATTTTGAAATAATAAAGTGCCTTTTTTAATATTACTTGTATGTATATTTACAGTCTTACATAGAACGAAAATTACAATGTTGCACCTATTACAGGTCACAAATGAAATCAATGGTTAATACATGATAACACCTCTTATTTAAACCTTTTTCGAGAGTAGCTCCGCCGACGCACATTAGTAATTTCCAAGAGAAGGAGTGGGGCGGACTACTGCTTGGCTTAAACTCGGGTTTTCCCAAATTCAATCACTTAATCCGCACAATATCGGAGTTTCCTTGCATTTTACAATTTGCACCGTTATTTACATATTACTAGAGCAGAAACAGATGTCCTATAAAATAACTTCTTTGAAAGACTTGAATATTTGTATTAAACATAATATTTTTAATAATAACTCAATTTTTAAATTTGCACAAATATATAAAATATATCTTTAAAAATAATAATAAGTTTATTCACCGGTAATTTACACTTTATTGAACTAAATATGTTGATTTTCTAGCAATAACAAATAAATAAAATATTTTAAAATATAAAATCATTTTAATAATAATAAATGTTATCACTGAAAACTTAAAATAATAATAAGTTTATTTGCTGGTAATTTACACTTTTATTAAACTTTTTGGTAAATTTATTAGGCGAACACGCATTATTTTTTAAAGAACTTTTCTCACTGTCATAAAATTTTAAGAAATGAGAAGCAAAAATATGTGCCAGATTATCAGTGTCGGCTCACGAACACTTGTACATGGGTATTTGTTTCCAATCTTCCCATTTACATTTGAACCTTTCTGGTGTATAGTATTAAAAAATTAAGATTTCACGAATATAGAAAAGCAGTTAATTAATGTGTATATGTTAATTATGTGTTGATAAATTTGTAAGTTTCAATTACTATTGTAAAAAATGGAAATACTTTATTTTTTAAATTAAAATATCATTATTAACCCGTAATTTCCATTTTTAAATTACATGCATAGAATGTAATAAATTATTTCAGATCGAGTTTCTATCTAAATAGAAATGACTTAGTGGAATTTTATGTTTTCGTATAAGATATGTATGTATTCGCATTTAAAGTGTGATGGTAAAATAAAATATTAATTTTAAGTATTTTATTGACTACATATTGCATTATAAACTATTGTATCCTAAATATTTTTAAAATAAGTATTTATATAAATAATGTTTTTTCTCTGTTTTTATTTTATTTTAGTAATCATAAAAAAATGCTATTATTTATGAAAGCATTACAGACGTTAAGTTTTTAAATAATAAATAAAATAAAAACAATATATAAAATTGAGTTTTTTAGTAATTAAATTAAGTAAATACGTAATCAAAATAAAAAATCTCTTTCCATGGTCCTTCGAGCCGGATTTAAAGTTTAATAAAAAAGAAATGAAACTCAATCTAATCACCGAAGCTAGTGGACTCATCAGTGCTCATAAGTATGGATTCATCATTTGCAAGGGTAAGAAGGAAAGGTCAATAAATTCGAGTATCCAGCATATTACGAGTCCTCATCCACCTTCAAAAATCAAAGGGTAAGCTCGCTTATAAATAAATCGCCAGTTTAAACTCCAAAGTTGATTCGTTGTGTCCCTTTTCACACAACAAAATTAAAAAATGAGCATGGAAATTAGATAAAGCAATTAAATAATAAGCGCGAAATTATTAAAGGTCAATTAAAAGTATTTCGTACGTTCTTAACAAAATATAAAACGGAAACCCCTAATCTATTCAAAATAAAAATCCGCCTGGATAAATTAAAAATTACGTATAGTACCTTCGATGATGTTCAGGAAGAAATTGAACTGATTGACGAAACAAATCGTGAATTACAAGAAATCAAAAGAAACCAAATCCAGGACGAGTATTTAGATTTCCTCACAGAATCCAAAGAGTTAATAGCGAAAATCGAAACCGAACAATTGCATACAACCGCGATAGAAAATGCGCAGAATAATGGTTACCAAACTTCGTCGGAAACATCTAAGAGAAGAAAATTAAAATTACCAGAAGCTTCGATTCCACAATTTAGCGGCCGGTACGAAGACTGGTTATCGTTTAAAGATTCATTCTCATCATTAATAGACAAGGAAGAAGATCTTACTAATTTAGAGAAACTACAATATTAAAATCATTTTTAATTTAAAATCATTTGTAAATGGTGAAGCTACAAATAAAATAAAGTCAATTACGATGATCGGAACTAATTATAAAAGTGCATGCAAAATATTAGAAAACGCATATCAAAATGAGAGATTGATTAAAAGTAAACTTTTGAGTTTACTATTACGTCTGCCGGTTCAAGAATGCAAATCCGCGGAAGGCCTAACGAAACTCATAGATGACACGCGTCAACATGTTGAATCCTTGAAATCTTTAAAAATAACGATCGCAGAGGAATTTCTAGTGCAAAATCTAGAAGAAAAACTGCATAAAAACATGCTCGAAAAATGAGAAGAAACTCTGACCGATAAATTTCCTTCACTAAACCAGATGTTGCAATTTTTACAAAAAACTGCCACGCGTCTAAGTTTGAAGAAAGAAGAATTAGTTCTAATACAAATGAAAGCCACCAAAAGAAGCTAAAATCAGCTAAGGAAAAATCAACCAAACGTCAGCAGACTCTAGTTACATCGGGCTACAATTAATGCGCCCTCTGTAATGAAAAATGGCATCCAATATGGCTATGCAATAAATTTAAGGAGTTAAGCATCGAGAATCGCCTAAAGGTAGTGAAGGATTCCACCTTATGTATCATTTGCTTACGTGGTCATGGGAAAAAACCATGCAAATTTACAAATGGCATAAGCTATGATCAACCGTCGAATTTTCTATTGCATGATCATAACGAATAAAACCTAATCCCTACAGGAATCGGCTCGCAGTGCAACACCGCGTCAATAAGATTATCGAATAATTTAATGACGAACGCACTAATAAATATAGAAAACAAGCAGAAATGTAAGGTAAAATGTCGAGCCTTGTTAGATACCTGCTCTACAATAAATTTAATTACCGAAAGATTTGCTAAAGGATTGAAATTAGACAAAAGAGCATGTCTGTATGGGCGTTAAACGAATTAAAAACAGAAGCAAGAAATATAGTAACTACTAAGATAATGTTTCGTTGTAGCAATTTTAGCACTATTTTAGAATTTCTCGCCGTCAAGAGCATAACAAATAACGCGCCTGACGAAATTATGGACAGAAAATCTATAAAAAGTCCCTCATATATAAATCTTGCAGATCCCGAATTTCATAAATCAGCACCAGTTGATGCGCTTTTGGCGTCGGGACCAACTTTGTCATCTCTTTGGACAAATAAATTTGCGAGAAGAAAACGCTAATTTATATCTGCAAGAAACTAGATTTGAATGGATTCTGGGAGGAATGATAAAAGAACGGGAGAGCGGAAGAGATGCTGTATGCAACACAATTGAATTACATGATCAATTACAAAGATTTTGGGAAACAGAAGAAATTCCGCCGACGAGACACCTGTCAAAAGAAGAGCAAGAGTGCGAAAACCATTTTTTAAACACTGTCGAGATAAAACTGGAAGGTTTGTCATCTCTCTACCGTTCAAGACAAATCCAAGTTGCCTCGGAGAATCGCGTATGATAGCAACAAAACGATTGAATTTATTAAATTAAAAATTTAAAAAATCTCCCGATCTTCATAAAGAATATGACACCGTAATGCAAGAATATATCTCTTTGGGTCACATGTCAAGAGTAGAAGATCCCGTAAATTCAGCATTTTTTTGCCTCATCAAGCAGTGATTAAGGAGTCTAGTTGTATAACGAGATTAAGAGTTATATTTGACGGCTCCGCAAAATCATCTAGTGGAATTTCTCTTAATGATATTCTTATGACTGGACCAACGATACAAGATGATGTATTTTCACTTCTACTAGGTTTTCGACTACACGAATACGTTATAACAGCCGATATCAAAAAGATGTATCGACAAATTATAGTGGAAAAGGAAGAAAGAAAATATCAGCGAATCGTATGAAAAACAAACGAGGAAATTAAGACATTCGAGTTGAATACGTTAACTTTCGGTTTAGCTTCTGCTCCATTCATTGTAATTCGATGTTTGAAAAAACTTGCAGAAGATGAGGAACATAATTATCCAGCTACAGCCAATATATTAAAACGGGATATGTATGTAGATAATCTCATCACCGGGGCTGACACGTTGGAAGAAATAAAACTGATAAAGAAAGAAATGATAGAACTACTAAAAAAGGGCAAGTTTCATCTTCGACAATGGACCGCGAATGATGCTGAAATTTTAGCTGACTTATCCCCAGAAGAAATAAATACACAAGTTGAACTCGATAAAAATTCGACACTTAAGACACTAGGGATTTTTTGGAATGCGAAAACGGACAGCATCACATATACTGTGTGTCCGATCAACGCAAATTCGGCAAAAACTAAGCGAAAAATCTTCTCACAGATCGCAAAGATATTTGACCCACTTGGCTTATTAAGCCCTATTGTATTATATGCTAAAGGAATCATCCAAGAAGCTTGGAAGGAAAAATTAAACTGGGGTGATAATGTTCCAAATAAAATTTTCACGCAATAGCATGATTTTTGCGAAGAGCTACCGCTAATAAACAATGTCTAAAAGAAAAATGTATTCTGCTAACAAACAATTAGTTCACCTTCATGGATTTTGCGATGCTAGCATGAGGGGATATGGAGCATGTATCTACATAAGATCAGTGAAGGATAATAAGCTAATTAATACTGCAACTCCTCTACAATGCTATGAAATCAAACGAAGACGCGTCACTTTCCAAATTTACGCGAGATAACAAAATAAAATGGCATTTTATTCCACCATTATCACCACATTTCGGGGGCCTGTGGGAATCGACGGTGAAATCATTCAAACACCATCTTAAGCGCGTAGTTAGTGATTGTTTATTTACATTCGAGCAATTTAATACCTTTATAATAGAGGTGGAAGCAATTTTGAACTCCCGTCCGCTCACCCCCTTATCATCGGACCCCAATGATTCCCCCGCTCTAACTCCTGCTCATTTTTTAACTGGCGATCTTTTAGCGAGTTTACCGGAAACTGATTTACGTGAAATTAATAATAATAAACTATCCTAATGGCAACAAATTACCAAGGTTCGTCAGCATTTTTGGTCCAGATGGTACAAAGAATATCTAAATCAGTTGAACATACGGCACAAATGGAGAAAGGGAGAACATACAGTGAAGAAAAATGATATTGTTATTATAAAAGAAGACAATTTGCCATCAATGCAATCGATACTCGGCCGCATCATAGATATTTATCTGGGAAATGACGGTATACTACGAGCAGTGACTATAAAAACTGAAAAACCCCAATTAAAGCGCAGTGTCAAGAAGGTTGCATTGTTGCCAATTGAAGACAATTACGAAAAAAAAGGCATAGCCACCAAAGTGACTTCTTAATAACCCGTTGTTATTATATCTGCACATTAAAATCTAGCGATAATTCTTTCAAATAATATCACTATGTTTCAGAAATTCTTTGTATCTACTATTCATCAGCTATTATAATATGAAATCACTGTTATCAATGATTATAATTATATTCTCTCATCCTCCGACGGAATAAAGGTTAAGAGTTGTTTTACGATTAGTCGCGAATATTGTAGTAATACATCGAATCTATTTATTCTTTTTTCACATGTTTAATATTAGTTCTCCTGTCAATATATAAAAAAGGGATGTAATGTGTTAATTTGTTGATCGATAATCTCTCAACGAGGGGGGGGGGAGTATGTGCGGTAAACTCACAAGCAAATGAAAATACTAGCTAAGTGCACATTCCGGAGAATTATCCACCAACTCGTCCCTCCCCCTGCAGGAAGGTGCACCTTATGAGCCCCCTCCCACGTATTACAGGTAGATGCGCCTTCCATGATACCGATCTCATGATGAGTGTCACCGCAGGGGATGATCGGAATTCTGGTGATTAGACCAGGGAAATACCTGATATCTAGACAAAATTTTGCAAAATTACGGATTTCGCAGAACAGAAAATTAATGATTTTAGTTATCTTATGCGAGTGGAATATCGGTCAAACACTAATGTGTCTCGACCGCGCCCATCGAATAAAATAACCGTCGCATCTATTGTTTGAGTTTTCCCATATAATTTTGTATAAGAAATATCGAGGAACTATGCGTTTAGAGTTTGTAAGAGACAACAGTCTCGCGAAAACCTCTTCGCTGTATAGATCTTGTAAATACAACAAATAAATTCGTATAAAAACCTACACCTTGTTCCCAATTAATCAACGTCACCTCAAATAAATTATATTCTAATACCTAGAATATAAGGTTTTGCGCATTATAGTGAGTGGAAACTGTAAAAAATATTTATATACACAAACATCAAAAACGTGCATCTCTTTCCAATAATTTCTAAATTTAATTTTTCTCTCTAACTTGTTCTATAGTACGTATTATTTTTTCTTATTAATTCGTATTAATATGTAGATTATTATTAAAGAAAAAAAGTTACATAATTATGATTATTTAAAATATTTTTTAGACATTAATAAACATTCTGTGATAACTTAATCTAAAAGAAAGAATATAAGTTACTTACTCACCTTAAAAAATCACTTGATTATCTGACAAAATTAATTTTAAACTGATTTAAGAGAAATCAATTCTGCGTTTTTATTATTTCAACTATTTTTGTATAATCAGTTTAGATACATCGTTATAATTCTTGTAAACGCGATTACAAGACGTTACAAATTATGTTTTAAGTAATTTTTATTTTATTATTACAAATGTCGAAACATATATTTAAATACTTCCATTATATATTTGTTTTATCTTTGAATTAACAAATGGCAAATATTTTCTTTCTTTATCTAAACTACGAATATATTTATAAAATCGCGTAAAATGTGTATTTCATTTTTTTCTTTAGATAGTAAATGCAAAATTGACTCAATTGACTATATTTTATTTATATATATTTACTATCTTTTTTTTTTTTAAATCTCATATTTTGAACAAAATTATTAATAGTTCAAAAAATAAAAAATAAGACGAATTGAGAAGTACATCTTTTCATTTGTCGTTTCGCGCGCAATGATTCGATAAAACCATCGATATTAGTGTTATTCAATATTTTTTTTATAATAAATATGTCGCAAATAATACACAAGTATCATAAATAAATTTTTTCATTTTCCCTCGCTTTCATATAATTAATAATAAGGCGCTATAATAATTTGTATATTCTACAGAAAACAGAAGAAAGTGTGAAATATTAAATATGAGAGATTCTAGTATTCAACGCATAAAAAGGCTAATTTCTAATTCATTTATTTATAAATTATGAAGAAAAATCATCAATTCGACTCGCAACATTATGATAACAAAAAAAGAATAATCCTTATGGAGACATTTTGTTTTGGAGAGGTGTATATTATGTTATTCTTACAGAAGATGCGAAAGTATAATTATTACAATAATTACATGATAGTGAATTTTTTACAGTGAATTGTAAATTATTATTTTTTATAATTATTTTTGAAAAATTGTATTTATCAATATGTATGTTTACACGATTATATACTATACAGCAATTAGGGATCTAAAATCAAATAAGTTTTACATGTACCTATTTCTTTCAAATAAAGTATTTAATCAAGTTTGTTTTCTTTTTCTTTTGTTTTTCAAATAGTGCAAACATGTAATTACAGCTATAGTCGTATGCATGCTTATAAAGATATTTAAATAATTAAAGTTGTAATTGCAATTCATTCGCATTTTTCATAAAAATAAAATGTAACTATTTTTTAAAACTATTGTATGATATTATTTCTCAATACTCGAGCTTATCTATAAACATATACTTTTTAAATATAAATATAAAATTACTTTTAAGTCAATCAAATAAAATAATTGTTTATTTGTATAAAAAAAAGTATACATTAAATTATATTTAAGCTATGGTTTTATTGATTTATTATTAATTATACCCATAAATCGTATTTTAATACTGAATGAAATTTAGTGATAAATAGTTAAAAAAAAAACCAATAAATAGATATTTTTAAATTAATAAAATTAATACACGAAACAGTATCACAACGGTTTATATTATACTCTGTCTTTGATTTTAGAACCCTTGCATATTAACAATGATGGAAGATAGATCAGAGCACTGAATCCACTGGATAAGTACTTAATAACACGAATTGTGAATGACTTCAACTATTTCAAAAATTTCAAACGTATATTATGTAGCCCATGATATTTCTAGAATATCTTTCTGTTAGATATATTAAAAAAAAAACATTGTTGTTTTTTCGTTAATTTTATATTATGCTCAGGTCGCATGTTTGTTTTATATGAATATGTAATTATGGAATCTGCACAATAATGTTTAATTCACCAAAAAATAGTACGTTTTCACGTCTTTGAACACTTGAAAATAGTAAAAAATTATAAGACTGTTTATACGAATACTACATATATTATGCCGGATACGTAAATAGCAAAGAAGTCTTTAAAGGGTATATGTGTTACGACACCTTATTTGTAAAGAAACTCAACATAGAATTGGACACAGATATTACAATAATTATATTACTTGAGTGTAAAAGTTAGCCCAGTTCTACAATTTAGATAATTTCAGAAAGTTATTTGTACACTGTTAAAGGCAGCACATTATTAAAATTAAAAACAAATTTTAATAACAATTGTAATTTCAACTCATTCCAAAGATTCTATTGTATACTTAATTGTACAATAAATGTAAGTATAATGAAATTTTAGTTGATTAAGGCTCACTAAATTAAAAAAATTATACTGAATTTCAATTTTAAAGAGTAATAACCTAAAGTATAATACTATATAAAAAAAAATTTAAGCTTTAAAAGATACTTTTTATTTTGATCTTTTTAAAAAATAAAACTTAGTAATAGTAAAAAAAAAATACTCTGTTGAATAAACAATAAATGAATTTTTGAATATAATGTCAAATACTGAAGTATAGTATTTTCAAAGTTTAAGATGAGCAGCGAATCATTATTTCCAAATCAAGACGTTGAATTTTTTATTTTAAAAAATCGAGCATGATAAATAGTTATAAAAATAAAACTAATTTTGTAATAATTCAGTTACATATATTCTATTACAAAATAAAATATTTTTTTAAATCTTCTAATTATTAATTGATGAATTTATTATTATACATTTTTAAATTAGTGTATTAGACATGCAAAGGGAATTTAAGAGCATGTAAAATATTTCAGAAAAACAAACTATAATATTTATAAGGAAATAAATTTATTCGTATATTTATTATCGTCATTTGTGAATTTATTGAGAATTATTGCAATTCAAGATTCACTTATGATAGACGTGCATATATATTGAGAGTAAAAACATACTTATTACATATCTATTGTATATTTTACGATATAAAGGTGGGTTGGTAAGAATTTAATAGAACTCTTATTGTCTTTATGTAATAAAAATTATAGGTTAAATATTTTAAATTAAATTTAGTTTTGGAGAAATTTTGGTAATCAAGTAATTACACTGTAATTTGAAAAGCATTTATAAAAATTAGTGAAACGAGCGTTAAATTAATAAATTATTTTATTAAATTTATTTTATTAAAAAAAAATTGAATATTTGATATTTTTGAAAGTGGAGATATATTAATTGAACACAGTTTCATAAATAAATAAAGTTTTGAGAGAATATGATTATTTTCATAAGTACTTAATAATTATAAATATTATATCCGAAGTCTATTATGATATTTTTAAAGTTTTGCAAATATATATTCCACTCTATAATGACTAAGATATTGTTTAGTAAGATACATTTTAATTTTTTTGTTATAAAAATGTTAAATATTGTCTGCTACAGTCTTCAATCAAATTTTGACTGTTAATTATTAATTAATAATTTTTCAATAATCATGAGCATAATGATTTGAAAATAAAACAAGTTGTTTTTAAGAAAGTTAATTTAGTTCCAAAATTTAAGAAAATTGAAAAGCAGGAAAAACCGCGAATCTATTACAAGTTACAAAAGATAATTGCGATAGAAATTAAAATTTCAATACAATGTTAAATGTTTGTCGAAAAAGTTTAAAATAAATGATGTCAACTTTTCAGTGCTTGAAAAAAATGAAATGAAAAATGAAACGAGTAATAAAGGATTTACGTGAGATTTACACATAAATATAGATAAAACATCATGTAAATTTCAGAGGATGTGATTATAAGAATTAAACGAAAATATATGTTTTTTTTTTTTTAAAAACTAAAGTTATTTATTTTATCTAATTATAAATGTAGAAGAGTCTACTGTTGTCACGTATGTATAATATTGACTTTTTGATCTAGTTTAAACTTGTACTATTGTACTAGAATTATTATGTAATTTTATGTATTAACATGATTTATTAAATTGTAAATTGATATTATAATTATTTAAATCGTACTTTTCATACTGTTGTATGGAAAATCGATTTATTCTTTTTTCGATTAACATTGATTATGTGATTGTATCAAGAAACAGCTTTTTGAATACTTTTTGAAATGTTGGAGTACGAGTATGCAAGTAGTGTAAATTTGCGAAAGATTATTATTAGGTACATCCATTGAAAAAGCTTATGTTAACATACTTCATGTTGTAACGGCATATATGAAAGAGAAAGACAGGGAACAATGAAGATCATCATCACGAGATATCAACTCGTTACAATAAAAAAATATCTGTGTCCAATATAAATCTATTTGTACAATGTAGATTTAAATTTCTCTTTCTCACTAAAAAATTCTAGATAGTAAAAATGATTATGTTTTCTTATCACTTGTATTTTTCTTTAAGCTTGTGCAAAAAAGAAAAAAAACATATATTATAACGATACAGCTCTAGTTAATTAAAATTAAATCTCTCTCTTATGTCATGTATTGTCGGCGTATAAGCTTTTGATAAACATTGCACGATGAAAACTAAGTAATACAATTATATAAAACGTACGAAATGTGATATTATCACCGCAAATTTTGACTGGTATTACGACATGTTTAATATATCGTAAAATGAATTATATTTGTTCTTTATAGTTTCTTTTTCATCTTTCATATAAATACTCCATGATTCTATACACGATATATTCAATTATATCTTGAAAGTGTAATATATATATGTATATGTATACATATATTACTTATATAAATATATTCGTTTTGAATTCTCTTTAATTTTTTTTTTACCGGTGTTTAAATACATTTTCAGCTACGACAGACCATTCTTTATAGATTAGCTTAAAACCCGGTTCGATAGATTAAGTAAATAATTTATTGCTAAGTAATTTGACTGGGATCATTTCTTCGTTTTTCATGCTCGCTCACACATATATATTCGATTCTCAATAATTAATTTTATTTTACATATTTTAAGCACATGTAAAATAAAATAAAAAAATAAATTACTCCAAACAAGGAGACAATAATGACAATTATATCGTTATAATTTTTCGCTCCCATCATTATTTCACACAATTTAAATACATAACTTATATACAATTTATCGTCGTGCCACGTAATAAACCATTAAATTCATTTTCTTACAATTAATATATTTTACAGTCGAGCGTCAAGCAAATATTAAAACTGATCATTGCAACCACTTGCTTTATATAAAGTTCAGGGGTCGATCATATGTATACTTTAAATAATACTATTTGAATGAAACATAAAAAATTTATATACTTCTCCGACGTAAATTGTAAAATAATATACATTTATAATAACATATGAAAAAGTAGAGAACAATAATTCGTAAGGTAATCGACGGCACAATATAATATATAATTTCTAATGTATACCTTTTTACATGATCTTTTTCTCTCTTTTTCACGTATATAATAATGTATATAATGGTTAGTAATTAGAAATGAGATAAAAAAATTTACAAAAAACTTTCTTTCACCTTTAAAGCGAAGCCAGTCTCTTTAATTTATTTTTTAATTGTTGTTAAAGGTTATATAAAAACGGCACGCACAAAAAAGATACAGGTGGTATTCCTGTAATACTATAATATTTAATTGTGTATTATGTAGTATACGTGCACGAATGTATGTGTGCATGAATATATGAATGCGTATGTTTGTAAGTATGTATGTATAAGTATGTATGTATTTATGTATGTACGTATGTGTATCTTATTCTTGTGTACGTCAGAGAAAAACAGTGTGTGCATGTCATATGTGAATTTATGATTTGACGTGTTGATATATGTATATATACATATATAATGTACACAGGCAGTACAGTGAAATCTTTATTACACTTAAAACTGCAATTGCATTTTGTTTCCCTACCTTTTAACTTTTGCTTCAAATCCCTCATTCGTTCATTCATCTATTAAAAAATATGTATCAAGACTGTACATATAAGGTCAAAAAATTCTTATGGTAACTTTTCGGGGAAAAAGTCACATATATAAAGCAATATATAGATCATCGTGAAAATGTTACAAGGACTATCATCTATCAGTTTTTTTTTCGCAATCACTCGAAGGGTCTCGATTTTATAGATGCGCTTATATATCACTTTATTATTGTGAAATATAAATGGTGATTTTATCTCGATCGTGCGGAAAACGTAAAATTATTTCTTAGGCCAGTAATGTCGTTTTCTTTTCACCACGGATTTAAGAGTCGTAAGATGAGGATCCGTGATCGTGCGCAGGACTGGGTGGCGTGGATGGATTCGAACTATTGTTGGAAGCTATCGAGTGCCGTGGACTTCCTCCAGATATGTGCTCCTATTTAATGAAACATCAATCAAACATTTCCATTTTCGAATATTGGCCACTCCGTATATAATTATATTCGTTATATAAGAATAACTTTCTAACAAGTATAATTATTGAGAAAATCTTAATCTTTGCAACCTTATAATGATATTATTATAATTATAATTATAATTGATATTTTTAATATTTTTATATTTTTTGTCACAAAAAAAAAAAAAAAAAATTATTAACTTGTTTATTTATATAGGGAAAGGAAATTGGTTTTATTAAAAGTGTAATTTAAATACTTTTCACTATTATTCCAAATTTTATGAAATTATCTTTCAATAGTTTCTTTTTTAATGACTATAAATTAAAAATATTAATCACCAAAATAATAAATAGACCATAAATTACTTAATTATCCGAAGGTTTATGGTTCCATCATTACAGTTTCACAATACTTGATTTATTCGGTCATTATTTCAGTTAATTTTCGCCAGCCAGCAAGTTTAACCTTCTTTAAAAATAGTTCTCAATGATGTGTATACACGAGTATATTTATAGACTATCATTGTTATTTTTTATGTCTAATTTTTATTATTTTATTTTTGAATAATTTTTTATTTAAACTATAATTTTATTATAAAATCATTAAAATTAATTGAATTTTGAAATATTTAACACTTAAAGTTTAATTTTCTTAATTCATTAATTCAACATTTTATTCTACAATTGTCCTATTTTTGGTAATGAATATTAGCTTTAAATATAAATAAAATGAATAATATATCCATAATATATATGAATAATATCTAAAATAGTTATTGTTTATGTACATTCCTATTAAAAATTTAATTTTAATAATATTTTAAAAACTTAGTTTTATAAAAAAAAATGATAAAAATAAATCAATTCTTTACCTTATCTTGTAACGAAGCAATACTTCCAAGAGAATGAGGTGTATGTGATCTTAAATGTAAAGATTCTGAATCCACCTGATCCACTGGAGTACGTGGCAGTGATGGTGGTGTAGCAGTTGGTCTGGGTGGTGCTGGTCCTCTTCTAGAGGACGTTGAACCTAAATAGCAAAATAAAATTATACTTCAGTATCTTTTTTTATTTCAGTATAGAGTTTTAATAAATAATTATTGTTGTTTTTAATATTTTATAATTGATTAAAAAATAAATATATATCTCTATCAAGATATATATTTAAAATATAAAAGGTATTGTTCACATGTTTTTACAGATTAATTAATGAAATTAAAAAAAAATTTTTTTAAATATTATATTACAAATGTACGAAATTCTTGATGAATTCACTAATTGTACAAATAAAAATTTTTTTAACTAAAAAGCTCAAAAACAATACTCGTTTATAAATAGTTATACATTTCGAACAATGTAAATTTTTACCGTTGTGTGGTGAAAATCCAGAATTTCTAGTCATGTGTGAGCTTAGACGTCTTGTATCTGAAGGTGGATGTCTAGGTGGCAGTGGTGCTGGCTTATTGGGAGGTTGTACTGTTGAACCATAAACCTAAAAAAATAATATATATTTAAGTCATTGATCGCAATGCTGTAAACATCGTCATGCTCTTGTAAGAAAGAACTTACTCGTTGTTGATTACTTTGAAAATGTGAACTAGGGTATGATCCTGAATATTGTTGATCAGCTGTTTCTAGAGTTGTCGGCAAATCTAATAATCTTTGAATCTAATGTAAAAAAAAAAGATTGCAAATAAAATAAATTAATAACAAAATTTAAATAAATTTTGTAACAAAATCAGGTCAAATATATAAATGATTAAAATATACATACTTGAATTCCATTTCCAGGTCCCATATGAGTAATATGATTAAAATTTGTTGGTGCAGATATCATTTTGGAGCGTCTATCAGTTGGGCGGACAGCACGATTACCTTCGCGCAACGAAAATCTTCTTCGTGGTCTAGTTATAGGCCTACCACTTGCATCTATCATCGCTAGATTTAACAGCTCACCTATAGAAATTCAAACAATTTTCATTAAAACATATTTTTATACAGTGTTTTAGTTATATAGTATACTGTTTATATTAATAGAAAAAAATATTAATAATAAAATGTATAGATATCTAACTAATAATAATAATCATTCAATTAATAGTAATAATAATACTTACATTGATGTAAATTACTCAAATATATGACATGTGGCATATCATTGATTATGCAGGTGGTGAGAGATCCTGAAGTATTTAAAGGTTTAGCTTTTTTCACATTAAGTGTTTGTAACCAGTCACCAGCTTGACAATCAAACACATCAATATGTGTATCACTGTAAACCAACAAGTAGCCCTCGCAATAACCTTAAAATTATGTTATCAATTTTATTTTTGTTTTAAAAATTACTTTCTTTATTAAAGAAAAATAGAATTATTTCAACTTACTGACTGCTGTAGGATATGCTGTATACATAATTTCTCTGTCACGACTCTTTCTACCTTGACTATCTACATATACTGCCAATGAATAAAAAGCTAGTAAAAATTCTCCACTTTGTAGTTCAATACATCTAAATGCATCCAAAGCATTAAATGTTAGTAAATTTAAAAGTGCATTCTCTGGATGGACTAAAGCTAAAACAGAATAATATTTAATTGTAATTATTGATGTTTTATTTTTATAAATGTAAAAAAATGTGTATGCTTCCTCAAAAGTTCTTTCAAATTAACATAATTAATATGGATTCCAATATCAAATTAGAATTTTATTTAAAAATAATTATATTAACATTTTGATAATTTATGAATGTGTATGTTAAATTCGCTAAAAAAAATTATTTAATAATTATTCAATACTTTTAATAGAATCAACCAAGATAATTATTTGTAAACTCTTTTTACTAAAAAAATTTAAATTGCATATAATTGTTGCAATGCTATAACGGTGTATTTCAATTCATTTAAAGTCTTTATTAAGTGATATAATGATTCAAAATTAAATTTACAATACAAATAAATTCAAATGATTTTTTAAAATGTCATTAATAATTTAAGTATCAATGTAATCATAGTTTACATTACATTTAATAGGTTCATAAATTTTGACCCCATAACAATAGTTATTTTAATTATTTTTAGACATGCATTCAATCTTTATAGTTTGATGATAATTTCATTTTTATTTATTGTTACCTTTTATTATATATTTTTAGTAACTATTATATTCAATAAAGGCTTGGTGAAAACGAAGCTATACCATCTAAATATCGCAGAAAATCAGAGCGATTTTGACTTATATCTAAAAAATTTCTATATTTCAAAGTATAAAAACATTTTTTGTTTTGTTTTTGTCGTGTTATATATAATATTTTTTGATTCATAAAGAAAATCAACAATAATCCAAAACTTAATAAAAAAACTGCCATATTGTCTGTTGAGAAGATGATATACGTACAAATAGGGTGATGATCTCCTAAAATACTATATATTGAAAATCCGGATGGATAGCCAACACAGAGCCGGCCCTCCGCAAGTACTTGGAGTGTTTGTGCATGGCAAGGCAGCATCAGTTCTCGAACGCGTTTGTGTCGTGCCTTTGTACGGGTTATTTCGTAAATGATGACTTGAGAAGCATTCTAGACAGACAAAGTTACCAATGAGCAATCACCATAGCTTTACACACCTCGCACAGCCAATGCAAATCACAATCACCTGTTTTTTTATAGCCACGCATAAGCAATAAGTTAATGGATTACGTCGCATAACTCCGGTAGTCAATGTTATACATCCTTTCGTCTCGGCGACTTTGATCCACTCAACTTCATCGCCATCCAATGCGCGCACCGGCACCAAACGCACGTGTCGCTGCTTACCACTAAGTACAACGATTAATTGCTCTTCAGTCACGTACTCCAAAAGAAAAATCTTCTTACCTTCGCCGACTCTCGCAATTTCTGTAAATATTAAATTAAAAGGATTGATACGTGGTGCGTAAGATTATTTCTGGGTTATGCTAAATAAAATAGAATTTTTCAATACACTATGTTACGTTTATATCACGTGGATAGGAATCGGTGTAAAAAAAATCCAACAAAATTAAGATTAAAATTTTATTGAAACTTTAAATGTTTGTTTATTTTATGTAAGTTAATTAATATAAAATATTTTTATGAACATTGAAAATGTGAATAGAATAAAGATCATATATATAATAGATATATATATATAGATATAATATATATATTATTACTCGATAAATCAATAAAAAACATTTTTAAATTTGAATTTATTATAGCGATATATTATATTGTACACAAATAAATAATTCTTTTATAAATACACGGCTCAACGAATACCAATGAAATAAATCCAGAGTTATATAAAAAAAAAACCTATAATTTAGCATGTAATATTTATTTAATATATTATAAAATCAATACAATATTAATTCAGATTCACTTTTTTTTATATATAATAATAATAGTTTTATCTTAAGAAAAAATACAAAATCGATAAACAAAATTTCCTTACCACTACGATCTAAATCTAAACAAAACAGGCCTTCCTCAGTACCTATGACTAGACGATCTGGATCGATAATTGCCCCTGACAGTACGTTTTTAATCACAATAAGTGACAATGTATTGTCCAATAATTCTTTCGCACGAAATATCTTTATCAAAAGAAGACATTAAACATTAATGGTAAATTCAATTAAATTATCCGTTTGAATAATATATTAAACATGGTATTAAAAATGATTAAGATAATTAAGATATCATACGGTAGTATTAGGGAGATTATTCCTTTTCAAAATTCGGTGGAGTTCACTCAAGGCCACTACCCATTTAGCTTTTTCACTCTCTGTATCAGCAAGCATTAACGTATGATTCCGCAAACCAGGTGGTTCCAACAAAGATGTTGTTATCTAGTATACAAACATAATTTTATGAGAACGACTTCTTTTAAAGATCAACTACATTTTTTCCGTTGCACTTTATTCTTATCTTTTTCATTAAATTAAATTAAAACTTTTTCCATTTTTTTGATTTAATATTAAAATTTAACCAATATAATTTTATATCATATATTGTAAAATAAAATTGAAAATTATATTCATAGTTCGAATGCAATTTAAAAATATGCAGTTTATTTTATGATATTGAATAACGTAATAATTGATTTAAAATTAAGTTTAATGATTAATTGTATGACTGACTGGATAATATTTTGTACTCATAAAAGTATTGTGTAGTATACCCCTAAGTGTTAATCGACAAAATTAATCGGGATGGACATGGAATTTTTATTCTTTATTTTTAAAGGTATTTTAGGCAAAATAAAAAAGAAAAAAAAGAAAAAAAAGAAAAAAAGAAGAAAAAAAATTGACTTGATTACAGCGTTATTCAATGTTTGTTGTTGCTTAGTTAAACAAATGAATTAATATAAAATAGTATCATTATTATTTTTAATCATTATTGTTTTATTCTAAAAAAAAAGAGAAGATACCACTGTTTTCTAAAAAATTTGAAAGTAATTTAACACAAAATATATTTAAATATAATGCTTTTTACTTGATATTTATTGTAATTCATATTTTTTAAATTATTCTTGCTTAATTAAGCCAGTCAAATTTCAATTTTATTCGATAAATGTTCAAATTTTTAAACATCGTTTCGCATTTAAATCGAAAAAATAGTAATAAAAATTTATTTTTGACAATAATATAAAATTCCGGAATATTTTTTGGCATAAAGAAATTTTTTCTTGAAAATCTTGGTATATTCCTTGGTCAATTACACATTTTATTTAAAAACAGTTCTTGTACCGATGTTATCCTCGTACGATTTACAATAATATATCATGAGGTAAGAATTATTTTGAAAAATTCCAACGAAATTAATCGATTAAATTAGAAACAAAAGTAATGTACAAAACACAGAGTGAGGGGAGGCACGTGATTGTTTGCAAGCGAATGACAAAATGCGATCGGACGAGGATAACGAATCAGTGGGTCCGTTAAAAAAGCACTTTGTTTTAATTGAGGAAGCGGAGGAGGAGGAGGAGGAGGAGGAGGAGGAGGAGGAGGAGGCTTACTCACCCTAAAAATACAGGGAATGTCCTTTTTCGTCGCATGTATGACGTCGGAGTCGCGCACCGAGCTGACGCTGAACTCCTCGTCTCGCATGTCAAGTACTTGGGACACGTAGACCGAGGGCATGGCATTTCGGTCGGAGAGGTCGTAGAGGAACAATTTGAAGTCGCACACGACGACGAACTGGCGCACCCAGCCTTTCTTCACGCCGCCCATCTTTGGCACTTTGACGTAGCCCTCGTACGCGGTACCGATGCCGCGCGTCGGATCGATACCCAGGGGACGCTTGGCTGGACAATCACCAAACACCCGTCCTCACAATTACCACCAGTGCCCAAGTATTACCATCCAACTTTTATCATCTCACACAATAATACTACAACCACTAACACTCCTCTCTTTTTTTGGCGAGCTTTTAACAACCGTCGCCCGAATTCGAAACAATTTTCAATTTATTTTATTTCATTTTATTTTATTTTATTTTATTTTATTCTATTCTATTCTATTACAACAACAGCATCAGTTTAAATACCTACTCTCATAAATTTACCAAACAATTATATTTAATTAATAATAAATAAGTTGCTCAAATAAATTAATTTAGTTTAAATAGTTATTTTAACAAAAAAATACCGAGGAAATTGCAGTTTCATTCATCGTATTACTCTTCCCACGTGTGCCGTTCTTCATTTATACTTTTTTAAAAATATTATTCATGTACAAACACTCGATATTATATTTTAAAATGTTGCATTTAAAGAGACACATTCATGATTAAAACGCTAAAAATTTTTATCATTTTTTGCACAGAAATAACGTAAAAAATTATAATCTTACTTTGATCATGCGGAACTGGGCAGGCTGAAGGTACCTTATCACAACATTGAACGTGACAAGCGAAGCCGCAGACCTCGCAAACAACACCTTGTCTTATCACACCTACCATGAGTGAGGTGCAATGATTGCACTTGGTCGGCCCGGAAAATGTCCGCACCAGAAATTGGTGTGACTTTGGTTTTGGTTGCAAATTGGTGTGGCCTTGAGATACCGCGGACGATTTGCTCAGAAGTTCATGGGATAGTGGGGAAGTTGGATCCTGAAATTATGTGAGTTTCTATTTTAATGGATAATTAAAATATTATTTGTATGTATTTTAGTTTGTGATAATAACAACTATTAACTGCAGTTTTGTTTTGCAATGTTTTATTTTAAATTGATACCTTTATTCGTTAATGCTATTTAAGAATGTCATGATTATTTACAATTATTTTTAAAAATTTAATAAGGTATGAATTGGCTATTATAAAATTGTTGTATTATATTTAATTAATCATTTTATCAGTTCATTATACTTTTTAAGAACAGATTTGAATACGTATTTATGATTCGTGATAAAATGGAATAATCTATTTCTTCATCTAAAGTATTTATTTGTATTTAAATTAATATTATTGTATAATTCAACTTTCATCTAAATATGAAATAAATTAACATTACTTTAAAATAAATAATATCCAATTGTGTTAATAAAATACATACAAGTTGAAAAAAATTTGTAAAATTATTCATTTTTTTATTTAAAATTTGTTTCATCGGATAATATTCACTGTGTATTTAATATTGTCTCTTGTAACAATGATGTAACAATTGAAAGAATGTTAAAAAATATTAAAATGCAAAATTATATTTTTAGTCTATGTACAGTTAATCTTTGAAATACTAAAAATATTAAAAGAAAGTATTGCTTGAATTTTTAAATAAAACACAATGTAAATCAGGGTATAAAAGATTTCAAACGAGTGAAAGTTACGGAAGGATATTCTATTAAGTTTCATTTCTAAGCAAGATTGTTTCTTAAAATTTTTAATTTAAAAATTTAGAGGCAAGAGGTAGGCTTCTTTAGTTAGTCAGGATTACGAAAATATCTCAAGGACACTTACAATACTAAGTTCAGAGAGATTACTCTTGCTGCTGGTGATGCTTGGTGCACGGTTGTCCTCGATATCACCCTCGACACTGTCAACGCTGCCATGGCGCGCGTTACCTGCGGTTTCCTTGAGGAAGTGCTCCAGATACGACATCTGCGAAGTTGGTCTTTCCAGAACTAAAATAATGAATAGAATATTGATGAACTGAGGTTGGTGTGTTTGTAACTGATTCGCGCGCGATTATAAAGGAGCGTGTCACAAAAGTTTGTTAGATAAAATTTCTTTGGTAAATAAAAGAAAATAAGTGTTAGGCAAATCTGTCAATTTGCACATAGTTTCAACAATCTGACGAGGTTAACTTGCTTTTTTTGTATTTAAAAAAGTAGTCTTTAATTTCATTAATAATATACATATTAATGCTATTCTTTTTTCGTTATGTAAATATAGGGACTATGAACTCACTCCACTGCAACTATATATTTTATTATCTGTTAAAACATAAAACTTGAACATGGGCATAGAAAGTAGAGTATACTTTGCTATTTAATAAAAAAAACTAATTTTTATAGACCAAGAAAGTCCACAGTCTTACAGACCGAACAATATAAATAATATCAAGTTTAATCATTGATATTAATTGATATTAATAATCATTGATATTATAAAACTACTTACAACTACACATTGATTTAAATTCTTAAGTTATAAATTTTTATCGTATAACAAATTAGTATTCTTGGTTTTTTAAAAAATATAAATATTAATTCGCAATAACAAGTATTTATTCAACCAATAATAATAATAATAATAATAATAATAATAATAATAATCTATATTTCTATATTCAACATTTTTTTATAAGTTAATTTACTCGTTATGGATTATAATTTTTTTTCTAAAATATATATTTTACTCCAATTAAAAAAAACATATATATATATTAATTCTATTAATTTTGTTTTTTATTTTTTACAATTAAAAATAAAACCCTTTATTATAGCTAATCATCAATTTTTTATACGGAAAATTAATCCTATCATAAATATATAATATATTAAAAAATAAAATGAACAAGTAAAATTCAATTTTTTTATGAAGTCGAAGAAATTTAGGTGTAGTTTTCATAGATCTTAAGAAAATGCAGTTGTGTAAAGTAAAATAAACAAACATAAATGCTGAATATTAAATAATATCATTTTATAAAATAGACACTTCAATATTTCTTTTATCTAAATAAATAATTAATAAAATTGTATATTCAAATATATTTTAAAAATAGATATTAAAAATTTTGTTATTCTTCGATTCAAAAATACTTAAAATATTAATGTATCACGATTAAAGATATCCGCTTTACCAACATCGTTATTAATACAAATATTGATCGCGTATTACTTGTTTTTCTTTAATCATTCTCGCAAAGTAGTCAGACGTGTCAGCTTATATCGAATGGCAAAGATTCCATTATCATAAATTGCAAATTTCTATACAATACTCTGAATCAAGCTGTAGGTATGTCGACTTACAATAACATTTTTAAGAAATAAACAAAATAAAATAAATTCTAACATAATTATTTATTAAAAAATTCTGCAATTAAGAATTATCAGTTTTTTTTGCAATTTATAAATACAACTTTGAATTTATTTTTCTATCTTATCAACATTAAATTTTTTTCATTCACAACTTTTAACTTTTAATTATACATACCAACTTCCCAATACAATTCTATTTTGAAAGCAAATAATTAACTCATAATCAAAATATTTATTTATTATATAAATGTAATTTTCAATTTTATTTTTTAATTTTAGTTACTATTAAACATTACTTTTTAATGTCAATTTAAAAATCATATATATTTATTTTAAATCTTAAACAAATTTTCCAAAATAAAATCTCATTTGTTATATTTGATTTTTAATACTTTGAAATATGCTAGATCCTATAAAAAAGTTTTATTTATCCATTATAAGCAATAATTTAATTTTTTTTTTTATTTTACAAAACAATAATGTAATTCTTTTTTTTAAACATATAGTTAATTTTTTTTTTAATATATAGATTTAAGTATACTTTTTCCATACATTCGTAAATAAAGAACTTTCATATTATAATTTCAGATAAATAAATTTTTTATTTTGTGGCAGAAAATATTATAAATATTCTAAAACAATTTAATAATCTATAGATTTTGTTTAAAAGAAATTTGAGAGCCTAATTTACAAATCATTGACTTTATTTAATTTTTAAGTCTTATATATATTTAAAAAATTGTATTATATTTTTTTGTTTATAAAAATTTTTAATTCGTAAAAATAATTAATAACATGTATTTAAAGAAATAAAATCATTGCTCAGTTGATAATTGTTGAAATAATTACCGACTAAGTTTGGAAAATTTAAATTGGTATAAATTATTTGTTCATTTATTTCTTGAATATAAAAAAAGGTGAAAAATTCAAACAAAGATCTGCTCAGTTGGTAAGTACGAACTTTCTGGTAATTTTAATACAAAATTTCACCAATAAATATTATGTAATTATGAATAGGTTAAAAAAAATCATAAGAAAAAAGTCAATTTCTTGTTTTAGAAAAATTTAGATATAAATTAGTGTATATCGTCATTATGGTAGCTTGCAAAATCAAATGCACTATTTGAAAAATTATGAGTCAATTTATCAAAATCAACAAAACTATGTTCCAGTAAACATAATAAACATCTTCACAAATGGTAATTCTACAAAAGAACTTTGGCTAATTAATTTATAAGCTTCTATTTAAAAAATTTGTCATTAAATTTTTTAAATATTTTGTGTATAACAAAACATATTAATATATTAAAAATTAAGCAAAGCATGCAAGTAAAAAACCAAATCCATACTAAAAAAAGCATATAAAAAATAAATAACTCACACCTCTTAATTTTACCGTAAAGTATAGAATAAAAGTAAAGATTTTCAGGCGATGTCAAAGCCAAACGGACAGAAAAATATTTATAATTAAGGATATATGTAAGAAGGTATATGTATGATAATAAAGTGTGAATTAATATTGTATTCATGGAAATTTTCTTATCCATTGAGCATGTACTGAAAACATAACGCTGTATTAAATGTTTTTATTTCTGTTTCTAGAGAAGTCTTTTTGAATGTCAACACGTGAAAATCTTCATTTATGAGCCGAACATAAGTAGATGAGTATGAATATTAAAAGCATATTAAGTAGATAGTAATAACAACAACAATAATACTAATTTTAATAATACTAGTAATAAAAATAACAGCAGCAGCAACAACAATAACAATGACGATGATGATAATGTTGATGATGATGAAGAAACACAAATAGTTTTCATTAAATTTATAACTAAAAGCTCTCCATACTTTTAGTCGAACGATCAATTCATTATTTACGCTTTATTTATTTTTTTAATTTTTGATTCAGTTTTAAATTCATTTCTTATTAATTATAATTCATTTCATATTCATCATTGCATACCTTTTGGATTTTGATAGGATAATAAAATAGATTTATTTTTAGTGTAATTTGTTAATAAAAATATGTCTTTTTAAAATGAGTCGGTGACGTTTTTGTAGAAAAGGTTTCTTATCCTCATCAATCCGATATTATAAAAATTATGAAAATGTCTACCATGAGCTGAATAAGTTTTTACGAAGTCAAATGTCGAATGAAGTTTTAAGTCTAGAAATTCATTTTTACAATTTTGTAATATACATGGGAATTATTAATTTATAATATTATTAATGTTGATGTACTCAAAAAAAAAAAAAAAAAAAAAAAAAAAAAGAAATCATTCAATTAAGAACGATTAAAAAACTTTCAATAATATTATTAGTTGTCATAAATGAATAAAATCAATTTTTGTTTCAATAATTTAATATATATTGATTATTGTATTTTCACTAATCTAAGTGGGTTTAGTTTAAGAATTCAACTTTTAGATGTAATATGTGTAGGTTTGTTGATAATCGAATACGAATATGTCTTGGATTTTGAAATTTGATAAATTTTTTAACTAAACTGCAAAATGATTTTATTTTACAAATCATGTTTAAGAGTACATATGTGATGACTTGTGATAGTACAATTTGATGAAATAGAATGAAAAAAGTAACATTGATTTAGATTTAGAGTAATAATGGGCAATAGTTTCAGTAACATTTAACACAAACTACTGTCTCTCCACGAGATTAGCTTATATGTTTCAAGCGAAAACAATTCTTGTAGTCAAGATGCACACTTCGAGGATAATATAAAAAAAAAGAAAAAAAAAGAAAAAAAAAGAAAAAAAAATAAAAATAAGGGGAAAAAAGAAACAAAAACAATAAACGATAAACGAAAAAAAGTAAAAACGAAGTAGTTCACAAGCTGACATTCAAGACGTGGTAAGAAAAAAGGTGTATCGTGAACTGGCCTGCCGGATGATATTAACAATTACCAGGTGACCGGACGCAGCTGAGGGCGGCGTCAACAACAACGTCACCAGGATCATCATAATCATCAACAGCAAGCCTAGTTAATAAGCTACTAGAGGCTGCGGCAGCTCGATGGCTAGTGGGGCAAAGACGCATTACTGTGGGGGCTCGACCCTGGACGACGATGACGCGCTGGGGATTGGTGACGACAGTCGCCGCCGCCACACGTGGGCGAAATAGTTGTGCGGCGATTCTAGGCTGGCCGGCTGTCACAAATATAGTTTGATGATGAGCAACAAGAGGCCCCAGACGCAGCTCGTTACGCCAATAAACAGGGGCACTTTGCAGTCTAGAAAATCAGAATTGCACACCGCAAAACCGGATATTCTTTATTCAATCAATCTTACTTCTCTTTAGGTAGTCAATTTTCTTTGCAGTAGTGTATACTTTTTTATGCTTTTCAAAACATCATAATTCTCGCTTCAGCATGGTTTATTCCATTTCTTATAAAATTTTTATGTTATATTTTAAGGTGTTTCCTCTTTACTTTTATAGTGTCTCTCAATCGTTTCTTTTTTTTTTATTTTTTTTTTTTTTTTTTTTTTTTTTTTTTTTTTTTTATTTTTTTCTTCAATAAGAAATACACAGCTTTTAAATTACCCACAATCTTTGAAAAATAGATGGTGATGATAGTGATGATGAAAGAAGGTACTCTGTTTTTTGTGAACTGTTCCATTAAATTGAGATAAATTATAAATGTAGAATATAATCCAATTTCCTCATTTATATTTTAAATGTATAAGGAATGTTGTTTTGAATAATTATTTTTTATAATAAACTCGATATTTTTACTAGATCTATTATAAATATTCTGAGATTGTGTACAAAATCGTCGAATCAATGGAATTTAAAATTAAGCTTAATAATTTTCCAATATCATAATTGAAACATAATAATTGTTTTTTATTCCCTACGTATAATAAGTGTTAAAATATTGCTTTTCCATTCATTCGTGAATAAATGTAGCCGTTATAAGTAGTATTGATGTAATTTATTATCATAAATGAAGGAAAGCGAATGTAAAGAAAATGTATTCCTATATACTTGCTTATCAAAAATAGAGAAATTTTATGCCTTTTTCAATTCTAATTCGTTAAGAAATAAATTACAATTTTTTTCCATAAAAAAGTTAATGATCAGTATTTAATAGTCTAAATTTTTTTAAAAATTTTAACAGAAAAAATGTGAGATAGTATTATGCACATTTTTAAGCAGCTTAATGAAAGGTATTTTTTATTAATAATAATTGTTTTTTTTTTAATCTTTTAAAAATGATTAAGCATTTATAATTTCATTTAATAAGTTTAGTCTAAAATAGTATATAGTATTGTAAGGAAAATAGTGTAAATTTGCAAGTGTCTCTGCAGATTTTTAATTAAAACTTAAATTTACTTTTATTATCTTTACTTTAATAAAGCTTTTCGTAATTTCTCTAAGAATATTTAAAATTTTTAATGAAAATGATACATCTATATATGTATATTAAAAAATTTGTTGAAATTTTAGAATTTATCAATTTACATATACATATATAGACTTGGAAAATAAATATGTAAGAAAGTATTTATGTATTATTTCGCAGTTATTCTCAAGACATTAGTACAAAGCGATAAACTCAGAAAATTTTTCGTTTTGAAATTAATGGGCAAATTATTTTGATTGTCTCTCGATGTAACCTCACATACGTAGTTAGAATCATCTGTTGTTCCCATTGTTTGTTACGTGCACAACGATTAAACGTAATTTTTGCGGAATTTCGTGAAGTTTGGAATGTGTTCGACGTCCATCTCTAAATGTACATGCTTGACCCTATAAAGCAACGTTTAATGTTTGTTCCATTCATGATATAATTTTTGCAATTTAAGGTAAGTAGAATGGAGATATGTAATTCGTATGTTGATCACTTATTATACTTAACGTAGTACAATGGCATGCCTATAAAAGATTCTTCATAAAATGCTAGAAAATTCTCAGTAAAAATTTTTATAAAAGAATTTTTATTATTCAAGTCATTCTTATCACAGATAGTATAAGCAGTAAAACTGTACACATGCGCGATTTTACGTTACTATGAATAAAAAAAAAAAAAAAATAAATAAAAAAATAAAAAAATAAATAAAAAAAACAAAAATGAAAAAAAAAACAAAAAAGAATAGAGTGAAAACATATTTTAAAGGGATGCAGAAAGTCAGATCTTTTAAACTTAAATAGTATCTTTTTTATATACAAATAATTATCGCAAAAATATAATGTAGTATAATAATAAAAATAAATATTGCATATGAGAAATTATGAGAAATAAATAATGTATCTAAGAAATAAATAAAAAAAAAAAAAAATAACAATTTTTTGTTATTTTCACATCCCCTTAAACGCATACAATATGTGTGTCATGAACGGTGCGGAAGAACAAGTGTATTCTCCGTATATAATAAAAGGCGAATATGAGTCACTCAAACTACTACGCATACAGTACAAAAATTAGCAAGTATAAAATATATGATTTTCATTTTTTTCGCACATACATGGCGATCGATTGTTATTGAATAAATGATCAAGTATAAATATTAGCTATTTAAACGTCAATTTCTTCAACTGCATCGATCGTCTTTATGCAAATCAAGAAATAAAATGAAAAATTTAAAGAAAGTGAAAAATAATTTTAGTGAATATCTATAATCATTTTCTAAATAACCCATGGCATAGATTAAAGTGTTTACATACTACAAAGACAGCGTGAATAATTGCAGCCTGTATAACTACTATGGATATGAATTTTCCGTAAGATTGGGGTTGTACTACGATTGAAGGACTTTCGTCGCTGCTACTACTGTCAATTGGTTGGTACTTACAGCCGTCGCCAGATTCTAGGCGGCTTTGTAGATCTTTTATTTGTATTTCCTTGCGCTTCATGTCGTGCGATACTGAGTCCAGACGTTGACGTAAATCTCGTAGTTCTCTGCAAATTATTATTAATTCATAATTATTACATTTTGGACGATGCCACGATTCGAAAACAAAAAAATAAACGATTAAAGAATTAGACAAAAGACTTTTGCTTTAATTTAAAACAATATTTAATATTAAAGTGGAATGTAATATTGGCTTAAAATATCATAAACGATCGATACCCATGGAATATTTAACTAAGATTAACATCTTTTACATCGATAAATGTAACTTTAATTCCCACGAACAATGCAATTAACTCTTTAACCCTTTAAATCTAAAAATGAACGTCATTTAAAGAAATTAAGTTTGATGATTTAAACAAGTTTTCGATATATCTTTTATATTTTCAACTTTTTATCGATATAAACTATACGTTTTCTGATGAATTAAATTAATGCTTAATTATTAGGAAAAGACTTTAGTATTAGATGAAACCTAAAATGGTTATTATTAAATTAATTGTATAACTAAGTGTATCCAAAATATTGATTTATCAAAATGTAACTTAAAAAAAAAAACAAAAACTTAAAACCACGCATCGTAATAACCGAATTGCTATATTTCATTCTAAAACATTGTAATCCTAAAATCGTTTAGGATAAGGTAAACATTCTGTACATAAAAAATAATTACAAAGACAGAATTATTTTAGAGATGTTACACCTTCAACATAATGACACGATAATAGACAAAAAGATAGGCACCTTGTAGAATTACAATGCAAGCAAATTTAAAACACACTTTTAAAACTTTTAAAACACACGGTTAAGATTTTAAGTATAAAAATGTCTCTTATACAACATATTGTACTTGGTATATTTATAAATATTGACATCACAAAAATAGTTGCTTTAATTATTTGTAGACATGAATTGATAAAATATATATTTTATCCTTCGTATTCGTTGTTTTATTTTATGTATTTATTTTTTTGTTAATTGTAATAATTGTAGTATTTAATAAAGGTCTGATAAAGATAAAAATATATCGTCTAAATATGTAAAACAGTGTAAAACAGTGCGATATTTATATACTCGTATGCAACAAATTTCTAAATTTTTTATATAAAAATATTATTTTTCACCAATTATTTTGTTCTATTATCACAATAATCATGAAGGAAATGAAATACAACTTTAAAACTAATTCCCAACAAAATTGCAACTAGTTTCATCGTTTTATAAATAAATGAAATGTTTGTATTAATGTTTGTACAGAAGTAAAACAATAAATATTCCATTATAGATATGTTAAAATGTCAAAACATTAATTGGTCGTTGTTTTATTGTATTGTACAATCATTTTTAAGATATTTATCAATAGTGATATTAATAAAATAATATAATCGTACTTTTGCGCTGCTATAAGATCCGAACGCGTCTTGGTAAGTTCTTCAGATATGGCTTGCTTGGCTTGAATTTCACTCTGCAATGAACTTTGTAGATTCAACAATTCCATTTTGTCGAGTTTTTGTGAACGACGATTTCGCCAGTTTTTGTCGCTAATCGTAGATCCGCCGCCAACGCCTCCTGCTCCACCGGAGTGCTTAAGGAACTCGAGTTCCTCGGTCATCTTTGTTGCCAACGCCTTTACAATATTTAATTATTCATTTAGTTTTATAGTACAATTAAAATATATTTATCGAACTTAAAAGAATTTTTAATACAAATTAAAAAACACTTATGGCTTTATGGGAATACATACTACCAAAAAAAAAAAAATCAATTATTTTCTTAATGATTAATTTCACACTTTTACAAATTTTCGAATTATTTTTCTAAAATTTATAACGTAATTTAATATTTTTATATTAGTGAACAAACTAATTTAAATTTCTTAGCCCTAACATCATTACACACCGAAATCTGTAAGATTTCATTTTATTATCACATTAATTGAATTTTTATTAAAAACTGAAATTTAAAATTCAAATTAAAAGTTCTAGTACAAAAATAAGTGCATGCAAATAAATATGAAAATGAAAATTAAACTATTATTTAATTTTAAATTTATTTTAGATTAATTTAATCATTTTTTATTCTATAACGGTATAAAAAAAGAAAATTAAATCAAGTTTTTTCTAAACAATTCTCTTAATATATTTCATATATTAGACTTTCATAATTTTTTTATAAAACGTAGAAGATTTCAAATAATTAAAAATTAGATTATTTTTGTTATTTTATTTTATCACAAAGAAATAGTATTGATGTTTATTTATATCAAAATATATTACTATGAGTAAAATTTTTATTGTAATAATTAAATAAAATTAATGTAAATATTTAAATTGATAACACTGGAATCTTGAAATGTGTACTTCGTTTGTAAGTATACTATTTTTAAAACGTTTTAACTGATTTAGGTAATTAAAGGAAACTAATTATTATATGTATATATATTTATAGCAATAGTGCGATAATTTAATAATACTGAATGAAGAAAAAAGATAATTTTAAAATATTTGTTTTATTAAAATAATCGAAGATGTCTTACATAGTAAGCAATCTGAAATTATTTAAATATTTCAGAAAAGGAAATACATTCATATGTCTATATAAATCAAATTTTAAATATAATCTTAATAATAATCTATGAAATGAATGGAAATAATAGAGTAGTATATTCTAAGAAAATTTGTATTATGTATTCAAGAATTAAAATTCTTAGAATGTCACGTAGAAATATGTACTCTAAAAATGTTAAATCATTTTAATTAAATAACAAAAATAACTTTTATTGGTTTAGTAAGAATAAATAAAATTTAATAAAAAATCTTTAAAATATTATTGACATAAAGTATCATTTATATTAAAAATTCTCATACTACTTTTAAAATATTATATGAAGAAAATTTAATCTTATTTTTTAAATAAAAATTATAAATCAGTAACAATCAAATACAAATAGCTTTGCATCAATATTTATTTCTTGATTAATAATTGATACCACGATGTTTTGTTTACTTTATAAATTACTGTTTATCAATGATACACTAATAAATGGTTCCTAAATTTTCCTTATTTTAAATCAATCTAATTTTAAACTGATATTGATTATTAAATTTATTATAAAACTTTTAATATTTTGCATATTAATCATGATATGGTTATTTATACAATACAGCAGTGAAAGAAGAAAAGAGATTAAAATAAATAGAATTTTAACTTATATGGCATAAAGTTTTGATAGTCAATATCTTTTTGTTCTATTTAGACTTAAATAAATTAAAAGAATTTTAATATTTTTAATTTCTATAAAAAAATTAGGTTTAATTTTGAAGAAGTTAATGTTCATTTACTATATTAATATTATATTTAAATGAACTAAAATTAAATTAAAATTAGAATTGAAATGGCATGTTTTTACAATAGACGCTTTTAAATTTTAATTTCTACTTTTACTTACTCAAAAGTTCCTATTGTACTTTTCAATTACATACAAAACAAAAATGAAGGTACTTAAGAATGATTTTTAATTTGAATGTTAAGTAAAAACAATAAATAATATTAGAGATGAGTTTGTAAACATTTATGTATTTCTTACCTGCAAATATCCTCGAGCATCTTTTTCATCAGAAACCCACTGTATAATTTCAGTGATCTGAGCTTCCCATTGAGCAATGGCTTCTTTTTTATTTCTCAATTCTTCATATTCATCTTCAAGTTGGCGCCTCTCACCCTGTATTCGATTCACACTATCTGTTACTGAACCTAATTCTAATAAAAGCTTTTTATTTTCTTCAACAAGCATCATCTTTTCGCGTTCATGCCTACGACTCAATTCATTTATTGTTTCTTCACTATCTGTAATATTTTCAAGTCTCGCATTTTCTAATTTTTCTTTTGTTATATGAACCTCACGTTCAAGTAACTCCCGTCTTGCTTCAGCTTCATGAAGTTGTTCCTGTAGTCCACGTAACTCAACGTTGAACCTAATCGAATAAAAAAATAAATATTCCATAATTATAATGTATCGACAAATTATTATTATTAATAAGAATGTAATCATAAACTTGTATTTATATACATTGATCTTATATTTATACAAACTAAAATTTTTAGAATACTGAATAAAATATTAAAATATATTATTTATTTTCAATATCGTATAATGGTGAATTATTAATGAACAAAATGGTAAATTTGAATTTGACAAATGTTAAATGTTGTTTAAAGCATATTTTCATCGATATAATTTTGAAAACTACAAAAAACACAATAAATATTTATATTTAATAAAATTCAATAAATAAATAAATGAAATGACATAATAATATATTAAATTACTACAAAAATATTGGTTAATTATTGATAGCTTAGAGATGTTAATGATATATAATATTTAAAAATATTTAACATTTATACAAAGTATTTTAAAGAATTATTAAATTTTTCAAATTCAATTTATACATATTTTTAATCTTCAAATTAATTTACTAGTTTATATCATTTCAAATTTAGTTCAATACTTTCTATTTTCACGTAATTATTATTGTTAAAATTAATAAGATAAAATTTTTAAAGGAATTATTTTTCGTTTTTGATTAGTAAGTAATGTGAAATTTAATAAAAAACACGCACACTTGTATTATTTAAATAATAACTCACCTGCTTTGCTGTTGATTGAGATTCTCATTGTATTGGACTTCCAGTTTTTCTACTTCTGCTTTGAGGCGATTAATTTCTTGGGTCGCAAGAGCGTGATTTGCACTAGTATCATTACCCAGTGAACGCTGCCTGATCTTTTCCGTTTCCTCTTGCATCTGCTTGCAATACTCTTCACTTCGCTCGCGTAACTTTCGTTCTTTGCTTGTTTCAGCCATTGCTTCTTCTACTCGACCTTCCAGCTCTCTTCGTAACTTTTCGGCCTTGCGAATGTCATGTCGCAAACTATCTACTTTTTGCATTACCACTTCGAGTTCCTCTTCTTTGTCGCGAACTTGACGGGAAAGTTTTTGCTTTTGTTGACGAAGCTCCGACAGTTTATCTGTCACCTCAGTGTATTCTTCCATTGCTGATTTTCAATTTTCGAAAAACAATAAAAATTACAAATTAGTATTTTAAAAGTTACATCAATTTTAATATCAGTACAATCATTGAATACGAGAAAAAAAAATTATTACAATAAAATGTGCGCAATTACCTAATTTTCTTTGTGCTAAAGCATCTTTCAGTTCTTTATCTTGTAACTTTAGCCTTTCTAATGCATCTACTTTATCTTTTATAGCTTCATCTTTCTCAACACGAAGGGTCCGCACCAATTTTTCTAGTTCACGAATTTTTATTACATCACCGTTATCTATTGCACGCAATTCTCGAGGTACTTCAAGAGATTTTAGCTGAGACTCTAATTCTGTTAATTATAAATGTAATAATGATTATACAATAAAATATTTCAAATAATATTTTAATATTATTTATAAATAAAATAATTTTTATAAAGAAATATGTACCGCAGTTTCTTTTGGTAAGTATGTTGATTTCATCTTGAAGTTTTCTTGTTGCATTATTGGAATCAGGGGATATAGTAGGCGGTGTATGACTCATACTCATTTGATTTTTTAATTCGGCAATAGTTTGTGTTAATTGCGCATTTTCTTCTTCAAGTATTTTTAAATTTTTCTCTCTTTGAGAATAACATGGTAGAGTACTTAAATCTGATATACAACTGTAAAACAAACAATGTATTTTTATAATTTAAATTTTTTATATTATATTTTTACAATAATTTTTTTTTTCTATTTGATCAAAAATAAATATAAGACACAGTATTTTTATTCATCGGGCAACGGAAATAATTTATTAAAAAAACAAATATATTTAACAACATAACGAACCTTCCTTGAGTAAAACTAAATCCAACAAATGGTAGGTGTAAAGCAGAAAACGCAGAATTAGCTGCAGGAGGCACTGCATCTGAACTACGAACATCGGTATCGTCTACATCAAAATTTGATGTATCTGTTGGTGAAGAAACTTCAGGAATATAAGGCGCTGTGCTATCCCTTATAGTATCCCAATTAACTCCCTCAAACCACGGATGTTTCTAGAATAATAAAAATAATCACTTAAGATGAAGCAGGTGAATTTTCATTTAATATTTATCTTGGTAATATATGAACCCGTTAAATCCACTATAATTTTTATTAATAATAATAACCTATCAGATTTTATAAATTTTTTAATAATAATGATTTTATCTAGACGTTATAAATAAATATTTATGAAATTTTAATGTATTTATTAGATATACTAAATTAATTTGTTAAAATTTCATTGTAATAAATAAAAAAAAATTTATATTTACTTATCATTATAATTGAATAGAAATTACCTTAAAGTCTTCAATTCCATTTTGTCCTAATCTAAATTCAGAACTGCAAATCAATTTTCGCATGAGATCCTTAGCTTCTTCAGAAACATCATAAATATCGTCCATGGGAAAATCAAAGCAGTTCTAAATATAAAAAATATTTTATATTTATAAAATTGATTTTTATTTTTAAAATGAAAATATTTTATTGACTATACCTTATGATTCATAATTTTTCCATACGTTTCGACTAGAGATTCGGCATAAAAAGGAGTTTCCCCATAAAGCATTTCATACATACAAACTCCCAAAGACCACCAATCACACTCAGGACCGTATCTTCCCTGTCCATCTTCCATCGCCTTAAATTATAGTAATAAGTTTTAATAAGTTAACATTAAAATTCAGAAAAATAATTTTTACATTCTTTGCTTCTTAATTTATATACATGCAATATAATTTATGTAAAAATGAAACACAATATTTTAATATAATGTATGAAGAAAACTAAAAATAATGATTATTTAAATATGCAATTACATTTATAATTTATGTTGAAAGTTTAATATACTTATTTTTGATTTTAGATATTTTTGGTTGTAAACATTATTAAACATTTATAGCTTACAAATGAGACTGTAAACACGATTAATAAATGTAATCAAATAAAACTTAATTTCACGAAATTTTTAAATGCATAATGAATATACGATTTTTCAGAAAGCCTTTGATAAATTTGATAGATTACCCTAAGAATTTCAGGAGAGATGTAATCTGGAGTACCAACGGCTACATTACTTTGTACAGTGCCATCCTCAAATAATCGAAGGCAAGATCCAAAGTCAGCTAAACGTATGTGTCCATTAGCATCTAATAAAACATTATCGGGTTTTATATCTCTGTGTACATATCGTAAATCATGTATGGATCCAATAGCAAGCACAGTTTCAGCTATGTAAAAACGTGCCATATCTTCGGGAAGCCTGTCTTCGAATTTGCTGAGTAAAGTTAGCAAATCCCCACCGCAATAATAATCCATGACCAGGTACTATAATGATAAATTTATGTTTTTCTAATTATACTTAAATATATTGATGGGTAGAACTTTAATAAAATTAAAAAGTAAATTTATGTAAATAACATTTATATTTACAATTGAGAAATTTGCAGAAATTTAGCATTGCCGTAAAATAAAGTATACGTGTAACTAAATATAACGATCCATCTTAATATTAGCAAACCAATTTAAAACCTAATTAATAACGATAATCATTGGGAATAAAATTAGTTTACACTATGTCTTTAGATTTAAATCAGAGTCTTTAATAATATAAATTAATATTACATGCTCTGTAACTTCGTAAAAAAATAAAACAACTTCAAACTCTTGTTTCATAACGGTACTAAACTAGACCAATTTTCATACGGCATATTGTGAATTTATGAAATAAAGTAAGTAAAGTAATGGTGATTATATTGGTATAGATCAAAGTGAAAATTGCACGTAAAATTATATCTCATTGTTCTTTTTATTATTCATAATAGGAATTATTTTTTAAAAATATCTTATAAATAAAATAATGACAAACAAAAAAATGAATATTCTCGAGTATGTTATTTAGAATTTAATTGGTGAGAAAATTACTCACCAAATTATTGTCATCCTGAAAGGCATAGTGAAGGTTCGTTATCCACCTTCTGTCACCGTACACGAGGACATCGCGCTCTTCTCTAATGCAGGCTGTTTCGGCCCTTTTTAGCATTTCCCATTTATTCAGAATCTTCATCGCAAACACTTTATCTGAACCTCGCATCCTCACCACACATACTTCACCGAATGCACCTCGACCAATAACCTTAACAATCTCAAAATCTTCCCGAGCCAACTGGAGACTCTTTATACAAGTGGCAACTGGCTTAACTGAGGAAACGATAAATATTGTTTATAATTAATTTCATTAATTTTTACATTGTATTTTAGCGAAAAAAATTTTTATTTTTTAAATTAAAACTTATGATTCTACAATTAATTTATTTATAGTAGATAAATTGATATCGCTGCAATATATTAAATGTATTAAATTGAATTAAAAGTATATTTCTTGTATATGGATTACTAATAAAATTTCTTTTCTTTTTAACTTTGCTAAGAATTAAATTACAAAAAAGCTAACTGATAGTCAGAAAACTTAATTTCAAAATACTTCAAAATATTATATTAATCATTGTTAAAAATAATAACATTGTAGTACTATTAGCCAGGTAAGGAAAGCGTTCTTTTTTCTTTGTTATAAATTACATGCGTACATGATTAATATTGTATACAAAATTGATTTTTTATTCAATTACATATTTAATATCTCTTTACTTAATGAATATTGTGTAAAAAACATTAATAGCTCATAAAAAATTCTGATTCAATATTATTCTTAAATCTAAAAACATAGTACTTGATTTTAAAAAAAAGATGGTTATTTTAATCTTAATATAAATATACATATATAATAATAATAATAATAATAATAATAATAAATAAAAAAATTAATAAAATTTTATCACAAATTTTTTGTCTTAGAATGAAATGTTTATGACATTAAATTTCCAGTAAATTATTTTAAGTAAGATTTACTTTCCAAAATAAATTTGTTAAAACTTTATCCTTAAAATTTTAAATTATATATACTATTAACATAATTTAAAAATAAACATTAATTATTTTTCAATCAGTTTAATTATTGAAATAATTTTAATTATAACAAAATTATATTCAATTGGAATTATACAATGTTTCCCAAAAAAAATTTTATGTACAAATTATAGATGCATTAATATAGTAAATAGTAAATGATATTATTATCATTATATTTTATTATTGAAAAAATAAATAAATATTCATTTATAAAATTAATTAGCTTACCAAATTCAATGAAATCTGAAACAGTCTTTTCACGCCTTAGAGAAGAATTGCAGCACTCATCATATAAAACTAATAAAACATCTATAAGTGTTTCAATGGATAATGTGTGACCCATTCTGCCACCTTGAACAGGACCACCAATAAATAGGGCTTCTAACTGGCGTAATCTTGGTCCTACACCTATATGAAATTAATGAAATTAAAAAAAAAAGGTTTATTAATAATTTTACAAAGGATTAAAAATTAATATCAATATTGAATAATTATATTAATAAATAATAAAATAGTGTTATAGGTATTAGTTCAGTAAAAATATTTATTAAATATTTATGTACTTTTACAGAATTTTGCTTTACTTTTATAGAAAAGTGAAAAAAATTCATCAAAAACTATTGAATTTTTTTTTCTATTTTTTTAAGTAGATTCATAAATTAAAAAAAAGGTAAATAGTACAATAATTGTTTTTATATTTGAAAATGAATGTAAGACTTGATAAATTAAATAGTTTTTTAATTATTATAATATTGTAATTAAAATATTTTATTGAACTTACTAAAATTAATTAAGTTTATTTATTATATTAATCAATTGTATATTTACAATTTATTAAATGCAATAATTATGAAATATTTTCATTATTAATCAAAATACACTAAAATGTACCATTAATTGCTAATCCTTTAGATACAATATCAGGTGGAGGGTGGGTATAATTATGTATTGTATCCGCCATGATTGCTTGTGTATTTGGTAAACCCTCAACACGTTCCTTTGATGAAAGTTCCATCATCTTCGTATGTAATTATAAATTTTCTAGACCACCACCTCATCACTGAATTATGAAAGTTCTAAAACACAAGACCTACATTTATTCATGTGATCTCTATAGTACCATGGCTAAAAATATTCTCTTAATTATGAAAACTCCTGAATGATCTCAAATATCTTAGTATTAATTTCATTTATTGATATAAATTCTTATCAACTATCAGTTATTCAATTACTTGTTTAGTTCTATTATAAATATTTGTTACATAATTTATATGCTTATTCATAACTATTCTTACATACAATAACAACATCAAAATATGTAATTATTTCTGTAACTAAGTATTCTTATAAAATTATACTCAAATATGTACAAATATTCAAGAATATAAATTTAAAATAATTTAACAGTATATGTATTATGAATGGCTTGCTAAAAATAGTATTTATACTAGTCATTAAACTAAATACATATGAAATGCTTTGTCACATTATTTTATTCTTGACAAAAATAAAGAACTACATTTGAAATAATAATAGTTTATTTTGAAAAATCAAGGTAGAACAATAATTTTTTGTGTAAAGGCTTTTTATAGGATTTTTGACTAGAATTTATTTAGAAAATAAAAAAAAAGTTTATTAAATTTAAAATTACAATTTTTTTCTCATATATATTAAGTCTAAAATGTATAAAATATTAAACATTTAAAAATAAAAACATATTCCTAGAAAAATTATTTTTATTTTAATTATATAACAAGAATTAATCTCTGAATACATATTTTACCTTTTGTATCTAATAATAATGTGTTCAAATTTATCAAAAAGTATGAATCAGTTTTAAATTAATTTTTTTGTACAAATCTTAGTTAATTTTATAATTTTTAATTGACAAAATTTATCAAAATGAAAAAAATATTTAAAATCAATAGCATAATTTTTAATTAATTATTTCTTCTGTAGAAATTTAAAAAAATTTTTTTTAAAGCATTTGTATTTTATGTATTTTTGAGCAAAAATAATAAAGTAAGCTTCGAATAATTCACTTGAAAAAATATTAAAAAACTATAAATAAATTAGTTATCACTTTTATTAAAAAAATTTTTATCACTATAATGAGATTAAAATTTATTATACATAAAATTATAAATATCTGATTTTTTTATGATATTGAAGGTATAACTTTATCACATTAGGTTTTGTGATCAAAATGAAAACTGTTAAAAACTTCACTAAATCGGTTGCAATAAAATTCTATATTTTCATTGTTTAATTACCGCCAAAGTTCTCTAAATCTCTTCATATCCCAAATATACACACGGGCACACATAAATATATAAAAGGTAGAAAGAGAAAGAGTTTAGTCTTGCTGACTCCAAGAACAGACTTATATAAATAAATGTGGCTCATGGAGACAGAGAAAGAGCCAAGGCCAAAGCCAAACTCCTGACTCTTCTAATTCTTGTCTGCACCTATCTCTGTTTTCTCTCAAAAACTACTACTTCTCTTGCAAACTCAAAAAATTACGGCTTCGTCTTATCAAGGAACACCTTTGTATGAGCTTCTCAAAAAACATCTCTTGAAGCAAAATTACGTAACTACGTCTGTCTATGCGATCTGTATGATCTTTTTTGGCGAAAGCATGCAAATAGGAGTAGTAAAATACAAAGACTTTTCGCGTTGTAAATAAAAAACATATATGTTCATATAACGCAGGCAAGTGAGTGAGCATAGACGACGACGACGACGACGACGACGACGACGACGACGACGACGACAACGACGAAGACGAAAATAGAGTACGTACTATATGTATATACACACATACTATTTGTAGTGTATATGCTCCTTGCTTGTATGTACAGACGTACGACCGCATAAAATCTCATATGTAACCAGAAAGAGCTAGAAAGAGAGGTAGAGAGGGAGTGAGAGGAAGAGAGAGAGAGAGAGAGGGAGAGAGAGAGAGAGAGAGAGCGAAGAGCAACGCTAGACAAGAAAGGAAAGAGAGAAAGAGAGAGAAAAGTGAGCGAGAGAGAGAGGGGGGGGAGAGGGAGAGAGAGAAGCAGACAGAAAAGGCGTTATGGAGTAGGGCGGCATAGATTAGCATTGAATATGTTAATTTTTGAACAATTTTTGAATCGAGAATTTTCTTATGACGTTCTTTTTGCGAAATAAGCTCATTTTTATATCTTAATAGAGTAACGAACACAAATTATAATAAAAGCAAGTGTTGGACAAGCTATTTAATATTGTCGAGTAGTATTGAGTAAATAATTTTGAAGTTATGTAAATTTTAAGGAAACAATGATCGTTTGCAGAATGTTGAAAAAAGATTAAATCACTTGGAAATCCATTGGGCATTGTAACAAAACGAAATAATAGTTAAGCATGAAAGGGTCAAGATGCGTTCTATCTCGCTAATTTAGCTTTCTACATAGGATAATATAAAGAATTTAAAAAAGAACACATGTACTCACTTCAGGATGATTGAAAAAAAAAAGATAAAATCAAAGCGGGAACCTGATTTACGTAACAAATAAAAGTATGATTGAAAATCAAAGTGTTGGTAGGTTTGAGAGAAACTGGCTAGCTTAAAAGGGGCAAGAAAGAGAGTACTCATGCATATAGGCACACGCATGTACACGCATTCCGAACTATATCTTTCCCTTTTCTCACTTTTTCTTTTCCTACTCTTTCTCGCGAACAACGCCAGGATCGCGAAGACCAACTTACTTCTCCTCGTTTTGTCTTTCTTCCCTTTTGCACTTCTTTTTCGCGCATATCTCTCCCGATCGTGTACACACGCATGCACACATGCGCGTCCTTCACACACGAATAAACACGAATAAACACAAGCAGACAGTGACACACGAATGAAAAACGAACCTTTTCCGCTCGTCGAAAAATGCACTCCGATACTATTCTTCAGTGACGAAGAACACACAAAAACATATAAATCACACGACTGCGTTCCTCTTCTGCATCTGCATCTGCATCTGCATCAGCTTCAGCAGCAGCAGCAGCAGCAGCAGTAGCAGCAGCAGTAGGACACGCGTGTGTCGTGTGTTTTTTCTCCCCGTCTAACCTAAAGACGGTGGCGTGTGGCTGACAATGTGCGCTCAGCCCCGGAGAAGGCGTCCAGGTCGAGGGTCGTTGGGCGACACGTCCCGTAGTGGCAGCAGCAGAAGCAGCTCGGCAGAAGCCGCCGAACGCTGCTCGCTGCTAAGACGCTGCTGCATTTCCTTTCCTCTCCGTGCGTGTGCGCGCCCGCGTGTACGTACCTCCGCACTCCCTGTCCTCCTCTGTGCGCTTTTTCCGTCCGATCAATCCGTGTCACACACCTCGGCGGGGCCGCACTCGCGGGGGAGGGCTCGGGGTCGCTCGGGGGCTTGCCGTGGGTCAGCCCCGGGTGGCTTCGCTCCTAGGCTCGGGGTCTCGCTGCGTCGCCTCGACCCGAGTTTACATCGCGGCGGACCACTGCCGCGGAGGCATTTCTCACGCGGACGCACGACGACGGTGCGGCCACACGACTACCACTCACTCGTGGCTGCTGCTCGTCCACGCGCCTCTTGGACGTCGAGTTCCCGAGCGGCTCTCCGACTCCTCTGCCCGCTACTCTTCATCCTCCCGCTCGCGATGGCGGAGGAGGAGGAGGAGGAGGAGGAGAACGGAACGGCGTCAACGGGAGAGAAATATTTACGCCTGTGCATGTGTGCGTGGTATTTGGGCCCCCGCGCGCGCCTCCCTCCGTGCCTGCGCGGCGCTCGAACCTTCTATATACGTGCCGTGCAGCGGTGCACGTGTGTGCGCCCGAGTGACGTGCACCGACGAGGGGCCACCCCCCTCCCGTGGGTGTGCGTGCGCTCGAAGCTGGTGTCGTGCCTTGTCCCTGTGTGTGTGCACGCCCTGTGCTCTGTGCCTGATCCTCCCCTCCCCGCCGAAGCCGAGCAACTTTCTGCTCCGTGAGTTTAAGAGAGAAAGAAAGAGGGTTATAAAAGTCGTGGTGTATTATAGTTTTACACGGAGGCACAGTCCCTCTGTCTTTATCAGCGGACTTCCCGTGCCTGTGTGTGGGAGAGAATAAATATGGCAGAAGAACGAGCGAATAGCGTACACACGCTTAATGTATGGACAGGCCGTAGCTCCGTCCTTCTCGAGTTTAGTGTGTCGGGTTGCTTGCCTTCCTTTATCTTTTTTTGTGCGATAGTGCACATAAAGCGATAGTAAGCTTTCCATGCGGTGTTTTAAGGTATCATTTATTGAATTGCAAATGGTTGTCGTATCTTCGAATTCGTTACTCTTTCTTTTTCGCTCTTTTAAATTAAACACTGACAAGACTATAGCCTATAAGTTCGAAATAAGTTGAAACATTAAAAGGTCGATCCGAGGATTTTGACCAACATCTTTAATACTAATTTTACAGTTTTTGTGCCGTACAATGATGAAACCAAGTAAAATTATTGCTTGGATAAATATAAGAATCGCGTTAAATTTATTTCGTTATTAAATTGATTTAAACTGCTCCACAAACTAATTCCTAATTAATAATTAATTAATTAATTAATAATTTAATAAATAATTCCGTTTATTTGCATAAAAACAATTATCTTATTATCAAGATTAGCGCGAAGAATTGCAAGTCCAATGTTTGGTCTAAAATTATTTTAATGTAAATGCAATTGATATAAATGTACATTCACTTTATTCAAATAACATTATTTTTTAAGTTTTTTTTGTCAAATAAATATTTAATCGATTCTGAGATCACACGAAATTAATATTTTGTAAAACAAGGAAACATAGTAATTTAATTCATATGACTTTGTGTTAAATATATCTGAGCTCTCAAAAAACAATGAGATACGATGAGTAATGGATAATATTCAATTAGTAATAAACTGAAAATATTTTTTATTTTATATTTGGTAATACGTGTAATGTGAACAATAAAAGAAATCAAAAGAAACAAAAATGAGTAAAAACTATATAAATAGATTTTTTTATAAACAAAATTTTTATTCAAACAAAACTAAATGTGTATCAAATTTAAATTTTACCTTGCTCTCTTATAGTATTTACTATACTATTAATAATTATAACTAACTAAAAAAAAGTACATTTTAATGATTAATACTTTTTAGGACTGAATCAATAATTAGCTGATGACTAATAGAATGATTTGTATTTCTTCATGACTCACTTTTTTTTCTTACCTTTACCGACAGCTTTATCCCCTTAAAATTGCTACCCCTAGCAAATTTTCGGGGGTACTAGTGTCTAGACAACGAGACCAGACGCAATCCATCATGAGCGAATGAAATATAAAAAATGTTGTTAAAATTTATGGGTTTAAGTTTGTTCACAACTATTCTAAGTTGTTGTATATCTTGGTGAACCAAATTATATATTACTTAAACAAGAATTTATCATTTATATTTTCTAAATGGGTGATTTAATTATTTTATTTATTACGAATATCTATAAAAGTACACAAATCAAAATATTTCTTGAGTAAAACAATTAATCTTGTATTTTATATATTAGCAACTATTAACAGATATAAATAATCAATGATCAGTCACTAATTATTTGATAATTATCAATACTGTATTTTAGTTTATTTCTATTTTTTACTTATTTTATAAATATTGTACAATGAAGAATAGCATTTCATAATTATAGTTTCAAATAAAAATAATTGTTACTTTGTTAATTTAATATTATTTTTTTGTTTATATGTACAAATATTAGTTTATTATTTAAGTTTAATTTGTACTACGATATTTGTATATTTATATGAATATATGTATAAATATCATTTAAAATTATTATTATTCTACACCTTTTTTGATGATTTATTATTAAAACTTTTCTATAAATTGTAAATACTACTGTATATTGAAATTACATTTTTTAATTTAATTCATCTAATTCTAAATATTGATGTTAAGTAAAGAATAAATAAAAAATGTTTTTATAGATTTAATATAAGTTTATAATATATCAAAATTTCTATGAAACATATTTAAAATATTTATAAAAAAGCATAAACAATTTTGAAATTTTAATATTATATTTACATCGATAAAGTTACATTGCAAGATGAAAAATAAAATTTTTTCATCTTAATTTATGTAAATAAAGTATATTTTTTTATGCGGCAATTTTTATTCAGTTATCCAATGATATTTCTCATAATTTTGAATAAAAAATCAATAAACTTGTTAAGATTTTATTTTAATCATATTTCAAATATATGTTTTATTTATTACGTCCGTACTAAGTGGAAAATATGTGCTAAAAATTAGTCAAAGTTTTTTTTAAATTGAATTTAAGTTAAAAAAAAAAATAAATTTTGTTTAATACATTCAAATTTATAACATACTCAAAATAAAAAAGTCGATTGCGGAATTGAATTTCTTATAAAATTTCTAATTATATTTTTACCATTGCATACCGATATTCTGTGTAAATATATAACGAAAATAATAATGAAATTCAATACATAAATCAGAATTCATAATATATTTAGCCGTGAAATTTAAATATCACATTAATTAATCATTAGATTATTTATATGATTTAAAGTATAATACATAATGTATTTGTTTTAGGAATAGATATAATCAAATAATAGTATTTAAAGTAATTAAATTTTCGTAAATTATTTGCTACATGAGAAAAAATACTACTTTTTATTTTACTACTAATTTTATTGTATGATAATAACATCTCCAATATGAGTTTTTAAAAATTTATATGTTAGAAATTTTATAATTTTTAAAAAGCTTTACAAAGGCTAATATATTCGGAAAAGAATTAACCTTTATGAATCTTTTACAGTTGCATTGATATTTTGCATAAATATAAATTAGAAAAAAAGTTTTAAAATTAAATATAATCAATGAGAAATAATTAAAATATAAAATATAAATAAAGAAGAAAAAATAGACGTTAATAAAATATTTTATATATTAATTTCCAATTTTTTCGTGTCTCTTTTGTGCTTTTATTTCGTAATTAATTTATGCTTTTTTCTTATACTGGTTAGAAGATTATTTTATAAAATAACGAGTAATCATACCTATTTTTTTTTTATAATTATTAATGCAGCTTTAATTCGTAGATATAACTTTAATATTTATTAATATAATTTATGTACGTATGTATGTACGCTATTTATATTTATTTAATATTTTATTAAATAAAATTTATTAAATATACCAAATTTGTATTTTTTTTATTTTAATTTATAAGAAATTAGATTATACAAATATTCATGTCAATATTAATATTATTTATAATTTAATAATTTAAAAGTTTCATAAAATTTTAATAAAATTAAATACATCAATTTAACAATTTGTTGATATATTTAACAATAATTTTCAGATTTAGGTTTAATAATTAAATTACAGAAATATTAATTAAATTAAATTAATAGTGATATAATTTTATATAAATTTTGAATATTGTTTTTACATGTTTTAATTATATAATAAAGAAGAGATTTCTTATATTGATCTTTTAATTGTTACAAATTCGTTTGATACATTTTTTTGATTAATTCATTATATATATATTTATATTTTTTAATTTTTTATGTAAAATTTTCCAAATTTTAAAATATTTGATGAAAATAAGAATTATGAAATATTAGAAGAATAATATAATCATTAGCGTTTTCTTTACATTTATATAATTTTTATAAAATTAGAATATTTTTAAATGTAATAAAAAGCTCTGCTTGAAGCAAATGTAATCAAATATTAAAATTATTCCACACCTATCTTACAAATCTTTTTAAATAAATACGTTTTTTAAATTATTTAAATACATGTGCTCGAATAATAGCATAAAAATATTCTTGTACTAATGAATTTGATATAAATGGATTTTTTAAATGTATTTTTATGTACGTTTATTTTACCTTGAATTTAAATGTACCGTCTTTATAATAATTTGTGATTCATAATATTAATTAGATAATTGGTTGAATACATGCCAAGAAAGGAAATAATTTCTAAAACATTTAAAAAAATATATGAAACATTTTCTGAATAAAATTTGTCCTTTATCTTATTAGTTACAAATATTTATATGAATAATTAAATGTATTACCGAAAATAAAATTTAAATTCAAATTGATAATACAAATATTTTTTATAAAAATGAAAGATATTGGAAAAAAATTTTTAAATAATAATCAAGGAAATATTTTAAAAAATTTTCTTAAATATTTGGACTTTATTTTGATCTATGAAAATGTTAAAAAATCTATAAAAATATTTTAAAGAATGCTTATTTTTTTTAATTGTCAAACGCTTTCTTTCTTCTAATTTATTTAAAGTAATTTATTGTGATAATATTAACTAATTCACATCTATTATATTGTATAAATTTTTAAAAAAGTTTCTATATATTTTATCAATATGTATATAAATTATATACTGAGTTAATATTTAATTAAAATTATGATTTTATTATTATATTTATGTCATTAAAAATTATTACAAATATTTATTATGATTATGATAAATTTTAAAAAATAATAATCATGTAAAAAATTCATTTTAACAAAATATATCAATTTATCAACTATTATCTATATAACTTTAAGATTTAGGATTTTCACTAAAATACATGTAATGTGTATTCATATTAAGAAAATCAATTGTATTAAAACTACGTGTTATGTATAAAATTATTTTGATCAATTAATTTTTATTATTTTATTTACTTAAATTATTATATATAATAATTTATTTTTTTTATTTTAAGTACTCAAATACATTTACCAATGCGTGATTATTTCAACAATAAATTTTTATATTTTTATGTACATAAAATTTTTTATAATAGCAACAATAGAAATAATATTTTTATGAAATTGTAAAAAGATTTTAAATATGTATTTTTTAAAAAATTTATTTTGTACATGCGGAACTAATTTGTAATATAGATAAATATTACACAATAAAAACACTTATATTATAAATAATTATAGTACTAGATACTCGTATAAATATTACTAAGTTTTGTAAATTTATTGATTTAAATTTATTTAGCAAATTAGAAACTAAATCATACATAATTTTACATGGATTTACAGATATATCTAAAGATTAATTTGCAATAGATATGATATTGATTTACATTAAATTTTTGTTCATGAGTATATTTTGATAATCATTACCTGTGTAACAAAATATTAGATTTAGGTAAAATTATTAATATCTTAACCACGCATGATTTCTAATTTTAAATGAAATTAATTTCTGTTTCTTGAGTACTTCAGTTCCTCATATGTAATTAAAATTACTCCCAGTTACGAATTCATAGATTAAAATTATAAAATAATAAATCTAGTAATTACGTGTATTAAAAGTATTTAATAATCAGTAAGTTAAATAGAATGTTTAAAAATGAATACGTTTTGGTATTATATATTATTTCCTTTATTTGATCAAATGTTCATTTGTATTTAAGTATTATGTATAATCAATAAAATAAAATACCTGATGTAAAGATGGTAACGATATATTTTCAAAAAATTGTCAAATATAAATTATTCAATGTTTAAGTCAGGTATTTCTCCAATAGATTGCAATTAAATTTATGAAAAATTAAATTTTTTATTGTTTATATTTCTGGTAATAAAAAATATTGCACGTAAAATACTAAATAAATATAATATATATTTCAATTCTTAAGAAATACATGACATGTTATAAAATTACATAAATATTTTACTTTTAATATATTTATATTTATGTAATTTCTATTTTTAGTTTTATCTGAGTAGTATATAAATAAAAATAACAAATTATGTAATAAATTATTAATAAACCAATGAGAAATATCAAAAATCCATTTATTATTTATTTTCAAAGTTTATCTCATATCTTAAAACATATATTAAAAAAGTAAATCATTTTTGTTACAAAATATAGTTAAATAATGCGATTTGAAATGTCAAAGAGCATCAGTAAAATAATTCTACTGTATATAAGTTAATATCATTCATTCTTATAATCTTGTTTTTTTGTTTTTTTAATTTTTTTTAATTTTGATTGAAAAAAATATTTGGTACAATTTACAATACACAGATTGATTGATTATTAATTGGTTTGAAGAAATGTGAGGATTGAGTATTTATAATCCGAAAAGTAATATACTAAATTTAAAAGCTACTATATTTAAAAAAAAATTTTATTTTATTTTAATTCTTTATTCTTTTTAAAAATATAACAAATATAAAAATAACGATCATTAAATTACTATTAAAGTATTGTTATTACATTGAATTGTCGTCATACATTATATTTTAAAATAATTATACACTACGGATTTTAATTCTACATTTAAGATTTTTTTATTTTGCCCAATGAAAAATAGTTCATATTTTTATAGTAGCACTGTAAACAAATGGCCAATGTATGGATCAAGGAAGCGGTATTAATCTTGAGTGGGTTTCATTTTTTATTTATTTCACGTCTAGCATCTAAAAACACAATGTAAGAATATTTTATTATTTAGATTTTAAACGCAACCCCTTCTTAAAGGCCGATACTCGATATACGCGATCACGAATTCTCGGCATTTTACTGGCTGATTCATAACAGGTGTAGCAACTTTTTCTTTCTCTGTTTATCGCCCACGTATAAAGGTGACACAACATGTATTATGTACAGTGAATGTCGAACTCTTCTCTCCTCTCTCTCTTTCTTCCCTGGCACGCACACAAGCGCACCCGAGAAAGTTATAGCGTGGAAGTCATATTCGCGCAATAGAGGAAGAAAGAGAGAAAGTGTGGGCGCAAGTTGGATAAATAAAGAGAGCCGAGTATGTGTGTGCCGACGTTGTCGACGCATGACCAGATCGAGACTTGAGACGCGGGTACACTACCTTCGTTAAAGTGAAAAAAGAGAGTGTGTACATAGGATCGAGTTAAAATTAGGAGAGAGATAGATGCAAAGGTAGAAAGAGGAACAGTGAAAAAGAGAGGGAGAGGAAAAAAAAAGATGAAAACGTTATAACCTCGGAGTGCGCGTTCACTTTGCAGTAGCGAGAAAGTAGCCGTCTATCTTGAAAACGGAGAACGCTCAATAGAGCTGTTAATTATAAAATATAAAAAAAAAAAAAAAAAAAAAAAAAAAAAAAAAAAAAAAAATAAGCAAAATGCGCATATTCGGAACGCGGTGAACTATTTTTTACTTTTATAATGGTTTTTTTATAATTGCGTATTGTAATGTGTGTTTGTGCATGTTTACAAGTGGGTGCGTAAGTGTAAGTTAAACAACAGTAAGGAATACAGTGGATCGCAGAAGTAAACTGCTCTTATGCACGATAATAGTCTTGGCAGGTACCAGTAAAAAGAATACTTTGCGGTTATCCCCATAATGGGGCTCGAAAAAATTGTCAGTTGATATCCATTGTTTAAAGAGAATTTAAACTCCCTAAAAATCGTTACCAATTTGTAAAGACAATGTTGGTAAATTTGTTTGCTCATTTGAAACCGATTTTATATTATGGAAGAAAAAAGTAGTAGAGACCGAAATAATTTGCACTAACAGGTTGAGTGTTTGTAGGTATAAGTGAAAAAAAATAAAGAAATAAATGTATATTTGTGTAATTTATAAATCAAATAAATAACTAAATACACATACTTATTTTTACATACATATGCGCGCGTGCGTATGTATTTTTATTAATTATAAATGCCATAAAATTAAAAAAATTAAATGCGCAACATAATATATGTTATTTTTTACACTAAGTAATCTGTTTGGAATATACTTCTCTAATTGCAGGAACCAGTGTAGTTTGCGCATGCGCGATCTTCTAGGGATTTATCATTTCGAATGCATTTTTATTCCTAGTAAACAATGTTAAGTTAAAAAATGTGGAATAAGATTAAAAAAATAGGATTATTTGTAATAAATTTTATAATATTTTAATGTTTGTTATGTTTAATTTGTATTTTTATTTGTAAGTATATGTATATTTTCATATTGTAAATAACGTATCATCTGTAAATATTCATTTTTAATAAAATTTATACTTTTTATTTAACAGTCGTAGACGAAGTTACTTTTAAAACAATACTGTATGATACAGATTTTTATTAGAATCGGAATTTCTATACATTTTTTATTTATAATTTGTAATAAATTTTAATTTTTTTTATCATAAAAATTATATCTACACTTAAAAATTTATTCTTTTATAATGCTGGTTAAAATGGAATATTATCGAAATGTAGGTGTTATTGTTTATATTGCTTATTATTACATTGAATAATTGATAAATTTAATTTACTCATTTATTCTTTATTTTGAGCTACTTGAAATTTTGTATTCTCGTATAAGCTGTATTTTTAGTATCATAATTTTAAATTTTAATTACATTTTTTATTTTTCATTTGTATTTTTAATACATAAAAGATACAGTTTTTAAACGTTGTTTACTATGAAAAAAATACATGAAATTCCCTATAATAGCGCATGCGCAGTCTTATTTAATTCATTTAATGAATATATTCCTATATGGAAAATTATAAAATCAAATTAACTATCCAATATTATTGCGTTTTTATTAATTAATAAACATTTATTTTTTTGCTATTCATTTAGATCAATTTTTAAATATGAGTAATAATGTAATATTGAATGTTGTACATTAAAATTTACTATAAGTATTTAAAATGGAAAAAATAAAAATTGTATATTTGCATATTAATGAAAGTTTTATGTTCTTTCTTTTCAGAATTAATTAAAATTGGTTGCCAACTTTGAAAAACCCAACAAGAGACGTATATTACCTACAAAATGGTTGACGCTTCGACATAGTGCATTCAAGTGTAAGCCTCTCTTTCTATCCTTTCATACACACAAACACACGTAACAGTTAGATACTTTTGCAATTCTCCTCTCTCTTTTTTTCTCCATATTTTTTATATACAAAAGAGGAAGGATGATATCAGTCTTCTTATATACTAGAATAGCATTTAAATGTTCCGGACTAATGTATTTAAGGTTAGAATTATTTGTAGTATAGTTTGAAGTATAGTTTAAAAGGGAACACCCGCTTTATTTACGTGGAATTTCTATCTCTTTCTTTCTAGCTACATCCTTGTAACATTGCTTTTTTGTGAAAGAAAGAAAAAGAAAAGTCACGCATAGACGTGGCGAATTAACATCGCAATTTCTGAAATATTTATATAGTTTTGATATATTTTTTTAATATGCGTGTGTGATTTTGTATATAAACGTGCATATATATTTATTGTGAAATTCTTTCCTTTTTTATCTGCTGTGCACAGCCATAAGGCGGCTTGACTGGCAACAAGTGGTCAAAATTTTAACTCAATTTTCTGTCAGTCGCAATTGAACCTTCATATAGTTTATACACACTTTTTCTTTAAAATCATTATGTGGTTTATTTATCTATATTCAATAATCCTTTTTTTTAACAAGTGTAAAGAAATTACGTTTTCCTGTTTTTTATTGTATATAAAAATTGGGCAGATGAACATAAATCTTATAAAAAAGAATAGTAATCTATGTGTAACTAATATAAGTGGAATGTTGTAATATTTCAATATTCAAATTCAGAAATCATATAGATTTTTGATCATTTTTAACATACAAAGGTAGAACGACATGATTTAATTTTTATACATTATAAAATTCATTAAAATTTTAATCGGTTACCTTAATTATTAGTGGAACAATACATATATTACTAAATTTTAAATTATAAATATTTTTTGTTATTTTGAAATTTTTATTCTTGACATTTTTTAAAAATATTTTTCTGAAAATTATTATTTCATGTACTGCTTACATATTCAATTTACATATTACACATATATATATATATATATATATATAAATTTTGTTTCATTGGTTTTTAAATAATATCAATTCTTTAAAATTGTTTTTATTATATTTAGGAGCTTACATTATTTTACTAACACTAATAAAATAGTTTGCTAGCGCAGATCAAACATTTTCAATAGTTTTTTATTTATGTATATAGATACGTAAAAATGTATTACTGATTATCTTTTAGATCATAAGTGAAATATTATAAAGTAAAAAGATTGTAAAATAAAGTATTAAAAGTAAAATATAAAACTTTAATATATTTTGTATTTAATTTACAACTGTAAAAAATTTATTATAAATTTTACTTACATATACATATTTACAAAACTGTTTCAAATTATTAATGGTATTTATGTTAATTTTCTACTAAAAAAGTACTTGTACAGACTTGTTATTTTATCAAATCTCATTAGCTAAATTTATTTAGGAAAAAAATTTATAATGTTTTATGATTGTTTTTAAACATAATTGTTTATATGCAACTTAATGCATAAATTTAGTACCTTAATTTTAACTATACTTTTAATAAATACTTTTAGGAATTATTTTAATTACAATAGAATAAAATTTATTTAATTGAAATAAAAGAAAATTATTAATATGCTTAAATTGTTTTAAATATTTTGTTTCTTTTTTATTGAAATAATATTATATTTTTACAATAAAAACATTTATTATAATAATGTGGGGAGATAAATAAAAATTTAAATATATAATAATAACAGTGTATCTATTTCTTGAATTTTATTAATAAGAATAAATTAAATAGTGCATACTTAATGAGAAGCAAACTTTAAAATACTTAGGTAAATAATAAAAATTCTTACTAGTTATTTTTATAATTAAAAAGTTACGATTGAATAAGCTAAAGATATTTTTAATTTTGTAATATTATATAATGTAAAATGTGAAAAAAAAATTACATTTTACCTGTTTTTAAAATAAGCAGCAATTACTTTTTAAATAAACTTATAAAAGTAAAAGATGAAATTAATTTTCTTAAATTATTTATGAAGCGTGAAATTCTTTAGAAAAAATAAGAATAACATTTATATACAGGCGTATAAACGCGGACACGTGTACCGTATAAAGTAAGAAGTTCCCAATAACTTTTTGTAATTCATTGCAGGTGATTTCACTCCAGTGACTCAATACTCAATCGAGTCGCATCGAATGTGAGGGGAACACGCGACAATAGGAAAGTCGACTGAATAGAGCCGATTAAAGAAGACAACCACGAAAAGGCCGATAAAACAAACACCACCATAAAAATGGAAAAACGGAAAGAAGGACTTGGTCTTTTTTCTTCTGGTATGTCTTTTTCAATCTCATTATTTATTATGCGAGAGATACCTATACCAAATTAAAATACCTATTTTTAGCAATTTTTTTTTTTTTTTTTTTTTTAAGATAATAATATTTTGAAACGCGAAAGTGCTTATCAAATAGTTTTATAAATACGCTGGAGAAACTATTAGCTAACGGAATTTTATCTTTTACTTCTTACTTATTTATAAAGCTTTATGACATTTATTTTATATATAAACAGTTATTTTGGAGCATTCTTGAAAATGAATAATTAATGTATTTTTTATTGCAAAAGTAATTTTTTATTAAAATAAAAAAAAGAAAATTCGAGTGACAGGAGGCACGTTTTTAGTAAACAGTAACGTTAGAAAAATAACAGCCTCACGTCTGACGTCGTTATGCGATATCGTATGTACAATGAGGTTCATATACTATGTATAAGTGAGTTTGATTCTCTAAACGTGATAAACTTTATAAAGCATTTCTAATAAATTTTTCTTATTTTTATTTTAAGATAAGCGATAATTAAATAGAGAAACACTTTTATAATTTATAATGATATTATACATTGTTTTTCCAAAATATGCTTCCGTAATTTATTTTTATTTATATTAAATATATTTCTGAAATGAATATACTTTTATTCTCAATTTTTTTCTTTTACTCTTTTTAATTCAGAAATAACGGATAAATACAACTAAAGTAATTTAAAAATTTTTTAATTTATCAAATATAATATATTGTTAATTACATTTAATAAATGATTAGATTTAATTTTATGTAATATTTAAGTTTTTAACATCTATAAAGATGCTATTAGTATATACTTGAAAAAATCAGTAGCAATGAATAATAAAAAATATTTATGCATGTTCATATCTTTATAACCCTTTAAATGTGTCATTTGGTAACTATAAATCAATATGTAAAAGTTATTCATTACAATATCAATTTTGAGATCCTCTATAACTTCCACAGTATAAGGCATTGGAATAAAAAATTTTAAAAAATTATAATTTTATTATACATTAAATAAAATTTATTATACTGTATTTATTTATATTATTAATTAATATTTTATAGTAATATATATGATAAATAGAATTGAACGAATTTGATTATAAAACAGAACTTTTTAATTTCGGTTATTATGACTTTATTAAACATTTTCTATTCATTTCACTGTAATTAAATATTTTCAAGTATAGCTATATTATTTCAAAAAGCCCTTTATCCGTAATTTGAATAATCAATTAAGTGAATAATATGGAAATCTCAGTTTTTGAAATTTGATTTCAATTCTTTTATTGTATTGTTTCATACATTATTAAATATAATATCTTGGGTATTGTGTAGTAATTCTTAATATATATTCTCAGCTATATAATATTTAATTGAAAATTTCGAAATATTAAAATAAAAATTAAAATCTCGGACTTATTTACACCAATAAAATCATAATTATAATTTAGTAAATTCTAATTACATAAAATTCAACGTTATATAAATTTGTATAATAATAATCATACGATAACTGAAATGAACAATCAACTGCTTAATTGAAAAATTTCAGTCATTTCATTGAAGTCAATGCAAATATTTATAAAGTATGGATATAGATATTTTTATTAACAACATATTTGGTAACGATATATTTAGTATTTTTGATAAAGTTTTGAAACGTAATATATATATTTTATAATATAATAGTACGCATCTCATTTAAATTGTATTTATGCAGTTAAATAATTTCCTTTGAAGAACTAAGATTTTATTGAATATACTATTTACAGACCAAATTATTAAAATAATAATATGCTAATTGAACAATTTAGAAAAATTCACAAATATTTTTTGTATATAAATTTTATTGTTGGATAATTTGGAATTTATTACAAAATTGTAAATATTGATATAAATGGAAAATATGCATTATCATAAAGACTATGAGATAAAAAAAAATCTTACATATTCTTTTAGATGCAAAAAAATGTATAAAAAAAAGTTTTAAAAAAAATATTGGTGTCGTGGTTTTTTTAATGAATTGGAAATAAAAAGAGCTTTTAAATGAACGTTAAATTTATTGAGAATGTTTTTGATAGTAGGTATTTATTAATAATGATTTTTTAATTTTATACATAAAAAAAACAGATTTATTAGATTATTGATAAGTAGTAAATTTTTAAATTCGTAGATGTACGTATATTTACAATTTATTAAAGATTATTAGTTTATGAAAGCAAAATTTAATTTAGATTAAATTAAAAGTTTTTTTTTTCGTTAAGAATAAAAATACGGCTTTTTATCACACCGTCATTCAAATTTTTTATTCACATTTAATGCTTTTCATTTTTATGTTAAATATTAAAAATGTTTACTACAATATTTTACATAATTTAAATTGAGCTTAGTTTGATGGATTAATGGGAAATGAAAAGATTATTAATTTATTGGGTTTATGCGATGGAAATAATAATATATATATTTTTCGCAATTCTCATATAAGGATGATATTGCAGATTTCAAAATCTTTTCAAATTGGATGTTGTAGGGAGAGGAAATCGAGTGGTAAATCGTTTTGCCTCGAAATAGGATCACTCTCGCGTAAATGACGAGGCGTCGAGTGCATTTGCGATTTGGCTGTAATAATCTTACGAGGCGCGAGTCCTGGATGCGAGCCCATCTACCAGGTGTGCACCTGCTCCTTAAATCTCGATAATCACCGACGCAAATACGGGAGTGCGTGCGCGGAGGAGTCGACACTTGTCGGGTAGTGCGCGCGCACGTGCGTACGTGATCTCCGCTTCTCGGTGAACGCGTGTACACATCTCTTGACCACCCCCTACCCCACCTTGCATATCAACACGAGGGATTACACGTACGCGCGCGGAAGGGGATGTCGAGCAACAGTGTCTGTGCACGCCCTCGGGGATGTGGGGGCGCAAGGAAGCGAGAGGAGCGGCGCCTTGGAGGCACGCGCAGCCTTACCCGCTGCCTCTCCCCCTCCCCCTCCCCCGCACCCCGTCGCTGATCCTCCTTTTGTTTGCTCCTTTCGCTGGCGGGGAGACGAGATCGGCAGTTGAGGCTGTGGAAGCGTGGGCGAGAGACGACGAGGACGGCGACCACGGCGGTTGTTAGTAGCAGCACCACCTCCCCGAGCACCGATACGACGACCAGCAGGAGGAGGACGAGGACGACGACGAGGACGACGACGACGACGACGGCGGCGGCCAGGGCGCCGACATGGGCTCCGACTGAGCACTTCCTCGCTTAATCGTTATTGATGGTGTTGTATCGTCCTCCCTTCTTCCCCCTTCGTTTACCATCGTTTTTACGTATGCTGCGAGGTATCATCGAAATTTTTGTGTGTGTGCAGTTTACACGGTGTGCTGTACATAGGACATTGTAATTGTTGTTACAATTGTTTATATTGTTGATCTTCTTGTTTTTACCAAGGCGGTTGGTACAGCGCAGCTGTGAATTGGTGTCAGTGGTGTACCGATCGACTGCTGATCAGCCAGGATAACACGATACGAGGTGCTACTTTATTTTCATATCTCACTTTACTGCGCGCCACGCATACTTTCCGGGATTTTCTTTTCGGAAAATTCCATTTTTATCTTCGGAATTCATGGGGAATCCCAAGATCATCCATCTCTAGCTCGGTACTCGTGACAATGATACTTGGGAATACTTTTGTTGTTGTTTTTAGAGCAATCAACTATTGATTTATCGCCAAAAACAATAGAAAAATGTTCCGCGTGCGATTTTTGTCTCTTTACCTAATTCTTATTTTTTTCTTGACGCTCGCCTTTGTATATTAAACTTTAAGACCTTATTTATTATAAATATATACCTATTTTTACTGCACCCTTATATAAATATTTTCATATTGCAATCAATATTATCATCTGTAAAAAGAAATATGTTGCAAGTTGCAGTTTTGCTATGATGCTATGCTCCGAATGACCCATGTTTTTATATTTTTTATTTTTATCATTACTAAAAGACATGTTCATCTTATCTTAATTTTCAATATTTTTTATTTATTATGACTATCGCAATTTATATTATTGCTATATTTTCTTTTTTTATATAATATTTTTCTTAGTACATGGAAATGTTTATGCATGTTATATCATGCAATAAAATCGTTTTTAGCGTTACTCTACTGGAAATATAAAAAGATCAAATTTTTTTTTTTTTTTTTTTTTTTTTTTTAATAAAGAAAATGATAAAATCTTATGCATGTTTACCTGTTACTTATGACTACTCAAGGATATGATAATTTTTTCAAAGACCTGTTAAGCGTTCTTCAGAAAACTTTCTGCATCAACAGTATAAATGTTATTATTAAATATATTTTTAATACATAAAATACAACTAAAATATATTTTATTAATTTTTATCGTGTATTATATCTATAATGTTATAAAATATTTAATATCTCAAAAGTTGTTTTATTTTTCAAAGATTAATTTATCGTTAAAATTTTATCTTATTATGATTTTGTCACTTATTTCATTTACATCATATATCTTTTAATCACATAGAATACAAATAAATATTCGACAATGTTTTTTATTTTTATAACATAAATATTATTATGAGTATATTAAAATACATATTTTAATATATTCCTGTACACTAATTAACAAACAAATCGGTATCAAAATTGATATCAACTATTAATGATATAATATATTTAAATTTTTACGATACAATAATTACTTATTTGTTTAATTCTAAATAATATATAATTTGAAATGTTAAAATAAAATAAAGTTTAATTTTAATGAAATTAAATTACATCTTTATTTATGTCATGTTACTTTATTTATTTTCGATTGGATAATAAAGTTTTAAATAGATTTAAATAAACATTTAAATATTAAAGCAATTACAGTATTGTATAATTATTTTCCAAAAGAAAACTTTTGAAGTAAATTGTAACTTTCATTAATAATTTTTGACAGGCTATATTTAGAGAACCGTGTAAATGTTTCTTTTGATAAAGATTTTATAAAACTTTTTTTCAAAAAATGACAAAGCTATCAAATTACAATAGCACATTAATATATAGTCTTATACGGGTAGATTTAAATTTTCAATAAAACAATATTTTGTGAAAATAGATCATAGCAATAATAAAATTTTTTTTGTTTATTAACGATTGAATAAAAATCTCTTTGTAAGATTGTGTCATTCAACATAGCAAATAATAAAAATATGGATACTCGTTCTCAGCAGAAAATATGTAAAAAATATTAATAAAATACCGGTAAATTTAACTTAAAATAATTTTATTTCCAAATAAAAATTTAGAATATGTATATTTATATATTATCTAATTATACATCTATTATTTTTTAAAGTACTATAAATAAAATTCATTTTGTTCAATTATAATTTTGTAATTGTAATTACTAATTATAATTATAATTTCATTAAAAAATGTATCAATTTTTTATAAAAGCAATTTTTCCTTTTAATATTTTGCCATTTTATAATAAGCAATATTATTCTACAGTAAAAATAGTTGACTATTAATTTTAAGTAATATAAAATGTTAAAAATTTTCAATTATTATAAAATTTAATTTATCTTTTATAATGAAGTTGAAAAAATGCAGTGACAATATAATTAATTGTGTTAAAATTATATGAATTGAGAGAATATTACATTTATTAAAATTTAATTGATATTAAATATTTAGAAGAATCATGTACATGACGAAAAAGAATTTTTAAATCTTTTTTGTAATAGTATAAAAAATTTTGTTTTTCTTTTCATGTCTTTTATACTTTATATTTTTAAATTTTATTAAATATTATTTATATATTATATTTGTGTTTTTTATATTATTGCATAAATTATAAAAATAGGTAAAAAGTTTTTAAAAATATTTTGTATATAATACATATTTTATAGTTAAAGAAGTATACATTTAATAATATTTTAATTATAATTAGAAACAATTTAATGATATTATTATGGAAAAATTCAAATTTATTACCATAAATGAATAGAGTTTTTTTAAAGTATGAATTTAAAAAAGAGTAGTACCAAAAGGTTAAAAAATAATTTGAAATATATTATGTAGTATTGTATACAGTTTAGTATTATATGTAGCATGTATATTAGTATGTATGTATTTTTGTTTATTCATTTTTACATATAAACAATTTACATAGAATACTCACGAAAAAGGCGAAATTTAAAAAATTGGTAATACTTAAAAATATTGTTATTTTGAAATATATTATAATTGTATTATATCACATAAGAATTATATAATATTTTAAAATATATGTATATAGTGAAAAATAATTATTTTTTGTTTTAAACTATTAAATAAAATGTTTATATAATTTATTAATACATATTTTATTTAAATTGTAATTTATTGATTTTTACCAAATAACATATATTGAGAAAAATGCATGAAATATTCACCAATTAAAAAGAACAAATTTTAATAAATACTGAAGCATGTATCAATTTAAATTTAATTAATAGAAATTATAAAAGTATTTTTAAGACGAATTTTTAACGTTTTTTTTTAAATATTTTTTTTAAAAAATGTAGTCATAGTATCAATATCATAATATCAATATTCAAAGATTTTTTACTTCGTGAAATTATATTTAAATTTGTAGTTTGCAACGATAGTTATTAGGGAAAATGAGACGATAATTATATCATAAATTATAATAATAATAAAAAAATTTTTACTTAGTAACTTTTCAATTTTCAAAAAATTCACTATTTTTCATGTATAATCTAATTTTCATTTTTTTTCATTCTTTTTTATTTAATAAATTGCGACTATATATTTGTAATTAAATATAAATTGTTGTCTTATTATAATTAGAGTCTGTTATTTAAGAAGAATGTAAAAAATTTGATGTTCAATTGTTAAAAAACAGTTAGTTGATTGGAAATAATAATTTTATTTTATTTGAATATATTTATTAATAAATATATTAAATTATTTAAATAATAATATATTACAATATTATTATTGAAATATCATAATGAGGTTATTATACACATATAATTTTACTGCTTCAAATACAGTTTTACCAAAATAACTATTTAAAACTAATTTGTATAAGATTTTCCTTTAATACAATTGAAGATAAAAATAATATTTACAATTTATATTTTAATAGTTTTTTTCTTTTTTTTTCTTTTTTTTTCTAGTTATTAAAACACGCAAAATGTAGAATTTCGAATTTTTACATCTCAATAATTGTCACAAAAATATTGATGACTTGCAATTTACCAGTAATCAAAGCATTCCGTTTAACTTTTTTGAACAATGATTATTTATATTTGGTAATTTATATTCATTGAGTAGTAAATAAACAATATAGCTGATTTTTTAGAATCTGGGTAATTTTTATGGATGTATGGTTTACGCAAGATGAAAAATGATGAATATCAATATTTTATTTGTATTTAAACCATATATTATAATTTAATTTATGCTCAAAGAGAAAAATTAGAAATTTAAATTTTTGCCTCACAAAGTTTTAATGCACGAAGAAAAATTGATTTATAGTCATTTGCTTTTGTTATTATTTGAGTTGGTTTTCGAGTCGGTTGGCGCCTAGGAAATGCATCAAGTGATATGTCACACTGTAATGAGCGGGCGTGTAATTTAATTAGTGGCGAATTTCAATAAATCTCTATAAGGAGAAAAAAATTAGAAATCTCATTCGACTCGTGAATAAAAATGTATAAATATTTATCAAAAGCTATTTTTCATATTTTTAAAAGTATCAATCAAAGTAATGGATTTTCCCGTGTTGACTTTGCCTGTGGATGGTGGTGGTGCAGACGTGCGTGAAAGCGGGTAGGTAGGTGGGTTCGTTTGTGTCGACTGGAACTCGAACTCGAACTCGGACTCGGACTCGGACTCGGACTCGGACTCGGACTCGGACTCGGAGAAGAGAGGAGTGGAGTGGAGAGGAGAGGAGAGGAGAGAGGAGAGGAGAGGAGAGGAGAGGAGAGGAGAGACGAGAGACGAGAGACGAATCTAGGTCGAGATTTCGAGTCGTGGCGTCGAGTTCTCTACGTTTTCTCACCCTCTCGCGCGCGCGTAAACTCGACCTTGCCCCGAAACGTTTCCGCACGGACGTGGAGCGGCAAAAGGTCGGCGGAGGAGGGCGGAGGGCATTTTTAGGAAATTGATTTTTCCTTCGTGCGCGACCCCCACGGCTATGACGATGGCTTTATGTGGGTCAAGCTCAAGTGTGAGACCGGACTGGACCATCTTTCTGGATTTTATTTCACCACATTTATTTCGCAGATTCTAGCTTTCTTTTCTTTCTTTTGACGCTCTAATAAAATCCTCTATTTCTCTCGTTCTTTTTAGTCCTTTTTCCTTCGACTAGCCTTATATTATATTGACATTTATCTTATCCCGGTGGCTGCTATTTAAGGGTCAAAAGTACTGTTAAACTCTCGCCACTGCTGGACGACGATATTGATACAAAAAGTTTTTTTCATAACTTTCTACTTTAACGAATATCCATAAATTCTTTTGCAAGTTTTTCAAATCATTTTTTACTTAATGCATTCAGGAGTTTAAGAACATTGTTTATCTATGGCTGAATTTTTAAAAAATATTTTTGTATTTTCCAATATAAATATATTCTTTAGATCAACGCTATCGGTATCTAATGCTTTTGTTTATGAAACTAATTTATTATTAATTTATGCACAGAGGTTTTTATATTTTACACATGTTAATAGCTTTTTCTTTCATCTAATTACCTGCACTTTTGAGCTTTTTAAAATTTTTCGAAGCTGGAAAAGAATAAAATAATATTTACATTTTATTTTCAATACATAAATGTTTTAATATTTTATTCGTTTTTAAATTTCTTTTAAAAATAAAAATTTTTACAGCCTTTATATTACTTAATCTAATAAAAATAGTAAAAGGTATCATTACGTGATTATTATAGAAAATTTACTTAAAGCAAAATGCTTTTTATTTGATTAATATATAATAATACAAAAGTAATTAATATTTTAATTGAATTAATATTCAGTGTACAGTATTAATATTTATTTTAAAAAGTTTAATAATGAGTTCAGTAAAGTAAGAAAATTCTACAAAATTTAAATTTAACACAATAATTCATTCTTAGAGTGATATAATATGTGTATTTAGAGTTATATATATATATATATATATTTAAAATAATATTCAAAATTATATCAGTTATGGAAATGTTAATTTAATTTAAAATTAATGAAAGTATAACATTCTTTTTGACATTTACACTGTATAAGTATGTGTTAATATGTGAATATTTTAGTTTTTTATAAGCTATTTTAAAATAGTTATTTTTCTATAATCAATACAAAAGATTACGTTTTATAATATGAATATTCTGTATCATATTAATTTCATAATTATTTTAAAAGATATATACATGTATGCGCTTATGCTTGATTATAAAAAACATATAATAAATGCAAATTTTTTTATCAAATATTATTCAAGTAAAAATGTGATAAATTAGTTTGTATTGTTTGTCTGACTATGTATGTAACTACACTACTTATTGATGTGGATTTTTTGGAAGCATTGTAATTTTAATTTCTGAATTGAAATTGTTAGTTTATTTTATTTGAATATATTATGTTGTATAAATGTTGCAATTTTTTATATTTATTTAGTAAATATTTTATGGAGGAATAACCCAGATTAAATCAAGTGCGTTAAATTATTGTTGATGTATTTTTAAATAATTATGGATATGTATCAATATACGTAATTTAATATTAAATTTTATGTTTTTATCAATTTAATTATACAATATTCCAAATATTTTTATGTAGAGCTTTGTTTAAAAATTTTAAACTCTTATAAAAATTGTAAGAATCTTATTTGAGTAAGTATGATTTATAAGAAAAGTATCGTAATTCTTCTATATCACATATGTATTTGTTATATGGATAAAAAGGTTTAAATAAAATATCGATAAATAAATAAACATCTAAAAATTAGTTCTTTCAAGTTCAAAATAATTTTAATATCGATAAGAAACATGTATTTGTCTGTATTTAATTTGAATTAATTTGTACAGAATAGATAAAAAAACATGTATTGAATAGAAAATTAATAATATAATATAAACACATAAGCAAAAGTAGCAAAAAAATATATAAGAAGAGCGATAGATGATTACAGAAAATTAATCAAATTTGGGCGGAGATATTAGTCAAATAGAAGACATTTAAGTCTTTTATCGCGTGTTTATGTGTTCAATCGATTCTTCTAGTCGTTGTATAGAAAATTGTAGGAGGATAATTCTATTATCCCTAACTCATTAAATGTCATACTGGCATCTAAATTTGATATCCATTTCATTAAATTTATTCTAGATACCAATTCTGTCCCAATAAGTTATCTAATAGTGTTAAGAAAGCAAATAAATTAACCAAAATAACGATAAACATACAGTGGTTTTTTTTTGTATAAATTTATAATATAAATATATATATACATTATTATAATTGTATAATTACAATAAATTTACTATAGCAAAACACAGTACAACATTTTTATCTCTGTACAGTTGGAATAAAAGTAATAATTTTATTTCAATATCTAACTAAACAATAATAATAAACAATTAATAGCAATGATAGTCACTGTTTATTAAATATACTATCTAATAATATAATACAATAAGAATAAAATTACCAAATGACTTTTTAAATAAATTTTTAATTAACACTTAAATTGTAATGAATGATACTGATATCAATAAAAAAAAACTTTTAACCAATACTTTCTATTTCAATTCTCATATACTCTTCCTATGTAATTATTCAAGGTTACAAAAGAGTCTATTACTCCTCACTGCATTATTCAAGGTAGAGAAAAAAAAAATTAGTCATTTATGATTATATGTTTTTATTAAAAAATTTAAATATAAATAACTCAATTTAATGAAATTTTTTTTATTTATATACAGTTTATATACAATTTTGTAAAAGTCGATCCATAATTTATTTAAAAGTAAAATTAAAAACCAATTTTATATAAAATGATTAAGATATTATAGTAAATTATTTTTTTTTTTAAATTTTTTTTACTTACTTGAATTGAAATGCGTAATTTAATATATTTAATGTATAATACTTTTACCAAAATGAAAGCAAAATCTTTTTTTTAAAAAATTTTTTTCATAAATATATATTTTAAATACGATTTCTTATAATTGAATTCATATTAAAAATTAAGTTTATAGTAATTCAGATAGCAAAGCTACATATACTTTTTATTACTTAGTTTTTATATAAAAAAAAATATGTCCGTTAACTTACACAACCGATTGTTATAACATAAAAATCAGCTGGTATCAAAAGTAATAAAAGAGTGTAAAACAAAGAGAGAAGTAATGAAAACTAGTGACATCAGCAGTCATTTTATTTTAACCTAAGTTGAACGTGACAGAAATAATAATAACTATTATTTCCGTTCAAGAGAAGGTAAAAATCAGTAGCCGCTTAAAGTTCCGGGAAAATTTTACTGGCAACGTGTACAACGCATTTTTATATTTACAGTTTGTTTTTCCACCTTGTATGTTTGTATATAATGTTTAGGCTAGGTAAAATAGACAAAGAGAAAAGGAATGACGAAAAACGTATGCTTGCATTCATCTTTCATTCTACTGCAACTTTACGTATCCCTGTATGTATTGTTCTCAATGTTACTACCCATTTATAAAAGTATTCAATGTACGAATGATGGAGTACACTAGTTTATATTTATTTTATTATATAAGTAGTTTTGTTATATTGTTTTATCGTTTATGTATTTTTATTACTTTATATATATATTATAAAAGTAAGAAATACCGTGCTATTGACGTACCTAATCACATATCTGCACATTAAAATTTCCCTGCAGATAAGTGATTCAACTTTACAACACATACCTGAATGTAGGAAAATGCACCAAAAATATAAATAACAGCTTCCTTACGCGGTCCATTTATATTATCATATAAGACATTAATATGTAGTAAAAATAAATAAAAATATTCCTAAAAACTATATAAAAATTTATTTCAGTTTTTAGCATAAAACTCTTCTCGAATAAAAATTTGTGCTTGTAATATTTTAAGACAGTGAGGAATTCTATTGTAATATTTTTGTTCTAGTTAATTTATTTTGATGTAATATTGCATTCAAAACTATTAATATAAATTTTTTTACTTTATTATAAATTCTGCATCTTTTAATGCATATCTCCAAACATGTTAAGAGAGTTATCTATTTTTTCAGCATAAAATCACAAGATTTTATTAGTAAATATGTCAGTTATTACTTCACAAGTCTACTAAAAAATAATAGCCTAGAGGTACCAAAGCAGGGGTGGCTGAAAATATTTCCAACCGAATAAATCCAAATATGCTTTGATAACATTCACTGTGCGTGTTCGAGCATTGTCAAGTGATAAATATACCTTGTTCATCAACATCCCCCTTAATTTTCTTTGAATTATTCTTTTGAGCTATTCAAGGGTTTCACAATATCGTATGGCATTAATTGTCATTGATCCGTATTAGGGCAAAAATTTTATAAAAATCATTTGTTTATTGTGATATTTGTGTATGAAAACTCTGATCTTTATGAGCATTTGTTCTGCAGGCTTATGAATCTTCTGGTACCTTTGAACATGTTCGTTTAGTTCATAATACCTTCACATTAAAAAAGTTTTGACGTTTTCAATAATTTTGACGATGATACATGCACCTCGGCAAAATTTTTTATCAATATATTTTACGTAAACAAATAATATGAGGTGAGATTTTATACTAACGAGGCCTCTTCTGCATATTCCTATTATTATGAAGAATCCCTATTGCCATTCACGTTTACCAATCTTTAAAAAAATTTTCTCTCAGTACAAAAGGGTAATCAGCACTTTTATTTTCTGGCCGTGTTTCATATTTATACAATATGCTTTGTGAAGAAACGTAAAAATAAAAGTAAAAATCAGAACTATTTTTATATAAGGAAATATTTGTATTTTATAAAATTTTTACTATTTATTTGAAAAAAAAGTACAAGTTTTGTTAATTATAATGTTTAGATTTATTTAAAAATTGAAATTATAAAATTCACCAATATAATTATTAAATTATTAAAAAAAATTTTGTTTTTTTTTATACAGAATAATTTATTTTTTCAAATAAGTATAATATTTAAATGGAAATAGTATTTTAATGTAATGCAGAGATATATCAAGTATCTCTAAATATGTATAGACATAATAATATAATGTCCTGGAAAGTAATTGGAAAAAAGTTTATGGAAATTATCAAGAGTAGCTATTGAAAATATAAGATTAGAAAAAAACAATATCGTGAATATTGGTATCATTATTATTAGTAAGAAAAGTAGGTATGAAAAATAGGTAATATATCTCGAAATCATGACTTCGAGATATATTAAAAGGTCGTTAATTTTAGATTAGATCTTTGATTAAAATTGGATTTATATCTGAGATTACTAGTAATATTTGTAGTAATACGACTACCTTTAACCAGGAATGGGTTAGACGGGAATAAAAGAGTAATTTTTCACAACAAAAAAAATTTTGAGGAAAAGTAACCATGTGAGAGTAACGTGGATTAGTAACTTTAAAGACCTGTATTATAGTGTCATAGAGGTCCTTCCTATCTAAGTAGGTTATACGCTTTTAACGTATTCAATCTATTTTTATGCTTCCACACAAATAGGAAAAGCGATTTTGAGCGCAAAAAGAGCAGACGACAACGCCACCAAGTAATTAACTTTTTGCATCGATTGTATTCTGGGGTCATGTGGTATATACTTTTGTGTTTGACGTGTGTGCCATTACAATAGACGTTAAATACTAATCCTAAATCTCTTCAGAACGAAAAATCGTTGATGGCTGATTACCACTTGCAAGTTTAATACACCATTAGTGTAAATCCTGTTGTTCTTCACTACTCACACTACAGTATCCGTATACACAGTTTCGATTGTTTTCCCAAACTACCTACTCATCGTATGCTACAATAATTTTGCATTATATTTTATATTATACATGTACATGCTTAAAAATGTGTCAAGTGTGTCAAGAGAAGAAAAATAATTATTGGTTAAAAAAAAAAAATAAATTTACTAAAAAATATCGGATAAACTTAAAATACATAAATTGATTTAAAACATATTCTCGTGTAAAACTTAATCTAATTTTAAACTTTTTTTAATGAAATTATGCAATACTTTATCTACATTGTTTATTACTTAAATATAATTTACCAGTAAATACGACAATATATTTACAAATTCAAATTCATATATTTATAAATTTCGTACTTTATCCCAGTTTTGGTTAAATGATTATATTCAATTTAAACAACAATCAATGTTTAAAGCTTAATGAATACACAAAAGTTTGTGTAATTCTAAAAAATTTTTAAAGGTACATTGAAATTTCACTTGTTTCATTCTGCACAGATTTATATATGCCTCATGTTTATTTAATAAGGAGTTCGCTAGGCTCAATACTATTTAAAAAGATTTTTAATATGTGATATAAAATTTTGATCTTTTCCAAAAAAATAAAAATCGTATTTATTCTATTACTTACTTATCCATTCACTACTCTACTTTTGTTCAATTACATTTACTTGCGTACATGAAAAGGCGATTAGAAATATTTTTTACCTTAATCATTATTTCAGAATTTTGTAAGAACTCAAACAAGCAATATAGACTTTTTTAAATACATAAATCAAATCAATTACTACACGAAATATACAAGAAAATTGAATTCAATTTTTACACGATAATAACTGGTTTTCTATTCAGTTAACATCAAATTTCTCATAGGTATATCGGGAAAGAAGATGCCTTTATTAATATCTTCGCAATTAAAAATGTTTACAAAAGGAAATAACACAATCAATTTATCAATACTTATATCGACTATTTATAAATTAATACAAAATAACTTTTTAAAGAATAGAAAAAAAAACATTCTTTTTATGCAATTATTATAACAATACTAATTAATGTATTTAATATAACTAAAACGAAATTTTCCTTTATACTTTAATTATTTATGTTTAAAAAAAGTTTTTATTAAATATAAAATAACATTAAAATAGAGTATAAATTCAATTTACTTATTAAATATATTAAAAATTAAATATATATTTAACAAGTAAATTGACGAACAATTTCTTTGGTAATGCAAGTTGATTATAAAATATTTTAAATTATAATCTGCAATAAAATTGTGTTGAAATTAAATTAATCTTTTTTTGCATAAAAAATAAAGTAGTTTTGTTATGCTCAGTAAATATTATCTAACTTAGGAATTATTTAATCGATATTCAGATAATATTACAATATTTAGATAATATTGTTTAATTAGATTTATTATTGACATTCATTTACTACAATTTCCTTATTTAAATGTTGCAGTTGATGATAATACTAAAAAATTATTTATTATATATTATCATATGAATTTAATTAATTGTTATAATATAGTATTGTAGTTGATTTCGATAATTAATGAATGCAAAATTATTATATTCTCACTTTATAGTTCAGTTGATTGGATATTAATTACAATTTGATAAGATATCGAACAAAAAATTTTTTTTAATTTTTAGTAAAACTTATTATCTTATTTTATTGATTATTAACATTCTAATTGATCTTACATATTGTATAATTATTGTTATTAAAATATTTAATAATAATAATTATACAATATGTACGATCAAAATTTTTATGACTAAAATTTTTCTGTTAACAAACATTTTTTAATATTTATTTAAATTATTGAATGTTTTTCAATGAAATTCAATAAATAATTGCAATATTTTATAAGAAATTATTTTTTAATAATTTTTATCCAGTTTCAGTTTTTCCTATGAAATAAAATATGAATTAAAGAAAATATTAAATTTAGCAATATTAAATAAAAAATAAATTCAATAGCTATCTATGACGACTGTTCTAAAATAAAATTTAGAAAAGAATTTCTAGGAAAAATATAAAAATAATATTATTTAGAATAAACTATTTATAAAACAATATTATACTTATAACTAATTTCAGTAGTTATATTTTAATATTAATAAGATTTTGTGTAGCAATTTAAAAAAATAAGTGTTATGAAGACGCTAAAAAGATTTTTATTTCATTTAAAGTTATAAATTATAATCTTGATATATTCACTAAATAAAATATATCAAAAAATATAATGTAATAGTATAATTTAGGTAAAAAAAACAGTCTAATTAAAAATAATTAGTATGATACATGGTTATTACATTTTTTTACATAAGAGAAATTATTCTACACACTATTAAAAATATTATTTACTACTATAATAAACTTTTTAAAATAAAAGTATAATTTCGCAATAAAAATGTAAATAAAATTGGTCAATCTCTTTTTTTGAAATTTCATTTAATTTACATAATTTATAATATAAAAAATCTATTTGTATGTGTAACTATCATACATAGAATAAGATGATCTCGTCACGATATTTAAAATTTACTTATTATATATGATTTATATATGTAAAAATAATTATAATAAATATAAATATTAATTCAATTATTAATGATTACTCATTTTAAACAAATTTTTTATGTATTTTTATAGCAGAAAATAAAATTGAAATTTGCAATTATCAGTTTGAAAATAAAAAAAAAATGTAAAAATTTATATTATCATTAAGCTTGCATTCGTAGTGGATTTAATTTGATAAAATAGAATTATCTGTTTTTGCAATGTCAAGATAAATTAAGTTGTGTCATTTGCATTAACCATAATGTTTTTTATATGCTTATCATTAAAAATAACTTAAAAATAGTAATTCAATGAAATATTTAGAGGAAATGAAAACATCAAGAGATTTTTAATTTGTAAAATTTCTAAAATTAAATCGTTTCATTGCTCTTTTATTTTTTATTAAAAAAAGTAAAGGTTTAATTCTATTATTTAACTACAATCATATTTCTGAATTACGATGAAATTTATTGATTATATTTGCACATTTTGTAATTGTTTTATCATAATAATAATAATAATAATAATAATAATAATAATAATAATAATATTTATTAATTATATACAAAATTAATTTTAGATACATTGTTTGTTATTATTTTATTAAAATGGATCAACGATGAAAGAGAATTATACAATGATTTATTAAATCCAAAAATGAACTTCCTTTGTAATATACACAACCATCCACGTTTTTGGATATTACAAAATCTCATTTCACTCATCAATTTTAGTATATAATATATACCGTTTAATCCTGGGGGCTTAAAATGAGTAACTTGAAAATGAAAAAAGTTTTGCAAAAACTAGGTGTTTAATTATGGACAAACGCGAAATGATATTTTACGAATGTATATAGGTTTGCACGCGCTTATACATAATATGTCTTCTATGTGACCCAGTTTTTGAACTAAATGTATTTATTGAAACATAAATGATGCGGGTGTAACAACTCTATCAATGCAAACTGAAAAGATTTCTATCTGTGGTAAGAACTGATATGCATACACAAGGAGGTATACAAACTTGTGCGAGCATTTATGAAAGATTATTTTTATATAACTTGAAATTATATAGATACGTGTGTATATATGATGCAGTGTTGAAAGAAAAGAGGGATATCATCATTTTTTCTGAATATCTCGAATTAATGAAACTTATAAACAATTTACATTTTAATGGTTGTTGGCAAGTTAAATGTAACTAAGTATTTTAAAAATATTTTTTGATGAACTTAAAGAAATATGTTCAATATTTTAATTATGTAATTTGCTCAATTTTTATTTTCGTACTTGCAATGTTTCGAGATTATATCGATTTGTATGGATATAATACTTTTATGAAAAATTAAAAAAAATTTTATTTTAGCTTCGTATATTCCATTGATTTTACTTTTATCAAAATATGAATAATTTGTTTTGCATAACAAAACTTTTTTTATTGATGAAAAACAAATTATTTTCAAATTAATAAAAGTTGAAACATAAGTTCACACGTAATAAAAGAAAATATAAAGTTGAAGCATGATATCAATACTTGTGTAAGCACATCATTGCATGTTTTTTTATATTGCTATTCAAGGGACTATGTTGACGTAGTAAAAAGTATATAGTATCATTAAAACAACAGAGAAATTTATATACAGAATTTAATGTTAAATTTTGATAAACATTTTTACTTATTTATTTTAGACTTGTAAAATGTTTACTTGTAAGAAGTTATAAGATTATTTATATATAAATGTTTAAATGTGTCAATATTGTTGTGATCATACAACATAGCAGTAAAGAAATTGCATGAGTATTCTATCCTATTATAAAATCCTATTATAAAATACTCTATGTATTAATAATATTAACTCTTTATATATAAGATTTTGCTTCTGTTGCTTATTATTACTAGTTGACAAGTTTAAAACATAATATAAAAATAAATATATTTGATTGATTGTCCTAATGTCTGCATAAAATTATAAATCGCTAAACATAAAAAGAAATAAATAAAATGTATATTAAATTATATTTTAAATATTCTCTGAATTATATATTTAGTAAGTAACATATTTTAATGAAACGTTATTTTTCATTTGAAAATTTGTAATTCATTTTTTAATATTCCTTCTGTGTTATAAGCAAATACAAAACGTGTAGGTTATTTAGATATTAAAAAAAAAAAAAAAAAATTATATACGTATTGAATACATGAACTTTTTATAAAATCTGTGAATGTTCGTTCTTTAATCGAAGGAATGTGCAAAGTTTGTATTGACCAAGTAGTTGAGAAATTTTATCCGTAACGCTCCAAATACCTACTTCACCTCGTATCTTCTATTCGAGCTACAATGCTAAGTATTTGAAAAATTGATTTTATATAAATTTCCACAGTGATTTTTATGAAAATTTGTTACTAACCTAATTATAAATATATATATTCCGATATGGTTGTTAAATATAACTAAATATTCCTAGCATTTTTTTGTAGCCTTTTGAATAATTTAAATATTCTACAAAAATTGAGAAATAATCAGTTATATACATAAATGAAACTGGAATTTAATTTGTTTCGTGGTAAATGTTAGTAATGTTAATTCTTAAAGTTTTGATTGTATTTATATATATCTAAACTTGTGATAATTGGCCAGTATTTGTTTATAGCTGTTCACAATGATTTAATAATTATTTTTGTAATCTTGCATTTTACCTTTCTCATTGAATTATTAATAGAAAAGCATGCTTATCTTTTAGTGACTAAAATAACTACTTCACATAAATTGAATTTAATATTGGTAGCTTACTAGATTAAGAGATTATATGATAACTTATTACATGAAGTGAATTGTTTAACTTATCCTTAATTCAAAAGCTATTTTGCAAAGTATCAAAAAAATTAATTATTTTTACATGCAATTACGTTATATGTTGTTAGTACTTTCTTCTTTTTCTTTTGATTAATTTTTAATTATCACTTTATTATCAGAAACTTAACGTAATTAAAGATATACTTATAATTGTCTGCATTAATAAATTCAATAAAAAAACAATTATGTTTATTTAAAAACAAAAATTTAATTTAATATATAGATTTCGTTAAATACTTCTTTTGGAAAAATTTTCTCTTTTCACTGTAAATTTTAGATATAAAAGTAGTATTTTTTACAACGAATCATCAGAAAATAGCTTACGTCAATAATGACGTCAATTAAATATTGAATTTTCTGCACTGTGTGATGAATGTAAGCTTAAGAGATAAATCACCTCTTGTATTACTGAAGTTACAGTCAAGACCTTTAATTTTCTTTGGATTGGTCTTTGACATTTATTTGAAGTATTATTTTATACAATTTTATTTTATTTTGAAAAAATATGCATAACTCTAATGGATATTATATATTATAACACTATAATTTTTTTTATGAATAACACATTAAATAATATTGTTATTTACTGCAACCATATATTTGTCATTTTAGGATATTTTAACCATATGTCACAATAATTTATTGCTTCTGAAAGGTTTGTCATTTTTACGTTATTCTTTTATAGCTTCAAATTATTTGCCAATACCAGAGCCAAAAGAAAATTAGTAAATTTTCTTTATAGTGTTCTAATTTTTTTTTTATAAATATGAGTGGAAAAATAATAGTTTTTAGGAGGCCATAATGATTAATAGTCGATTAGAATTTTTCTTTTTATTCTTTTTAATAATACGAACTATTTAGAAAAAATTTACAAAATAATATGAAGATTTTTTGTCATTTTATTTATTCATAAATTAATCAATTCGTGAAGATTTTGCGCAATTAATGTAACTATAATGTCGTAGTTGATATTAGTACTTTTTTCTATTGTTTAAAAGAAGTACTCTTTTGTTAGATTTTAGATTTAATTTTCTTTGTTTATTTTAAAACCGAACTTATATAAAGCATATTGTTCATGAATTTGATATTTATGTTAATTATTCAAATTGAAAGTGTTAATTTTGAAATTTTGAATTGATTACTTAATGTTTTGCGAAAATTTGCTTAAGATTAATTTTTCTTAATTTTAATTAGATAATTAATTATTTAATTATATTATGTAATCATTTAAGGAAAATTTTATCAAGTAGAAATACAATAATAATATAAATTAAGAAAAATATTAATTACAAACTAAAATTAAAAATCAATGCTTATTTAAAATTAGAAATTATATAGACATCTTTTACAGCGTTTAAATTATTTATTTTTAGAAAGATATTACAATTGAACCCTTAAAGAAAATGTCATGTATTAAATTATGTTCTGTTTTACTATTCTGAATTTTTATAATACTAATCGTAAATTTTATAGAAATGAAATAACAATAATGAAAAATACCTTTCTCACATAATATTATTATGAACATATCATTATTATTTATTTATTGATTTTTTATGAATTTAAAAAGATTTTAATTAAAGCAAAAAATATTCTAATTATGATTTTGAAATCAAAGCTGCGTAATGGTTAATGATTGTTTTAAAAATTTGTGCATTAGTACAAATACGTAGGTTGTTAATAAAATTCACACATATATATATATATATATACATACACATATATATATAAAAATTCTAAATCTTAATATATAATGAAATCTTGAAATTAAATGAAAAATGTATGGATACTAAACTTTCAATATTTTCAATATACTTGACGTAATCGTTAAAAAATGTTTTAATTGAATTATGTATACGTATTTTTAGACGAGTGTCCAAATAGTGGAGAAGATAGCGATGAGGATGTTATAACAGATTACTTGGGATCTGTACAATCCGAATGTTCCCATGTGTCCATTGTTAATGGAGATCTTGTGCTAGCTGACGAAAATTATACCAAAGACGATAACAGGAATCAACAAACTGTAATCATTATGTCTGAGGGATCCGAAGAACAGCAGCATCATCATCAGCCTCCACGTCACTATCATCAACAACAGCAGTTAGCTCCTGGACAAAACAATTCAAATCATTCACCAAATCCAACGGTACCGATAATTAGCGTTACTCCACACTCACCTGGTCTTACAAAACATTATCCTGTTTTAGGTGAGATGTCTAAGTTTAATCAATAATATATTTATGTTAGTTTATATTGATATTTAAATAATAACAAAATTTCAAAGTAAATATTTTTCAATTTAGCAGTATTTCTAAAGCAATTTTTTATGTAGCAATTGATCACTTATGCCACGGCATATATAATAGTCAACTATAACCATAAAAAAATGTAATCAATATGGGAGAATATAATAATCATTTTCTTAAGCAAACACATCTTCTTTTTTAATAGGAAATTAGATGATAGAATCGTTAAATATTATTTTATTTGCACTTATCAAACATTATTATTAAAAGTATTAATTTTTAATTCTGGGATATTAGATTTATATTAGAACGAAAATAAATTTATATTTATAATAGTATAAAAATTTCAGTACATAAAATTAATTAATTTTTAGTTTTTTTGTAATGAGAACCACTTTTGTTTTTCATTAATAAAAATCAAATTTTAATTGAGGATACTTCAATTTTTAGTACAAATATTCATTTTTTTTAACTACTCTTCACTTTAATTATTATTACTGTTATTAACACGGTAATATAATTGTCAACATCGTTGTTACTACTATTTTTATTATCATTGCAGATAAAATTTATTTTAAAGATATTATTGGTCAATAAAGTATATTTGAAAAGTTTAGTCTTTATTACAGAAGCAGTTGTTTAAAATAAAAAATAAAGACACTTTGTGACTTTAAATTTAATATTGATAGACTATTAATGATAATATAATAGTTCATAAAATTTAACGTTAAAAAATAAAGTTAAAAAATTAAGTGTGATATACTAGAAAAATTATTTACCTAATAGTTAATACTACATGGCAATCTATTTCTTATCATAAATACATGAATTTATTAAATAAATAATAATAGTTCAAATTATAAAAATGAATTTCCATAAAAAGGATTATACACATGAACAGATAATATATAGAAGAATGAACTTAGGACTTATTATTATACAAGACTGAAAATTAACATAATATAAATTTTGCATTATTGAATTATTCTGGCGCGGATAAATGTTGTTATATTTTATTAATTATTTTTATTCATATATTTAATGTTATAGAGGAACCTTTGCGGCATCTTCACGAGATTCACGATAAAGTTCACCAGATGCGTGACTTCACACTAGCTTTGGCCACTCATTCACAATCAGGTGAGCATCTGCAGAGGTTTAGCACGTCCTGCCCATCACTTTGCCCAATTATTTCTATCGAAGGCGTCGTTCAATCACCTACATTACAACACAACGACCAGGATGGTTCGGATCCTGATCTTGTCACTAACTGTTCAACCAATAGTTCACCAACACATTGTCCAACCATCACAATTGGAGATCAAATTCACGATTGCAATGAAGTAATTCAGGGTATTGATAGACGCCGTAGTTGGACTGACCTTGAAGATTCTAGACAACAGCAACGGGATTCTGATCACAATCATCTGCAAGCTCAGAATATTGTAAGTGATACTTTGACATAGTTTAACAATGAAATAAATTATCGTCGTATTATTAAATTTACTACTTGGTATCTCACCTAATATTATACAAAAATTAGCTGGTTAACAATTTCTAGCAATTTTATTACATAAATTTTATTACACTAAATAAATTCCGTCTATTAGCTTTAAATAATTTTTCATAATGCTTTTTTTTATAAATATATTTTAGTGAATGTTTTTCTTACATTACAAATGAATTTCTGTATATTTTTAGCGGCAACGAAGTATAAGCTTAAGTAGCTTGGATAGTGACATGGAATTGGAGTTGGAAGGCAAATCTCGTACAAGAGATACAAATAACAAAACTAGAACTTCTGTTTCACAATCTAGTACGCATTCTTTGAACGAAGCTGATTTTGTACAGGTAATATTTTTAGTATAATAAATTATAATTTATTTAATATATTATAATATAATCTATGAAACTTAATTAACCATTTTTGGAATTATTAACATCTATTAATTTACGTTTTTTAAATATTTATTCGTATTGGAACTGTTATTGATATGAGTAAACAATTTATTTTAAATATAAGATGAAACCATGTTAATATTTTTAATATTTAAAATAATTGAAACAGATGGCTTTATATATATCTAAAAATGCATTTATACGCACGAATCCTAGAAATCTAATAATTTTTTTATGTATAAATATTTTAATAAAAAAATTTTTCATTAAAAGTTTATGAAACTAATGAATAGAATAATCTTTACTATTATCATCGTAACTACTATATCATTATTATTAGTATTGGTAATTAGAAATACTTATATAAAAAATATAGAAAAGTTTTATTCGTCGCTGAAATTTATTACTTTTTTTTCCTACAATTTTTCGATAATATATAAAGTATTTTTATAATCATATATTGTATATATATACGATTAGTAAAAAAAATCTTCAATAATTATTGAATACCATTGAAGGCATCTCGCATACAAGAGCTTGTGATAAAATTAAAATTTGGTATTCAGACACACACACACACACACATTAAATATGTCTTATTGACTTTATTTATAATATATTATTTATATGTAATATTTATAAAATCGTTGTATTCATTATTAATATATTTTTTAATAGAGCGAATTCCAGAAGGTGGCGGTGAAAAGAGGAGGACAAAGATTAGGCGACAATGCAGGCCTCATGCCGGGGGTGACCGGTGCGCGATTACCCTTACAGAAATCAGTTTCAACACCATCCATTGTTATACCACCTGGGCAAAGTCACCTTGCGGAAACTGGAACACGTGTCGCTCCTTCCCTCACAGCGTAAGTATTTTATGGCTACGTTTGAAAGCTATTTTTCGCATTTATCCAAATCACAAGACTTTCATGCTTAATTCCTTTCTAATTAAATAAAAAAATATCAATATTCTTTTAAATTACAAAAAATTGATGTTATTAAAAAATTAAATTTATTTCATTCTGGAAACTTATTTTATATATACTGCTTTGATGAAAGCGTTGCTTTGTTGTAAAATATTGAATGTATTATAAAGAATAATATCAGTTTATTATACAATGCTATACAAAATGATGATTAAAGAAACTTAGATTTACTAAAAGCATATTCAGTCAACATTACAAATTAATGTCAATGTGTAATTATAAACATATAATAGTAATAAATAATATCGATTAGGATTAATATGACTGTCATCATAGCAAATTATAGATTGTACACAATTTATTATTAAAAAAAGAAAATATTTTTATTAAAATTTAAGATATTCTATATATTCTGTAAATAAATTAAAATTAAATAATAATATTTTGTATCATCAATGAAATATTACATTTTTAATCCAAATGGTTACAGAATATATAATTTGTATACCATTTGAAAATTTTAAAAAAATCTTGTGATTTGGTTCCTAATAAGAATGAATAGAGATATCGCAATTGCATAATTGTACCATCGGAACTTGGCATATTTTTAATTAATTAATTTCGTTCTCAAGAAGATCATGAGAGAATAGAAAAAATAGAATTTGGGCTCTTGGTGTATTATACTAGTGTTTATTTTTTACATGGTATGCTTAAGAACGAAACTCATTTCTGAAAAATCAACAAGATACCGATGAAACAAATGTTTAATATTGTTTCTGCAGTTTTCCTATTTATTTTCATTTATAAAACTTTTGAAAGTTTTTTTTTCTATACAACAGCGTATGTAATATAAAAGAATCGATAGATTTTTTCACCATTAATAATTAGCCATAGATAAAAATGCAAGAACTATTCGATCTATATATACATTACTCAGAGCTGAATTAAGTGAACTAAAATTTTATAGTAAATACGTCATAAAAGCTTAAATTTTCCTGATTTAGAATATTTAATATTTACATATACAAACAAATTTTTAAAAATTAGATTTCGTTGCTGATAAATATTGTCAATTATTATTAATTTGATAATTTTTATAAACATTTAGATATATTAATAAATATCAATGTAAATTTTATAAATCACAATAGATTTGTATTTTTTTTTTAATATTTTTATCTACATTACACGATATTTCATAAATTATATTTTAAAATTTTCCTTACTCACTTATCCAATTTTATTATAATTGATTATACATTAAAAATGTTTTAATTTTTTTATATATATGCGTATATATGTATTATTTATTTATTTATATAGGATAAATTTTTAAATTACTATAAATTAAATATATTTATTTTTCTAAAAACATATAACAATAGTGATATTATTAATGCCAAAATAAGAAAATAATTCAGCTCTGAGATATCATGCGATTGCATGGATTTATCGTGAAACATATTTTATTCACAATTTTCACATGCACTGGCACTTGTATAACAAATTGCACCAAAAGTAGCAAAATAATGCGATCATAGCATGGCCTACACACATACACACACACACACACACACACACACACACACACACACACAGCACGCACCACACACACACACATACTTATTAGAAATTTTTTTTAAAGCTGAAAAATTTCTCTAGAATTAAACAGTATTTGCAGACAAGCTGGTAAAAAGATATTTATAAATTTGCGCAAATCAATTTATTAATATTAATTTTTAAATAATTATTATGAATGCTATTATTATTTTTTTTATTTTTACATACTCTTTATCGTGAAAACCTTTATTTTATTCTTTATTTTTTTTTTTTTTTTTTTTTTTTTTCATTATTTCCGAAGACAAAGAAAATAATTTACCATGAGTCTTATCATTTGGTTTATCATTTCTCGTTTACACTTTACCGTGTTTTTTTTTTCTTTCCTTCATATTTTTGCACGACAGCAGTCGGCATGAAAGACACGAAAAGGGTAGTGGAAGTGAGACAGAGACGGACGATCTTCACATCCCTCATGGTCATGAGTTTCACGAGGACTTGATGAGAGAAGGGACCCCGAGTACACAAGCCTCCCTTGACGAACTCTTAACTGAGTGAGTACTCGATGTATAGAACAAAATGAAAATCCAAATAGAGGACCCTGTGAACTTTGGTACTATGGCTATGCAAATGTCGTCCCATGATCAGAAATCCACCCATGACTCGGTTACTTTTGGTAAACGATATTGCGCGATATTTCGTAAAAATCATTCATTTGTCACTTTTTTAATGCGATACATATTATTACTTTTTTTTTAAATTATGTCATTTAATACACTATATTTCATTATATATTTTATTTAATTATATTGTTTAGTTTTTTTTCAAACAAAACTACAAATGTTCAAAAAGTAGTCAATATTTTCAATAATTATAAATTTATTTGCAGATTTATAAAATAATGCATTAGCGAGTACTGTTATTGCAACAAACATTTATCTAGGTGATAGATGATTAAAATTTTATTTATGTGAACATTGTGCATTTATCTTAAATATTTTGCAATCGATATTATCGAAAATGACTGATTTAATTTTAATTATAAAATTTTTTAGCTTGTTTTCTGATCTAAATTTATCGAGCTTTTCGTGGCATGAATTTAGAAAATATTTTTTACATTTTTACATAAAATTCGATTGCCGGTTTTTTTTTAAATCTGATTTGGATTAAAATTTAAAATTGACCAATAATTAATATAGACCAAGAAATAGAGCACTTTGTAAGTCATAACAAAAACAATTATTAACACATATTAAAATTCGTAAAAAAAAATTAGTAGATTCTTATTTTCTAAAATTCATAATATTCAAAAGTTCTTTTTATTAACAATTTTAACAAAAAAAATGCATTTTTTTTACTTCATTTGTTATAAAATGAAAAGTCATAATTTTAACACTATATATATATATAGTGCAAATGGATGATTTTTAGCTAATAAAATTATGAAAAAAATTCTTTTTTATATATACCCATCAAAAAATTAGAAGCGGAGAAATTTTCAAAAAATCATAAAATTTTTAAATTAATTAAAAAATTTGTGGAATTGTCATTTTTTAATATTTGGAACTCTAGTTTTAAGAATATAAAGTGATTAATGTATACTTTATTTGTACAGACTTTTAGTTTGATCGAATTATTAGTTTTCAAATAATACTAATGTTAATTAAATTATGCGAAAATTTACGATGTTATTTTTAGCTCATACTACCAGACGATAATTTTTATCAACAGTTTAAAAAAATATTAATTAATTTAAAAATTTTACGGCATTTTGAAAATTTCTCCGCTTTTAATTTTCCGATGGGTTTAGTTTTTTCATAATGTTATTAGCTAAAAATCGTCCATTTACACTATAGTGTTAAAATTACTTTTCATTTTATAACAAAAAAAGTAAAAAAAATGTATTTTTTCGTTAAAATTGTCAATAAAAAAAAACTCTGAATACAATGAGTAGCATTTAAAAAAATAAGAATCTAATGATTTTTTTACGAATTTTGATGTGTCACTAGCTACTTTTTTCATGGCCTAAAAAGTGCTCAATTACTTGGTTTAAATAGGTGAATAGTAAGTATTTAAATTTAGTATTTTTATACATATATGTTATTAAGTGATGCAATATCAAGAATTTACTACAAAATTTCTCAAATATTACGAGTTTTCCATGTTTTACAAAATTGAATACCAAAAGTAACTAAAATATCGTCAAAATTTTATGTAAAAAGATGTTATTTAATAATTATTTTCTGATAATGGCGACAATTTTTATCCTAAATCTGTCCACTCAAAGTGATTTGTGGCTAACATTGGTAATCAATGCAATGGTCAGTATAATTTTTAAATAATACTTCATTATTTTTTAAAGAAGTAGTTACTTTTATAAGGACGTAATATGATTGACATTCTATGTTTGCACTTGTTTTTTTTTATTTATATATTTCACTTTTATTGTTGGTTATGATATATTTTAATTATTATTACTAACATAATATAACTTTTTATTTGTGTTGTATAGTAGTATGAATTTTTGTATTTTCTCCATTACATGTCGTACAATTATAATGGATTTTTATTACGTTTTTATTTACTTTGTTTTTCAGCACAGCGTACGATGACAGGCATTCGGAAAAAACAAAAAGAAAGCGGGGCTCATTGTTTTCTAGAAAAAAGAAGGTTAATTCATTTTTTCATAAGATAAAATAATTATTTTTACGCTTAACAAAATTTAAATGTAATATTTATATAAAATAATTATTCGTAGGACAAAAGTGGAAAAAAACCAGCTCAACAGCATCAATGGGCATCTATAAATGTATCATCCCAAGGAAATAATACTTGCGATTTTTGTATGAAGTCATTTGCTAGTAAACCAACTTTGCACTGTGAAGGTACGTTTATGAATAATGATATTGTTATTGGAATTTGACTATGAAAAACTCCGTAGTGACTACTGAAAAAAATTAAACATTTTAAGTTAGAATTTAAATAAGAAGAGATAGTTTATTATTAGTCTATTATCTGTATATCTATTGGATTTATTGCATTTTTAATATTATGGTGTATAATAAATTAAATTACAAACTTGTTTAAATTACTGAATTTGAGATTTCGTATTAAGTGAAAGGGATCATTAATAAGTAAAAAAAAAATTTTTAATAATCGTGGACACCGTTAAGAAGAGTTACAAATAACTTAATAAATAGTAAAATGTTCTATTTAAAGATAAGGATAATACCAATAAGCTAACGCTACTAATCTAAAACTTTTGATTCAGTCTGCGGAAGTATAATTCATCAATCATGCAAGGATCATTTTCTGCAAGAATGCACGAAGTCCAAACCATCGAGTAAGTCTTCATTCAAATCATTATCAAGTGTTTCGATATCATCAGGTAGTAGCATTGTGAAACGCGGCTCTACAGCTTCCTTGCCATTGCCATCATCAATTGCCACTGGAAGGTAAGATGTTTTATTGTATGTTTTATTGCGTTATTTGTCTTTTTATTAATCTTTTCACTAAGTATGTTTAACGGTTGTTTTGGATCTTCGTTTTTATGGTTGAAGATTCGCACGTTGCGAGCATGGTCGGACCAAAGCTCAGAACTTTCAGGGAATTGGGAACTTGCATTTAAAAAAAAAAAAAACTATTATTACATTAAATCTTTAATATAATAATAGCTTAAATGAATTTTATTTATTTTATTTATATAAAATATTTTTAAAAAGTTTAATCGAAACATAAGATTTAGTTGTATTTTAAAGTATGCCTAAAAGCTTATTATATATTAAAATAATATGTGAATATTTATTTAAATTATAATCAATCGATGCTTTTAGAAAGATAATTATTTATTTTATACTATGTTGTATTTTATTAATATGACTTACTTTTAAATTTACGTAGGTATTTTAAATGCATATTAACTATTACGATGTACTTAAAAATTATTGAAATAAATCACTTTTACTCTTCTGTTTGAATTACACCTTATGTTATCGTAGTAATTAACTTTATTCAAACTTATTTTAAACAATAAATAAGGTGAAAAATTTATTTTATTAATTTTATATTTTGTTAATGTAAACTTAGTAATGTTTAAATATTTACTATTTATATATTGTTTAATTAAATTTATAATTTAAATAAGATTTGTTGTAATCAGCATAAATAAAAATTTTATTTTAAATGATAAGCCACTAAATATATAGATTACATGCAACACTTATCTAAAGTTATATATAATTTAAATTCTCTATCGATAATTTAATTAAGTAATGAAAATTGTTAGAGATATTTACTTTCGTTATCAATCGGATATTAAAGGTCAGAATGGAATATTTCCTGAAAAATGAAAAATGTTTAAATCTATCAATCGTATTATTCTTGAACATTTGTACATTGATTATAATCAGTAATTTAATGTTTTATTTAATAAATTTTAAAAATACTATAGATTATTAAATATTCTTATGTTGCTATTATATTTTAAAATGTGAAGAAAACTCATGATCCATTTCTGAACATTAATGAGTTAAAATATTAAAAAAATCATTTATATAATTTAATTATAAATCTTATATATTAAAAAGATAAATTATATATACATATTTATTGTATATTATTTACTTATATATTATATATAAAAAACAGTATGTTTTTTTGTATTGTTTAATTGTTATTTATTTTTATTTCTAATGACAGAAGAACATTGTAGTATTATTAATGCGAAAACATAAAAATGGAAATCGGTCTTCGTCTATGCAAATCCCCAATTTTCAATGTATTTTTCTTGTGTTTTATCAAGACAGAAATCAAAAGTATTGTAGTTGAAGTAGGATTAATAGTAAAAATTTTTAAACAACGATTTGAATTAGAATACAAGTGTCTGATATGTGATCATAATATTAATATATTAAAAATATATCATACAGTAATGAATTTTGATGTTCCATGCGTCATTTTGCTCCGATGCTTAGGCTGGCTCAGACGCTTATTTGTTTCAAATTGATTTTGCAATTTTAGTAACATATATTAGTGAAGCAACAGGCTTTAGCATATTTTTATTATGTTGTTGCGTTATTTCCTTTCTTATTATTATAGCAGGTTGTGTGATCAATGGTGCTTATGGTGTATATATATATGTATACATATACATATATGCATACTCATAATATATATCTATATGTATGTTATCGAATAAGATCTCGTATTTATTATTATTATTATTATTTTAATGATAATATGATTTATTGAATTAGAATTAAATATTGTATACAAATTTCTTTATTAATAGAATATTTTTATTATGTTTATAATTATCCGATGATTTTTCAATATAGTACTAAGTACTATAACAAAATTACTTCTTTATTTATTTTCGAACTTGAATACGTTGTATTTCTTTCATATACGTTTTATAAATACGTACATAGTTATTTTATTTTTAAAAAAACATTTCCATAATATAATTTATTAATACAGATGTATATAAGTATAAGAAATAATATTGTACCTCTAATAGTTACTTATTTATTTATTAAACAAAACAGTTTTTATTGTTGTTTTTATTTTTAAAATATATTAAATTTCAAAAAACTTTCAGTGTAAAATTTGAATATAATTAATTCTGAGAAATTTGAATAATTTGTATAAATAATGAGTTTTCTAAGTTCCATATTTTTTTAAAGGAAAAATAATATATGTAATGTCATAAGTTTTATCTAAACCTCGATTTTAATTTGATTTCAATTGTAAATATTATTTATAACTGTTTTTTTATATTTTAAATTTACAGTACTGTAGATATAAAAAATATTAAAAACTAAATATCAAGAATATAGGCTTAAAATTAAGGTCTAGATAAGGCATTTAATGTTTATATTTGAAAAATTATTTTTATATTATTGTAGAGGTGACTGTGGTGTTACTGAAAATGAATATGATTTCTGATTGAAAATATAAAAAATTTTAAACTTTTATTCAAGTCTGTATTTATTCGTGTAAATTTTATTGAAAATTATTTTTTTATAATTTAAAATTTAAAATGTTAAAAAATATTTTTATGATGAATGCAATAATAATTGATTTTATTCGTATTTGACAAAAATTAAGATTTTTGAGTTGTTTATTGTATAATAAAATAATAAAATGACATAATAAAATAAATTCTTTATTTTATAATATTTCCATATATTATGTGTTACTTTTCATAATTTGAATTATTAATTTATTGATTAATAGTTTTTTTGGCAACATATACTATAGATTATTAATTTCAGTTTATAAAATTCATGTTATCACAATCACCCTTACACTATAATAAATTTGCTAATTTGTGTTTCTCAAATATTTAGTAGTTATACAAAATTAAAAAAACATGGATATATAGATTTTCTTTGTTCTGTTGTATTTTTTATCACTTTAAAATAATTAATTACAGAGTAAAATTTAATAAAAATAAATTTTTTAATTTTTGAAAAGTACAATTATTTTGTACTTATGAATATAATTAAATGACAAGATCTTTTTATGATTAAATAAATTTTGTAATTTATTGTTACTTAATAGTTTCATATTCTGGTAAAGCTTAAAATTTTTGGATGGTTGAATCGATTAGACCTACAAACAATTTTCATTTTGAAGTTTGGCTTTCAGACTTTAATGAAAGTATAATTTCCATATATAAGAGAATATCCAATTTCTAATACTTTATATTTATGCATAATTATAAAATTATTGTACAATTAAATTATTGAACAATTTATATTGAATTATGTGGTAAATTAATAATTTCTTTATAATTATAAGGAAATTGGTTAAAGTAAAATTTCTTAATAAGTATCACAGAGAAGAGCCATCAAAAATGAAAAAAAAAAAAAAAACATAAATTACCCAGATTATTATTAATGAATTTATTGATTAATCGTGATAAAAAATTCAATATAAACAAAGAGAAAGAAAAATATTATATAAAAGTATCAATTGGGTGTGTTTTTGATTGGAATATACGTTTATAATTTGTTTTTGCGTAACGATCGTAATGAGACTGGGTATTTTCCAAATTGTTAAATAGATAATATCGGGGAGTAAGAAAATAAGAAAATCGTAAGTGAAATATTGACTCGAGTGGAGCGGAGGTGTGCGACAATAATGAATTGCTTAGCGAAATAACAATCGTTGCGCCAAAAGAAAATGTTAAACCAATATCAGAAACAGACTTCATTGAGCCTCCGGTTCTGCCGAAACATCCGACATTCGTATGATAAAAGAAGAGATTGTTAGTAAGAGATAAGGAATTTAATCGGGCTAATGCAATCTGTGCTTCTTTTTCCTTTCCCCCACGTGCATCCCCATCGTGTCATGTATTTCGACTACCTCACGACGCAATACTCGACAAACCCGACAAACAATCGTCGATAATCAGGGATATTAACAACAAGAAAGCGGTTACAAGCTACAGCCCTTGGCGGCGAGTTGCCACCAAACTCGGAGTCAAGTAAGTCCCTATCTCAACAAATCTGACAAAAAAATGCAGAAAAAAACAAACAAACAAACAACTTTTATCTCTCCTTTTCTCTTTAAAAAGTTTTACATGCGCATATACGTACATACGTATTCACACACGTGCATACACGGGTACGCGCGCACATCTACATAATTATTAATTATTTATGTATATGTCATGTGCACGCATTTGGGTGTGTGCATTCGGAGTGTATTTATATATGCATTTGTCATCTTCTGTACAGTCCAAACCATTTCTGTTTCTCTAATTTATATATATATATATATGTTCATTGGTTTTTTTCTTTTACTCTGCGATTTGCAATTAATAAACTTTTTCCATTTGAGTTTTGAATGTCTGACAACATTATCAATACCAATAGCTTCTCTCTTATTTAATAAACAATTTAATATACAATTTTTCATTACCACATGTTTTTCAAATAGTACGTACATCAAATTTGTTGATTCTTTTTTCCTCAGTATTTTTAGATGAATATAAATATTACAAAAGTAAAGTATCTATGCATTTTATGTTTGTTTTATTTTCAATTTTTATTTTTGCACAAATATTTTGCATAAAATAAAGTCCTGTTTATGTGGATATTGTACATGTGTTTTAATAAATTTAGATAAAAAATTCATTAATATTGAAATTAATTTACGTAGACAAGTGGTAAAAAACTTATGAATAATAATGGTTGTGAAGCTGTATTATAATATTATAATTCAATTTTTTAATTTAATTAAAAAATTATTCGTATATCATCAATTTTGAGATTTTATTCTATTCTATTAAGAACGGACTGTTCAATTTTTTTTGTAATTAAATTACTTTTTAAAATTTTTAATTTGTTTAATTGAAGTTTTCTTAGTTTAATAATATTACAAAATTCTGAGTGAATGCTGCTTTTTTATTATTATATTATAAATGGAGTATACAAAGTTATTAAAAATTTATCAAGATGTATTCTGAAAGCTTTTCTTATCATTGGAACTTAATATTTCCAAAAATATCTAACTTTTTATAGATTCTATTGTCCATCTTTTACATCGACTGCATAGAAATACATTAGTTACATGTGTATATGCGGTCGTTTCTTGACAAAAGAAAAACTTGAGGTTAGACACTTGTTCAATCGATGAATAGAAATCTATTTATTTATATAATATTATTTTATCCTATTTGTGCTTTTGACATGCTTGCTTCTATGTTATATTCTTTTTTACATTATTTTTTTCGTACACTGAATCATCCAAACATGTGTTAAAGCATTGCATTAGTATGGGGATGTGATTCGATTTTTACCGACTCAAATGTAGTTGCAAAAATTTATTTAATTCTTATTTCATTTTTTTTATTTATCTTATTTTAATTTATGTTATAAAATTTATGCATGTAATATTTATTTTTGCACTTAAAATATACACATGTATAAAATTTATTTATAAAATTTTTTAATTAATTTATGTATACAGACTTTATATACATAAACAAACATATATATGTATATATATATATATATATATATATATATATATGTATGTATGTATGTATGTATGTATGTATGTACGTATGAACGATATAAAACAGACACATTAAGAAGACATTTAATAAAAATCATTCTTTAATGTAATAGAAATTTCAAAATGAAATTGTGGTAATAATAAATACTCTATTTCAGATCTTAACAATAAGTCTTTTTAGGAGTATTCATTATTTATAATCACATAAAAATTAAACATTTATCGATTTTTTCCTTATTCATAATTTATATTTTAGTATTAGTTAGCAATAAATGTAATGAAATACAAAATGACATCAGAAATAACTTACATGGTAATTAATTTATAAAGATTTTTTTTAATACAATTAATGTCACTGTAAGAATAATAATGAAATTTTCTCAATTAATAAATTTAACAATCAAAAATTATAAATATTATTATATTAAAAATTAGAAATATTTATATTAAACTAATTTGTATTAATTAATGTTTAAATTTAATTAATTAAAACTGAGAAACTAAAATAATACAAGTTTCTGAATAATTTTATTTTTACTTAATTAATATTTTTAAAAAATTTATCTAAATTTTTTAACAATTTCTATAGAAAATTATTTACTACTTTGAATATTACATTCAATATTCAGTTAATGTTAATAAAATCGTTTTTGTATTTTAGCAAATTTTAAAATATAAATTTATGATTATTATTTTACTAGTATATTTCTTTTATAATAATATATTTATACGAAAACTATATCTATACACTTGTAAACAAATGGCCCTTCGTGTTAACTACAAATACATATGTAGTTCATCCACAAAGTATCGAGTTTTTTTTTTCATTTTAAGACTATCGGTTGTCAAAATTTGGGAGGAGTCTTAAAATTTTGACAAACTTTTTCCTTTATTTCTCCCCTTTTTTTTCTTTTTTTTTTGTTTTTTCGATAATTTGAAGCGGCAAGATTTTACTTTGCGCGAAGGGTGTTTTTCAGTTTTTTGACACGGCACGATTAGTGGAAAAACGCTACGCGATAAAGTTTTGTTCAAAAATTAAAAAAAAAACAGTGCGAAAACATTTAAGAATTTACAAGAGGTTTATAAAGAAGATTGTATGTCAAAATCGCAATGTGAAAAATGATATAGAGTTTTTAATGAAAATCGGGAAAAGATCGTCGATGAGTCTCGGATCTGGACTACCAAAAAGCTCTTAAATCGCTACGAGCAACAACCGCATGCTAAAATTTTGAAGTCAGACGACCGATTAATAGTTAGAGCAATCGTGGAAAACTGAATTCAACATGATGTAGGATACAAAATAGTGCAAAAAAATTTATAAATGTGAAAATTTTTGAAAAGCATGAAAGCTGAAGAGTTTGAAGATGCATTTGAAATTTGGAAAAGACGCCTTCAAAAATGTGTTGATGCAGGAGGAAATTATTTTGAAGAATTTAAAATTTTTATTTCACACTGTTTATAAGTCCAACAATAAATCATCTTTCAAAAAAGAAGATAAGAATTTTTTTTTTTAAGCTTTGAACAAAACATTCTTGCTTAGTAGTTTTCCCCTAATCGCTTCAACGCGCCGTGTCAAAAATTTGAAAAACACCCTTCGCGCGAACTAAAATCTTGCCGCACTTAATTATCGAAAAAATATTTTAAAAAAGGGACAAATGCGGAAAGAGTTTTTCGATATTTTAACACCCGTCCCAAATTTCTACGACCAATAGTCGCAAAATTATAAAAAAAAACTCAATACTTCGTAAATGAACCATGTATACTTATGTATATATACGTATACATACTTTAAATGTAGGTATATACACAATTATATTTGTTTAAGAATTAAAATAATTTTTAATGTAATTTATTTTTTTTGCTTTAAAACAAAAATAAGAAAATACAATAATGCGTAAAGATATAATATGATTTTATGACACTTTAATTGAGTATTAAAATTTATTTTTTTATTGAAATTCTAAAATTTACATTTATATTGATCGGTAATAATATTTGTTAATTAATCGCTTTCACCTTTCCAAAAGATTTTATAAGTTATTTAAATGGTTTTTCATTTCTGTTTTCAATCGACAAGGGGACTTTTTATTGCTTTAAGTTTTTAATTTTTTGTAAATCATCACGTTGACACATTTACAATTGAATCTATGTAAAATTGTCCACGTCATTCACATGTTCATTGTTTTGTATGCAACTAAATTCTTTTTTTATTATTTTACCCTATGATGTACGTGTTTATATATTTTATTTATTCATTAAATTTTTTTAAAAGCTGTGCTAATTATTGTTTATTTATTGTTATGCCATGTCAAATTATTTTTTATTTTTAGTCTTTTTAGGGATTCTAAACACAAATGCTATCGAAGATCTTTTATATCTTATTGAAATTGCTTTATATATTTATTAAATTATTATTGTTTTTTTATTGTTACTGCTATTATTATCGCTATTATTATTGCTGCTATTATTGCTATTATTACTATAGTTATTAGGACTACTTTTTTGTTATTGCCATATCATTTACTTTTACACTTATTATTATTATTATTGTTATTGTTATTGTTATTACTATTATTATTATTATTATTATTATTATTATTATTATTATTATCATCATCATCATCATCATTATTCTTATAGGTTATTTTACATTGACATATTTTACATTTGATATATTGCTTTAAATATATTTATTGTATAACAAATATTGAAAGTTTGTTTATAAACTTTTGTTGTTTTTCAGTCAAACAATCAATGAAGAGAGAGATGGAGATGGAGGTTCACATCGAGATATTTCAAGGTATTTGCCAACAAACCTATGAATATATATAGATATGTGTTATCATACTAAAATTTTTAAGAAATATATGTAGCATAAAAATGATTTTTGTACTTCCAAATATTCATGATTTTTGTATTTTAAATAATTTTTAATAATTAGTATTACAAATGAAAATTTTTATATAAAATATTCACATAATTTATTTCTAAATATAATGAATGTATATATTGTAAAATTACTTTTATTATATATTCGTTTAATATATATACGTTCGTTTATTCATTTATTATATCTACTTTTATTATAAAAAAGTCTAATATCATTTGATTATGCGTACTGTATTTTTAATCTGTATTTGAAATTTGTAATTAAACTCATTGTGGTTATTAAAGCATTATAAATTAAATGATTTATATAGTTAAAAAATTAATATTCTATTACATGCTAATAATCAAGGTATTACTGATTTTTATGTTAATAAATAAATCCAATACTCCTATAATTATTCAGTTTAAAATTTTTTATATTAAAAATTATCAATATTTTCTGTATTTAAGAATGTATTTAATGATTTGCAGCCTTAAACACAGAATTATAGTAATTAAAACATTTGTCTATTTAAATATCTCTATTTTCATTTCAGCGGATTCGAAGAGTTTGATTTCGATGACACGCATCAGTTCAGCCTTGAAGAGTTCCATAACTCTCGACCGGAACTGGGGCTCGGTCGCGAGGAACCCGATTCCTGGAGTGCAGCAGTAGGTCGTACGGACGCGATGCGTCTGGTCAACAACGTGGAGCGCGAAGTGAAACGTCAGGAACACATTTATGAATTCATACTTACAGAGAAACATCACTGCCTAGTATTACTCGCGATGCAAAGAATTTTCGTCCTGGGCTTGCAGCGGCACTTCAATTTCAATTCTTCCATACTAGATCGCATGTTTCCTAAACTCCAGAATCTTATAGATATCCATTTTGATTTTTTATCAAAATTACGGCTTCGGCAGTCTGAGAGTCTCGTGGTACCGACCATAGCAGACATATTGATAGATCAATTTTCAGGGGAAAATTCTTACAGCATGAAGACTGCCTATGGGGAATTTTGCAGTAGGCACAGAGATGCAGTTGACGTGTACAAACATCACCAGCAGGTCGATACACGATTTGCTAGATTTGTTCGTCACTGTCAGGTAGATGCAAAACCTTATTAAGCTTTTGATGATGATTTTTATTAGGTGAAAAAAAAATTTATTTTATAAACATCTCTATTTGTATAATTGAATATGTGCGCTGCTGATAAAATAAAAATATGACTCGGACAATTAGAGTAAAATATATGAATAAACTTAATATTAATTTTTTTCGACATAATTGAGGCTTAGAATTTATAATGCTTTTCTTTTAAATTAGCACTTTTACAAGGAAATTATTTGTCGAATTGTTTGAAAATTAAGAAATAATGATAAATGTTTTATCAACAATAATCATTTCTTTATGATGTATCTTGCTTAAATTACTTTATTTAAATTGCATTACTATTAAAGATAAAAAAAAATAAATATTTTGAAAAGATTTATTCATTTTATTTATTTATTTATTTGTTTCAGAACAATCCTTTATTGAAGAAAAAGGGTATACCCGAATGTATACTTTTTGTTACCCAAAGATTGACGAAATATCCGCTTCTAGTAGAGCCTTTAATTAAAACTGGATTCATTCCTGAAGAAACCGATAATCTTCGTAGAGCATTAAGTCTTGTTAAAGAAATATTAGGTGAAGTCGATGCTTGTGTTGCAGATAAAGAACGAACGGATAGAAAATTAGATATTTATCACAAGTAATATTTTATTTTAGCGCTCTTATAAAAATAAAATTTAATTTTAAGTATAAATTCAAAATATTGAGGTAAAATTTTATTAAAAAAGTATGTTTAAAAATAAATAAGAATTATAAAATAAATTTAATGAATAAAAGAACTTTTTTAAAAAATTTATTTAAAGAAAAAAATAATACTACAATTTGATCATGGTAAACATTTATATACAATTTATATATAAAAATCATTTATATACATTTAATATAATTATAAAATTTTACATCAATAAAAATTTTTAAATTATTTTAAAAAGATATTATTAATTTTACACTATGTATATTCATATATAAAAATATGTATACTAATAAAAAAACTAATATATCAATTTAAACATACCCATCAACGTATTTAAAATTTCAGAATTGATCCGAAATCATTCGCAACATATCGTGGTGAAAAATTCAAGAAATCCGATATTCTGGCTTCTAATCGCAATCTCAAATTTGAAGGTACAGCTTTGCTTATGCAAGCTCGGGGAAAAATGGTGCCTGTTGTGGTTGTTTGCCTAACGGATGTATTATTTTTTCTACATGGTGATCAAAAGTATGCATTTTTTGTACCTGACAACAAAGCAGGTGTAGTTTCATTACAGAAACTATTAGTACGTGAAAAAGCTGGGCAGGAAACACGTGGTATCTACCTTGTTAGTAGCAATCCGAATGAACCAGAGATGTTCGAACTTAAGGTATGTTTTGGTTTTAAAGTATTTTTAATTATTATAGTGAATTTCAATGTAAGATTCATTGATATTATATTTTTAAAAATAATAAATTGAAATGTAATATTTAAAAACATTGTTAACTATACTCACTGGGTTGAAATTTCGATTTACAACAAGAAAAGTGCTAGCAGCTTGAGACTTATTGGTAAAATACTTGTTTATAGGAAAAAAATAGAAATAGACTTTTTATTGTATGATATGTTGTAAAAATTTTTTATGCTACTAGTTTAACAGTGGAAAGCGCTAAGGTTAACCAAAACTCATTTTATTTTCCACTTTGTTGGTATACTTAATATATATATATATATATATATATTTAAATTCAACAATTTTTTATAGCAAAGAATGAATGTGAAATAGTAGTGGATAGAAATTATCTAAATTAAATTATAATATTAATTCTTTGATTTACATATTTATAGTTCCATTTCATAGTTTCGTATTACTTTTACAGGTAAAACAGCCTCGTGACAATCTTTTGTGGGTTAAAGCAATCAGAGCAGCGGTAGAAGCATGTCCGCAAGAACCTGAAATTGAAAATTCGAGTATCATCGAAAATAATATGCTCAATGAGTTGAGGGATACACGCTCGCTATCTATTTCCAAATTATCCTCTGAAGAAAAGCTTAAACAGGCCAGAGAAACAAGATTGCAAAGTATACTTGGTAAGTATTTTATAAATAATTCTATAAGTTTATGTATTAATTAAAAATAATTCTAAAAAATAATAAAAACAACTATCAGTTTATATTGTATTTATTTTGTTCTTAAAAAATGATTTAATGACTTAATTAATTAAAATTAAAATTTTTTAAAGATGAATTGAGGAAAAAAGACGAAGAGCAAGCATCGTTATTTGAACAGAAAATGGAATTACACATGAGACTACATCATTTAATTAATTTACCTACTGATAATGATGGGGATAAATTAGAAAAAGATTTTAAAGAAATACCTGATTATTTAAGGCTTGTTCGTGGAGAAGGAATAAATTCAACACAGATGTGGCAAGAGGTATGTTATTATTTAACAGTGTTTTATAAGATAAGATACGATTGATAATAAATATATAAAACTTATCTGCAGATATTTTCAAATAATTTATTAAATAATATTACTTTCTATATTTTTAATAAACGCAATTATATATTTTATTATATTGAATGTTAATGAATCGAATATGTGAAATTACAGGCACTTGAAGCTGTTCAAGAGGCCATGAGGCTTGCAAGCTCGTTATCTTGTAGTGCTAGTGGTGGAACTTTATCGAGAAGTGTTAGTTCAGCTGGGGAACGACATAGCGTTGCTTATGTTGCCCCATCACCTGTTCCCAGAAGAGCTGAAACTTTTGCTGGTTTTGATCACAACAAAGTAAATTTATTTTACGTATATACAAAAAAAAAAAATTAATACTTAATTAAAGGATTATTTATCAATATTAATAATTACTTTATTTAATTTAGCGAATTATTTATGTATTAAATTAAATTTAATAATTTTACATATATAGAAATGAAAATATTTGTAATTGTATTATATACGTATAAAATTAAAAATAGATTACTTTTAGTAATAATATAATTTAATGATAATATTTTATGTAAAATTAAGTATAATATTATAAATGAGTATAAAATACATTATTACATATCAATAAAAGCATAATTTACTATTTAAATTTTATTTAATAAAATAATAATTTAGTTAATTAAAAAAATTTATAAAGAGAAATAATTATGTATAGTAACATTTAATTAATTATTATATAATATCCAATGAAAAAAAAAATTGTAAACACTGTGTAATTAAAATAATTGTACAAATGAAAAAGAAAGTTAAATTTTTTGTTTTTCTAGGAACGTTATCCATGGCGGGATTCTGTAGCATTGAATAATGCTCCTCCATCTTTGTCGAAAAATCATGAAATCTCTATAATTGAACCAAATGAAAGTAAAGAAGAAGATGAACTTGATGCGTACAGAGACCAACGCGAAATTGCTGTTAGACTGTCACATTATGTACATACTTTACTGTGCATAATTAGTAATCAAATGACAACTATAGAAGGATTGCAAGCTCAATTGGGTAATATAGGAAAATTAATTTAATTTTGGAACTAGTATTTTTTTGTTATTTTTATTACTTAATCATTATTCCCTGGAAATTTTTTAAGAATTAATCAAATAATTAAAATATTGTAATTTAATAAAAAATTCATTTGTTACTATTAAATAAATTTATTATTTACTCATCTAAAATGTAATAATACTGTGAAATTATAAAAATAAAACTATTGAAATATAAAATTTCAAAAGTACTCAGTCAACAATGAGTTCAAGTAAAGATTTTATGCGTTGACAATTATTATAAGTGGAGCAGCCCAAAAAAATATTACAAGGAAATATTAAAATCATATTAACATTACACGATATATTCTGTGATTGAATTTTAAGTATTTTTAAATATTGACAAGGAACAAAGTTTTATCGTTTTATATTTTTAAATTAAAAAAATATACTTCTTGGATTATATCTAATTAAATACTTAGTTTTGTATATATATTAATGTATTTAAACAAGATTTTTATGTTAACCTAAATTTGAATTTATTTTATATTAATTATATTAATTATATTAATTAAACGGAAAAAAGTGACGGCTTTTATTTTTCGACACATTTTTAAATGAATAATAATATTTTTATCAAGTAATATTATACCTTTGTACCAGCTGGTTTTAAGGAAGGTAGTATGAACAAATCGAGCAATCGACCAAATCCGAACCGCCAATTAGAAGAATTACGTAATCTGCAAGATCAATTGAGCCGTGAACGTGCAGAGTTTAGAACTGCTTCTCAACAGGAGCGCTCGCAACTTGACGAGGAAAGGGTTGAGCTTAATAAACTTCGCAATCAACTGACAGCCGAGCAGCGCGATGTTGAAAAGCAACGCGATCAGCTGTATCGGAGACTTGAAATGCTCAGTCGGCAAGGCGTCTCCTTGACCACGAGTTCTGCAGTCCCTGTCTCAGGGCATTCGGTCTTAGGTCCGGGTGGCGATGGTTGTCAGACTTCGAGGAAAAAATCGCAAACCGACGAGAAGGGCATGATACCCCAAAATCTCTTTAGCGCTACCAATCAACAAAAAGTACAGCAACTGCCTGTGAAGCAGCAGTTGCCACTCAAACTAGCCAGTGGTACTAATAACAGTAATTCCAGGTACGTAATTTCTCTTTTTTCTACTTTTTGGTACTTTCTTTAGCAGTAAAAAATATAATTCAAGAATTTTTTTAAATTTACGTTGAGTACATTTATTCTTGGACATTCGACAATCGTATAACTAAATTATGTATCATTTAATTTTTTATCTTATAAAAATTTGAATTTGTACAAGATAAAATTTTATAAGCTACTTTTATTTTGCCAAATACACATTTTTTTTTTAATTCTAAGAAAATTCTAGGTATTTTTAATATTTTCTCAAAATTTTAAATTAATCGCTTGATTTGACTTCAATCTGAAGAAACAGCTTTTTTTAAATTTCTGAATTTGTAGTTTCTGAAAAAATACGTATACTCATTTTGACTAATGATTTTTATTTTTATTGTACTTCTATTTATTTAATCATCTATTTAAAATCTATCTCTAATATTTTAGTATATTGTATTTTGAACAGTATAGTATCGAAACATGCAAAAGAATTGACTTTTCATTCGATTTTTAAAGTGATGTGCTCAGTAAGTCTTTTAAATACGCTTGTGTATTAAATAATTTATTGGAAGGTAAAAATCATTCAGTCTTAATTACGATTCATTAAATCTTTAGAAGTGGGAGCTTAATGAACAACAATAGTCCAGACCGACACTCCCGGACGGGCAGCAGCCCAGCAATAGTAGGCAGTTCTTCAACCCTGTCTTCACCGGAGCTCGGGGGTACCAGCAACAGCTCCAGTATTAGCGGCGGTAGTGTTGGCGGTCACCACCACAACAACGGCTCCAGCTCTCTCAGTCACTTTTCCATGTCGAATCGCTCGCTACGCAATACTCGCATACCCGAGCCTTATAGCCGCAAACATCACATCCAGCAACAACAACTTCAGCAGCAGCAGCAGCAACAACAACAACAACAACAACAACAACAGCAGCAGCAGCAGCAGCAGCAGCAGCAACAGCAACAAAGAGTGGAACCGCCCCAACCACTCGAAGAAGAGGTACTGTTTTTGTGACGTATCTTGCGCTTTGGTCGCAAGCACTTCAATAGATCAGTTCGAGGGTCTACGGGTAAATCGGCTGCATCGGCTTCGACTTTGACGAGAACTGAAATGGATGGAAGTCAGAATGAAGAGACCCAGCAGACGCCGAGGAGCAGGGTTAAGTCGTTTTGATTGGCGATCTTCGATGACAAGAGGTAAAGACAGCCAATTGCGAACTTAACTGTGCCAACAATACTGAAATAAAGAAGACTCTTTTTCCTTTTTCCCCTCTTTTTGTCTGGTACTAGATCGATAGATTTTGTACATTTGTAAATAGTGCAGACGAAGTGCATAGTTAACTAGAGGATGAATGATTACATTATTTCATGCTCTCACTCCAAACATTAACTTTTAACAGAAACCTTAGCAAATTAAGTTTCATGTTTTATGCATAGAGCCAAATATATAGTTATTTAACTATCTCGATGAATTTGGTTGAACATAAGATACCAGTGGTTCATAAATTTATTCGATAAATGATTTTCAATTCTTATTTAATAAATTATTAATGTTTTAAACAAATAATATTTTATGCACATATTTATAAATATTTTATCATGATTTATCACATGAACCCTGAATCTGTCAATTTTAATGAGCATTTATTTTATTTCTTGCATAGAATATCAAAATAGCATAAATATATATTATTTATCGTTGAAATTTATTTACTTATATACATTAGTAGACTGTTGTATTATACTTTTTTCTTAATGAGATAATTATATTTATTCTAAATTGTAAGTTTTTTCAAGAACTTAATCATAATATTTAATTAAACATCATTAGTTTAAATGCTTACAGAATGGTTTCAACATTTCGATCTCCAATTTTTAAAGACTGAGATATTTTAAAGTCAATAAATACATAGAAAAAATTCATGTTCAATAACATATTTGTAAAAATTTAAATATACTTTTTTTTTAACTACACATTCTTTTTAATTTACAACGAATATTGAATAATCTCTAAAAAGTCAACTTGAAAACAATAGATTTATTATTAAGATATAAACCAGTGATTTCGTTATTATAAATTACACTTCATTTTATCCATACTTTCAATTTATTATAAGGCAATAAATTAATCTATTTTGATAAAAATTCATTTTTTAATTCATTTAATATCAATTACACGAACACAATTATTTTTCTATTTATAAATAATGTAAAACTATCAAAATTTAGTACAAAATACAGATTAACTACAATTTTTAGTTTAAACATAGAATTTATTTTATATTATATAATTTTTCTCTTTACATACAAATTATTTAAACAACAAAAATTCTTTTAAACGTATGTTTTTAGTATAACAAAATATAAATTGAAAATTAATTGTTTTGGTTTGACTTTTTTTTGAATAATTTATTTTTCTATCTTTTAAAAATATATATTTATATCATTTTTAAAGTCTATATTTTTTAGTAAAAAACAAGAAAATTATTGGAAAGAATAAAATGATGTATAAATTATTGAATTTTTGTAATCTTTGTAAATAGAAATTTTAATGGAACAGATGTTTTGTGTTATTATTGAAAAAACAGTAAAAAATTTTAAATACAGTTTATTTAGTACATTAAAATTTTATTGGAGTCGAAAATAAATGAAGAAACTGATTTTTGTTTTATAAATATTAAAATAAGAAAATCTAAATATTTAGAAATAATTATGATGGACTTGATAAATCGCATGCTATAAACATTTTATAAATCTTGAAACGATTTATAATATTAATCCGATAAGAAAAATTATTTAAGAATTTTAATAATTTTCTCATATTTACATTTATATATGTTACCAATCTTGCGACTTTTTGCACTGAATATGGTAATAAGTACTTACAATATCTTCTAAAAAGTATCTTATTTCAACTTTCCGTTATAAATATTTGTTATTTGGAGAACTTCTATAGTATGTAATAATAACAGTTAATTGTAAAATATACATATATTTAAAAAAAAAATCATCATTATCTGTTTTAAAATCAATTATCATATTTGAATAATAAAATATAGTATAGATTTCAAAAGTAAAAAGTATCGAAGAAATACGTATACCTATTTACTAAAACTGTTCATTCAATGTTTACGATGGACTTAACTGTTATATGATTAAATGCATTAACAGAAACATTGAGATTCTGAAATATATTTTAATGAATAATACGTTTATTAATATTATAAAGTAAACGTATAACTCCACTTTTTTTCAATATACCTGGAGTATAATCTACACATCTCAACATGCTCTTAAATATGTGAGATTCTATATTATGTTTCAAATATTCCTTTTTTCAAATTTATATTGATAAATGTTTGTAAGAAAATTTTAAAAATTACTTGACATACTAAATTTTCTTGTAATAATATTGTATAAAAAATAAATTATGTAAATACTGAAATATTAATTAAAACTATAAAAATAAAATAAATACAAAGGCAATAATAAAGTTTTTAGAGACAGGTTGCAAAGGTTTTAAAGGATAATACGGGCAAATATTATAAATTTTTCAAGAGTATTAAAAAAAATGATCACAGAAAGCTTAAAGTATTAAAAGTTGATTTAAAGATGTGGCCCAAACTTGTTAATACTTTGTTATGAGGTAAAAAGTAAGTTGACTGACAGCTATGGATAAAAATTGTTTTAGAGGAGTCTTTAAAGGTTTTTAAGAAAATAGGATTTGTTGCAGTTGGGTAAAGATAATCACAGATGTAATGAAAATATTAATTTTATTACATCATAAATATGTATAAATATATTTATATAGATATGAATATATGGATGTAAATGTAAATGCTCGTGTGGTGCGTATATTTTATGTGAATAAATGGCTAAGTTTCAGTCATATATATTTAGTAGATTAAAGGAAGACGATTTATTTCTTCTCGTTATCATTAAAAAAAAGCTTTTTACTGCCAATTTAAGATACTAATTTCTTTTTTCTTCCATTATTCTATAAATTGTAGTTTATTTAAAAGAGAAAGAAAGGTTGATAGAGTCAGATAAATATTTTGACAGATCGATAGATAAGTATAAGACAAAAAATTAAGAATTAAAGAGAGTAAAAGAAAAAGAGAAATTATGCAATTTATATGTGCACAAAAGAGAAGAATATTTTTTGCGAATGGCAAAAGAGATTGATAGTGAGATAGATAAAGGGCCTAACGTGTATTTTTAAATTAATGTATGTATTATAATGGTCATTATTAAAATACTAAAAATATTTGACAGTTTAAAATTAAGAAATGAATTATCAAAATTAATATGAAACAATTATAAAAAAAAAACTTATAACGAATTCCACATAATTGTCCTAGAAATATTTATTGTAAATTTTTAATATTAATTATTTTTGAAATATATGAGTTTTATAATTGTAATTTAAATTACTACATATTCAGTTATAGTTTGTATAAACAAAATATAATTTCCAGTACTTTTATCTGTGCATAGAAAAAATAATTTTGTACACTTTTTTTCGTTTATTTCAAAAGCATAATAAATGTTATAGATTAAATTGATATTTTTCAATATTTTTTGTAAAAAATGTATGATAGCTTTAAAATATTTTAGAATACTATAAGCATGTCAATATCATGAATAATTTATAATTATAACTATTATAATTCCATTATATATTATAAAAAAAATATAATAATTCTTTAAGGTTCCTTATTTAACTATTGCGAAAAAGTATAATCAATTGTCGTAAGTTTTTTATTTTTATGTTTATAACTGTATGCATTTTAAAAATTTTCTTTATGATTATTTTAAAGTTCCATTTATTATATTCTTTATGACTGTTTATTGCATTTATATAAAATTTATATTATATTATATTAATTTTAGTATTATTGTACATACTAAAATAAAAAATATACGTCTAAAGTTTCTAACAAAAGAAAAGCAAATAGAAAAGACGTTAATGCTATAAGTTAACTATGTAATTATTGGAATTGCTTTTCCTTTATACTTTAATTGCAATATGAATGTACTTAATTAAGTGGAAATTATTTTAATTCATTGAACTAAGTAAAAAACTTCGTAACAATTTGTATGTAATACATATGCAACTTGCATGTATAATGAGTAATAGTATTTTGTTATTAATTAACAGTGAAAACGCGTATGAATGTTTCAAATAAATAAAAAAAAAAAAATAGTATTTTTGAACAAATATAACTATCAACAAGTTTATAAGTGTATTGTCATACTAAAATGTTTCTTGTACTATGATATTGAAATATATGAGATTTTATTGCTAACTTCAAAGTGGAAATAAAAGAGAAAATAGAATAGAAAATGAAAATAAGTTCGAAAAATCAAATTGCGATATTTGTGCCAATAACTAATTTTATTATTTTTCAATAAATAATTTTATCAGTTTTCTTTATTAAAGTATATTTTGATTTAGAAAAGAATATTTATGAAAAATAAAATCTATATACACAGTAATACAATACAAGTGTAATGATCAGGAAAAGCAAATATTAATTTATACGTGTAACGTTTACTTCAGATTAACTCACTGCCAATCTGTTATTATATAATTTCTTTTTTTATTCTATATAATTAGCACTAAATATTGCTAAATTATAAAACTATATAAAATAAATTATCGTTTCCAAATGGTTAAATCATTTTATATTTATTATTATTATTACTAAAAGAAACCAGTATGAATTTCACTTTAATTTTCAATTACATAAAATTTGGACATAATGTTAAAAATAAAATAAATTTTAGATCACTTTAATAAATATATGTTTTGATAAAACTTACCAGCTGTATATATGTATTAATATTGAAAAGTACTTATTTTCACTACACTATATTTCTAGTATTAATTTAATTTAATTATTATTATTTAAATATATTTTTCTTAGTATAAATATATTCCTAATTGATTTTTAAAATTATAGGCAGTATCAAAGTCAAGTTTTTCATTGATTTCTGTTCTCAAAGAATTCAAATAGTTTTTAGAAAATATATCGGAAGAAAAATAGTAAACAAAATATAAATATTATTAATAAAGAAAAAAAAATCTATTAAAAAAACAAAATGAAGAATGTATTTTTACGTAGGAACGTTATAAGACAAATCAATATAATATAATATAACTTATAGGTAAGATGCACAATGTGCAATAGGGTCAAATAAATTTTCTTGTCAATCAATGGCATGTGTGATGGCAGAAGTAATAACAATAAAAAGCTATTTAATATTGTAAGATAAAAGAGATATGTATAAAAAGAAAATAATGAATGATATTTCTCAATCAATCATAATGACAATAGCCTGTACCTTTAATTCTAATACAATGTTATAATCGCGTAAAAGTTTTACGAATTTTGAATTCTTATGTACCAGTTTAAAGAAAATTATATTTACAAAAATTTGAAAAAAATTAAAATCATGTAATTACGACATAATTACGTATATATAAGGAAAAATATATTTCGTTGTTAACTGTTTAATGACGAAATAAACTGAATTTCATCTTATGGCGAAATAAAGTCCTGTTTAAACTTTTTCGTTGTACAATATAATACGATAAATATTATAATAATTATAATTTAACTGTTAAATTATTATAATATATTGAACAATATTTTTAAATAAAAAGTTGATGAAAATTATTGTAATTATAATATTATATAGATTTTATATTTAATTTTATCAAAAACTTAATTCAATATAGTGTAAGCTCAAGTAGAATCTAAAATATTTCATTCAAAAAGATATTTATATTATGAAATATTTAATAGAATATTGTTTAAAAACAATAAATATATATTTTTCATAGTTATAAAGTACATGGAAATTTCTTAGCAAAAATCAATCAAAAACAGGACTTTTTTTCACATTTTTTCAAATTAGTATTAAAAAATCATATGTTAAATGTAATATTTGAAAATCATAAAGAATTATTTTGTTTTTTAATCTTAATTCGACGTATTATTTTATGTAATTTAAAAGTATTGATCTTTTCAAATTTATCTATATTGTGGTTAAAGGTAGATCATTGTATCATTGCATATTCTCATTTATATACTCTTTACGTATAGTAAAAGAAAAAATATGATTAAAACTGTTATTTCTTCAAATGATTCAAAAAAATGTTTTACTTCTATATAATTATAAACAAACATTGAAATGTGGCCTACAATAGTACTTCAACTTTAAAAATGTAAGATATTAGGCAAAGATGAATAAAAAAATTATTGCGAAAAAATTTTACTGTTGATTTTTTTATCGTCTTAGCCTAATATTGATACTAATAAAAAATCTTATTGATTATATATTTTTAGTTATAGTTAAAGTGAAGTACAACCATTTCCATTTATGCAACGCTTATTTTTTAAACGTACTGTTCGATTAAAGAGACCAAATGGTACTTTGTACTTTTAGTCTCACGAGTGATGCTCATGAAAACTATTTTTATACATCATAATCTGTAACTTTTTTGATCTAATGAAGATAAAAAAATCATAATTGTGATAACTGACTATTCTATTCTTTCTGGTAGTATAGAAACATGGTTTTCTTATTAAGATAATGCATCTGTGATTTTAAATATTAATATTAAATAATAGAAGTTTATTTTCAAGTATTTTAATGATGTCTTAAATTTTTAATAAGCTTTTACAATATTTATACATCATAAATATTAATATAATAGTTTCAATTACTTAATTTATGAATGATAAAATATTAATATATAATACTCAAAATAAATATATATTTATTGATTGTTTGTTTATCAATTTTAATGGCATAAAATTATAAAAAAAACGTTGAATTCTGTAAATTAAATTAAAATATTAATTTTATTAATTTAAATTAATTTTTTTTTACTCTCTACTCGTTTAAATAAAATTATAAATTTATTTTTTCATTCGTGATAATGTAAGATAAAAACTTCGAAATTAATTTAATGCATAAAATGATGTATAATACAAAAAGCATTAATAAGAAAATATCAAAAATAACAGATGTGTAATCTTAATAAATACGCGTTTCTAATAGTAATGGAATATTCTTCTTTATTTCAATACGATTCGATATAGCGATAACAATTTTAATAAATAATATTAACGAAAAATCACATACATAGGATTTTTCTAGTTTTACTAGTATTTCTTTTCTTACTACAACTCGATACCGAATTATGTATCGTAAAACGAAAAAAAATGAAGTAAAAAAATTCGTTCGCTATACATATTTTGGAAGTATTACGGACATGCCTTTATTAAAACTTTGTTCTTGTTAAATCTTATATATTTAAAATTTTACTCATGACGTAAAGAAATTCTAACAGAATCAATGTGATTAATATTGATTGCCTCGAAGCCTCTAGGCGATAAGTCTATGTACTTTTTATGATCGATAATATAAATCAAGTGACATATTTGATATATTCTGTAAAGTTGGTTCATTAAGTATTGTATTTTTCAGTAGACTGAATATATGAATGAATGTTTGAGTACTAGGTATGTACATGCGTAAATAAATTAATTACTTTTTATCATACATTGAAGTATGATGAATTCGCATTCCATTCTTTATTGTATCATGGATTAAGTTGTCAATTGTTATGTCATACATTGTTCAGTAAAAATCTAGCTACTTAAGTGAAAAAATAATATTTATTATAAATGTACATAAAACTGTTATTGCAATAAAGATTATAAAAGGGTAACACAATAAAATACAAGAAAAAAAACAAGTAATCCTGTTTTAATATTATTTTATCCTGTATGTGGTTATTATTATTAATCATAAAAATAAAAACATACCTACTTATAAATTAACATCCTTAATTTTAAGATCAAATAGTGAATAATATTTAAAAATTATGTAAAATAATAAATCTAATATATATGACATTCGTTTAATAAATATGATAAATAAATTATGAAATATTATACTATAATAAAAACAATTATATATTGTTTATAAGAAAATTGATAAATGGATTAAAATTGCAAAAAAGATCGAAACCAGTAAATCAAATGATATTCAAGATACTTATTGTGAATACAAATCAATTTTTTTTACTTTTGTAATATAAATTTATTGAATAAATAAATACATTTTTAACATATAATTTATATTATATAATATTATTGTACATTATTGGAGTATCATAAATTTTTGTAAAAATATTTTGAATATATAAAATCATCTACAAAAACAATTTATATAAATTATTATTTTCTGTATTTTATGCACTTAAAAAATTTGATGATATTTCAAGTTTTTATTTGTTTTAATATCTTAAATATCACGTTTATAAGTTTTTATGTAAATGGTAGAAAATGAACTATTAAATGTTTTTTTTTATATATTTATTTAGTATTGATTATTCATCGTGTTTTTTTCTTTTTTATATTGGTTTGAAGAATAAAAACACAACGATGAATGTGTTAGAAGTATAATTTTCTTTAAGGTATTTGATATTTATTGACAGAAAACTGTTTACTTATTATTATGTGATTATAAAAATGTATGAAAGTAAATACAATTCGGAGTTGCAAAATATATCGTTGTAAGTATTTAATCAATTAAATTTAAGGTGATGTTAAACTATTCAAAAAATTTCATAGGTTTTACAGGTATAACTTGAAATTTCATAAATAAGTTTTGTTAAAAAGGTATATCAAAGTTATTAATAATTTCATATTAAGACCATTCATTTGCGTTTCAATAAATTAAGAAACTTTGTTTTATTATTATTTTGAAAATCCAATCAGTATTTCTGACTGCAAATTTATACTTGAATTTGCATAACATGTTTTCAAAAATTCTAATGTTATTTATTTATTTTAATACGAGTATATTATTTTATTTGTTGTCTTACACTTTTTGCATAACATTTAAGAAATATTAAAAACTCAATTTTAAAACTTACAAAATTTAAATAGTGAATTTTTTTATTTTATTTAATGTTGAAACATATTAAAATACATATAATTTATTGCATAATAATAATAAAATATAAAATTGTATACAATTTTTACATCAACATCTTATTTCCTTAATCTATAATAACATTGTTAATTTTGTATAGACTTCATCATTCAGAAAATATTCATCTGATAAAGAAATATGTGCACTTTTTTAATATGGTTTACTCCTGTGATTTTTATCACTACGACTTTTCTCTGCTCCAAGTTTTGCTGGTCGTTTATGATTTGCATTTCTTTGAAGTAAAGGTATCTCGGTTTGTCTCCAAATATTTACAATACTTCCTTCACCTCCAGTAACTAAAGCACCACTCTAAGAAAAATTTAAGAATATATATATATATATATAATATAGATTTTAAAGTAGCACAAATAAGATATTTCAACGTTATTTTACCTTTTCATGCATCCAACTATCGCGAACAATTTGTTTATTTCCTAATATATTATAGTATGGCTCCAATTGATTCTTTCCAAAAGTTAGACACTTTAGAAGATTACTAAGAAATTAAGATTTATAAATTAATATTATTACTAACAAAAACATTGCATTTTATTCTTTTTAATAAAATAATACCCTTTGGTTGAACTTGAACCAGCTAGTAAATAAGGATTACTAAAATTACTTGGAGCGTGTATCCGCACCAAATAACTAGTATCTGGATCATCATTCTACAAAACATTAATATTTAATATTTTTAAAATTCTTCATTTAAAATTTTAAAATGTTTATAAATATTATTACTTGAGATATAACAAGACTACTTCTATCAAATTTACTATAAGGAGTGGCATCTTCACAGTTCCATAATTGAAGTGAATGAGTGTGGGTTGTACACCATAAGTTGTCATTGGAAAGCCAACCTATTCGATCCTTTTTTTTTTTAAATACAACAAAAAATTCATAAATATTTATTCCACATTATTAAAAGTATATATTCTACACATTATTAGTTTTAATTTTATAGTTTTTAATTTATATCTCTACTGTTTAAACAAATTTTAAATTTTAATTATTTTCAATCAAAATTTACATAAAAAAATTTTTGAAAATAAAACTATTGTTACAAACTCTTACCACTGAAGATTCTGTATTTAATGAATACGTTATAGCAGAATCTTCTGAGGTCTGTGTAAGATCAAAAACATTAATCAGACCATCTGTACTTCCTGATGCAAGAACATCTCTCTTATTTGTATGGAATGCTAAACTGGTGATATCATCCATATGTGATTCCCAGTAACCGCCAAGCAAATTACCCTTTAGTTTAGAATTAATATTTCTAATGTCCCAAAAAAGTATAAAAGCATCTCCACCAATATGTTCAGTTCCACCTGCTATAAGTCTTTCATCACAACTGATATCAAAGCTAGCAAGTGGTTTCAATTTTCCATCTTCAGTATTATCTAAAATTTTAATACAAGAATATTTTACATTGGATCTATACACATCATATAAACAAATATAGTTTAAACTACTTTTTATGTATGATATAAATAAAATATTAAATTCAGTTAATGATATAAACAAACAATGACCTTTGAATTCTGCAATAACTTTTCCCTTAGCTCGCAAATCACAGGCTATTACATTACCATCATTATAGGCAATATAAATAATATTTCGTGAATTAGGACTAAACTTAACACCTACAATAGAGGATTGATTATGCTTAAGGGTAGCAGTTTTACTAAAAGTTTCACCAGCTGAGTAAACTACACAAGAATGATTTGATAATGCCACTCCAATCCTGAATTCCTGTTCACTGTAAGAAAAAATAATCTTTGAAAATATATATTATAGTGTACATAAAAAGAAAACAAATTTTTTTAAAAATATTTAAAGAAATATTTTTTTATTAGGATCATCATAATTTCACCTCTGAGTTCCGCAAATGCCAAGAACATAATTTTGTCTGTTGTTAGACACTAGCTCTTCAACAGATACAACAAATTCACCTTTACATTTTGGTAGTCTATTTTTTTCAGATCTTCGTGTTCCACCGTTTTCTACACTCAGCCTCTTTAGGGACTCTACGATTTTCGACATTTGTTTGTTTTTATTTACTTTATTCACAAATATCTATTACAGTTTCGTTACACATATATATGTATATATATTTTTGAAAAAATTTGCTTCTTCGTAAAAAATAACAAATCGTAGCATTTGATTTGTATTCACGATTTAGAGAAATAAATAATTGATCCCTCGGTGTTACATCTAACCTCGCCTATTGTACAACACATGTTTAAGTAACAACAAGAAAAAAAGAGTTTGCAATTATGATATATTAAAATACACATCAGATTATGGATAATATAATATTATACATACTATATTTAAATAACAAATTAATATCAATGAAATATAGTCTTCGAATCATGTAATACAAATTGCTAATAATGAAGTTTTATATAACAAAAGAGTAATAATTCGTTTAATAATAAATGAAAATAATTATATTAAATATATATTTGTATAATAATAATTTATGAATAAGAAAAAGTTGGAACAAAAAGTTAACGAACAGTATTCTAAAAACTAAAAAATATAGTCGTCTATAATCAAAATTGTAAACCACAAAACTTTTCATCTATACACTGATACTATTTGAGATGAAAAGGTACTGCCAGAAATGAACCGGAAGAATTTAAATGGCTATAGGAAAGATTACATTATGAGAACCTAGTGGATTTTAAAGATACTTATTTCCCTTTTAATCAAACAATGAGGGAATGTAAAAGATATATACATAAATAAATTATAAATTATGTTAGGATTTTTTTGCTTTTTTGGTTTGTTTAAGAATGAAATACTTTAACTGAAATTGAAAATTCCATTTTCATCTCTGATACGGAAAAAAGATATTCCTGAAAAGGGAGTTCGATAGATATTTCAATAGTGGTAGCACTGATTTTTTAAATTTCGAACGTTACGAATACAAAACCTCGTATGAAAACAAAAATGAATGTTGATCTATAACTCGCGAAAAAAAAGTATTACTTTTGTGATACTTACATTTATTATAATACAATCATCATCTTACCTACAAATTTTATAATTTAAAGAAAGTATAAAAATGTCACAAAGTAAACGCAGATGGTCAAATGAATTTATGGACTCTTTAATAGATTTTCGAAGTAAGTTAAAAAAAAAACACATTTTGCTTATACTTTAATTCTTATTAAAAAACTTGATTTTTTTTTGAAAAAAAAAAATATTTTCATATATATAAATAATTTAATAAGTGTTAACATAATATTCTTATTTAATTATCAATTATATATTTAATTAAACAATATATAACCTAGAAGACTTTCATTAACAAATTAAAATTTTCTTTTCTTTTATTTAAAATATATTTAATTTTAATTTACAAGTCTCATTAATATTTAAATATTTAATACTATTATAAATTTAAACTTTTGTTTATATAGGTAAAGATACCACTACTAGTTCTATACACAAGACTGTCTTATTTGATTCTTTGGAAAGCAAAAGAATAGAAGTTTCTGATGATTCATTAGATAATAAATGCACAAATATTACATCTATGTTGTCGGTAAAAAATGAATCAACAAATTTTTTACAAGAATTTATTAAAAACAAATGTGCACCCAAAATATTAACAAATGATTTAAATACTAAAAAAAGTATGTCTTTTACTGATGATATAAATTTAAATATGATCGAAGATAATGACACTTCAAATGAAGATCTAAATTCAAGATTAACGATAGATGATGTAAATATTAACACGAGTATAATAAATAAAGATATTTCAGATAGTAGTGAATATTTATCTGTAGGATCTAATCAAAATAATTATTTAAATAATTTGAATAAAAGTTTAAGAGAAAATAGCACTTTAAGCATAGAAAATGAAATTGGTGAAGAATATTATTATGAGCTTAGTGATCAAACAAAAATAGAGCCTATAAAAAATAAATGTATTAAAAATCCAACTATAAGTTCAAGTTCTAAAGCCATTGATCCATTTTTTTGTAATTCTAATATTCAATTCAATTTAAAAACTAATTCCACAGAGCAGCAAATCTATCATTCTCCTACAGAAGATTCAAAAGAAGGTAAAGTAATATTTATATAAGCTTGTGTTAAAGTAAAAATAAAAATAAATAAATAATTTAAAATAATTTGTTAGAACTATTCATTTTATAAAAAAAATGCAATATTTTTTAAATTAATCATAATTTTCATTTTTTTAATTAAAGCTAACCAGAATTTTTTTTCGTCGCCACTTCAATATTTTTCAAATGATCAAGAAATGATTACAGAAATGAATAAGCCTGATATTTGGGATGCATTATTAGCACTTGAACAAGCATTATCACCAGTTGAAGAAAAAACACAAGATATTGAAGAATATTCCCAAAAATATCCTCATATATTGAGTAGATTATCTCAACAATTTAAAAAAACTCCAACAAGATTTACTGAAAAATTAGTATCAATAATAGAGGATTCTGTTATTTCATCTGAATCTCCAATTAAACAGCATTTAGATGATAACTCTGGAATTAGCTTACACAGAATCACTGGGGAATTTCGAAAACTATGCAAATTTATTGAAGATGAATCAATGCCAGAATTGGCTCCATCATTAATGAATATGACTGATTCGTATTTTGAAAATACTCCAACTCCGGAGAGTAGAAATTTCAAAGCAATTCCTAAAAATATATTGAGGCTAATTAATGATACACCAAAGCATCGAACTACACCTGAAAAATCGAATTGTTTTCAAACACCAAAAAATAAAATTATATCCAATATTAATAGTCCTATAAATCAATTTACTCCTACTGCAGATAAATCTTTTGAATACTGGGAAACAGTCTGTAATATTATGTGTGGAAATAAAGTAAGTGACAAAAAAAATACAAAAAATTTAATTATGTCAGACTCTCCAAAAATAAATATGAATAAAATGTTAACAATTTGTGAACGTCAAATGGCTTCATTGGATGATAGTACTATAGATATCAGAAGCTCTGAACCTTGTAAAAATATAGATAATGTTACGAAACTCGAAATTGATCAAATACCAAGATCTAAATCTGAATCTAAAATTATTTTTAATACTACTGAAAAAAGAAAGCAAATGCATAATAAACACGAAGAAGTATCTGATAATGATTACAAATCGTCAAATGGATATCAAGATTTAAAAATAAATAACTTATTAATTTTTAATAATGCATCTAAATTTCAAGAGAATATCGATTTAGAAGAAAAAACAAAAAGAATTTATGATTTTCAATTATTAGATAATAAAGATTTGAGTCAAAATGAAGAAGAAAGTTTTGAAAATTTTGAATTTTTGGAAAATAGTCCAGAAAAAATACAACATAAAATTATAGAAAATTCATACAATGATGATGAACAAAATTCTTCATTACTGATAGAATTAGCAAAAAGACGTCAAAGATGTTTGGATACTGCAAAATTGATGTTAGAAATTGATAAAGAAGATCCTATTACTCATGAGGATAGTAAATGTTTAGAAACTCTTTATAAATTGGGAATACAGAACAAAACTTTTGTTGAAGTTGAGGAGGATACAAAATTTTTAAATACCTTAAGTCAATGTATAGATTATAAAAATTATATTAGTGTTAAGAGCAAGCCATTATTAAATATGTTGAATGAACTCAATTCACCAGATGATGTAAAAAATAAAGCTACTTCAATTTTAAGATCGAAGAAACAGTTCAATTATCAGAATATTTCGGATCGTAAAACAAAAAATCAACAAAAATCGACAGTAATAAAATCACGTACAGATTCAAACATTAATTTTAAAAATAAACAAGATAAAAAAATTGCAAATAAGTTTATTTTAAAATCTACTCCACAAAATGTTAAAATAGAAAAAAATTCACAATTATTGAATATACGAAAAACGAAAGAAACGCCTAGAGGTAGTAAGACACCTTCACACTTATTGAATGTAGAAAAAATTAAACCAACACCTAGAGAAATTTTAAAAACACCAACTCCAGTAATTCAGCACAAAGAAAAAAATATTTTAAAAGTAGAAACTTCTGAAAGAAAGGTGATCAAACAAGCAATATCTAAGCCTTTGACTAAAATTCTTCAATCTGATCAAAGGCTACATACTTCACCCAAGAATTTGACTCCCAACGTAGTTTCAACTGTACCGCTCAAAACAAATTTACAATCGAAACAACACAAAATCACTGTAAATATTACGCCAAAGGCATCTAATTCAAAAATTGTTTCCAATATTGAAACTAATGACGACATCAACAAATATCAATTATTGCATGAACATCAACAAGTCATAACTCCACCATTAGCAAAGCCAAAATTTTTTCTTACTCCTGGAAAAAATTCTAAATCTACTACCATAGGAAGAAAAAAACCACAATCGTATTTCTTAGACGAAGTCTCCAAAAAAACAACACCATTAAAAAACGATTATAATACTGTAAAGTCTCCAATCAGTTTATACATTCATGGCACCGACACTGATTTAATTCAAAATGTTCATGGTAGAATTAACGATCGTCTTCTCACGCCCATTTCGAGTAAAAATGCTGGAAATAGTCCGAGACTCAAATTTGCATTATCTTCAAAAGAAAATCAAGTAAGGTTTTCATTGTAACTGTAAATTTAACTAAACACATAATAACTAAAATGAATTAATATGAACTTACCTAATATGCCAATAAACAAATTTTTTAATTTATAAATAAAAGACAAAAATTATTTTCATAAGCAATTAAATTCCACAAATTATATTTAATTTTTGATCTAATACAGTATAATTTATATTTAAATTTAAAAAATTATTTTGAAATTCTTTATTTTATAATTAATTTATTTACATAAACAAATTTTATTTTATTGATTGATTTTATATTACAATGTAAAACAAATAATAAATAGTTGATTTATAAAACTTTTATATTTGCTAATTTTTAAACTATTCTCTAAATAATTAAATTATGATTAATTTCTTTTACAGTCTCCAAACACTAATTGTGATGAAAATTTTGTCTTGCCAACAGTCAGATATCAGTCGGCTAAAAATGTTCATTTGGTAAAAAAATATTTAATTTTAATACAATTTATTTTTGATAAGTATTTTATTTATATTTAATTTACATTTTAGATTAATGAAAAATCATCATATTCGCCAAGTTCATTAACACCAAACTCAAAAACAAAGAAGTTGCTTGGTCCAATTGAAAATACACTTGTTATTAGACATAAAGGTACTTCAATAAGTGATGAAGTATTTTTAAAAATAATACTCAATGTCAATTAAAATAGTAAAGTTTTTATTCAATTTTTATTATTTTGATATTTCAAAATATAGTTTCTTTATAATCTAGACATTTAATTATTTGTGATAAAATTTTAATTTGCTCTCTTCATTCGCAATTATTTTTGGTACTTTTTTTAATTTTATTCGATAAACATGTTACTTATGACATCAGAATTGTTTTATTACAAATACTGAAACAACTTTATATAAGAAATAAGTAAGAATAAAATTTTAATAAATACTTTAATAATATTATATTGTTTTTTTCCAGGGAGAGTTTTAGATTATAGCCCAGAATCTGATTGCATTGCATCAGAAACATCTGTTCGTGTTCAAAAAATGGCTGAAAAAACAATATCTACAAAAGAAAAATATATATGATGTAAATAAAATATTGTCATAGCTTTTAATTTCTTAAATATCTAAAAAATAATTTTAAATATTAATATTAATCTAGTAATATTTATTTTTATGATTGGTGTTTAAAATTAATTTGCAAATTATATTATTGCATTTATAAAAATTGTTTTATTTCTTCTAAGAAGCTTTACACAGAAGATAATACAGTTATTATTTTAATATAAAATATTATTTTATTAGTGCATATTAACACAATTTTTATAAATACTCCGTAAAATTTTGTACACAATCATCAGTAAATTTAAAAGGATGAAAAGATCTTTTAATGTAAGGAAGTTTTTATTATTATTATTATTATTATTATTTATTTACAAGCAGTGTATCTTGTATAAAAATAAAAAATTTAATTAAATTTAAATTTTTTTTTATTGATTGGTTACTTTATTTATTACTTAAATGTAAAAATTTATATTTTAATTATTACTGTAATTAATTTAAAATTTTCGTTACGGATGGATATAGTAAATAGAGTATGCGGTAATACTTAAAAATATTGAGATAGTCTTCTGGCTTGATAGATATTTTCATGCTTCTAAATGAAATAGAGTCAGAATTAAAAGCATTATGTTGATGCTAATAACAATTTCGTTTGTATTACCATTCCCGTATCTTCCCTTAATTAAGTAGCTTTTTGCTTTTAATAACATATGATATTTATTAAGGAAATTTATTAAGTATAGATTAAATTTAAAAATATTAGTCAGGGATAATAAGGAAAGCTTCATTTGTATATTAATTCACTAGGGTTGTATTAAGATCGAAAAAGTTGATAAATCGTTTAAAAGAGGATTTGCAGTTCTAGATTATATAGTTTCATTGCTCTTCCGCATTTAAAGCTAAAGAGTTATACATAAAAATAAAAAAAAATTATAAACAAAATTAAAAAAAAAATAAATATATTAAACCAATGATATTAGTTTCTCATCTAATTAATTTTCTATATAAATAAAATTAACTAAAATATAAAGATAAATTGTAGATGATACAATGTAAAGTACGAGACAATCGAAGATTTATTTTTTATTTATAAAAGTTATTTTATCGATCTTCTGCAAGTAGAGTTTGGAAACCGTATTGTCTAAAATACAAAAACCGGAATCATATTACTCTTTATATCATTTACGAATTTTCCAGAATAATAACAAATAATTAATAACAAATTCTATAAACTAGCAAACTAGATAAGAATGATTGGTATCAATGAATCTAGGCTTAAGCAAGAATAAGAGTTTCACTTATCCGGGTAGGGACCACTGCTCCCATCCTCCCTCCACAACCTTAATCTATTTATCTATTGACTTTCTTTGTGTCTACTTAACGATTCTTTAATTTCATTTTATTTTCAAAGTATCATTTCATGTACTACATCGCTTTGCCATCACTTTTTAAGTTTAAAAATTTGCTAATTTGTATTCAGTATTGCATAAAAATTTAAAAATTTGTAAAATTACATTAAAATGTTTCTGTTGCTTATAATATCACATTTTATTTTAAATATTACTATATTTTACATTGAATTCATTTGAAAAGTAATGCATAAGCCAAATAGTTTTTGCTTAAATAATATATATGCAAACATTTTTTAAAATACTATTTAATACATTAAAATACATTTGACCTAATAGATAACATAGATTGTGAATAATACATATCGTCCAAAAATATGTTTAAATGAAATAATAAATATAAAATAATAACAAAAATATGAATAAAATAGAAATATATTAATTAATATTTAATTTTTTTTAAATGAACTTATTATAGTAAATTGTTTTTAGCAATTTTTAATAATATTTTACAATATTTTTAAAAATATTAAATGACGTTTAAAGCTTCATAATTCCTTCTACACTTGAGCATTTTCTTATTAAATTATTAATTTTTTAAAAATTAATAAATCATTCCATAAATTCAATTATACCTAAATTTTTAACTTGCGCATGTAGTAATAATAATACATGGAATAATAACTTTTTTTTTAAAATTTATTTGTCTTTTAATTTCAACTTCATTCAGTTAAAAGTCTAGTAAATTTTTTCTCTCTTGTTATAGAAAATTCCATTATTTCTGAGTTTAATTATCTACTTTTACTGATTAGGAATACGTATATCTATGTTTATCGGATATAGAAAATTTAAGATTATAAAGCTACATGAGCATCAATCTTAAAATCCTAGAATAATATTTAAAATTGCAAGAAAGTGAAGCTAAATTATTAAATATAAAAATAATACTATTTTATAATACTATGTTCAAAACACTTTGAAAGAAAAAATAAATATACAATAGCTTTCCTTTGTCAAAGATTGTCCAATCATTGACTGAATATATCACTATGAGCTTAATTTATGTAAATATTATTTTCTCGTGATTGTTCTATTCGGATTATTTTAATTTAAATAGAAATCTTTATACATAAAATCGAGAGTTTTTTCTCTTTTAATTACGTACATTTTTAAAAAACATTTTAATAAATACTTTTCAATGTTTATCATAAATATATTCCATCGAACTTATTTGATCAGATATTAAATTACAATGATTATGCTATTAGCCCTGATTCCTACCATTTATATATTTTTGAAAATAATCTATCTATGATTATAGACATTTAACAATAGCTAATTAAATCAGTTCTGAAATTAATTAAAATTTGTTAAAAGTTTCATAACAGGTTCATTAAAATGATTATGAATAATTTTTTTTTTTTTTTTTTTAATTTCAAATAATACCCAAATCAACATTTTTTTAAATATATATTTTTAATTAATAAATTTCATTTTTTAACTGAATTAAATTAAATACACAATTTATTTTGTACATATGAGGTTTAGCAATCTTTAGCACTTAATTAATATATTTCATATCTCATACGACGATAAGGTAAATCTCCGATGAGTAGCTTGAAAAAACAAATTAGGAAATTGGCTTACAGAGAAAAAGCATTTTTATAGCTTTAGAATATAAAATACAAAATTTATAAATACATAGAACAATATAAAGAAAAACACAGTAAATATTATGAATGAAATGAAAATTGGATTGGAGTTATTATCTTTTAATGTAAATACAAAATAAATAACAAAGTAATAACATGTTTAAAAATTTGTTAGCAAATTTAGAGATATTTTTATTATAATATCGATTGTTTTGACAAATAGTGAGTGATTTGTAGTTCATAAATTTTAAATAATTTATATATTAAAATTGTATGACTTTTACAATATTTTTAAAAGTATAACTCAGATACTATTACATAAATTATTAATTATAAATTTTATTAATTATAAATTATAAATTAAAATATACATTTATCGAACTACATTTATATTATCAAATAATTGAGAACATTAAAATTTAACGGAATATCATTATAATTTCTTACATTTAAAAATTTTCAAAAATATAGAATAATAATATATTATGATTATTATATACTTATGAAAAGTGGAAAGTAATTAATCAAAATAATATTTAATTTTCAAACAATAAAACCTATATAAGCATTAAAAATGTATTGTATTTATTTTAAATAAATAAACTTTTAATCAATTAATATTAAAAATTATGAATATGATTCTGTGATATAAAATGTGTGATATAAGATAAAATTTGTTTTTTATATCAATGAATTATAGCATTATTGCACACTTAATAAATATTTTTGTATTAGTGCTGAAAAATAATTTTTTAATTAAAGGAAAATTTTCATTAAATCGAATTATTGATAGCTGTATGATACGCTTAAAGTATTAATGTGTTGTTGCTTTTTTTTTTTTTTATAAAATACCTCTCAGATTTTCCTAATTTATTAGATCAATATCAATATTTTTGTCATTAACCATTAAATTTTTAATATTATAACAAAATAAATATATTACAAGTAATACATTTGAATAGTTAATTTTTTTTGTTATGAATTATGTACTAAGGTATAAAGAACTATAGAAATTATACTTTTGTTTTATACAAGTGTAAACTTTTAGTCTTTGTTCTGTGTTTGAGCTTCTCTAGTATTATATTATATCATTATCGAAAATCAGAATATTTCTTTGTATTAAATTAATTTTATTAGAATTATTGAATTCAATTTTGAAATTTCTTTTTATTTATGACAAGAAGCAAGGAGTTCATTCAATGATATACAAGAATTTTGAACATTACAAATAAAGTTATAAGCACAATATTTTTCTCAGTTTCATCATTTTCATTTCAATTACATCATTGCATAAGATACATTTAAATCATTCCATATAATTCATTTCTAAAGAATATTTTACCTTTTACATTTTATATTAAAACTCGTAACATTTATGTAATTCAACTTTCTAAATGTATTTAATATTTCCGTTTTTGTTTTCCTTGAAAAAAAAACAATCATTTGTGTACATTGACACATTGTTTCAATAGAATTTATGCGGTTAACAAATATATTTAGACACAATACATTAAATATCTGTTTATGAATGTAGTATCCAGTTTTGCAGTTATATAAAATTCTTTCGTAGTATTATGTGTAATATAAAATTAAAAATGATTTATTGAGATTTTCGAACAATAAATAAAAATTTTATAAATAAAATACAATGAATTTATATATCCAACTAATATAAATGATACTTTTGAGGATAAATAGTGTACGTGAATAAATAACAGTCACATAATAAAAAATGAAAAAAAAAAACAGTAAAAATATTTTATCTGTAATCTATAGTTTTCAAATTTCTTGTTTAAGTGATTTATTGACTAAGAATCATTGTATCAGAAATGATTCTACAAAAATTGTCAACTGATAGAGAATTTAAGAAAATAATTTATAACGAATTCTGTAAACAAATATTTAATAAATATAAATAAATATCACAAGGTTCAAAGTTTTTTTGTTAAAGGTTTTGAAAATAATGCAATGAAATAATGTCTAGTTGTATTGGAGTATGATAACGGTTGTATGCAGTTATAGGATATAAAATACGTAGGCGTGGAATTGCGACGAATCTTTGGCGATGAGTCGTTCATTGGCTTATCTCGTTATATTGCGCGTGATGTTGTCACTGGTGATTTTTTACCGACTACGACGTGTAGTGTGCAAGTCGCAAACAACTTGAAACGAACAACTCAGGCTCGTATCTAAGGCCGTGTGGCCCTGCACACGCGCTACCAATTACATGAATTTTCATGCAGGTGGTTTGGAAAAATTGATGCCTCCTCCCCTAAGCAAGAACAAGCTTCCGATTATTCGAGCGAGGAAGTTTAATTTATGTAAAAGAGAATAGCAGGGGTTAAACAAATGTAATGTAATGACCTATTCAATTTATATTTGAATGGGATTTAATATTCAGAGTAAGATTAGCCTTTAAAAAAAGTTAATTCGTGAAATCGATGACAATTTTGTCAGAGAGAAGGCATCGAAGCAAGCTAGTTATTGGTAAAAAAAAGGCAAAAGCGACCGGCCGAAAAAAGCCAAACCGATAGGAGGAGGATCCGTTTGAGGAGTTTGGAGGTGCGCAGTAGATCGCGATAGAGAATAGATAGAGCGGGTGCTCGGTCGAGTTGGGCCGGCACTGCGAGCATCACCCGGAGCAACCCTCGAAACTCGGTGCACACGGCCCGTCGGCACTTGCACGGGGCACGCAAAAGATGCTTGCACACGGTTTTTTACACCGGCAATGATAAATTCGAACCCCCGTCGGTCGGGAGCCAAGTTCAGTTTGGCGGCAGACCCGAGGAACAAGTGGAAAACTAACTTACCAGCCGATCGAGCAGATTATTGCTTATTGACCGAGACCCCGGACATTTCCCACTGACTCATACACGATGGAGCCCGACCAGAACAAACGTGAGTCCTACGCTCAATTTCAACGAGTCTTTATTCATTACTCTTCTCGAACAATCGAATCGCACCGAATCAAAAATGCCCTCACACATTAAATTGCGCAGTCATTTTTTGAATTTTCTGGATTTTTTGGATCTTTTGGAGAAATTTCAAACTTAAACTTAACCACTGACACATCCGGTATCTATGGTCTTGGCTTTAAGAGCAAAGCAAAAGCAACATTTTTTCTTCTTCTTCTTTTTTTTAATATATAAACTGATCATTCCTCTAATTGCTCGCAATTCTAAACGATGCGCAACTTTTTTCTAGAAAATTCGATGAATTAATATTCAAGTTCAATTTCAAAATCAATGTCTTTTTCAAAAGTAGGCAGTTGTAATTGGTAATAAAGTCCGTTACATTGATTTGCAAAACCGATCGACATTCGCAATAATATTTCGATAAATATACCATTTTTTAAATAGTCTTCCTATTATGGTTTATAAGACAGCGGAATACAATGAAACGCTGCTGCGTAGGAAGTTACCAAGATAAATATTTTACCTAATTATTATCAAATATCCCGATTCTTTCGAGAAAAAATTCTTATTTTTTGTAGAATATCTTATGAACAACATGGTCTAAATAAGAAACATATAATTTACAATAAAACTTTCGTATTTTCCGCAAAAACATGTTTTAATTATTTTATTTTAGAAATCAATTAATACGATGAATTCAAACATTTCTTTGAATAAAATTGTAAATTTTTAAAAACAATTTTGCATCGATAAAACTAAACTATTTATAAATTTTAAGTATCTTTTTATTAAAATTTAATAACAAAAATACATAAATGATTTTTGAGAGCAAATATCAAATAACAATATTCTTGAAAACTGTAATTGCCATTATAATTTACGAATCAATCATATTATTTATTAAATTAAGATTTTTAAAAAATCCGTAAATTAAATTTTCTTATTTTTTTATTTTTCAACAATTATAGAAACATTATTTTGAAAAATATCGAAATATTTTTAGAATTATTTTAAATTTTAATGATTTATGTGTAATTAACCCATCTTTAATTTCTTCATACTTCATTATAATTATATTGTTTGATGGTATCTCAATCAAATTAAAATATAAGAATTTGTATATTGTAAGATATCCATTGATGTTACTAATGGTTGTAAATGTCATTGTCATTAATATTTGAACTATATAAGTAAATGTATCACATTGAAATTTTAAATCTATATTTTTGTGGGTGCAAAAAATTATTTTAATTTATTATTACTTATAAAAATGAATGAAATCACTATTTTTAATATTAATATATTTATATTATATGTACATTTATTTATTTTCTCTATTATGTCAATTATTAGATATATAATTTAAATATAGTAACGACATATATCCATACCATAAATGATATTAATATATAAAAATTATATTATAAAAAAATGTTATTTTAAATTTAATTTTGATAAATTAAACATATTCTAAGTAAACATTGAATTTTTCGATTTTTCTATTCTGTCATAGTCTAACAAGAATACAAAAAAAAAATATAAAATCAAAAATAATATATTTTGCAAAGTAATCATGCAATGCTGTAAAATTCAAATGTCATTTTTTATTTATTAAATAAATATTTCATGTACTTCAATTATTAAATTTTATTATTATTTATTTTTAATTACCTTATAGTTGAATGCCAGAAAGTTGAAAAACATTGTAAATGCTGTACTGATTGTAAATGTTGTAACGCATGTGGAGGTAAATAATAAATAAAACAAATAATTCAACTATTTATTTGTTTTTAAATATTAATAATAAACCTTAAAATTTATTTATATAAAAGATTCATCTGGAATTTGTAAATGCGGTGATAACTGCAAATGCTGCTGTTGTTGTCCTAAGTCAGAATTAAATCTTGATGATAATTGTATATGCTCTAACATTTCTCAAGGTACTCTATTGTTTATTATAACATTTAAAATTATATTATTAAATTTATTTTCGATTTTATCGCAATAAAAAAAAAAAATTAACAAATTGAATTTCAAATATAAAGAAAATTGAAATATCCATATGAAAATGATATAATTATTAAAATATGTAAAAAATTTATTTAATTTAAAGTGCAATATAATATGATATAAAAATTATACTTTGTAATTAATGTAACTGAATTCATTTTAAAAAATAAAAATTATTTACACATAATTTAGACATCACTATGAATTTTAATACATAAAATAGCATAAAATATGTTTAAAAAAAAACAAGAATTTTACTTATTATTTACGAATAAATTTTAATTATTTTTAATAACGTAGATTCAATAAAATTTTGATTTATTATTAAAGGGACAGTTGTAAAATCTTCTAGTTATAAGGATACGAGCTGCTCCGTTATTATTAAAGTATTGAAAGGCAACAATAATTGTAACTGCAGAAGAAGTGTAGGAGGTTTGTTATAATCAATTATTTTTATGAAATTTTTAAATAGCTGCAATTTATATTTTATTGATTATAAAAAAAATAATTTTCTATAACTTGTGTATATAATAAAAAAAATAATATTCTATAACTTATTCTATATACATTTTATATAAATTTTATATATTTGAAATAAAAATATTATCTTTAAAAATCTGTAGGTGAGAAAAAAGAGTGTTGCTGTGGAAGCAAGAAAGATTGCAAATGCTGTGCAGCTTGTGGAGGTAAAAATTACTTAAATATTTATAAACTTAAAAAAACACTACTTTTTTTTATACAATATATATATATATATATTTAATAATTATTTAATAGACAAGTCTAAAAAGTGCACATGTGAAGGAGAGTGCAAATGTTGCTGTTGTTGCAATAAAAGTGATGATAAGGATACTAAAGGCTGTTGCGATAGTCAAGAAAAAGGATGTAAATGTTGTCAAGCATGCGGAAGTAAATATTTATTAAATATTGTAATTAATAAATTCTTTGTTTTTGTTTTCAAACAATTAACTTTAACAATAATTTATCAATTTTAGATAAATCGATACCTTGCAAATGTGGGTCTGATTGTAAATGTTGTAGAGGTTGTAATAATAATGAAAAAATTAGTGATGAAAAGGATGCAAGTTGTTGCTGCAAAAGTGATGGAGGTTGTAAGTGCTGTGAAGCATGTGGAGGTAAACTATATTACAAACTTTTAATGACGATGCATCTTAATACATATATAAATATAAATATATTTATACATTGTCATTTTTAATAGATGAGTCTAAAGATTGCAAATGTAAAGGAGCCTGTAAGTGTTGTTGTTATTGTACTAAAGTTGATAAAGGATGCTCTAAAAGCAAGGGGATTAAAACTTGTAAATGTTGTGCATCATGTGGAGGTATTTAATTGTTTTATTAATCATGGGCTTAATAACATACCAGCTATTTTATTATCAAAAAATTCAATTAATAAGTATAATACTTTTTATTACAGATATAAACATAAGTTGTGAATGTAATGATTGTACATGCTGTATTCGCTGTGTAAAATTAAATGATTTAAGCATTAAAGGTGAATCGAATAAAACTTGTTGCTGTGGAACTCACGAAAATTGTAAATGTTGTAGAGCATGTGGAGGTAAATATTATTTGAAATCTCAATGGTTCATTGTACATACCGTAAAGGGCTTTAACTTTTAATCTAATTGTAATAGATAATTCTCAAAAATGCACATGTGAGGGTACTTGCAAGTGTTGTTGTTGCTGCAGTGGAAAAGATAAATCTGAAGCTGACGTAGACAATGAAGGTAAAGGAAATTGTAATTGCTGTGTAGCATGTACAGGTAAATATTGAATTTTAATCAAAATAAAATACATATTCATTCGGAAGAATGCATAAGAAATTTTTTAGACAAGTCTAAACCATGTAGCTGTGAAGGTGAATGTAAATGTTGTTCGTGCTGTTCCAAAGATGATAAAGATGAAAATGCCTGTTCGATAAAGTTTGTAATTAAAAACAATGATACAACAGTACAATGTTACTGCAAGTCTTTTAAATCAAATCAATCTTGTCATGTCTTGATTGACTTATCCGAGTCCAGAGGTGGTTGTAAATGTTGTGCTGCTTGCAAAAGTAAGAATATATTATCAATTGAGTTTCAATTTTAAATTATATGAAATTATTGATCGAGCCAATTCTTCTGCAATAAAAATATTCTTGATAGATAGATTTGTTTAATTTTCTGTGCAGATGAATCAGAGAGTTGCGAATGCAAAGGTGACTGCAAGTGTTGTACTCGATGTTCTGGTCAAACACAATCTAATAAAAGCGGACAATCTACCAGTGCTTGCTGTAGGAGATAAAATAAAAGTTTTAAATTTAGTTAAGAAACGAATTATGCTAAAATTATTAACCTGCAATTACTAATATTATAGTGTTGTATTTTTCAAGTCTTCTTATTAAATATTTAAAATTGTTTTATTGTATTTGTGATTGGTGTTATTTGTTTAATAAAAATTTATAAAAAAACAGTTGAGAATTTTTTTTCTTATTTTAAAATAAGATGGTTAAACCAATTATAAATCAGACGAATGCTATAATAATATTGAAATAGTAATATTTAAAAACTGCAATGTAACTATTTCAAAGTATGAAAATAAATAATACCAATTTTTTAAGCATATTAACGAAACTATAATTTTGTACATCAATAAATATTAAATATAAATAATTACGAAATAAATGAATTTTATTGTACATATAAAGTTAATGTAAAAATAACTAATATAAAATTTACTTATGGACATAACTATTATTTTATATCGTGCTGAGAGAAAATACTGATATTGTTTATCGCTATTCAAATTCAATATGACCTTCTGAAGTAAAAATGTTTTTAATATGTTAAGCATTAAATATTAAATTTTGGAAGAATTGTGGGTATCGTGTAGAAAATATTGTAATCTATTAAAGCGCATAAAACTATAGCTTTTAGAAATTTTAATCTATTTCTAATAAAAATGAATATTGTTCTAATGCTTCAATGCTCAAATAATTATATGAATTTAAGTTAAAAAATTACTATAGCAATTTATTTATAAACATTCTATTCATTGTTTAATTTTAATATATATTATATGTATTATAAATGTAATATATTCTTTATTAAAATACATAAAGTAAATAAAAGTTAAATGTATATTATAAATGAAATTTCTTAACGTATATGTAAAAAATTCATATTGTACAACAAATATATTACAGAAAATATATTTTTAATAAATATTAAGCAATTGATATTTAATTGCGTATTTTTGTTTAAAAGATTTATTTTTATATTTTTACAGCAATTATCGAACACTTAGAATAATATTTGAATTGGAAAAGTTATTCTTTAATTACATGCTTTAGAAAAAATAATACAGATGTATTTTTTTCAATAAGTAAATACTGTAATTCAAAAACCAATGATTCAAAAACAGAAAATCAGTGTTAGAAATTTATATAAATAGAGAAATCTGAAGAGACCATGAAGTGAATAAATGTTAATGTAAAAAAGAAAAGAAACTATAAGCTTTTTATTAATATGTTCTAATTTTAACGGTTCTATTGATTGATCGACCTTGTGTATGGGTTTTCAATCGACCATGTGTGCAATAAAACTAGTACTTTATTTTTTATCCATGTAAATATATATTTCTACAAAGTTTAGTTGATTGCGTATTTAATTGTGGTTAGTAGTTAATTTCAATTATCTCACACATTTATATGTACGACGTTTTTCATAGTTTTTTCGTTACATAATTCAGTAATTTTAAATTTGGGCTTAGTGCGATTATTTTTAACTTTTTTTTTTATATTTTTCAAGCGATTATAATATATATAAATAGAATAAGATTTTTATGACAAATTATATTCAGGCAACGTTTGAAGATAAAAAGAAAGTTATTGACGATAAAACTGTGAAGATGAAAAATGTATGAGCTGAATATATATATATATATATATATATATATGTTTGTAAATGTGTATGAATATAAGTAAAATACATGATGATAACATTGTAAATTTAATTTTTTAACTTATTCAATGTAATTAATTTTTTTAATACTTTTTTGGAATACTTTTTTAGTAATTTAATCATATTAAAAAAAAAGATTAACAGTATTTACTTTCTCTCTCCGGTAAATTGCAAAAAATTAGTCTTGTTAGTAATATTTTATATCAACTTATTATCATCATAATTTTGTATGGCAGAGCACATATTGTAATGAAAAATTTATATTTTTTTTAATATTTTTTTTATAAATTTATGAATCTAGTAAATCCGTGAAAAATGTACCCAGAACTATGTAATTATTGATATTTAAAATCTGAAAGAAATATCTTACTTCTTATTATTAAAAATGTATACCTGAAGTTCATTTTAGATATGTTTTTAATATTCAAATTTTAGAAAATAATTTAATAAATGGCATTTTTTAAGACTAAAATTAATTTAGACAAAAACTATTAAAATTTAAAATTTATAATTGTATTCAAATATGGTATAATGATAAGATAAATAATAATTTTAATATTTAAAATATAAAAGATAAGTAACAAATTCAAACAAATTCCAATTACAGAGATTCAGTACAATTTTGGAATTATTATTAAACGATACTGTTAGTTATTTGAAAAAAAAATTTTTAATACGTATTTACTATTTAATTTTCGAAATATCATTAAATTAAGTATTTTACAATGCTATATTTATTAAAGAGCTAGTATAAAAATGTAAATCGATTATTTTTTTGTTAAGAAATAATGAAAGCAAAAAAATTTGAAACGTACAATTTATACTTAATATTATAGTAGATCTACAAAATTAATTTAAATATTTTTAAATTTTAATTAATTGACATGTATGTTTACTTACTTAAGATAGAAGAAAGTTGTTTATTATAGAATTTCTAATGCTATAAATGATTACTTAAATGTATTTTTTAAATTAATTTAAAAAATAATTGGAATAAAAAGAAAAATTATTCATCATTACGATTACCAAATAAATTAAAGTTGTTAACAAAGCTCTATAAGTAATGTAAATAGCTCATTTATTATTTTAATTATAATATACAATAATATTATTATATATAATATTATATATAATACAATAATAATAATTATTATAATATATAATAAATCTATTATTATAATTTATATAAAATATACGTGGTGAATAGATGAGATACCAAATGTAATATAGATTAATAAAAAATATTGACATTGCTAATCTAGAGTAAATTATTGAAAATAGTATTAACTTGTAATACGACATGACTAATTGCAGATATAAAAGTATAGTCTTAACACTATAAAAGTACCAACTATAATTATAAAGTAGATGGAACTAGAAATTTAATAGAATTATTTTTCAAATTTCAGAAAAATAATCAGAGAGCAAAGAAAAGTAATGAAAAAACCACAGAAAAATGTCTAATGTATATTGTTTGAAAAAAATGTTATTTAGCTTATGGCCTTGGCACAAAATAATATAGTTTCAACTTAAAACAAAGATGAAATTTATACCCAACAATTATTTTAATGTATTTCAACTGAAATATTTTTATATTTTCGAAAATTTTTTGATAAAAATTTTTCAATATAACTAGTTTAATTTTTTCGATTGTATTTGATTATTTCCAATATATTAAAAAAACTAAAAAAAATTGAAAGACGTGAAATTAATGTAAATAAATATTTTTAAAAAACTTGTACATATTATATAATTCGCAGATTGTTCTATATAGCCCTTTCATATATTTCAGACTACTATAATTTTTTTATAATAATTATTTATGGATATCTATCCACAAAGGACGAAAATAATATTATAACATTGCAAAATATTTTAATATTATTTTCACAATACACATATGATATCAGAGTAAATCACATTGTGAAAAATGTTTTCGAAATACCAACAATTATTTTTTTCAATAAAAAATATTAATACTAATTTTGTCTCAAATATTTATTATTTTATGAATACTAAACACAAATTACATTATATAATTCATTCTAATAGGAATACAGATTAGTATCTTTTGCATTCAAGATGTATTTCGGACAAATTATTCTGCAATTGACGATAATTGGAGAAATTATATTTTTCAGGGAAATGTAAAATTAAAACAGAGATAATTAGTAGTAAAAATTACTTATATTTTTTTTATTATCGGATGCAACATTATTTTTTCTATAGAAATGTTGCTATAGAATAGTATTTCATTATCATTATATTTTATTATGAAAATAATGAAGATACAATATAAAATATTATTGAAGAAAATATTAAGAAAAACTTTAATTTAAAATTTTTCGATTTTATGACATTTATGCGGTAATTTCATTTCTAATATTAAACTTCACTAATTACTTATAGTAATCCTTGTTCTATAATTTTATTTGATTATGATTTTATTAGCAAAGATGCGGGCTAATATTAAAGTTTTTCTTAATATTTTCTTCAATAATTTATTTTCAACTTTAGTTTAGAGCATACAGAAGAAGAAAATCTTTATTACAAATGAAATTTAATTTTATTTTCTACTACTTCAAGAAGTTAGATTTTGTTAAGGATTATTCATCCGTGCTTATTTAATTTAAATTAATTTTCTTTATAATCAAACTTAAAAATAATTAAATATAGAAAATATTTAATATGTTCTTAATTAAATTAGGTTAAAAGAATATTAGATATAAATTTTAATTCTACAAGAAATAATAAATTGGTATCTATATGCAAATAATTAATGTTGCAATTATTATTAGTTGAATTAATATTTATTGTCTAGTTTTGTTTTGTTTGTTCATATTGTTCATTCAATAAATTTTAGTTTTACTAAAACTTTTATGATCAAATTTTTAAATTACATCAGTTGTAAGCAATAAAATATACACACTGAAGTAAGCGTAAGTTACTTTATAAAATTGAAGTCTTGAGTTTGCAATATATCGTACAAAATTTTTTATATTCTTTCTCATGCAAATATTGCAATTATTAATATAGCTAAATTATTACAGTAGTTAAAAAATTGGAATAGAATGGAAAAAATCTATTTTTAATAAATAAATTTGAATAAATAATAAATAATAATTGATAAAAATGAAAAAGGCTTAGCTCTAAAGCTTTTTACGAATATTAGTATTTTAGATAAGATTGATGATTCTAGTGGCCCTACAGAGTGCATTTTTCCTTAAGAAATAATATAAAGAGTCTAAGAAGAATTTTAAGATTATATATTAAGAGGCATGAGAAGTGCAGTTATAATTACGTCAAGCAGAGCGTATCAGGGAACGCGTAATATAAAGCAAAAAAAAAAAAAAAAAAAAAAAAAAAAAAAAAAATTTAAAAACACATGATGCGCAATCGGTATTGAAGTTTATTGTATTTGGCAAAGCGAACGTGTCATGTGAGTAAATATTGGAGCAAGCATGAATATTCGTTTTGATTAAGAGTTATACGGCCGAGGAAATGTGAAAATAGGAAAGGAAGAGCCAGTGATGGAGAAGCCAGGTCGATCGAGAGTTCCACGTCCACGGAACCATTACCCTGGGTAAAAAAGCACGAGGACAAACCGGGCACTAGCGAGCAGAAAGAAACTCGGAGAAACGCGAGCAGAGTAGAGGCCGGAGTCCGGAGTCCGGATGGTGGGAGGAAACGGCGGCCTGATCGATAAATTGCCGAGTCTCGCGGAGTGCCGTCGAGTACGACAGAGTCTGCTACACGAGCATCACCCGTTAGAGACCTTTTGCGAGCTTTTATCAGCCAAGATGCCGGGACCCAACTGCGACAAGTGCAAAGGTGAGTCAGCCCTCGTTACTCGTTCATCCAAACCTCACACGCAGCTTCCCTCCCTCCTCGTCCTTTCCACATATTTTTTTTGTGTGTTGTTGTTGTTGTTGTTGTTGTCGTTGTGTTTCATTTCACTCGCGACGTTTTCCTCGTCTTCAGCGAGTCTTATATTCAACTCCTACTCGCTAGCTGTGCCGGATAATCTCTTTTTTACCATACTTTTCACCAAGTTTACTTGAATAAACAAATGGTCGCATGCGATGGCTTTGTCGAAACTATTGATTTTAAACCCATCTTCGCCAACTTTTTCAATATCTCCTGTGCAAAGTCCTCCCAAAAAGTGTTCATTTTTTAAATTCAAAACACCTATTTAAATTATTAATCTTTTTCAGTTATTTGTAGATAGACATTTTCTCAATAATAACGTGACGTAGCATTTTTTAAGCCAGTAATTATTTAAACTTTTTAATTAAATTCTATTTTAAATGCTTTGCCAATAATTTTATTTCATTTCTTATCCCAATTAAAAGTTCAAATTAAAAATTTTCATTTGTTCAGTATATTACATTCATAATAATATCAATGTACATTACCATTATCATAATTATTAATCAATATTATTATTAATTTTTAAAGATGAAAATTTGATTAGGATTAATTTAAATCCATTAATAATTGTACTTGCACATGTATGGTATTTATTACTACTACCGGTGTATTATAACTAATTCCCACAAAATAATTATCCACCATTACATCGCTCTAATATTCTTGTGCCTTATTATAATTAATTATGTAATCATGATTTTAATTACATTTTCAATTTATAATACTCAAATTTACGGCTATGAAATTATGACTGTATCCAAATGTAATCATGTATAAATATTAAAGATATATTTCTTACTGTTATGCCTTAAAAATTGATTAATATTAATTTTTTATTAAAATCACTATAAATATTGAGTTATACAATATTTTATGGTATTTCTTTAAAACTTTAATTCATTTATTTCATTGTAAAAATATTTTTAATGAAATATATTGAAATCATTGTCTTATTTATATTATATTATTTTCGAATTTTACGCGTAATAATGGCCCTTTGCTTCCATTTTTATCAACTAAAAAACTTTTTTCCTTTAAAATGGTGACTTTTAAATGCAAAATTTAATCAATTTCATAAAGATTAAAAAAATGTATAAAAATTGTTAAAATAACGGTTGCTTTTTTGAATAAATCTAAACAAATCTTTTATTTGTATAAGTAAATCAGATAAAATTTTTTCTTAATTTATAAACAATGTATACGCTTCTTATCAAAAAGAAACATCTTTGATTTGGTTTTAAACCATGGATATTAAATTTTAATTATTTTATTTATTCAAAGCAACACCGAGAGCCTTATACTAATAATTATTGCGCTTCAAGCACCGATGTACATTGTCATGTTTAACGAAAACAAAATACTGATTGTTAACGACTCGTATTATAGGTCATCGACTTTTCAGAAAATTACACGCGATAATAGATTAACGGTATATGAGTAATTCGTATACACAAATAATAAATTTTCATTCATATCCTAAATTAACCAACTAAATTCCAAAATATATCAAAGTACATTTAGGATAAATAAATGTAGTTTTAATATTATATCTGATTTTCAGTGTCCAACACGAAAATGTTCAATAGCAGTTTATTTTTACTTGGATTAATCATTATAGCACTTAACTATGAATCTAATATTTTCTTTAATGTTATCAGTAATTCAATAGATAATTTTAAATTTCTCTATCTCGTCAAATTAAAATTAAATCGACACTTCCGTTCTTGATATTACATACAATTTTTGCCTACCTGTGCTCTGAATCCTCGAACTCAGTCATTTGCATCGGGTTGTACCTCTTCAACATTCACTGTATTTACATCGCCATCCGTTTTTTAGTTGCATACGTTACGTATATTCAATTATTTGTACACATAATAAATTTTTATACCATGGTTTGGTAATAATGGCAGTGTGGGCGATTTATTTCAGCTTGCATCAAATGTTGCTTTTTCATTTTATTTTAAAATAATTAAAGTGATGTTCTTTGAGCTGCAATTGTAGGGGATGTTAAGAAATTGAACAAATACACAGACAACGAGTTTTGTTGATTCGGCTTATCTGACTAAACGGTATAAGCGGTTTCTCGTGTAGCTTTCAGTTGATTTATTAAACTCCACACGAGTTCGAAGAAGTCTGTAATTTCTTGATTCCTTGTCACACTAAATTGTAGACGTAGCGCGTTGATAAAAAACGGCTATGATATAAAATGAAAATAAAATAGTTAAGGGCACTGAGAGTCGGTAAAGTAGAAGATTAAGTAATCCTAAGACTTGCGGTTAAGCGATATAAAAAAAAAAAATTATTCGTATACTGATCATTTAATCTGATCCACGAATTTATTAAAATCTTAGGGATAAAAACGAAATTTTTTTCTTTATTTTTACTTATTTTATTAGAAAATAAAACAATTTTTAATATTTATTTTTTTATTAACTGAAAGTAATTATTGAAATATATGTTATAATTTAATGTGATGTTATAATTACGTTTTCAAAAAAAATAATTTACTTAATATAGTTATAAAAATTATATACATAACTATCATTTTATTAAGATATCACTATCGATTTTTATCAGCATAAAAATGTTAAATTAACGTATATTTGAAAATATGTCATGTTTAAAAGAAAAAAATTACAACAATAAGAAAAGGTTTTCTGTAATTAAATTATGCTTTTTTAGAGTATGATTTTTTTTTATATAAATGAAAAAACTAATTAAAATTTAATTCAAAATATGAATCTTGATACACTTTTGTCTTAAGTTAATTATTAGAATATATATTCTTTGAAGAATACTTACTGATACATAAGTATAATAATTAATAATAATATCAATAATTTTATATAATATAATCATGTATTAGTTTGTAACTGTCAAATAATATTATTATTAATTACAACATGGTATATTTTTAAGCCAATATTCAAGAATTGTGTAAAATATACGATAAATTCACGATAAAAATATTGAGTAGATATAATTTGTTCGTTGAATGATGATATTACAAGGTATTTAGTAGTTTATATTTAAATAATCAATTACATTTTTAATAATGTTAAAATATAAATTAAATTATTTGATATTATTATAAATGATGATAGTTGTATTATTCTGAAAAATAATTATTAAGAAATAGATTGAAATTGAAGTCTTGAAAAAAATTAGAAATTATTCATATGAATACTTGTTTGAAATTTAAAAAAAAATGGAATTATAATAATTTTAAAACATAATAAAATACTAAAAACTTAGTTTACATGAAAAAATGTGATGAATATATATGTTACTTACAAAATACTACCATAAGTTTATTATTCATTATAGCAAAGTAATAATAATAAAAATATAGATTTCTGTAATAGTTGATTAAAAATTTTTCTAATACATATATAAAAAGAATTCAAGAAATTCAATTGAACTGAGTTTGGTGATAAATAAGTAATTGGTTGCTACATGCTGCGAAGACAGTAAAAGACAATAATGTTAAAGAATGCAATATAAAGAGAAACCGAAGAGAAAGGGAGAAAGAATGAAAGAAAAGTTCATGAGAATTTCCACGGAATGTTGCGTATTGTCATGTATTTTCTCATATTACAGCACGAAAAAGTATCTTTGTAGTAGTAGTTTAGTAACTTTTCAATTTGAAACCTTCGTAATTTGTGTTGCTTCAAAAGACAAAATTTATATTTCATGTTGTTGTAATAAATCTGGCCTTTTAGGTGCATCATTTTATATACAATATCGAGATAAATGTTCATTTTCCATTTAGAATAAGTCGTGATTTAGAAAAAAGATTACATTTAGGACTTGTTGTATAGAATTACAATTGTTATACTAAACTTATGTTCTATTTTTTCATCCTAACTAATTATCTGAATCTATATTTATTTGTAATTGCACAATTACAAGCTAACTATTTTCTTTATTTAGGCATTAAAAAAACTATAATTCTTTTTTTATATATTTTATTGTAATTCACATTATTAGATATTTTCTTTTTATACTACTATTTACATAAATGTTAAGTTTTTTCTTAAATGAAATTTTACGAAAATTAAATAAATTCAATTATACCACACCTGCGATTATTATCTATTATACTAAATATTGTTATTTGTTCATGTGTTATATATTAACTATTTTTAATTTATACTTATAATTAATAAAAGTTCTTATTCAGTGGAAATAAAATGAAATCATCAATAAATAATTAAATACTGGCTCCCGAACAAACTAATAAAAGCTTGAGTTAAATTGGTATCAAAGAAAAATTTTTTTTGTCAAATCCATTATTCAATTATTCAATGATTCAATTGAGTAATATGGCAACAAAATTTCTATAAAAAGTACACCTATTTTATTCTTAATATCTATTAAGATAGTATTCTATTTTTTAAATCGTTATTAAACAATTCTAAGAATTATTATTAATAAATTTGTTTATTTTTGTATTTTTAGACAAGTGTCAAAGCTGCAACTGCGGTGATAACTGCAAGTGCAGTGATGGAAACTGCGGAGGTAAATAAAATTTATAAAAAAATACATTATTGAATATGAATTTACTTTTGTATCTTTTATTTTTATCGAAAAAAATTGCAACATTTACTTTGTTTCAAGTACTACAATGTAAATAACTGATATATATTCCCAAATAAATTAAAATAAAATATAAATAAACAATGCATTTTTAAATTTTATGATTCATTTGAATTTTAAATAAATAAATGTTTTTACTAGCAGTGTTGTGTAAAATTGAATAAAATTTCTTTCTGATAAAGATTTTTTTTTTTTTTTTTTTTTTTTAAATGAATAACACGCAATGAAATTTTTCATTAAGAATTAACTATCTAATAACATTACTTAAAAAAAGCTTTAATAAGTGTTAGTAATTACGGAACAATTGGAATATTCATTTATTTAATGCCCACATAGTAGTTTTCTATGCATTTATTTATCTTTTAAACAATATTTCTATTTTCTTGTTGCAATTGTAGATAAAATTCACTATGACGGTAGCTTATTCGTAAAATGAAGTTTAACATCGCGTGATTAATTTAATGATTCCACTGGTTTCGAAGTGAAACTTCTATAAGGAGATTTTTTAGTGGTTAGATAGTTTCACTTTAATTAAGAGTAATTTAACAAGACGTTCAGTAATACTTTTTTCATCGTTAAAATTTATTGCGATTCATGTTCAATGAAAGAATTTCTTTAATGTATTTATATTTTTAATTGCACGAATGTTTCAGTCTTATCTTAATTATATGTAATTAATATTGTGCAATTAATCTATTCTTCTTAAATTAAAATTATACAATTAGATTATTATTTAACAATAATTTTTTCAAGAAACAACATTTTAGATATTCATTTCTATAATTTTGAATATAATATAATATAATATAGGGCAATTATTAAAACTTTGTTTGATTAAAATGATAATATTATAATGTACAAATATAAAAAATGTTTGCAATTTCCAATTATATTTTTAATTTTAAAAGTATTTAAAGTATTTTGAACCACTAATTTTTCCTAGTTATATAATATAAATATGAAATTTATAAACATATTTGTTTACAGTTTAATATTTTCATTCAGTCAAAATGTATTAACTGTTGCTATCAACTGTAGCATTATTATATTAATACATTTATCTATATATTTATTAATTTAATATATAAATTTTTTTTATAAATTAAATAGAAATATGTGACAATGATTATAAATTGTATTTTTTAGTTCTTCATTAATTGAAAATATATTTTATTGAAAATTTGTTTTTTAAAATAAGACCTTATTATTTTTTTATTACGGATATATTATTAATTAAAATTTAATTTCTTTATCTTAATGAACATTTTTATTTTAATGTATTATTTTAATAAAAATACTTTGTAGCAAATTTGCCTTAAGCATAAAAGTTTATTGTAATAATTATTATTAATACAAGTATTATTTGATATTTTAGATAAATGTGGCTGTAAATCCGGTGCACAGTGCAAGTGCAATCCATGCGCATGCAAATGAAGAGAGATGGAATTTACATCAGCTTTTCACTCAAGTTTATTTATGATAATTGTTAGAGACAAATTATTTATTTTTTTGGATTATTTTTTGAAATTTAATATCTTTACACGAGCACTCTGCTTCATCTGTTACAAAATATTTATTATCCATAATGTAATGTTAAAAATTTTCAAAATATGTTGAGCAAATAAAAATGTATTAGATTAATATATGTATTTACTTATTATTTATATCTACCTATTATTTTAATCAATTTTAGATAAAATGAACTATACATATGTATCTTGTTATCTTATATTATTGTATAAATGAAAAAATTAATAATTTGAATAATACACAATGTTTTAGAACTCTTATTCTTTTGCTAGTTACGACTCCTTTAAAACTATTGTGATTTATGTGACTTTCTCTATTTTGTTTTTTTTTTTTTATAAAATGCATAAAATATAAGTACACATATATACATCCCTTATTAGGCCCACATATGCGTATACGCATGCATTAGTAATTATACGTATAGGTATTAGCACATTTACTGCTGTTAAAGATGTGTTTTAAAAAATCTTTTTTTTTATAATATTAATTAAAAAAAGTAGATATGTACATATATTTTACTATAATAATATATAGTTATTCGAAACATTTAAACTTATTAAAAATTTTTATCTTTAATTATAAATTATATTATATTTTTCAAACATACAATAATTAAATATTACTATTTTTTTTTATTTTTACAAAATAAAAATGTAGTATTTGAAATTCTTGCTGATTCATTTTTAATAAAAATTAAAATATTTTATTATCCGAATAATGTATTAAATTTTTACTCATTTTTCAATTATTATATATATTTAACTACTTTTTTTTACAGTAATTAATATTGTTTGCATAAAAAAATAAAAAAATAATTTTTTTTTTATCATTACTGATTTCAATTTTAGAATTAATAAATATGAAATACAAGAAACTTTAACAATAGTCTAGCCTTTAATTTTTACATATTTTTTTTTTAATTATTATATATTTTTAAAGTAGCTATTTTTATTATTTTTTTACTTTAATTTTTTTACTTTAATTGAGATTGAAAATATAGATATTATAATGTTTTTAACTATTTTAACTATTGTAGATAAAAATGAAATTTATTATTTTTGGATCAATATTGCAATTATTTTTAAATGCGAATATTTCTAATAATGAAATAAATATTAGTACATATATATTTCTAACTTCAATTTAAAAAATGCCAAAATTAGGCAGATTATAATTGTATCCATATTGAATTATAATAAAAACATTATATTTAATACAAAAAATTTTCTACCTAATACAATGTAAATATTTAAAATATATATTTTATTTTTAAAATTAAGTTGGAAGTTTATGATTTAAATAGTTTTAATAAAAATAATCTTCAAATAATATAAGTTTGTTATTTGTACTGTAATCATTGATTTATATTATGTTTTCTATGATTTTTTGTTATCTTAGTTTTTAAAAATAATAAATTTTCAATATTTTTATTATAAATAGATATATTTCAAATAATTTTAGTTATTATTTAATTCAAGGATCATACGTATTCAAAATTATTAAAATTTATTGATATTTACCAGCAGAGTGTACAAAGAAAAAATTATAAGTGAACGTTAGACGAAAAGTACGAGTTCTATTTTACCGACAATTCATTTATCTCTGAAAAATTAATCAATTTTCTTCCGAATAATTCTTTTTCTTTTTAAATTAATGTTGAAATTTAGATTCATTTTATTTGAAGTATTAAATTAGTATACTATTGCTAGAGAAAATGGATGATTAAAATGAATAAATTTAAAATTAAATTAATTTTTTTTAGTTTGTACAACACTTAATCGTTTATTCAATATCACCTTCTGATTTTTATTGAATAACAAATTATAAATTATTTAAAGTTATATAAAGTTGAATACGTTACATGAATTTTTAAAATTATTATAAACAAATTTTGTTTGTTGATTATATTTCTAGGTATGGTTACACATTTTAATTTTGTAATTTAATTGTTGGCTTCGTCAAATTCAGTCAAATGTTATATGAGATTCAATAAATAGTAAATCATTCTCTGGCCGGCGATTTAGGGAATTTGTAGGTAAAAGCACAGAAGAATCAACAAGAAATTTATTTGTATTAAAATATTTTACATACATTTTTACTGCAAAAGCTATGTAAATCAACTTTAGCTTCATTTAATTATAAATCACACAACACAGACATGCATTGCCCTTAATGAACAATAAACTCAGCTTTACAATCGGGATACCACCTCTCATCACATAAAACAGTTCTTTAATAATTTTTTTAGAATCCTTTTTTTTTCTTTATTTACAGCAGGAAGAAAATATAAAAGTGAAAGAAGCTGTTGTGAACTTTCTTATTATAGTCGACAGTTCCCAAGAGGAATAAAAATATATATCTGTAAGAAAAAGAAAAGGTCGCAGGGCAGATAAATATCGTTTACTTTGTCGGCGAAGAAAGTTTTTAGAGACGCTAAAGGGCTTGAAAGGGAGATTCCCCATTGTTAATGCGGAGGCCATCTTTAGGAAACAATATTTTCATCATTGTTACCTGCTTTATGGAACTCGTCGCGTGATTCCGAGATCCTGTGGATTATGTCTCCTCTGATTTCCATAAATACAAACATACCATCCGCGAGATGAGAGACTTACTGACTTATTACGATAGAAAAACGCACAATTTCCTGGCAATGAGATGTTTCGCAATTTTATTTTGATTCTTGTCTTAAATTCATCTTACGATATCTCTAACGTACTATTGGATAGCCTCTCAATCAGTAATAATAATTTCATATTCAAATATATATAAGGTTTAGTATTACCTTTTGGAAACTATTTTCACTTGATGATAATTTTAATTTATTATCCTAAATATCTTATAAGAACAATTGAAAATTTTGAAACGATATTTTTATTAATTTTTTGTTTCACTTTAACTCAAATTTAATTTGTATTTATTAATTTGCTGTTTTACAAATTAAATCAATCGTAATTATCTTTTGCTACATATATTAAAAATAATATTTTTATTTTTTATTATTCTTATTTACTGATCTTTTAATTTCAATATTCAGCCAGATAATGTGAATGTCTTTGCACGTGAAAAATTCAGGTATAAATTACTGTTTAAAAAATTATAATGTGAAATATTCAGATGTATTAATTAAACATTATAATTTGTTATACAATTTTATCTGTAGATTACATGCAATTTTTATTGTTTCAGCTTATACTATTACATATTATTTATGTTACTTATATTATATTAAAAATAATATAATAAAATTAATAAAAAAATAAATAAAAAAACACATATAAATAAATAAAAGATTACTATCTTCACAAAAACCATTTGAAAAGATCAAGGCAATCAGAAATAGACTAGCCAATGCATGTAACTTTAATCTTCTGTTATAAATTTTAATATTATTTTTTTCTTTTTTTTAATAAAACTAATATAATATATTATACTATTTTAATCAAAACGCACAACTGTTAATTAAAGTTTAGCTTATTAATATATAAATTATAATGAGTTACGGTAAATTTAATAAAATCTATGATAGGCATGAATTTTACTGCGTTAATGGAAAGTGATGGCAATAATTAATTCTTTTGCAGAATAGATGTTCAAGCAACAAAAATCTCCAGTAGTATACAGTTTAACGCAAGCACGCGTCGTGTCGACACCTCCGTTTATGCAATTACGCTTTAATAATCTACATATAATTATAGAAAGTAACAAAAGAATTAAAAACTATATTTTATAATTTATCAGTAAATAAGCTTACAGTATACAACAAATATCATATTTAAATAATGAAATTTATAATTAATAATTTCCATCTTTTCTGAAAACTATGAAAATGGAAAGCTTTCCATAAATCTTATGGAAATTAGTGTGAAAGCAAGAAAAAGAAAAGGAAATGATAATACTGATGTCACTGTAAAAAAAATCTGAAAAATTTGAAATTAACCACATTGATGAAATAGAGATTAATAAATCTCTTCCTATCTAATTTAAAAAATATAAAAAAAAACTAATACAACTAAATATATCATTTTTAAATCCAAATCAAATTTCGCTGAGCAACAAATTTTCATTGCTAGAAAACGAAGAATTTTCCGAAAACTGTGTTTCAATATCTTTAAAAGAAAATATAATTAATGAAATTAAAATTAAAAATACAAACAAAACAATTTCCAAGGAAAGTACCAACTATACCCCATTATCATCAAATGCTAATGAAAGCTCACCTTCTCCGCCATCTTTACGTAGATTTAAAACAAATGCCTCTCAAACTGCAATCAGAAGATATGGCAAAACTCCTCCTATCAACATATCTTTTCAAGATCCGAAAGATACAATTCAATTGGTAAACAGTATACATTGTAAAGACTTCTATATTAAAAGAATAAATAACAATAAATAAACACACGTTATACACGAAGCCACATTCATGATTACGATAGATGATTCAATAAATAACATTATAAATGTTAAATATATACTTCATCACCATATAAAATGGGAAAAAATAATTAAAAAAGAAAACATATAATATCACAATTGTCAAAGGTTAGGTCACACTTCTATCAATTGTAATATGGCTTATAAATGCGTTAAATGCATTCACCCTCATAAACTGGGGAAATGCAAAATTTCAAGCGAAAATATAATTAAATCTACTGAATTATTCTGTTCAAATTGTAAAAAATATGGTCATCCTTCCTCTTACAGAGGTTTTCTGACCTTAGTAGCATTTCGCAAAAAAATTATTGAAAAAATACCAAATACGAAAATTTAAAAAGACGAAAAAATTATTAAAATCTTTAATACATATAATTCTAACGTCAAATATGCTGATGCTATTAAAAACACTAGTCATATATCAAATAATTTTAATGAAAAAATTATTGAACAAAATAATTTCAATAACAGTAGCTTTAATACTGATTTACCTAATATTAATAATTTATTTTCCAGTTTTCAAAAAAATCTTACTGAATTCTTAAATAATCAACTCCTACCCATAAAAAATTCAATTCAACAAAATGAAGATAGAATTAATGGTATACTCAATATCATAACACAAATCTCACCATAATTACCCGCAATCCCATTTTAAATAATATAAATAATAATCAAAAATTATTTTTTGATAATTTAAAAATTATATCTTTAAACGTAAACTAATTTCTAATAAAAAAGAAATATCTTAGATGATTTAAAATCTGATGTAATTCTCGTATGCGAAACAACATTAAACAAATATCATAATTTTACTTTACAAAACTACAACATTATCAGAAAAAACAGACTCAACTCGATTAGAGGGCAAGGAAAAGTAATTCTAATAAAAAGCCTATTAAATTCACTGAAATTAATTTAACGAAATTCACTTATCTTGAAACTTGCATTATTAAAATCAATTTACATAATAATAACATATAATAACATATTTTTCATTTCAGCTTACATACCAAGCACATCCAATTTCAATATTAAATTAATATCTGAATTCAATTCATTATTTTCATTAGTTAATTTAGATAATATTAATAATTATTTTGTTTTAGCCGGTGATTTAAATACACGTCATGGAAATATTCATCTTGCAATCATAACGGTACTTTTTTAAATAATTAGCTAAATACAAAAAGTATTACTTTCAAAACAAAACTTTTTCAAACCAATAAGCCTTCTTACCCCAAAGGACTTTCTTTCATTGACTTATGCCTATTAGATTACAGATTAAATATTATAGATTTAAATACAAATTTTACATTTAACAGTGATCAACTTAGACCTATTTTTAAAACAAAAAACTCAAATAATACCATTTTTAATTTTGATTATTTGAAAAGTAATATTATTTTTAATTTTAAAAAAGCAAACTGGAGTGAATTTCATTTATTTATCTCCAATAATTTCGATATTAATATTAATAATAATATAAACCTAACAAACAACCAAAATGACGAATATATAAATACAGTGGAAGATTTTATAAAAAACAGCAATTTTAAATAGAATTTCAATGATTAATTATAATAATAGTTGTGAAATTTATATTAATAATAAAATATAAAAAATATATTCTTTTTCAAATTAAATTAAAAAAATCTCCCTCATAATTTCTTAGATAAACTTATATTTTTAAACAAATTCTTAATAACATTAATTCACACTTATCCTATGAATTTAAAAAATCAGTAAACCATTATTGGACAGATAAAATTAAATAACTCTAATCACTTTTTTTCTAAAATTAATCAAATTTTTACACGTAAAAAACTACTATTCGTTGTATTAAAATTCAAGATACTAATTCTAATTTAATTACAGAATCGGGTATAAATACTTACATTGTGAATAAAGATAATGATAATAATTTAATCATCACTGATTCACAAGATAAATTATATTTAATCGGCACTTACTTTTCTAAAGATCACACCAAAAATCTTAACTTAGGTAATAACAGATTTTCAAAATTAATTTTTAATCATATTACAAATTTCAAAATTAATACACCTTTATTTAACAAGATTTGAATATGTGAATTTTCTAATTCTAATCCGTCTGATAATCAAAATTTTGCATTTAACAACATCTCATATTTTACTACCCTTTCTAAAATCTTAAAATTAATCAGCCAACTAAAATATAAAAAATCTTCCGGATTCGATGGTATTTCAAATATTATTATTAAAACTTTTCCACTAAAAGTTATCAAATTTTTTACTATATTACATAGTAATTGTTTAAATAACTCTTATTTATCACTTAAATGGAAAAAAGCAAAACTAATTTTAATGGCTAAAAAATCAAATGATATACATCAACTTTCAAATCTACGACCCTAATATCAATTTGGTTTTAAACATAAACACTGCATGACTTATCGAATAAGTAAACTTACATCTGACATTAATTGGGCTTTCAATATTAATCATTTTATCGGTGCTTGTTTAATTGATAATATTCAATATATCCAATATACATTACAAAATTTATTCATTAAAATTTCAAATTATTACAATAATTGGAAGATTATAATCAACACATCTAAATGCTAAACCATTCTTTTCTCTCATAAAAAACCTAAATTACTTTATCGTAATTTAAATTTTTACAATAACTTTTGTGTAAAATCTGTGAGTAATGATATAATTCCTCACAAAAATATTGTTAAATATTTAGGTATTAATATTGATAATAATTTAATTTTCAATCAATAGATTGACATACAATGAACAAAGCCAAAAATGCATTTTGTGCTTGAAAAAGATTATTTTTTTTTAACTTTTTGGATAAAAAAATTAAAATTATTTGTTATATGGTTCTAATTAGACCAATTATCACTTACGAATGTCCTATTTGGTACAATGTTTCTGCATCTATTATGGAAAAATTAATAATTTTTGATAGAAAATGCCTAAGATCTTGGTTAATCTCTCACAGGTTAGCAAAATGTAATTATAAACATTATATTAATAATAAAATTATATATAATAGTGCTAATATTCATTGTGCTGATAATTATATTTTAAAATTATGTAGAAACCATTTTTCCGCTATACCAAACATTAAAAATAATAGCCTTATATTTCTAAAAATTATATCCTAATTTGTTATATTTTGATTCTTGTCTTAACTCTGGCGTCAGTCCTTCTGAAGTATTTTTTTATTTAGATAAAATCAATCTTTTAAAAGATAAAAACAATATTCGTATATTAAAAAATTTATTTTAATAGAAAATCTACAAAAAACAAAATTACTTATGATAAAAACATAAATATTTTGTATGTTAGTATTAGCTTTAAATTTTCAACATCACTATCTGTAAAAGATATAAATGATAAGCATAGAAATAATTTAATAAACTATTGGTGGCTCTCTGATCAAAATTAATGCTATCAAAACACGTTTAAAATTATATTTAATTTTTAATTTTTTATTATTTAGCTTATACATAATTTCGATTGGTTATTGTAAAAAAATATTTGAATCTATTTCTATTATATATTTAAATATTTATAACTCCCCGCTATCCTCTTCCTATCCTTCCCCTTCGCCCTCCTCTGTATATATGTATATATTTTGTACAATATTAAACATATTATATATCCAGTTTTATTTAAATTAAGCTTTCTTTTATGGATAATTTGCAATATATTATAAAAAGCGATTATATATATCTATTACATTTTTATTTATAGCTGTTTTTTGTATCACATTATTATAATTTATGTAAATGATTATGATATCTATAAGTGCTTCTTTTTTGTATACATTCTTCTCTAGGAAAAGATCTTCAGTAGTATAGTGGTTAGTATCCCCGCCTGTCACGCGGGAGACCGGGGTTCGATTCCCCGCTGGAGAGAATATTTTTTTTTTATTTATTATCAAATTTTTTTTCATAAAAATATTATTAAATTTAAGTTATTTACTATTTTCAAATTAGTAGTAATTACATAAATTAAATAAATTAAATTCTTCAAATAAACACCTACAACATAACAGAGTATATTGTGTAATAAATAATTTATCTATCATTATTAATATTAAATATTTATACATTTACAAAATAATATTATTTTTGATATTACATACGGATTAATAGAAATTATCTATATAGTTATTAAATATCAGTAAATATATTCATTATATGCATTGTATTATTTAATGCAATCACATATTTTTTATAATAATTGAATAAATTATTATTTTTAAAGTAAAATGTATATATCACTTAAAGAACAGTTAAATAAAAGTTTATAATATATAATAAATAATTAATATTTTAATAATAATTTATATTAATTAAATATTAAATCAACTAAAAAATAAATTTAAAAAAAATTGTACTCCGCAGTTCAATTTCCTTAATATATTTGTTTAAATTATTTCTAATAAATTTACGATATAATTCATATTTTTGTATTTAGAAAAATACACACAAAAGTTATTTTTAAATATTTTGTTTAATTTAAGAACACAACATAAATATTTAAAAAACAATAAATAAATATTACATTAATATTAATATATATATATATATATACATTTCATTTAGTTTTAGTATTACATATATATTAACATGGACATAAATTAAATAAATTAAAAAAATAAAATAAATAACAGTCAGCTTTTAGCTTTCGTGAGAGTCGGACGTGTTTTTGTCCCCTCTAAGCTTATATTTACAAATTCTCTATCACCGCTCAGTTATTCATATTCATAATCAAAGTGATTTCTCCTTAACTGCATCTACCTCGCTCTTTCATCTATACTCATCCTCTCACACTCCCCTTTTATCTTCTCTATCCTCCCTTCTTCATTCAGCCCTTCCCCCCTTTCATCCCTCCTCTTTCCATCCTACCTTCTTTATCTACTTTCTGTCTCTAAGATGCAGCAAATCCTTACTCTACATTCACCCACCTAAAAAAAAAAAAAAAAAAAAAAAAAAAAAAAAAAAAAAAAAAAATATAGTTATTATATTCAAAACAAGCATGCAGTCCAACATGGACACAAACTGTAATGATGCGCCTAAACGCAAAGCAGGCGAAGCATTCACAACTGCTACGTATGCTGTCTCTTCACCATCCACGCATACTGTTCAAGACACACACAGAGCCAAAAAATCAACCAAACTCAATCCTCGCCCCAATTTGGTCAACTCTCGGGCAAAAAAATTCGCTAACCAGCAACATTCAATCATCGAAGCAGCGGAAGATTTCGCTTCTCCAGTATCGACATCGAATCGCTTTGAAGTTCTTCAACGCACCGACTTGACATCGAATTCCGCCGGAATTCATGTAAACACGCAGCCAGCAGGTTCGTCTACTTCGCACGACACCACGAACGTCAACATAGCCGACCCGGCGCCAGACGAAATTCCAGGAAACTCAATTCGCTCGCCTCGCGCAAAGGTAGACTATAATAATAAAATCCCTCCAATAAATATTTTATTATCAGAACCTAAAAATATTCTGAAACTGTTAATAAATAAAATTCCGTCTAACAACTTTCTACTCAAGCGTATTAATTCCAATAAACATGCTCTTTACTTGTATAAAATAACCGACTTCAATTATGTTAAAACAGTATTTAAAAGTAACAATATTAATTTCTTTACATTCACTCCCAAATCGCAAAAGAACACATCCCTATTGTTAAAAGGCGTCAACGCGGATTACTCCCCAGACGAGGTCTTAGCCGATCTTAATGAAAAAAAAATTCCTAACGTCACTATAGTTAAAATAACACACTTTCAAACTAAAAAATCCATTGCCGAGAAAAATAAACTCCCCATGTTTCATGTACAACTATCCCCAGACAGCATTATAAATAATATTTCCAACATTAAATCGGTGTTATTCCAAGCGGTTTCATGGGATCGGCTCAAAAAAAATGAATATACCCAATGCCATAATTGCCAGTCATTAGGCCACACTTCTAACAATTGTAATCTTAACTTTAGGTGCGTAAAATGCTCCGAAAATCACTCACCCGGTAACTGCTCCTTATTAAAAAATACATCCAACGACCCATCGAAATTATTTTGCGTTAATTGTAAAAATTATGGTCACCCCGCGTCCTACCGGGGCTGCCCGACATTCGTAGCTTACAAAGCGAAAATCATCGAGCGCAGAGCACAACTTGCAACTCAGCAAAATATTAAGTTAAACAAAATTTACAACAAATATAATGTTAACAAAACCTTTGCGTGCGCAGTCGCAAATCGTCCCCCCACTACACCCTTGCTTAACTCAATTATATCCCAACAACAATCTAGTCATTCACCCCCCACATTCAACCAATCACCCCCCCTCCCCACTTCTCTTGGCATTAATAACTCTGACTTAACTTCTATTATACAAAACTTATTTAACAATCTTCAAAACAGTCTCATTTCATTCTTCACAAATGAAATAAACTCAATAAATGACAGGCTCAACAACTTCGAAACAAGAATTGAAATGATGTCCGAATCATTTTCACAATACATGCAACCCTAATGGCTTCAACACCCCATTTATCAAACACTCCCACCTTGCCTACGAGAAACTCACTTAAAATAATATCTATTAATGTAAACTCTATTGTACATATGAAAAAACGCTTTGATCTTTTACAAACCCTAAACAAATACAAGCCAGATATTGCTATACTCTCAGAAACGAAACTTAAATCTTGTCATAAAATTTTCTTCAATGATTACAATATTATCCGTAACGATAGAATAAACCAAATTCAAGGTGGTGGAGTAGCTATATTAATTAAAAAAAAACTGCATTTCACTTCACTCAACAACGCTTCTTGCAATAGTGCTAATTGTTTAGAGTCCACCTCTATTATGATCAAACTCCCCAATAATTTCAATCTAATCATCTCTTCGATCTATGCCTCCCTAAAGCATAATCCAATCCTTTTCCAACAAGATCTAGACGAACTCGCCGACGCACTTCAACTCGGAAATCCCAATAATTTTTATATCTTAGCGGGCGATCTCAATGCCAAACACCCAAGCTGGCACAACCCCAGCTCCAACCCCAGAGGCTCCCTCCTTCATAAGTGGTTACTAAAAAACGCACTACCCCTCCGCTCAAAATTATACCACACTAATATTCCTTCCTTTCCGCGAAGCAACGCTTATATTGATCTAATCATCGCTGACAAGCGTATAACCTTCAACGACAATACTACTTGCAACAAAATCCCCACCTTTCAATTTCCCAGTGATCATCTCGGCTTAACATTCCACATCAGCATTCCATCCCTTCCCAACACTTTTCACTTAGCATCCAACCCTTTGTCTCATCATTTCATCTCTAACCTCCATACAAACTGGAATAAATTCAATACACTCATCAACCTCAATTATCGTCCCATGCTAAACCCTCACACTCATCTCTCTAACCCCGAAATCGATCAGCATATCAATTTTCTTGAATCAAGCATCCTCTCCGCTCTGCAATCGGCTACACCACCTCCCAAACCACCCCCTTCCTATAAAAAATACATCAACCCCAAAATCATCAAAATACTAAAAGAAAGGAAAATAATTCAAAGGATGCTTTCGCAATCTTCCTCCTTCAAACGCATTAACGCTAACATAAACACTCACCACCTCAAAAACATCCTAAAAAACATCAACTCAACATTAACGTATGAATTTTCCAAGTCCGTTAACAAATTTTGGCAAAACAAAATTTCATCCCTCCCTCACCCTAACTCCCCAGATCTCTTTCCCAAAATTAAAAAATGTTTCCATCTCACCTCAAATGCCCCCACACCCATCATTAAAATCAAAACCTCCGAATTCAGCAAACTAAATCTCAATGGCATTCAACTATCATCTATCAACCTCGCACCCACCCCGGACAACAATTACATATTCACAAACCCCTCGGACATAGTTAATCTCATAGGTGCTTTTCTAAGACAGTCATACAATATACCTCAACCAGATATCACACCCAAATTTGACAGCTTTGTTTCAGCAAAAATACAAGCTCTAAACATTAACCCCAATTTCGAATCTTCTTCTTCAAACCCTCTACAAAAATTCACTCACCCTAACTCTGCTCTTAACCCCACTCAACCCATTGAGTTACCAACATTATTCACTACCCACCAGCTCACATCTCACATCATCAAACACTTAAAAAATAAAAAAGCGCCTGGCCCTGATGGCATCACAAATGCTGCGCTAAAAAATCTTCCGCCTTCTGCTATATCTTCTCTCACCATTATAATAAACAATGCAATATACAACAACTATTTTCCTGACAAATGGAAGATAGCAAAAGTTATCACAATACCAAAAAAAAACAAAGACTCATCTTCACTTGACAATCATCGACCCATCAGCCTACTCCCATCCCTCGGCAAAATCATGGAATCCATAATCAATCGCTCCATCACACACTTATGCAATACGAATAACCTCATCTCCATACAACAATTTGGTTTCAAACACAATCATTCGACCATTCACGCCATCTCTAAACTCACCTCCGACATCTGCTGGGCCCTAAACGCCAACATGTCCCTGGGAGCCTGTCTCATCGATCTGGAAAAAGCTTTTGACTCAGTTTGGCACAAAGGTCTCATTTACAAACTACATAAAAAAAACTTCCCCCTTTTCTTCATTAAACTCATCTATAATATGATCACTCACCGCAGGTTCTTTACATCAAAAGGTAATCTAAACTCCAGTTACATATTTCAAACCTCAAACGGTCTTCCCCAAGGTGCTATCAACTCCCCCATACTTTTTAACATCTATATTAGCGACCTCCTCAACCTCTTCAACATGAACCAGAATCTGTCAATCCAAGCCCTTGCCTTCGCAGACGACATTTTAATTTATTCTTCACATAACAACGTCAGTCAAATCAACACTATCCTAGAAACGACCCTAGCAAAAATAGATTTCTTCTTAACAAGCTGGAAACTAAAAATCAATCATAGTAAATGCGAAACCATCCTCTTCACCCCCCCTCATAAACAACTTCCTCATGCAACCCTCAAGTCAGCACAAAATTTCAAAGTCAAATTCTCTAGAACCAATAAAAACATCAAGCACAAAACATTTGTCAAATATCTCGGTATCACTATAGATAACAAAATTAAATTTAATAAACACATCAACACCCAACTCGTCAAGGCTCAAATCACTTTCCATTTCTTAAGAAAGATCTTCTTTTCCAAGTTCGTTTCACCGGATATAAAAATCAAGTGTTATTCGCTCCTCATCCGCCCAATCCTCACTTATGGGGCCCCAGTTTGGTACAATCTCCCCCCCACAATCATCGAGAGGCTTCGAACATTCGAACGAAAATGTCTAAGATCATGCTTGAATTTCTACAATTACAAAAAACTGAATTATAAAGCATTCAGCAATAAGATACTCTATAATAAAGCTGGCATCTCTAGAATTGACTCTCATATCATTCATCTATGCAGAAATCACTTCGCACAATGCAACAACATAACCAACAACTCCCTCGTATCGCACAAACTATACCCCAATCCATTATACCACCAAAAATGTATATCATCGGGTTTTCTACCGCCAGAAGCATTCATTTACATTGATCATCTCTCCCTAGTCCAAGATAAAAACAACATCCCCATCATATATCACCTCAAAAGGCACTTTAACTACCACCAAATCCAAATACCTCCCCCCAACACACCCCTAACCAACCTATTGCAATTCAACACTGCCATCCCCAACATCGATAAACAAACCATCAAAAATATAAATAACAAATTTTGGTGGCTCACTAAATAATCCTTGCGTTTTATAGCATTCGTCTACGAATCCAATGTATCTCGTTACACCTTTGTAAAAATGATAATCACCTATAAGTCTATAATTTATTGTAAAATGCGATCCTTGTATATACTCTCCCCCCTTAGCCTATAAGTGCGCCCCCTTATTCTTAAGTTTTAATAATAAAATAAGTCACTATAACATAGCAGGTTAAAAAGCCTAATCCCTGTATTATCTATACGAACATTCGAACGCTTTAAGCGCAACTACATCTCCACTATGTCGATGCACTCATACATAACTCTAATCCTTCACAAAACTGTACAGGGTCCGTGCGTCCCTTAGTTACTCTTCACACATCACTGTAATTAGCGTTTATTCTAATGTATTATAAAAACTATGTATTACTATGGCTATTAAATAAACATTATTTAAAAAAATAAAAAAAAAAATTCAGTAGTATAGTGGTTAGTATCCCCGCCTGTCACGCGGGAGACCGGGGTTCGATTCCCCGCTGGAGAGAATATTTTTTTTTTATTTATTATCAAATTTTTTTTCATAAAAATATTATTAAATTTAAGTTATTTACTATTTTCAAATTAGTAGTAATTACATAAATTAAATAAATTAAATTCTTCAAATAAACACCTACAACATAACAGAGTATATTGTGTAATAAATAATTTATCTATCATTATTAATATTAAATATTTATACATTTACAAAATAATATTATTTTTGATATTACATACGGATTAATAGAAATTATCTATATAGTTATTAAATATCAGTAAATATATTCATTATATGCATTGTATTATTTAATGCAATCACATATTTTTTATAATAATTGAATAAATTATTATTTTTAAAGTAAAATGTATATATCACTTAAAGAACAGTTAAATAAAAGTTTATAATATATAATAAATAATTAATATTTTAATAATAATTTATATTAATTAAATATTAAATCAACTAAAAAATAAATTTAAAAAAAATTGTACTCCGCAGTTCAATTTCCTTAATATATTTGTTTAAATTATTTCTAATAAATTTACGATATAATTCATATTTTTGTATTTAGAAAAATACACACAAAAGTTATTTTTAAATATTTTGTTTAATTTAAGAACACAACATAAATATTTAAAAAACAATAAATAAATATTACATTAATATTAATATATATATATATATATACATTTCATTTAGTTTTAGTATTACATATATATTAACATGGACATAAATTGTTTTACTTCATAAATACTTCAAACTATTCATTATTTAATGGTAATGAATATACTTACATTAATGATATACTTACAGATATATCGAATACCTTTAAAAAATATAAAAAGAAAATCATAAAAAACTTCATAGACAGATAAATTATTTTTTAGAAATTTAATTGAATTAAAACAATATAAGTATAGCATTCTTCCTATGATTAATTAATTTTATATAGTGCATGTATAACCAAGAAAATATTCTCATTATGATAATATCAACAAGAATCATTATTGGAAAAATTCCCGATGATAAAATATAAATCTCATGTAAATTGAATAAAAGATAACAATGAGCTACGCTCGCATGAGTATAAATTTTTTGTAAATTAAATAATAAAAATTTTACACTTTTTAAAAATGGGAAAAACTAGACATATCCACGAATTTCATATGAACAGATTTAGGTTGATGACGTCACGTATATCGGTAGGTTAAACGTTCTTCAACAGCAGCGACTTAAAATAGTGCGATCTTAATTCTGTGAACATCAGCGTCGTTCTTCACTTTGTACTTTCATCGTATTTTTTACGTTTAGACTTAATCGTAATTTTTTTTCTTTTATTTAAACAATTATTAGCTTATAGAAAATAAACAAAAAGAAACATACAATTGATGACTTGTATCATTGACCACAATATCAACTTAGTGGACTTTAATGTAAAAATGCATAAAAAGAATTTACCATCAATTTTGGCAGCCACGATATCAGTATCATAGGCTACGACTTTTCATTTCTAATTTCCACGATGTTATTCAATTCAAAGTTGCAATCTAGCTCAGTAGCTTAAATACCGACCAGATTGACATGCAAGTTACAGAAAACTTACAAAAAACAGTTACAAAAAACAGAAAAGAAAAAAAAAAAAAAAAAAAAAAAAAAAAAAAAAAAAAGAATGTCAACACGCCTAGTCTCGCTTATAATCCAATTCGCGGAAGTGAATGTTCACTTTCATAACATATTGCGAATGGTTAATTCCTCAAAGTTTTCAATTTCAAGCCACTAAGTTTACAATACTTCCATTGTAGCGCTCATTCATCCATTCCACACTTCCCTCCTCTCACCCCCCTCACTCCTCTCTCCCCCATCTCTCTCCCCCCAGTTAATAATGGAAATATATAACAATTCACGTACCAAATTCATGCTGAGATAAAAAAAAAAAAAAAAAAATAGTGAAAGTAACTTTCTTTCCCTCAACATCAACATTCCAACAACATCATGGACAAATTTAATTCACTCAACAATATGGAAACTAATGCGCTAGAAGCATTCAAGCGAAAAGCGTGCGAAGCTCTTCAGAACAACGCACTACCTCTACCGTCGATAAGTGATTTCAATGCAGCTTCTGCTCACAATAACAAAAAAGGGAAACTAAACCCGCGGCCCAACTTTCAAACAGGAAGACCCTCAGCCCTCTCCACTTCAAATGCAGGCTCAGTCGACGAATATGAATCTAATGTATCAACATCCAATCGATATGAAATACTACGTCACGCAAAGGACTCGTCAATCTCCATCAACAACCAACCCAGCAAGTAAACATCAACCAATAATCATGACAACAACAACACCAATAATCAAGCGTTATCATCAAGCTTCATTCAAACACAATCTGGTATTCATTCTGTTAATAACATCACAAATAAATCAGAAAAACTTCCCCCAATTAATGTCTATCACACCGAATTAAAAAAAATTATTCAAATATTAAACTCTAAAATACCCTCAAAAAATTTTTCACTAAAAAGAATCAACAATATAAAATATGCGCTACACCTATCCAACTTAAAAGAATTCAATCTAGCTAAAGAAACACTAAAATCAAACAATATACCATTTTTTACATTTACACCAAAAAGTCAAAAAAACGTCACTGTTCTATTAAAAGGCATAAATTCCGACTTCACTCCCGAGAAAATATTAAACAAATTAAACAACTTAAACACCCCCGAAATAAAAATTACAAAAATCTCTAAATTCACTACACGCAGATCTACAGAAACCGGAAAAAACCTCCCTATGTTTATTGTACAGGTCACCTCTAATAGTAAAATTGCCAACCTTTTTCAAATTAAATCATTACTACATCAAATCATAACCTGGGAAAAACTCCAGAAAAAAAATATCACACAATGCTTTAATTGCCAATCAGTAGGCCACACAGCGACAAATTGCAATTTAAGCTACAAATGCGTCAAATGCTCGACCTCTCACACCCCCGGCAACTGTGCTCTTCCAAAAAACAGCATCACTGAATTCAAAAAATTATATTGTGTCAACTGCAAACAACACGGGCACCCAGCGTCTTACAAAGGATGCCCCGTAGTTTTAGCGTACAGAAAAAAAATATTAGACCACAAGAACTCCATCATCAACAACAAAAACAACCGACTAGAAAAAATATACAAACAGTACACGCCGCAATTATCATACGCCAATGCTGTACAACCCCAACCCCACCCCCACCTCCTATCATATCCCTCCCCCTTCCTCCTCCTCACCAACCTCCTCACTCCTCCCCTCTCTTTCCCATATCCAATCCCCCCACCAAAATACTAACTTCATCAACCCCACCTCCCTACAATCGATGTTTGATAACTTTCAGAAAAATATCATACAATACCTACACACGCAAATCTCGCAACTTCAAAATAGTATTAGTAATAATGAAAAGCGTATCGACATGCTTGTAGACTCCATAACTGACATCATCAACCCTTGATGGCCGACTCCCAAATCACTCCCACCACATCCTCGTCATCCCACCCCCCTCACTCAAAATCATCTCCATTAACGTTAATTCAATAGTAAAAATGAAAAAAAGATACGACCTTCTCCTTACCTTAGAACACCTCGACCCCGACATTGCCCTCCTTTCCGAAACAAAATTAAAAACACAACACATCATCGCTTCTCCAAACTACAACATCATACGCACAGACAGGCCCAATGCCAAACAAGGCGGGGGAGTAGCTTTGCTTGTAAAGAAACACATTCACTTAACCCCTATCAACTCACCCATTCTCTCAAACTTTCACGCATTAGAATCATCCATTATTAAAATCAACCTAAACAACAACAACAACCTGTTCATCATATCGATTTACGCCTCACAAAAAAGAAACAAACAATCCTTCAATCACGAATTTCATGAATTATTCCATTTTCTTAATCTCATAAACCCTCATAACTTCTACATAATAACTGTATATATAAATGCCAAACATACAAGCTGGAACAATCCTGTTAACAATGAACGTGGCAAATTCCTACACACATGGCTCCGTGCAAATTTATATCAATATCGCCCCACCCTATTTCACTCATTATCACCCTCATTCCCCAGCAGCAACGCCTACATAGACCTCGTCATCAGAGACAGCCGATTCAAAATCACAAATAGCACTCCTTACAATCAAATCCCTACATTTTCATATCCCAGCGATCACCTAGGTCTCATTTTCACCATAGACATTCCAACCCCCTCAACATTCATTTTTCAAAATCACCAGCAATCTCCCTCTCACCCCACATTCACTCATACCAAACCAAACTGGAAGCACTTCAACCATCTCATGAAGTCATATCAACACCTGGACATCAACTCTTATCTGCCTCTTAATAACCATGAAATAGACCTTCATATCACCCATCTTGAATCATTCATTCGCGAAAGCATCACCATCTCAACACCCCCAGCCCCCCTCCCCGCTCATATCACAAATACACCAGCACACAAATCAAAAAAGCATTAAAAGATCGCAAAATTATTACTCGCGCTATCAAAACAAACACAAATCCCCCCCAATTCCCGCCTCATCTTCTTAAGCTCACCCTAAAACACATCAACTCAACCCTAACTTCGCTATTCAACAAATCAGTCAAAACATATTGGCACAATAAACTGACCTCGCTTCCACATGCTAACACCCCCGATCTATTTCAAAAAATCAAAAAACTATTCAACTTCAATCATAAATTCACCACACCCCATATACACATTCCTCAAGCTAACCTCCCTCATTTACTATCAAAAAACATCACTCTTTCAGCCCCCATTCCCCCCATATCTCCAAACAATCACCACATATTCACTAATCCTGCTGACATCTTAAACCTTTGTAAAAAATCACGCAGAGGTGGGGTATCCGTACCCGTCGGCGAGGTCCGGTGAGTCGTCGTAAGCCGTGCGGGGCTACCCATGCGCGAAAGGAAATCTGGGTTTACCGAGGCGTCGAGAGGAGTAAACCCAGCGGGTCCGGGGGCAATATAGTCCGCTCGGCCTCGAAGGTTATAATAAATACGAGGATACGTGGACGCACGTTCCTCGATCATCAAGAAATGGGTAGCTGAGACCGACAACCCGACGGGGACGGGGCCAGCCATGCTGCGGCGAAGGTTTTTCGAACCGTAATGAGCCAGCGTGCTACATATGTAACGTTTAGGATTAGCGCGACAATTTAAAATTACCCGAAAAGTTTATATTTGTAAGTTAGTTTATTATTTTAGTATGTAATGGGTTTTTTCCCTCCGCTTGCCAACGGAGGGTTTTTTATGCCAGGATAGTATAAGTTTAGAGATAAATAAATTCGCGACAATAATTAACGATGTCATCGGCCGAATGCGCTAAGCGGTCTGCGACGCGGCCGAGCACGTCCGACCGCTACGACCGCCCCACACTGACCAGCGCTTGATGGGACCCCCGTCACGCCCACCGAATCAGTCCCAGTTGCGGTTGGCCAAAATGTAATTTTTTTGTGTAAAATTCGGAAAATTTTCACAAGGGAGGGGCCAAGATGGGCACGTTATAAGTATGGGTGTGGGAGGAAAAAACTCTCACTTCTCTCTTTTCTATTTCCTCTGTTTTGTTGAGCTTTGCCTTAGCAGAATTTTGTTTTTTTGCCTATCGATAGCCTCGCGCTTGTGAAAGATTTCCTGGATTCAGCGTGTTTCCAAATTTTTGTAATACGCGATAGTATAGTGGCAATTGTTTTCTTGAAGAACAAATTAAATTGATTATATAAATAAAACGTTTGAACTGTTTAATATTCTCCGCATCCTAACATTCATCCACCCCGCGTGAGTGATTAACAAATTTGGTGCCGAAACCCGGGACTACTTTAACCGGTGAAAACGAACTCTGTGCGTGGGGTGAAAGTCGATCGAGTGCTTCATCGAAAGCTTCGACAAGGAAATGACGCGGAGGTATACTCGCGCCGCATCGAGGGCGTTGGGAGATACATTACCGACCAAGCGGAGGAGAGGCGTCGAGCGACAGCCGACGCCGACACGACCATCATCTACAAGTCGTGATCGGAACGATCACGTCGCCTCGCCGGCAACCCAGCTACAGGCGGGAGCCAGCATGGAGGTTGCAGTCTCGCGGAGGGATTCACCGATCCAAGGCGGCGTTCAGGAGATCCAGCCCCCCGACCTCCGAGCCGCGTCTAGGCGGCGAGATGAGGATGGGATGTCGCGGAACGCCTTCATCCAGGAGTCACCACCAGCCATCCTGATACCCTCACAGCCCGACCGACACCAGCGATGCGTGATTGGCGCCACAGCACAGCGGTGACGTACGATAATAATAATTGTAATGACCGTAATTCGAGCGAGCGCCTAGCGAGAGCGATCGAGAGATCGCTGACCGTTTTAGAGGAAAACTCGGGAGTTGGCGAAAATTCGCGGTTGATTAATCGTTTGACAAACGCGAAAGAATTGCCGACCTTCTCGGGTAACCTCATTTTAAAGAAGCCTTTTATTTGACGTCAGAATTGGGAGAATATACGGAGCGCGAGAATTTTGCGTGGCTGTTTAACGCATTAAAGGGGGAAGCCCGCGAGGCGGTTGGCGCCATGCTAACGTCCTCGCGCGACACCGAAGCGATTATGCGCGTTTTAGATCTTTACTATGGCAACAAAAATATCATGGCGGACAAATTATTCGCGGACTTGAAAGCGCTCCCTCCGCTAGAATCGGGAAAACTAAATGTCATCCAATTAGCCGCGAAAGTCCAAAACGCGACGACCGCTTTTAAATCAAATAACCTGATAGGATATTTGTACTCGCGTGACTTGATGAACGCGATAGCAAAGAAGGTGCCGTCTCCGATGGTGTACGCGTATAGCCGACACACGATGACACTTACCGAGCAGAAACCGGAGTTAGAGGTCTTGTGCGATTTTCTATTTGAAGAGGCCAAGTGAGCTGCCAAGAGCGGAATCAATTTAGATATTTTAACAGCGGCTACGCATGACAGAAATGTCAAAAATAGTAAAAGGAATTCGCGTTACGTATATCTAGCAGAGACGCAAACGACGACCGCAGCGGCTGACAATGATACGCCTCCAGCGGAGCCGACTGACTCTGGGAAAAGAAACACGTGCGTTATATGCGAATCCGCGGATCACGTGATAATCAGTTGTAAGCGATTTTTAAATGCGGCGAGAGATGAGCGGTTTGGTATGGTGAACAAGCACCGTCTGTTATGTCTGCCTGAGACCGGGGCATCTAAAACACGAATACAGAAGCCGAAAATATTGTTCGCACTGCCGCGGTCCCCATCACGCACTGTTGCATATACGGCGAGACGCAAACAAATCTTCGGGAACGATCGCCAAGACGTGGCAAGAAACGCGAATCCCGCAGCGAAAGACGATCGCGTACAGGTGAACGGCGGCGAAAAGATGTATCGAAGCGTAGAGGTGACCGACCGCGAACAAGTGAATCGCGCGCAACGGAGCGATCGCAGACGAGAGAATGGTCGAAAAATGATAAGAGCGCGAGACTAGGACCTAGCACTGTCCTGCTAAAAATAATTTCCGTACGCGTAATTGGTCGACACCGAGAGATCCGTACGTACGCGCTGCTTGACGAGGGTTCGACGGTAACTGTCATTGATAGACAAATGGCCAGATCTGTAGGCGCGAGAGGTACTCCGACCGATCTTAATATCAAAGGCCTAGGCGACGAAGTGCTGGAAATCACCAGCGAGAAGATAGACATCAGCATCCGGTCGTGCGGTGAAGGTCCCGACGGGCGAGACAAACACGTGTTGTCGGGGGCGATGCTGGTTGAAAACTTAAAGCTCCCGGAACAAACCATACCCCGCGGAATTATCAACCAAGTACAGCGCACCACCGATAAAATCCGAGTACTGAGCTATGAGAACGCGAGGCCTAAGCTACTGATAGGGCAAGATAACTGGCGCCTGATAATTTCGCGAGAGCATATTAATGTCGGACCGGGATTAGCAGTATCGCGTTGCCTTCTCGGCTGGACCGCGCACGGATTATTAGAGACTGAAGCGCCGGGTTATAATAACTTCAGCACCTTTCAACTCGCTCCGAAAGAAATCGACGACGCATCCCGGAACGAGAGCGAAACCGAGTTTGATGGGTTGATCCGACAATACTTCGAGCTCGAGGGTGTGGGCGTAAATGACGCGAGTAACAGGTACGGACGAAATAAAAGTGCCATAGATATTCTAGAGAAATCGACGAAGTACGACGGACGGAGGTAGGTGACGGGACTGTTGTGGGGTAAGAGAGCCGCGCCTGAGAACAACGGAAGAGCTACCGCCGAGAAACGTCTTTTTTTTCTCGAAAAGCGTTTAGACCGCGATCCCAGTTACGCGGATATGTATTACACCGAAATGAGGCGGTTTCTTGATTGCGGGTACGCGAAACCGGTTACCGATCCGACGGCGGGCGACAGAAAATGGTACCTGCCCCATTTCGGCGTTGTTAACGCGAACAAGCCGGGAAAAATAAGGTTGGTTTTCGACGCGGCGGCGAAATCTCGGGGAATGAGCCTTAATGACCAGTTGCAGACTGGCCCGGATCTGTTAAAATCCCTCCCCGGGATTTTGATTAGATTTCGACAATACGCCGTGGGATTTAAAGGGGACATACGAGACATGTTCTTGCGCGTAAAAATAAAGGAAGACGATAGACACGCGCAAAGGTTCCTCTTCCGCGGGGAGAATCGGAATTCCAAACCCAAAGAGTATGAGATGACGACACTGATATTCGGAGCAAAATCGTCGCCGTGTAGCGCGATGTTCATGAAAAACAAGAACGCTGAAAGTTACAAAGACGCGTACCCTGCAGCAGTCGCGCACATAATAAACAACAGTTATATGGATGATTTCATTGCGAGCGCGGAATCAGAGGCGGAGGCGAAAGAAATAATCTCAGCGGTGATCGAAATAAACAAGCATGCGAATTTTGCGATGCACGCGTGGGCGAGTAATAAACCGCAAATATTCGAAGGCGTCCCGGTCGGGAAATTATCGCGAAAATCGTTCGCGAAATTGGATATCGGGGAAAAGGAAAAGGTTTTAGGGATGTTTTGGGATAATGAGAATAATTTGTTAAAATTTAACGTGACATTTGAAAAGTTAAAAAAGGAAATTTTAAACGGAAGGCAAGTACCGTCGAAGCGCGAAGTGCTGGGTGTTATTATGTCGGTATTCGATCCTCTTGGTCTCATCGCGCCATGAACACTGAAGTCAAAAATATTAATGCAAACACTTTGGAGAAGTGGTATCGGGTGGGATGAGAAGCTACGAGACGACGGTGACGCGGTGTTTCGAGAATGGTTGAAATCAGTGCAGCAACTAGAAGAATGCAGCGTACCGCGATGTTTACTGGGCGATAGAGGGTGTACAGTTAAGGCGGAATTACACCTGTTTAGCGACGCGAGTTCGGCGGCGTATGCTACGGCCGCGTACCTCCGAACGATAGCAGGCGATGGCGCGGTGACCGTCGCGCTAGTAATGGCGAAGAGCCGGGTAGCTCCTTTAAAGCCGACGACGATCCCGCGACTGGAACTGCAGGCCGCGGTGCTAGGGACCAAACTAGCCAGCTTCGTCGAGTCGAAGCTAGAAATATCGATCACCCGTAAAGTCTTCTGGAGCGACTCAATGGTCGTAATCTTCTGGATGCGATCCGAACCAAAAACAAAACAAGTTTTTGTGGAAAATCGGCTCATGGAGATTGCGAATACGACGGATGCGACGAATTGGCGTTGGGTTCCGACTAAAGAGAACCCGGGTGACTATGCGACGCGCGCTGCTACGGATCTCGACCACAATAGCACCAAGTGGTTTAGAGGCCCCAGCTTCCTACACCAACCCGAAAATGAATGGCCTCGGGAAAAGCGACCGACCGCGAGTGAGGCCGCCGAGATGGAAAAGATGGAAAAGAAACGCGCGTACATTTGTCTTATTATGCCATCGAAGACGGTTTTTTCGCCGACAACTATATCTCTCGGATAGCCAGGATTTTTAAACGTAGCGCAGCCTATACTTCGGCTCGTGAAAAGGTGGATCGCGCGGGCAAAACGAAGAATCGTATTAAAAAACAAAACGGATTTCGAGAAATTCTTATACTTACAGTCGCAAAATGATGCGTTCCCTCGCGAGCTATACGATCTATCTCACGGAAGAGACCTTGCTAAAGACAGCCGTCTTCTAAGCCTAAACCCATACATAGACGAGGACGGAGTGCTTAGAGCTGACGGCCGCGCGACAAAAATACACGACGAGGCATTCGACAATTTTCCTATTATATTGGACGGAAAACAAGTAATTTCGCGAGCTCTTTTAAAGCGATACCACTACAAATACCGACACGCGAGCAACGAAACAATCCTCAACGAGTTGCGTCAAAAATTTCATATAGTGGGATTGCGTAGCGCGCTAAGAACCCTCAGCAGTAAGTGTATCGGGTGTCGACTGCTGCGGGGGAGGCCGCGGCCGCCTATGATGGACGCGCTGCCCCCCGGGCGCGTCGCGTATCGGCAAAGGCCCTTCTCGCACTGAGGCGTAGATTACTTCAGGCCGATGTGGATAAAAATAGGTAGACGGCGCGAAAAGCGATAGGGGGTACTGTTCACGTGCCTGACGACAAGAGCCGTCCACTTACAGATCGCGAGTTCGCTAAATGTCGGATCTGCGATAATGGCAGAGTTAAAAGAGGCGATCACGCAAATAGACACAGAAAAATTGGAAGCGTTTGCGCACGCGAGGAAGATAGAGTGGCGATTCAACCCCCCTCACGCACCGCACATGGGGGGAGCGTGGGAGCGACTGATAAGATCCGTGAAATCGTCGCTCCACGCGATTTTGAAAGAGCAAGTTACTACGGAGGATGTGTTATACACCATATTTACGGAAATTGAGCATTCCGTGAACTCGCGACCGCTCACCCACGTGTCAGTCGATCCACGCGACCAGAAGGCTTTGACCCCCAATCACTTTCTCATCGGAACATCTTCCGGTGAGGTAATACTCGGGAGGTATGAAATTAATGACCTGAATATGCGTCGGCAATGGCAGTTGGCGCAAAAATACGCGGATGCGTTCTGGAGGCGCTGGATCCGAGAATACCTTCCGAATCTAATCAAAAGAAACAAATGGAATCGGAAGCCGGAGCCGATAGAGGTAGGTGGTTTAGTGTTGATCATCGACTTTCAGGCGCCGCGAAACGCGTGGCTCAAAGGTTCGGTAGTAAATGTAAATCCAGGTTCGGATAATCAAATTCGCGTAGTTGACATAAAAACCCCTCACGGAATGTTAAAACGTCCGGTCCACAAGCTCATAAAATTAATCGGCAAAGTAATGGTGCAAAATTAAGGGAACTTTGCACGGGGGGAGGATGTAAAAAATCACGCAGAGGAAATCTGGGTTTACCGAGGCGTCGAGAGGAGTAAACCCAGCGGGTCCGGGGGCAATATAGTCCGCTCGGCCTCGAAGGTTATAATAAATACGAGGATACGTGGACGCACGTTCCTCGATCATCAAGAAATGGGTAGCTGAGACCGACAACCCGACGGGGACGGGGCCAGCCATGCTGCGGCGAAGGTTTTTCGAACCGTAATGAGCCAGCGTGCTACATATGTAACGTTTAGGATTAGCGCGACAATTTAAAATTACCCGAAAAGTTTATATTTGTAAGTTAGTTTATTATTTTAGTATGTAATGGGTTTTTTCCCTCCGCTTGCCAACGGAGGGTTTTTTATGTCAGGATAGTATAAGTTTAGAGATAAATAAATTCGCGACAATAATTAACGATGTCATCGGCCGAATGCGCTAAGCGGTCTGCGACGCGGCCGAGCACGTCCGACCGCTACGACCGCCCCACACTGACCAGCGCTTGGTGGGACCCCCGTCACGCCCACCGAATCAGTCCCCGATGCGGTTGGCCAAAATGTAATTTTTTGGTGTAAAATTCGGAAAATTTTCACAAGGGAGGGGCCAAGATGGGCACGTTATAAGTATGGGTGTGGGAGGAAAAAACTCTCACTTCTTTCTTTTCTTTTTCCTCTGTTTTGTTGAGCTTTGCCTTAGCAGAATTTTGTTTTTTTGCCTATCGATAGCCTCGCGCTTGTGAAAGATTTCCTGGATTCAGCGTGTTTCCAAATTTTTGTAATACGCGATAGTATAGTGGCAATTGTTTTCTTGAAGAACAAATTAAATTGATTATATAAATAAAACGTTTGAACTGTTTAATATTCTCCGCATCCCAACATTCATCCACCCCGCATGAGTGATTAACAACCTTAGAGGCGCTCACCTTCACTCCACATACAACAAACCACCCCCATCATCTCCATCACCCCTAGACATCATAGTCAACAATAAGATCAAAGAATTCATAAACTCTCCCCCCAATTTCTCTCTCACACCATTCTCATCTCATAACTCCGCTCTCAACCCCTCTCAACCCCAGGACATCCCTAACTTCTTTATCAACGCGCATCTCCTTAACAAAATCATATCATCACTTAAAAATAAAAAAGCACCAGGCATCGACAATATCCCAAACCTCGCCATAAAAAACCTACCACCTAAAGTCATATCCCTCCTAACCATCATTTTCAACAATGCCCTTCACAACTGTCACTTCCCCTCACACTGGAAAATAGCCAAAATCATCACCTTTCCCAAAAAAGACAAAAACCCTACATCTCTCGACAACCATCGCCCCATCAGCCTCCTACCTACTCTCAGCAAAATCTATGAAATCATAATAAACCGTGCAATCTCATATACATGCCTCTCAAAAAACCTCATCCCACCTCAACAATTCGGTTTCACTATTCAACACTCCACTGCTCATGCCATCTCCAAATTACATTCGGATATATGCTGGTCAATCAACTCTAACAATTCACTCGGTGCCTGCCTCCTCGATATCGAAAAAGCATTCGACTCCGTCTGACACAACGGCCTCATATTGAAGCTCATCAAAAAAAACTTCCCTCCATACCTCATCATGCTCATCTACAATCTCATCACCAAGCGCAGCTACCACACCTCAAACAATTCACACCTCTCCTCACATTCCTTCACCACCTCTAACGGCTTACTTCAAGGAGCCATAAACTCCCCCATTCTTTTCAACATCTTCATTAGTGACGTCCTTCTCCTTTTTAACACAAATAAAAACCTCGATTCACAATCACTAGCATTCGCAGATAACATTATCATATACTCATCAAACCACTACATCAACACCATAAATCAAAACCTCGCATCCATACTCTCAAAAATTATCATCTTCCTAAACAACTGGAGACTTTCTTTAAATTACAACAAATGCGAAGCCATCCTATTTCACCCCCCAGCCAAGCTACTCTCCCACGAAAACCTCAGTGCTATGCATAAATTCAAAATCAGACCTAACAATAATAAATTCACCATTCCCAGAAAAGATTTAGTTAAATATTTAGGAATTACTCTAGACAAACAACTAAACTTTATCAAACACTTTAAAATACAATTACACAAAGCGCAACATACACTATACTCACTCAAAAACATCTTCTTTTCACAACACATCCCTCCCTCAACAAAAATCCTCTGCTACACAATCCTCATCAGACCCATCCTAACATACGGCGCTCCCATCTGGTACTCCATCCCCCCCTCATTAATGGAAAAATTAAGAATCTTCGGAGAAAATGTCTACGCAGCTGTACCAATCTCCACTACAAACCCACAACAAACTTCAAGCCAGCATCCAACCAGACTCTCTACAGCAAAACAAACATAAATAGAATAGACTGCCACATCCTTAAAATATGCTGAAACCACTTCTCCAAATGCACCTCCATCAAAAACTCCTTAATTTCACATAAACTATATCCCAATCCACAATACCTCCTCAAATGCTTGAACACCGGATTCATCCCTCCCGAAGCCTTCATATTTTTAGATCACCTACAACTACTTCAAAACCCTGACAACACACCTATATTCTACCACACCCACAGAACTCATAAAAACCGTTTAATTACCCTCCCTCCTCACTCAAACTCAACCTCTCCAGTACTAAAATACAGTACAGCCATGTCAAAAAAAGACAAAACGGATAAACACAGGTTAAACAAGAAAAAATACTGGTGGTCAGAAAAACCGTAGACATAACCCTTGTACTCGTCATAAATTTCTATACAAAATTCGCAATTTAAATATATGTAAATAAAAAGCTAGATATTAAACCCCCTTTCCCTTGTATATACCCTAAACCCACCTTAATTTTAAGACAAACTTAATCGCTACACAACCAGGTTTTTCTATGCCTTTATCCTGGATCGTAAACATAAAAAATTAATTATATTTATCATCAAAATGTAAATATCAACATCCGACTTCGCACTATGTAAAACCCCCTCATCAATCACTAATTATAACTGTAAAGGACCCTTTAAGTCCTCGGGTGATTTCTCAAAATGTAAAACAACTTTTCAGCGTTTATTCTGATGTATATATAAAAAAAATTGAAAATTTGGCTAAATAAACTACTTTTATATAAAAAAAAAAAAAAAATAAAATTCAGTAGTATAGTGGTTAGTATCCCCGCCTGTCACGCGGGAGACCGGGGTTCGATTCCCCGCTGGAGAGAATATTTTTTTTTTTATTTATTATCAAATTTTTTTTCATAAAAATATTATTAAATTTAAGTTATTTACTATTTTCAAATTAGTAGTAATTACATAAATTAAATAAATTAAATTCTTCAAATAAACACTTACAACATGTTCTCAAAGGAAGATCGGGACAGCTGGATAGTTTGTAGGGTTTTCAATAAAATCGTGGTATTTTACTTTTTACTCTTTTAATTTTCTGTATAATTATAATCTTGCGGCACACGGCGGAAATTATAATAGATGTCTGAGAAAACGTCTGATCACCCGTCCGGACAAAATGTGAGAGAGTTATCCTCCGATCCTTCTACCTGGTCGCTCGCGTCATTCCTCCATGGATTTGTTACACATGTTTCGCGCGTGGGTGTCTCCCCATTACAAATTTTACGATCCTGGGGAAACACTATACATTTGGTGACAAGATGTGTTGCTTTGATGGTACGCGTTTTACCACCTTCGCTTGTCGTCGTTTGTCACGTACTTTTCGTCCTTGTTTGCTCATGCACGGGTAGGAGGGCGGTGATGCTGATCATTACTATTAGTGAAAACCGACAGGGGGGGCAGGAGAGGGATAACTTTGGGACTGGACTTCCGACAGGTAGCCTCCTAACGCACGCCCTCGTGGGATTTTCTGCTCCCGCTTTTCTGCCGACCCTAATCTGTACCAGCCGTCGCTTTGCGGATTATACCGGGTTCCGGTATTTTTCGTGCTGGTAGGGCCGGCTCGTGCATTGCGGGCGTCCCCGCAAAGCGATTTTACTTGGACGCACGCATTTCACAACATCCTCCCCGCCGTGCAAATTTTAAAAATTTGTACCTTTATTGAAATTTTTATGTTGCTTTCTGAGTTCGGGATTTTACGACTCACATTTTGTTGATACAATGAATGACGTTACAGTATATAATGTACAATTGGCATTTGTCACAACAATTATAAATGACAATGAAATTATAAGAACGGGGTCAGCGTTACAATTTAACAGTGGACGGCGGACCCTTCGAACATACAGTTATGCGCTTATTACAACATGATACCGCGTGTAAGTAATACAATGTCGTATATTTGGACGATTAGCTCCTACTCTCTGTTTAACAGTTTTATAATTTTGTGTACCGGCCGCGTATATTCACCTGTTGGCGTTCGTATTCTCACAACTCTTACCTGCTGATCGCTGCCGGACATGATGTGGGTTATTACCCCCCTTGGCCAATGGTTTCGCGGCGTCTGTATACCGGTAATCAATACCATGTCACCAACCTTGATTGATTCATTGCATTCGGTCCATTTCTTTCGCGGTATTAACGACGGTAAATATTCTCAGAGCCACCTCTTCCAAAATGCGTCCGCGTATCTTTGTGCGATTTGCCACTGTTTTTTCAAACAGACGTTTTTCGGATCTAAAATTCCCGTCAATATCTCTCCTCCAGACGATGACCCGATTAAAAAATGATTTGGGGTGAGAGCTTCGCTGTCGCGGGGGTCAAAGGAAACGTGGGTTAAAGGTCGCGAATTTACGCAATGTTCGACTTCGGCGAACACAGTATTGAGCGTTTCCTCTGATGGAGCCTGGTCCCGAAGTATTATTTTCATGCACTCTTTTACAGAGCGGATTAGCCGTTCCCATACTCCCCCCATGTGCGGCGCATCAGGGGGGTTAAATCGCCAAATAATGTTTTTAGACTGAGCGTATCCTTCCAATTTTTCGGGGTCTATTTGTTGGATCGCGTCTTTCGACTCTCGGCTCGCGCCTTTAAAATTGGTACCATTATCGCTATAAATGATGGCGGGTGTGCCTCGTCGCGCGGCTAGTCTTTTTAGCGCCATTATCGTGGAGCTACTCGATAAGTTACTGACTAACTCTAAATGTATAGCGCGCGTAGTAAGGCACGTGAATAGAGCCCCCCATCGTTTTTCTCGCCGTCTTCCGATTTTAATCATTAACGGGCCAAAATAATCGACTCCACAATGTGTGAATGGTCGAAGTTTGATGGCAACGCGGCCAGAGGGTAGCGGGCCCATCACCGGAGCTGCCGGTTTCTCCTTATTTATTTTACAGACAATACATTTTTGCGCCCAGGATCTCAGTCCGTTCCGTAAACCGACGATGTAATATCGTTGTTTTAATTCGTTCCGAAAGGTTTCATGGCTTCCATGAAAGAATTTTACATGATATTCTCTGATCAACAACCTCGTGTATCTATGTGCGGCATCTAATATAATAGGATTGTTATTAAATTCTTCTGTAAATACCTTCGTCACACGTCCGTCGGCTCTTAAGATCTTATTTTCATCGAGGTATGGCTTGAGGCTTCTAATCTTGCTGCTTTTATTTAATTTCTCGCCCCTGCTTACCGACCGCAGTTCACTTTCGAAACAATCGGTTTGTATCACTCGATACAGGTGATTTTCCGCTCTCATCGTGTTTCCGGCTTTATCTTGTGATTCATTTCTTTTTCTCCATCGATCTATATATTTTTGTATTCGCCTTACTATAGTCACGATACCGGACCACCCTATTAATCGATATCGGAGATCGAATTCGAATTTTGACACTGTAGCCGCGGAAGTGCAAACGTTTTCGATTTTTGATTCGTCAGGGGGGGACTCCTCCGCTACTTCGGTCTGTGTGTCATCCGTCCATTCTTGCTCCGGACGCTGCAGGAAGGAGGGACCTGCAAACCATCTAGAATCATTCCGAACCGTATTCGTCATCCGCGTTGCATCATCCGTGGGGTTTTCGCTCGATGGGACCCACTTCCATTCCGATGTTTTCGTGAGCTCGCGTATCTTGTTTATTCGGTTGTTCACGTATGGTTGCCGTGTCTTAGGCTCGTGTCTGATCCACGCTAAAATGATCATGGAGTCCGTGCACAGGTATCGTCGTGTGATCTTAATTTCTAATTCTCTTTGGATATAATTCATAATTTTCGCGCCCAACAATCCCGCTTGTAGTTCAAGGCGAGGTATCATCTGCGATTTCTTGGGAGATATTTTATTTTTCGCCATCACGAGAGAAACGTGAATTTTGTTGCTAATCTTTTCTTTGATTCTCAGATATACCGCTGTCGCACACGCAGCCAGACTTGCATCACAAAACGCGTGCAACTCGACTTCGATCTCCGACCAATTTTTGGGTATAAAACCGCGCGGAATTTTACACCGCTTTGCTTCCTCGAGTCTTTCCAACCATTCTGAGAATATAACGCTCTCTTCCTCTCTTACCTTCTCATCCCATCGCACGCCACTTTGCCATATATACCGCATCAATAATTTTGATTTTAACGAATGGTGACGTTAAAAATATAGGATCAAATTACACAAGATAGGCATAAATTATTCAGAGCAGGTAAGCATAGATTTGCAATGAAATTTTAATACGATCTCATTAATAATATATTTCCATTGTAATAGAAATATTGTTTATTAAATTATAATAAAGTTATAATAAAGTGAAATTATCCAAAATAATTTGATTTTATTTTTATTTTTTCTACGTCGCTCTCTCAGACATCTCTTCCAGCCCTCATAAAAAAACAATAAATTTCTATGTTGATTAATCCTTTTTCATTACTTTCTCACGTTCGTCCCTGTATCCTGGAAATAGTAGCAATATTCACGCATAAAGTAAAATGAACCAAGAAACGTAAAAAATTTAAAATCATTGAAAAAAGACATTTATGCGGAACAGATAAGTATACATTTACATTAAAATTTTACTAGAATTTCATTAATACAATTTTTCCATTACACAAGAATCATTATGTATTATTTCATATTATAATTTGAATTTCTAATCAAGTGAATCTTAAGAGAGTGTATTTGTATTTTGTTTTAAATATTTTATTAGAAATCTTTCCTATTCTTTCTTATCTTTTTTAAATATTTTTCTTTTACTGTATGATCATTTGATAGATCTTTTTTCCATCCGTGTTTAGTGAGCTTTCATATTTAATATTTTTAATCTAAATAATAGTATTTTATCGACTCACCACATTCCATATTTGTCGAAAATTATAAGAACCATTACATTTAGATATGTATTTAGACTAATTAATGAACGAAAGGAACATTCATAAAGCCAAGTCGAATGTAATAAAAGAGTCCCAAAAAATGGAAACTCACAAGTAGATTAGAGTTGGTTAAACTTTTCGTCGTTTCATTATTTGCAGACGTCGCGCACTTGTTCGAATGACTCCCATGGGATAGACTGGCATTTCTCCATCTTCCTATGATTTTCGCAAGCTTATTATTTAACGGCAAAGAGTTATCCCAAGATTTTATGCGTCTATTTTTTATTTTTTTTAGTGCTTACGCTGCTCGTTATAAAAAAATCTTTTCAAATTTAGAATATTGTTAATTTTATAAAAATTCTTTAAAGAATAATGTGCCTAGTTTTATCTTTGCTCATTTAAAAATAGCATTCTTAACTATTGTAATACAATTGGTATTGAGTTATTTAGTAAAAAATACAAACAAGTGAATTGAAAGCTATCTCGATAGCAAATGGTTATACTCTACAATTTAATATGTAAAGTGCAATTTTCATAGTTCATTTTTATTAATTGGCATTATTTAATATTACATTTTCTATTTTTATATTATTGATTTGAAAAGTTATTTTTTATTTGAAAAGTACTTTTAAGTTTAATGTACATAATTAATTAAACAAAAAAGAAATATGTGTAAATGATACTAATTGATAATGTTGAATTATATATATATGCTTATTTTTTCTCTGCGTAAATTTTCAATAAAACAGGTAGATTAAAAAGGAATACATGCCAATACTCGTTGAATCAATAATATTTAAATATAACGAACCAAATATTTTGTAGATTATCAGCACACCAAATGACTAAGATTCTTTCAACTAATTGAATATAAATTTATTTCTAAACAATTGAATGTATATTAGTTTTTTATCCGTCGTATTTCCTTATATTTTTTCATTAATTACATAAAAAAACTACCTTCAATAGCGTGTGCATTATGGAGTAGGTGTGCTTCAATACTTAAATTCAATACTTATCCACTTGGTTTCTTAGTCATTGCAACATGTTTCAAAAAACTAGTGTTTTTTTACGTAAAAATAGAAAAGATATGAAAAAATTGCTTGCATTGCATCTCCAATTACAAATACGTTTTCAGACAAGAAAGTCAAGCGAATTCATTTAGTGCAAGTCAAGTCGTGAATGAAGCTTTTTTAGTAAACCAGTAAACAAAGCCATTGATTTGTTTTCGAGTATTTCTAAAAAAAAAGAAATAAAAAAAAAAAAAAAAAAAACTCGTGAGGGACGTAGGTTGTGGGGTGGGAGGACGAGTGAGCACCACCCCTTACCGTAAATTCTTAATCCAGATCGGCGCGTAAAACTGAAAGTTAAGCAAGTTCGGGGGTTGTGGCATTAGTCGTAACAATGGCGCGCTCGAGTTCTTACGGTAACGATGCTGTAACGGCGCCCAATTCCTCGCGATAAAGTTACCCGACCGATTGGACCCACAAGAATTAAACTTGCCGGAAGGGGTTGCATTTGTTCTCTTCCGCTCCCTTTCCGCTTTGCACCCTCTCACGAATTTTCGGCTCCTTCGAATAAGAATCGCAATTACCGTTCTGCGCGCATTCCGCAATTTCGTCTAACGTTCTCTTTTATTCAAGTTCCCGAAGAATAAATGTAATTTTCTTTTCTTCTCTTCTCGAGAGAGATTATCATGGACTATTTGCATTCAATTATATTTATCCTTAAAACATGTATCGAGATAAAAGTTTTGAAGAAATTATTCGATTTTTATTTTATGGCAATCTTTTTTAGGGTCAATTGCTTGTAGAGTATTTGCTTAGATGGTCTATCTAGAGACAATCAATTTTTTATAATTAAGTGTTTACAATTAGGTAACAGAATACAATGCAGGCTTTGATTTGTTTAATCTAGGTTATTAGTAAGACTTATTATTTACTATTAATCATTAAAAGGAATAATACTCCTAATTTTGAGAAAAAACAATTTTAAAAAGAGTTATTAATAATATTCAAATGGTATTATCGATAACTTCGTAAAGTTTATATACAAATTAATATACTTTAATATTGGATTTTTATTGGACATGGCGGTAAAAAGTAGTACAATAACTTTTTTCAACAATAATTTTCTTTAATGTAGAATATTATATTAGTTTATACCATGTATTTTATTTGCTATATTCTTTTATTGCTATTTTCTTTGCAGAATCAAATTTAAATCTTCTTTTCCAAAAACGCGTAAACATAAAAAATGTCCTTAATTAAAATTGCATACTTATTTATTTATGAATATGTTAATCTGTAATGTATTTTGTGTTTTATGCATACCAAAATAAAAAATTACAAACCCAGTAATTGATTTTAAATGTTTAATTGCAGCAGTATAAAATGTAATGAGTATTAAGTTATGTTTGGTTAAAATAATAGCACAATCAACAATATAATTGTGAAAGGGATTAATGCCTTTAAATATAAATACATTATTAATGATCAAAAAGAAGGAACATCAAAAGAATAGTTCTCTTGTACAGTATTATCTAAAATTCTTATCAAAAAACACTAGAGTAAGAAGAATAGGAGATAACAGGCTTGTTCGAATTAGTCAAAACTAACAAAAGACTGTGTGTTCGCCACTACAATATCCAGCATCCGCAATCGTGGCCAGATCGCGATCCGCAATTCCGGAAATGGAGCTCTTCGACCTTTCGAACAAAAGATGTAATAATTTTGACCCGCTTTCTGCTGCGACCCTTATTTTGTTCCCCTCGCCCTTTCTATTTTCACCCTTTCTCATTCTCTTAATATTCCAGCCTCCTTACACTCAATCGTTTATATATCTTACCTGGCTTTTTAAATCATTGGTTTTACATCATTAGTTATTCTAATTTACAATAAAACATATAGTCCATTTATTTATATTGTAAATATTTTACTTGTATGCAGCTTACTATTTAAAGAACTCGATAGTAAACTGAAAAGATTACAACTGGCCATCTACTGACAATCTCGAGAATCATTTCTTAAGCATATTATGGCTCTATATTCCAACATTCTGTACTTATCTTAAATGTATGATTAGCTTATGACTTAAACTAATAATATTAAAAGAAATTTATTTGATTGTTTTTATGTACATTTATCTAAAAATTTGAATTCTCAAAAATAATAATAAATACAAATAAATTTACTTATTACTTTATGTCATTTGATAATAGTGATTTAATTACAATAACTGAAAATATATGTTGTAATTTTTATGAAATAAGTTAAAACACTTATTGTTTCTAAATATAATTATTTATTAATAAGGTATAAAAGTTGTATTTAAGAAAAATTCAATGGAACTTCTTATTTCGAAGATTAAGGACTAACTTGTTATTTAGTCGCACTTGATAAAATTGCAATCGAAGTTACTTGACCATATAAAACAGCATGTAGGTAGTACATACACAGGTAGAAACTTGCACAGATTATTATTTATTTTATAAGCCTAGAATAATAACACCTAGATATTAGACGGTCGGGGGTGGAGCCGAACTTTCTCCAAAAATTACATACATTGAGGAATTCTTCCAAATAATACTTCTAACAGTAATCATATTCATAACATTTAATGTGATTAAAAAAACAATAAATTAATGAAATATTGTTAAAAATAGAATGTTAATTTCATAATTCATTATTTTTAATATTGATGATTAATGTAAGTATAAGAAGTGTACAAACAACTGTCAAAATATTATTACTTTGTTTCATTTTAACATATAAGATAAAAAATTTTCTAAACAAATAATAATAAATAAAAGTTTGAATAGGTGTTCCGTTAATAAATGTATTTTTTTCATTCATTAATGTGATACAATATCTGTGGTAAAAGGGCAGTGATTGAGCAAGATTGGAACGACATAATGAGTGAGAGGAATGCATTGTAAACATTTTAATTAAAGCTTGCGGTAGATATTTAATTTCGAATAATTAATGGTTCCCAGTTCCTTCTAAAATTTCCTGCGCCTTCCTGCTTCTCAGGCTAAAACTTGCTTTTGCTTTGCGATTCATGTAAATCGCTTTATCGTCTCTTTTTTTTCTTGATTATTCTTAATTCTATTTGTGATAATTTTAACCTCAATCTTATCTTCGGATTTAATTTATTTTTTAATAAATTAATTAATCATTAATTGTTGGCCGTTACAAAATTCTTTTAATTTTCTAAATTTAATTGATTTTTTTTCAGAATTACATATTATTTTTTTTTAGTGAGTTGAACAATATGTATTCATTTAAGCTTTGAAATAGAAAATCACTTTTTAAATTTATAATACCATTAAAAGGGATCACTTCTACATGTATAATGACATGCCAGTTCCTTATGGGTTTATAAATAGTAATAAAATTTATTGTTTGAGTGTTAACAATATTTTGCACGTGGGTTTACTCTCTTCAAATAACCTTTATTGAATATAAAATTAATGCATTACAACATTAAATAAAAACATAAGGAAAGAAGATTTAAGCTACATTATATAAAATGATTATATATAATATATATTACATAAATTCTATATGTAATATATATTAAGTTATTAAATATATGAGTGATATGAGGAAAAGAGGAAAAAAAAATAAAAATAAGGATTTACAATGTATATGCAACATTATTAAATATTTAAATTAAAGATTTTATCAAATTGTACTCACAATTAAGATGGGCATTGTTGTTATAAACAAAAGCTCGTTGAATATTCTATTGCTTTATGAGATCAATATAATTTGACCAATAAGAAGATGAAAGTAAACTATAGTAAGTAAAGTAAATTGATATTTTGTAAGTGTAAGTAAATTATATGTTTTCAATCACTAAATATTTGATTTTTATTTATAACTCAATCCACTATTATATCAAATAAAGTTGAGAGTAATAAAATAGTTTTAGTTAATATTTACTTTGTTTACTTGGTAAATATTGGAAGTTAAATTATAAAATAGAAGTATATATACTAAATGATTATTCATAAGCCAAATACCTTGTTGGAATTTAAAATTTAAATTAAAATTTTCTTTAAAATAACATGCTTTAAATTTTTTAAATTATTCATAGATATCTTTGATGTAGTGAAAATTCTTGTTCATTTAAAATATTTATTTTTACATATGAATATGTAATTATAAATATTGTGCACATAAATTAACTGCTATTCATTTGTACATATGTAGATCAAGTTTAAAAAAAGAAAAAGATTCCTTTATATATTTAAAAATTAGAATGTCCATAAGAAAATTTAATAAGTACACAAACTTAAAGAAACAAAAGTAATTCTAGAATGAAGTATTCAAACAAATTTGATATCACGCTAGTTGTGTAAGTTTCAATCCATACAAATTTTCTGTCATAATAAAAAAATTCAATTCAAAAATATAACGTAACAATATAAACGTATTCCTCTTATCATTTTCAACTAAATGAACATTTTTGGTTAATGAACATGACTTTAAAGCAAATATAAATTTTTTATTTGTAAGCTACTTGTGAATCTGACTCACACAGGGTTTATTTGTTACGGAATTTGAAAATGTAAAGCTTTAGCTTTGAAACTGCAAATAAAACTAATTTAATAGATTATTACTTTAGACAATGATAAAATTTGATGGACACGAATGAAATTGTGTTTAGGAAGCAGATAACAGTGGATGAAAATTCTGTGAATCCACGCGAATAATATTTCATTGGCAAAGGTTTATCAGCGTCAATGGTGGATGTGACAATTTCTCTACAATGCATTCGACAAACGAATAATAATAAGTACTTTAATGAATTGAGCAATCTTAGGCGGGTTTTGTTGTCGAGAGCGGCCACTTGAAAATATAATTACGCAATCTCCCTTTTACTCTATTTTGCGCTCGGTCTTTCCCTTATTAACTCTTTCTACTCTCTCTTCTTTTCTACTTTTCTGAAATTCTCTCTCTTTACCCCTTTCTTCTCTCTTTCACTGTCCTTACTAATTTGATTCAGCATTTATTTTCATCTCACGATTCCTCTTTCCATTTTTGTGTCTTTTCTCTTTCCTTCACTTTCTCTGCGCTATTGTCTTCTATACCTTCATTCAAATTACTATAACAACGAGAAGAGAGGAAAGAATGTACCTGATCGTTTCTACTTTTCTCCCCATTTTCTCTCTTATTGTTGCGGTTTTATCGAATACAACTGCATTGTCTTTCAAAGAGAAACATGTCGATTATAAAACATTTTAATACATATAAATTTTTCTCGATTTATTTCTATTTATGCATTTCACTTTTTTTTCATAGAAAATAACTATCCCATGATCGCATATATTTTATTCTTATGTTCCTTAACTTTTTAAATATTCTTTTTTTTTTTTTAACAGATAATTGATATTAATTTGATGTTTTTATGTCTCTTGTCTATAATAAACAAATATAGTTTTATAAAATTAGATTTCAATATTTATTTTCAATTTTATTTATGCTATTGCAATATAATTTATTTCAGTCTTTATATAAATAGTTTTATAACTCTACAAAAATGTTGATTTTACAATTAATTTTATTCATTAATTATGTATTCAATCTTTATATTCGCATGTTGATTTTATAGAAATATAAAAACATACATATAATTTGTGATGTAATAATAGTTTTAATTTAGGACTAAATTATAAGTTATATAAAATTAGATGATATTAAAAAGAATAATTGAAAAACAACTATGTTACTATGTAATTATTTCTAAGTTTATTGTGATTTATTGTTATTTTTAATATATTTTAAGTATTTGAAAAATTATAAAAAAAAAATTGTTTATTTTTGCACCATGAATTCATGTTAAAAAATATTAAATAAAAGATAAATTTAAAAGTAAATTCATGATATTTTTCAATATTAGGATTATTTAGAATAAGAAAAAGAAAAAAAAATTTTAAACCATGTGTTTCTTATTCATTTTACGAGGTTTCATACATCGTTAAGTAACACAAAGTTTGAATTATGTGGCTAAAATCGAGTATTCATGTAATAGTAACAGTGCACAAGGAGTTTCAGTAGCATTTTTTTCAACGGCTTCTACTATTTTCTTATTTCATTTTATGATACCTTAAAAGTAACAAAACTCATTTATATCATTCCTAAAGTGAAGAAGTTTTTTGCGTAAAAGTGTTTAAATTCAAGTAATTTGATCATTTATATGATATTTGATAAACTAGTTCTAAAAAAGGTTATTTTAAGTCAAATAAACATATTTTTATTCATTCATTATTTACTTAATTAAATAAATAAAGTGTAGTTTAATAAAAGTATGAAATACCTTAAATCATTTAAATATTTTTCCTAAATCAATTGAATATTTTTCAAATAGAACTCGCTCACTTGCATAAAATGAACTCGTATCCAGACGGACAAGCTGAAATGAAAAGATAACTCGGATGCTTTGACTATCACAAGGTACATGCATGAATTTGTCTCTTGTACAAAAGAAAAAGTTGCTGCTGCTCTTGTTTCGTAATATCTTGTATTATGACATTTTTTCCTCAAAGTCACTAGAATGTGTATTGGAAGGGAAATCTCAGGTCAAAAGGTAACTACAGTGTCGAATATCCACAGCACTGCTTTCGTTGCACTTTAAAAATGTGCAATCCCTTATAGAAAATTTTTTGAAGTACTTTTTATATATTTTAATAAACGATATTGAATATTATAATTCTCGATGATATTCTGGTAAAACATGAAATTTTGATAATGCAATAAAAGTAAGTATATATAGTGATTATTATAAATATTAATTATTATGGATTACGTTAAATTTAAGAAATTTATATTCACATATATTTTATGTAGTATGTGTTGTATTTTTGAGCTCAAAAAAAAACAATATTTAAACATGCAACTCTTAGCATATAATGAGTGTAAATGCATTTATATATCGAAAAAAATATATAAAATATAAATTTATTCTTGTGATTCTACTTTTAATATAAATATTATTCTTAATCTACATATTGTATTAAAAAGTAACTTAAAGCTTTATATATATAAATATAAAAATACCGTATTTTAATTAATTAATATTTATTCAAACTGTATTATATTATAAAATGATCTTTGACAAAATAGCTTTTAGTAATATTTTTTCAATAATCTAATTAAAAAATTAGTACTTTTAAGAATGCTTTAGAGTACACATGAATGTCAAATGATAAACGATAAATATTAATATTATGAAAAACAAAAAAGTTTAGTTTTGATTATCACTTGTAAGTAAATTTTAATTAAATCTACTTATTCACAGAGTATTATCTCAATTTTAATGTATTTTATTTTTGGGATAATTTAAAGAAAGCCAGAAATCCACATATAAAACTAAAATGAGCAATGGAAAGGAAAAGAGTGTCGAGGAGGATCATCGTGGGGGGGGGAAGCAAGAGCGGAAAAAGAGATGTAGCATAAGGGTTGAAAGATAGAGGGTTGAAGAGTGCTTTTCACTCGCGGATACCACACGTATACACAAATATAAACGTATAAAGGTTGTAAGAGGGGGAGGTGAGCGAGGTAGGGTGGTAGAAAATAATATATAGAAATATTTTCATAAGAGTTATATGGAAACGACAAAAAATGCGAAAACTTTGGTCGGCGTTCAGCTTTGGTCCAGCGGCTCGGCCTCGTCGTCCAGCCCTCCTTGGAAAATTTTCGTCCAGCAGCTCTTTTTCTGTATTGTGCACATATGAGTAGGGGGCATCAGCCGGCTGGATATTATTTCAGTTAGCGTGCATATTTCTGTAAATGAATATAACGAAAACAATTTTTACTCTTTTAATTAATTGTCCGAGTCCAAGAGCGCAAGAGAATAGAGTCGTCCACGCGTGTGACAACGTTTCACGCGGGCATCTCCGACTGTGTACGAATGTTTTTTCAGGAGAAGAAGAGGAATAGAAACGAAGATATATAGAAAGAGAGAGAGAGAGAGAGTGAGTGAGTGAGAGAGAGAGAGGGAGAGAGAGAGAGAGAGAGAGAGAGAGAGAGTGAGTGAGTGAGAGAGAGAGAGGGAGAGAGAGAGAGAGAGAAAGGTGATATTTTCGTTACTCGCTGGGTGAGGGGGCAGAAGCTTTTTCAACGAAAAAAATGTATGGTGAAATTCGTGGAAGAAGAATTAGGAGAAAAATGGGCGTTAAACTCATATCTTTGAACTGAGTTGGAAAATGTGTGAATAAACTCAATTGTTCTTAAATGAAGAGTGGAAGAATATTTTTTTATTTTACGTAATTTTTTCTATTCCATACTTGTGAGTGCGTGTCTTATCATTTGTGACTTATATGTTTGTGTTTGTGAAAATTTAATTTTTTCAGCTCAATGATTGATTATATACTACTTGTGTATGTCAGATAAAGAGTATCAATAAATTCATTGTAATAGAACTTAATATTCATTTTTTAAAATCTTAAATTTCCATTAGTAATATTTCTTTGCTTACCTTAAATATCTAATTTCGCTAAATGAAATCATTATATTTTTATATCTTATGAACAATTTGTATTGGTATATAAAAATTGAAATTAAAAATTGTTTTTCAAAATAAATATCAAGGGATATATTTTTAAATTACAATTAATTACAAAATGTAAATGAAAACTTAAGTACCGACTAAGTTTGTACGGTCTATTTTATTTATTTTACTTTGCACCACGATCTTTCTTCGAACTTGCTGTTGGAGATAAAAGGAAAACTAAAGTACCAAGTCGCGAAAGAGGAATAGCCGGTAAAGTTCAGCAGAGCGCGAATTTATTTCGCAAAAATCGTCGGTGGCACGATTTGCCGAATTTTTTGAGTCGTTCGGGACAATAAGTCGAGCGGCACTACATCGAGAGATCAGGGCGATCCACAGCATACACAATTCGATATCTCGCGAGGCGGCTCGTGCCGGAGAAGACAGCGAGTTCTCCCCTGAATACCAAATGCCTTCCCTCTCTCCCTCCCGCTCTCCCGCTCTCCCGCTCTCCCGCTCTCCCGCTCTCCCGCTCTCTCTCCCCCCCCCGCTCCCTCTCGCTCTTACTCCTCGCAAAATACAAAGGACCGCGCGCATGATTGGTAAATTATTGAGGCCCTTTCCCAATCACGTAGAGGCCTTAAATATTGCAGAGCAGCGCGAGTAGAGTCAGAGTAGATACGCGCGGCAGAGTGTGCAGGGCTTTCAAACACCCACACATTCAAATGCGAAGGAAGTACCTTGTGCCGATCCCCTCTCCCTCCCCCGCACCACCATCTTTGTTTGCTTTTTTAATTTACATTATGTATCAGTTCTATTGGATCTTGAGAATTATTATTACTATTTTACTGGCGCCAGCACGATTCTCCCCTTTCAACCCTAACTTGACCTGTGTTCCCATAAAGCGAGTGTCAGTCACTTTTCAGCTACATACTCGTAGAGTTAAAACTTACTCGAAGCTTCGATCCTGAATAAAGTAGTTTTATTTCAAGATTTTGTTGTTGTTGTTATGTTTTACCGTTCTTTCAACCTATGGAAAATAACAAAAATTTCTTTTAATATACTGTTTAACACTAGCCATTGATTTTTACTTGAATACTCTTCAATATTCATAATTCGGGCTTTAAACTTATTTATAATTTCAATTAGTAATGGATTAATGTCATGCCAAATTTTTGGAGACAGGTGAATTAAATTATAACATACATGTATATTAACATCTAAACAATTTTATTCATATATTTTGTAAATCAATAATTATACTGCAATAAAAACAGTGTGATATTTAAACGCCAACTAACAATAACGTACTTTTTACATAATAATCATTTCTAGCTAACAACATAAAATTAAGCTTTAAACAGAAATATAGGATACATTTTTTATTTATATATTTCTCCGATTATAACGATTTTTAATCTAAGAATTTTATCCTTTTTTAATGTTTTACTATATATAGATGAGCTTGAACATAGTTTTGGCTAATTTACTTATGTATTTAATATTTTAATTTTTTGTGTTGCTGGTACAATTACGATTACATTAGGAACGTTCGTGCGTATACTCGTTCAGTAGTATTGCATAGGGAAAACATTACTAAATTATAATTTTATTAGCCATGTAAAGAAAAAACAAATTTTTAATACATACATAATTATATACATACGTACGTTTCTTAATTTCATACACTTATTTTCTATGCTAAATAGAAAACATAACCAGATTTACTATAAATATATTTTGGTACAATTAACAAATAATACGAAGCTATTTATTATTTTGTACAAAAACTGTTATTATAATTTAATATAATTCAATTAGTTACATACTAAAATTTTTTAACAAAAATTTGTCAATTAATTTTCATTTTTAGTCTGTATCTCAATACGTATTTAATTTATTTGTAAATATCATTAATTTTTTCAAATTAATTTATGTTAACCCTGTAAATAATAAATTATTATATACTGACTGATAATATATTATATTGTAATAAATAAATAAAAATTATCAACTAATTAATACAATATTATAATACTTTGATTTATATAATAATAATTAAAACTATGTTTAATGTGAGAGACCAGCTAGCTGATTATTCAAATTATTTTTTTTCAAAATATTTAAGAACATGAAAATGCCAAAATTCATAAAATCTTACAAAGTATTTGTTGGCTATAATATATTTACCGCGAAATGAAAAACTACAATACAGCAGTGACCAATTGATAAATAGAATGGTCGATCGACCGTTGATTTTACTTTTGACATAAAAATTTAAAAACCTTTCAACGAAACAGGATTTAAATAAAGAAAATCAAAATGTGATGTAAAATATTTCTTTCTCTTTGGCTTCTTGTCAAAATTTTGTTATCTAAAGCAAAAGAATCACCGTAATAATAATAGTAATCCGCGAATCGTTGAGCAGAGCAAAAGTGTTCAACTTCAGAATCCTTTGTAGCAATCACATCCGTTGTCTACGCAGTTTACTTAAATAGAAGGAGGCGTGGGCGGAAAGGATCTTTAAAGAAATAAAACATCCCCGAAAGGCCGAAAAGCGATAGGGAAAGGGATGGGTTGGCTTGTTGCAAAACTTGGAACATAACTCAGTCTCGTTATCTGACTCGCAAATAAGGCAACCGGCAGAAAAGTTCGCGACATCAATCTGGCCTTTTCTCGGCCGCGGAGATTCCAAGTTGAAACAACGCCACCCCCGGGCCGCCACCCCCGCAACTTCTCCACTGACGTATGAGTCTCAGGAGCAAGGAGGTAATAGTCGTGATTGTACCGTAAGTGCAGCATGTCGATTATATTTAATGGCCCCACCTGCATCTTTTATTTCATCCCTTATCGTCAGCACCCCTTTCCGGATCTTGACGCAATTGCTTGTGTAGCCAGGGGAGGAAATATTCAATCGATCCTCGAATTTGATGTTTACGGATATTTCAGGTGACTATTTTCATTTTGTTTTTCAGCCACGATCATGTTTTCTTACCGATGGACAACGATGTTTTCAGGAGATTACTATATTATTCTTTATTAAATCCATTGATATTCTTCGAAAATGGATGTTTTGTCTTGTTTATCTGTATGGATTTATCGTTCTTTTCTTTCTGTTTATTTGAAATATTATTCCGATTATTAAGAGTGTAAATAGATTTTTTTAAAAATATTTTCCAGAGTAAGAAAATATTTTATATTTTCTGTGAGCATCACAAATTTTATGTACTTCTTATAGACTATATTTATTAAAGCACTACTTTTTATTTTATAATTTCTTTATATTTTTGTTAAAAACAATTTTATAGTAAATAAAAAATAAATTTAAATACTGTTTGCGAATATAATTAACATCAATCGACGAATTATATGTCAATATATCGGTAAATACGTTTGTCTTATAAATCCCAAAAAAGTCTATACATTAATTTTCGGTATTGTTAATTTTTAATACATTATTAGAAAAACTATAAAGTTTTATACAATATGTTTCATATTTTTTTTTTATTTTGAATATAGCATGTATTTTAATTAACTTATAGTTTCTTGTAAATATAAATAATAAGTTGTCTTGGCCTAAAATATTTCAACGAAACATATTCCTTTATTCAATGGCATATTTATTTAGGAATTATCTAAAGAGCACCAAGGTTTTTATTTTTTTGGATCGACGACCAAACTTTTACTCGAGTATCTATCTACAGTGAGATTTACGTGTACAAAGTTTGGTCAGACTTCTTTTATGGGCGAGGGTTATTCTTTTACAATCTATCGTACGAGCCACTTTTGCAGAATTTTCTTAACTGAACCGTTTGTACTTTTCGAGATTCCCCGAATTATTTTTTTTTTTTTTTGAATTTTTAATATTTATCAATGTTCAGTATAAAATTAATTTTGTTCACAGATGTCTGGTAAATGTAATTTTCATCAAAAAGGTATTTATAGTAAAATAGAGCGTACAAAATGGAAGAAGATCTTAAAATTATAATTATAGATTCAGTATTTTTATTTAATATTAATACGAAATTATAAATAATAGAGTATTAGTAAAAACAAATAAAATCTCTTATTTTTTAAATATTTTCACATAGAGTGATTATTATAACATTTTTTAATACTTAAAAATTATATACATATTTATATAATAAAAATATAATAATAAATAATAATAATAATAATAATAATAATAATAATAATAATATATACATAAACAAATATGTACAAAAAAATTTAATTATTTTAATTTTAACAATATTTAAATGATATTTACAATAAATATATAAGTTTATGTAAGTCCTCTTCACAAAATATGAAATGTGAATGAACATATCTAGTATTTAAATTGTATTTAGAAGAGATTGTAATTAAAAAAAATTTAAAAAAATCTTGCATTTTTTAAAATTATAATGTTCTACAATATAATTTTAATATGTTATAAAAAAACAAATTTTTTTAGTACTTTTTTACATTATCCCTTAATATATATTACTAATTTTCAAAATTAGTCCTATTATATTTATATACATAAAAAATATATAATTATAGAATATTATAAAAATATTTATTAAAAGAAGGTGGTGTCATTTATCTCGTAACATTACTTTAAAAAAAAATTATTAAATTAAAATATTTTATTAATTTGAAGAAACAGTATTAACATTATTCTTATTAATCTCAGATATGAAAATATAACGAGTGAAAAGTTTTATAAATCTTTACAATTAATTTTTAGTATATACTTTTTAATATTAATTTTAAGTTATTAATATTAATTTTAAATACATGTATTCTTATTTTAATTATTATACAGTTTTTATGATAAATAATTGATGCGTTAAATTTTTTTAAATCCATAGTTCCATAGATTTTAATTTAATAAATGTAATTTTTAGAGATAATATTTCGATACCGTATTTTAAATAAATTTAAATATTTTTAAAAAAATAACATTACAAAAAAAAACTGAAGCGTTTAGTATTTAAATTACCTACTTCCAATTTGAATTATTCATAAATATAAATTATGAAATATAAATTGTGCTCCCTTATTTTTTGTTTTAAGATTTATATTTGCTTTTTATATAAATTTCGGTACCATAATTCTATATAATCTTTCAAATTTAAGAAGTAAGTCTTGTTGAGTAAAAGTATTTGATAATCTTATAAAATTTTTATCGTCATTATGTAGTTCATTTAAAATAAATGAAAAGTACAATATTATTATTCAGTCAATATGAGAAAAATTATAATTTCTTTTCTTTAAAATCTCGAAAAGTACGAGCATCGAACTACGATTAATTTCTTCGAAATCAGGTGGCGATTAATACTAATATTCGCACAACTCGACACTTAGTGTCACATTTGGCTAGTTGTACATGTTGATAGATTTTTCCAAATAACTTGTAGTTATTTATTTAGACTGTCATTTTGTTTCGTACCCAGGATTCTGGGGTCCTCCAATATTGAGACCGGCCAAAGAACTAAGGGAGGTGTGTCCACTTGAGCTTGTAGGCACCGGGTAACCGTTGTGTCCAGGAGTCGAGTCGACCGGAACTCCGCCGTTCGGTTGACGAGGAGCACCAGTACTCGTTACAGTCTAAAAATAGTAAACATAAAAATTCAGTACTATAATTATACATATTCGTACTTTACGATACAATAATGACCGTAGTAATTAATTTTCATATGTTCTCTAATAAATAAATAAATTTTTCAGGGTGAGTATGCTTTTGTATTGAAAGGGATGATGTTTGGGACATAAAATGTAAGGGTGAGTGTACTGGTGATCATAATAGTGATGAAGTATATTATATCCAATGCTAGTAATTTTAAATTAATGAATAAATAATATTGTTTTTATTTACCATTACTTCTTTTATTACTTCATTATTAATTATCATAAACTTTTTTATTTTTGAAGTAATTTAATTCTAATATGTATTTTATTATAACGTAATATTACAGGTGAAATTGTAAATCATTTTATAATGCATGTAAGTTTTACTGTCGTGTCGTCAATTTTAATAATACATGATACAAAATTTATCCATCAATTATATAAATGGTATGACGTGTAAAGATAAAATAATGCATCTTATAAATCATTTGAATGTTCAAGTAAATTTATAAAATTTACACTTTTAAAAACCGATAAATTATGTAATATTGTTAATCAATCTTGCAATATGTCATTTATTGTCAATATAATAATATATAAAACAGTTAATTTGTGTTTAAACTTATCAAAAGCATATCATCAACATTTTCTTTTCATTTTATTCGTCACAAATTTATTTTTGTTATGAAAATTTGTAAATTACATTTATAAATACACGTTAGTGACAAATCATATAATTGCTATAAAATAACAATATTTGATTATTAAAATGATATAAATGTGCAGTAAGGGTAGTAATATTCATTCATTTAGTTTAGATATTTAATTACTTTATTTTTAGAACGTAATAACTGTAATTGGAATATTATACGCATCGAATGGCCCCAAGCGTAAAATATTCAAAATTAGATTCTCGTTAAGAGCGGTTTCGCTCTCAGTCTCGACATAATTCGCATACAAAAATTAAAAAGTTAAAATAGGAACAGACTTTTGAGTTTAATTTTCAAAGTACGCACGCGCGGAATATTAATACGGAACCATTTATGTTAAATACTTGCGGAATAAAATAGTTAAATGTTCACGGCTACCATAACTCGTAATTTATTATGTTATTATAATCGGATATTATAATAAATTTGTAATTGTTAAATAATTGAAATTATTTATAAATCTTTTTATAAGATAGTGCGTATTTGCAAATTTACTCTAAAAATTTTTTGTCATAGTTAAACTTTTGAAATTGTGAATCTGGTCGTTTTAATCGGTAAGTATTGAATAAGTAATTAGTAAATTTCATATTATAATAACAAATTTATTTTATACTTTATTATGGTTTAAAAGTTATTTGAATATGTCATTACGTGACATGACTTCGTAAGTAATTTTAATTTATTTGAATTAAATGAATAAAAACGGTCGAATGGCCAAATCCATTGATTCTAAAAAAACTTTTTTGTAAGTAAGAAAATGGATGTACGATTACTTTTTCAATACTCCATAAATTTTTTTAATTTTTTAATTTTGAATTTGATTGATTATGTAAACAAAAATTTCATTTATAAAATAATGTGAATTACAAGAGCAAATATTTTTATTCATACTTTACTTATATCAATGATTAAGTAATTTTACGTGCGTCTGTAATTGCATTTTCTTTATAACTTTCTTTATAAAATTTAAATAACAATTGTATTTTAATAGTATTATTAAATTAGAAAATATTATGTCACATGTGAATATAAAATTGAATTTAATTATCCGAGCAGATAAAAGAAATAAATAACATTTATTTATAAAAAAAAAGGAGTTTCTTAAATTAAGAACTGGAGTAAATTAATTAATTAATTTATTTATTGTTCAATAATTTTGAGGCTAATTATGGGATAAAATATGTATATAATCTAATTAATTACACCAATAAATACGTAATTGTAATCGTACATTACCAAGGTGTTCATTTGATTAAAAAATATAGGACACTTGAAAATTAGAGAGATGTTCAATCGAATGACCGAAACTCGAAAGCTCTTAATCCAAATTATTATCAATGATCTCGCCGGATAAAAGGACTTTAATAATAATTGAATAAGAAGTGAATTGCGTGAGATGAGAATAAATTTCGCAAATCAATAATAATTATTTTCAAGAATTTCAGGCGAGAGGACAGCAAAGGGTATCTGTTGGTAAGTGTCCCTTCGACTTGTACACACATTCGAAATAGGTTAATTTGCGAATTTGATCGTCTGTTGAAAATTCGCGAAATTTATTATTTGGCATCTGGATAAGAGGAAGGAAGATCTCACGTAACCCAAGTTCGTCATTCCATTCACTTTCCGTTTAACGCTTCTGCATAAATAGGAAGAGAAGGATGCCCGAGTTCATACGGCCCTTACCGGCAACTTATGAGTTACTTTCTTGCGAGTGCGAGAGAAAGGAAAGATACCAGAGAAACTTGTAATTCAAGCACTCGAACCTCCAAAGAACTCGAAACTCCTCCGGATGGATCTATTCTCCTCTTGCTTCCACACGAACCTTAAAGCCATATTTATGTTGAGTTCGCGGAGCAAAGGTGGAGAAAACTGACGGGAAGGTAAGGGATGAAAACAGTTAAATAGTTCGGGGAGGATCTGGGAATGGCACCATCTTCAAGAATTAGTGATGTATCGCCAAGTTTTTGCTCTCAAAATCGACTGCTACTCACTCGACCAAGACGTCAAACTAATGGAAATATTTGGACGGCTTACTTAAAGTTGCAAGAAAAACTTGAATATTTTTTGGAGAGTTTAAATCAGAATCGTCATTTATTTAATTCAATTCAACTAATAAGGATCATTTAATTAATTACAACGGCCAGTTAAAATTAATTAAAATAAATTAATTAAAATTGTTTGTTTTTATGTGGGCTTTTTGAATTTTTTTAAGACTGCTTGATGAGAATTTGCATATAAATAATTTATCATTACCATTTTAAGAAGCCGCTGAATTTTAATAATTAGACTGATCATTGGAACAAACTGCCCCTGTTATTACAGACAATTAAAAAGTAGTAAAAGGAAAAAGTATACGAATCAAAAGAAAATATTTTAATTGCTCGAATGTTAAATTATGAGGTTAATTTTTTTTTTTGTCCATGAATACTAAAAAAAATTACAAAATTTCATCGATAATTTAAAATTTTAAGTAAAGTATTTAAAGAAGTTCGCTTGAATAAATTGCCAGAGTTTTTTGCTTAAATCGATTCCAGCACTGTACAGTCACTATACTCCTGGAGAAGAGAATAATTGAGAGAAGCAAGAGTACGAAAGAGAATATCCAGGAATTAAGGCAAGAAAAGCACGGAGAGAAAACAGGATAGTAGGCGGAGGTAGGCGGAGGTAGGCGGAGGTAGGCGGAGGTAGGCAGAAGCCCGCAGACAGGCCTGAGCCGCTCCAAACTTCAAACTTAAGAACTTGAAGCTTCTCTTTCGGTCCACACTTCCTCTTTCGGAGTCCTTCTAGAGAAGGTGTTAAATAATACAGGCTTAAAATTCATTCCATGTTGTACCTTCCATTTTCTGCGTCTCTCTCTCTCTCTCTCTCTCTCTCTCTCTCTCTCTCTCTCTCTCTCTCTCTATCTATCTATCTATCTATCTTTCTTTCTCACACCCCCGCGCTCATACACTTGGAGCTTTGCATACTGTATACATTTATTCAAGCAATAATGGCTGAACTCTACAATCATGACAAATGGTTCGTGTTGGTTACACGTTCATTATTAAAAACAGCAGCTTCTGAATACGTTTTAAAACCATTAAAATTAGATTTACAGTAATACTCTTCTTTTACATACTTTCTGTCAAAAAAATTTATTTGAGTTTAAAATAAAGCTGTTTGGTTAGTGATTGTTAATGTATAAATGTTATTTTCAATTATAAACATGAATAACGAAGCTTTTACTCATGAAAAGCATTTCTATTAAAATTTATAATTTATTGTATTAACTTAAAATTTTTATCGATTATACGTGGGGCATGACTGTTATAAACAAATTTTTTAAAATAATTATTATTGCAATTTATTTTAATTAAATATAAATTATTAAACAAATTAAATTTATCCAATAAGAAAAATGGATGCAAATATAAAATATAATTATTTTTTTAAGTTTTGAAAGAAACAAAATTTAATTTGTAAATTTAAATATATTCCTTATTTTTATAGTTATGATTGTATTAAAGATAAATAGGTTTCTGTTGAAGCCAGTAGCTTTTCATTCAGCACAGAATATTCGCAAATAGTTTTCATTTGCAAAAAAGGGGATGCTTTGTGTACTCGAATGTAATCAATGCAAATGCATAACCTTGAGCACTTATCGAAACAGAAGTCATCCAACTGTATTTTCAGGTGTGGCTCTGCTCAGTTATGGTCTGAAGATAATTTAGGGTAGAAGAAATTTCGAGAACGGATTGCTCCGATCTCGCGTAAATCAAATCAAGGAGCGTGTCTTCTGGCAATCATAGATAAAAGTGGAAATAAGTCATAGATTTAGCGGACGGAGTGAGACTCCTTAATTACCTAGTGGTACGTTGGCGCAAGAAGCGCTCGAGACGAGGGCCAAAGGCCAAAGTCCAAAAAGCCGAAGGCGAAAGGCCAAAGGGTTCTTTCTCAGTGGGCTTGAACGGATGATAAAGCGTGGGTGGTGGATGATAATACCGCAGAGTTGTTGCAGAGCACCACTGGCCATCCGTCATTTTTATCTCGCGGTTAATTATACTGATTATACGCGCGCCTCTTCATTAATTATTTTAACAAATGGTCCTTCTCTTGCTTTTCTTTACCCCCCCCCCTCTTATTTTTCCCTTCGATTCTGCGATACGCCGAGTTTTTGTCTCTCTACTTAAACCGCATCGTTTTTTATTTTTTTATTTGGCTCTGTGGCTGGCTCCATGAACATTAATTCTAAGAATACTGAGGTTACTTTCTTATTTTTCTAATATTTTGTAATTTTTTAGGATGATGTATGATGTTTGAGCAAAAAAGTGTTATTTAAGTGAAATATCTCTTAAATAACTAAAAAAAGTCATCAACGGTTGACAAATCATTAAGTTAAGTTAACAAATCATAAGTAATATATGTATTAAATAAAGATAAGAGACAACTATAAAAATTTACAAATAAACTTTGCTAAATTGATGTTAACATAAATTATTGAGAAATTTTAATAAGATTTGGTGGCATATCAATGCAGGAGCAGTTTATGATAGAACACAAAACACAATTATCAAAGTTCTTAAAAATCAATTTATTTTCTAAATCGCATCATTGAATTATTTAATTTTAATTAATTTGATGTTGCAAAAGTATTAAGGATTTTTTAATATAATTAACTTTTGATAAATTGTTAGTGTAATTTTAATTTGATTTAAATTTCATAGGTAACTGTCACTACTTAAATTTATGTATAATCTTATTAAATAATTTACATTGAAAATTTAATTATTAATTCAACTCATACTGTTATTTAAATATCTTGTTATTTATTTATTTATTTTGATTAAATTTGTCTTTTTATTCATATGATATTAATTATTAAATTTATGCAAGTCTTAAGTTTGTTGAATCTTATTTATAAAATTTCTAGTATAATCCCTGGTATAAAGTTATAAATTGCTAATCTATAAAGTAGAGTTGAAATATTTTTTTTAATCAGAGTCTAGCCCAATTATTTTTGGACTTTATATCGAAATAAATAATTGAAAGTGGTTGTAATTTTTACAACCTAAACACCATCGAAAATTTATATCTGAATTTTTGTTTTTTCGATTCATTTCGATTAAGATGCACATTTTCTTCAAGTAAATAGAAAAAAATTGCGCTCATCAATAAAGTTCCTCCCTAACCATTGTTGATCGTCATTTACCACAGATTTTAATTGAGTTAATTCATGGAAAACTTTGTCTCTTTTGGTGGTTAAAAAAATCGTCGAAAAAGAAGCTGTGATGAAGTCATCATTCGCTAAAACCGTTTGCTTCCAAATAGCTACTTTTCAACTTACCAAAGCTTTAGTGATGAGATGAGAAGGCAATTTTAGCAAATCCTAAAAAGCCTTTCTACATTGCTAATGGAAATAATTCTGTATAAAATTGATAGTATTTATACCCAATAAAATGATTATATGCCATCTCCAGTATTTGTTGCACTACTTGTAGTATAAATTTACTATTTAATTATTGTTATTAAATAATTTTTAATTGAATTACATTTTATGAAATGAAAATACTTTTATGAATTATTAGTGTTGGTTATTATATTACAATACTGTAATTATAAACTTATATTTATTCGTAATTACAAATATATTTTCATGGATATTATTTGCTGTTAAATAATTATTTTCGAATTACAATGTTGATTTTTCTTTACTTTTCCTAGGAAAATCCAATAATTTTAATTTACTTAAATAAAATTAGTAATTAAGATACAATAAATTAGTGAAATGTAATCGTTTTGATACAACGAAACGCTCTTAATTAAAAAAAAAATTAATTCAGTGGTTGAGTTATTATAAATTACTAAAAATATAATGCGTCATTTATTTGTACTAATATAAAATTTAATACTTAAACGAATTTAATAAACTAACTCTCTATACAAATTATTCTATATTATAGCATATTATTCTCCAGTAAATTATTTGTAATTTCACTCTTAAATAGTTTAATTGTATAAAATTGTTAATTGCAGTATTAAACAATTGTTTTTAATATTTTGATACTCCAAGATTTCATTCGAAAAAGAGGAATTTAATTTACCAGAATAGTTACGTTTACGAAGAAAGTTACAAAAATACAAATCAACCGTTTTTTTGCAAATGCCACTTAGGTTGTCGAAGTAAAATGACCCAATCCTCTTGACCAGTTGGCTGTACATTGAAATCCAACACCTTGTGCACAGTTTCATGAGTCTGAATACCGAACCTGAACGTTTCGTCTCTCAGATTTCGCATCGAATCACGTGTCATTCATTCGATCATTAATCCACGATCCACACGTGAGCCTGGGGACTTGGGCGAAGGGTGGGTAAAACACCCCGGCCATAGCCTTTCACCCCAAAAAACTATCGCCGAGTCTCGTCGGGATCGATTACAATATCCGGGGGCGTAATACGTGAAAGGTGATTATGCCGAAGGTTACCGAGTTCACGTGCAGTCTGTTTTTCTCTGATTCATGGGTACTGAAATGTTTATGAAGGCAATGTCAACGGAAAAGCATTTGTCTTGTGGTGGACGATAATTTGAACTTCATCAGCGGTTTAAAGAATCGCACTCTAACGTGGAATTCGTCAATTGGGATCGCGTTCAATTTATTTAATTTACTTCATAGTTAGTGTTGGATTTCAATCGAGACTTTGATGTGATACTTGAACAAATATAAGGAATCATTGTCTTTCGAGTTTTACATTTCAGTGTATAATTAATTTTAAACAATTTCGAGCGTCATGTTAAGAGTAATAACATCTTTTTTTTTGTATAAATTCATATTAGATTAAAATTAGTTATTGTTATTTATATTCAGTTTATTTTTATAATCTACAGAGTAAACAATGAATATCTAACATTTAAACCCTTCTCATTTTTATCATTAATTAAATTAATTAATTGTAATTATATTAAATATGATTACAGAATGTGATTTTATTAATAATTAACTGTTTTCTTTAATATCAATGTTTGGATGATATGTTTGGATCTATATATTACTATTCTTTAGCAAGATGCATAAGAAATATTTATTTATACAACAAAAAGTACTTTTTTCATTGTAAAAAATTTATTTTTTAAAACTCTTATACACATTGTATATATTTAGTAGATTGTAACTCAAAGATGATAATTTTTAAACTTTAATATGATGATATTTGTGTTCTATCTTATCCTCATCAATTGTGAAACAGTACTCCCTCAATGAAAATTAAAATTACATTTTAGCATTTTTCATCCTTTATTATTGTTTGTTCTATTAACTTAAACTACCCTAAAAATACATGTAATATATTCTATATTGTTCAATCTTACCTCGAATTCGTATCACTTACGCAAAGCCATTACAATACATTTAGTCATATACGCACACCTTAACTTAACTTTCGGCCTGATCCATGTGTACAGGGTTGTAGAGCAGAAAGGGGGAAAAGGGCGTACACAATGCACCCCTAATGAGTGTATCATGGCAAATGAAGCCCAACAGTAAGCTCTAATACACGAAAGTTAGGAAAACGCGATAGTCCCGAGACCCTTTGCAATTGCAGTTATAGTTGTGAGGAAGTATATAAATTTAAGGAGAACTCAAGGGGTACCGTTCGCCTAAAAACAACAATCAATGTTTATTCAAGCCAAGATTTTATAAAATGTTTTGTATTTCTTTAGTTCTCCCTTCATTTGAATTTACCTAGTAATTTCACCATTTGTTATTCAAAAAACAATTTAAACCTATATGATAATAAATGTTAATTAGCTTGAGTATAAAAAAAGTATCGTTACTACATTTATTTAATGAAATTAAACGTAAAAAAAATATTATTTTAATAGTAGAATTAATACATTAAATACAATATAAAATTTAACTTTGTTATAAAAATAAAATTAACAAGAAGATTTTTAGTGTAATAATATCATGTTTTAACCAAATCAAAAAATTAATATTTTATATTATGTTTATTGGGTATTTAATTAGTGTCTGCTGCAATAAAAGTTTATCCTGTTTTCATCATTAAAGTATTTTCAATTAATATTTTTGACCATTATTAATATATATTTAAATACATTATTATAAAAAAATCTATATATTTTGAAATGAATATGAATATTCGTTGTATTTTAACTGATATTCATTGTGCTGAATATTTTATTGGTCTATTTTTAAAATTAATTTCTAATTATATGTATTACTATATTATTTAGATAATTTTTATGTTAATTATAAATTTTTAAAATTTTTATAACTTAGAAAAATTATTATTTGATGATATTTAACAGTTTTCATTAAAAAGTGTTGTAATTAAGATCTTTGTTAAACTTCAACACCAATTCGTGGTGTAATTATAAACTTTGAGTCATGGTCTATGCGTGTTAAATTGTATTTTACTCATCTTTTTCTCTCTTTTTGTATAAATTATCAAAATATTTTCTCCTTTTACTTTTATCTTGCAGTTTATGTCTGAAACTCTAATTTCCCTCTATATTGCAACGTTAATACTTATTTGATGACTGAATAATTCGTTACAGTTAATTCTTTTATTTATTTTTGATTTTCTGATATTTCAATTCTAATAATTATTAAAATTTTTAAAAATATGTTTTATCATACAAAAAAATAATAATTTGTATATACATTGAAACGTATTTTATCGGCGATATTGTATTATATAATAGTTAATTAAATAAATCATTAAATTCACGGATGGAGTATATATTCATGTAGGAGTCTTACCCCCTCCTTATTTGGGTCACTCATATCGTTACACCTGGCTTCAGGTGTGCTCGCTGGGGTAGGGCGATCAAAGATTTTGCGGATCTTCCTGGAAAGGATCCGCGGGAATAGGGGGGCTCGAGAAAGTGGAAGAATATGCAATAAAGGTTAATTAAACGAACTACATAGTTTTAAAATTTACAGGAAGAGCTTGTTTAACAACAATTTATACACATATAATTCACAAGCTGGTTTCGGTTAGATAACAAGAGGTAATTCTTAAAATTACTTATAAAGTGCACTAAATAATGTCACAAAATTCAGATGCATTTACTTCTAAGCTGGCTCGAGCTCTCGAGTGTCGTTGAGTTCGCGACCCACGTATCCTGGGTGCTAATCTCGTAGAGGATTCCTGGGTTGGATGACCTTTTCTGGATAATTCGAAATGTGCTATCGCGACCACTCGCACCTGAGAATACTAATAGAGATGATATATGATCTCAGGGCGCAAATTCATAGGAGCTGTTCAGAACTATTGAACGAAAAAGTAAAAGAGCAAAAGGGGCAGTTTGAACTGCATTTAGTCCATCTAACGTGATACGCGTTCAAATCCATATATACATCTATATACACGTATATATCTTAAGTTTGAACACTTAGCTTTAAAATTGAGTAAAACGAAAAATAAATTCTTAATTGTGAGCAACAGTTTTTTCTTCTTCTAGTATTACATACATAATTAAAAATGTACAATATAATAAGTTTCTTTCTAGTTTTAGAAAATCGAAAAAATTTATTCAATTTGCAAAATAATATAGCATTTAATATATGTGATGAATCTTACTAAAGCCTAATTTTGTAATCCTCATCCCTTTTCACCGACGCAGATTTATAAACCCAACAATTTTCATTAATTACATGCAAATTCCCTGTTACAAGACGAAGCTTAAGTAGGGGATTTCGCATAATATGCTTCTAAGCGAATCATCAAAATACGAAAATATAATAACACGAGCATCTAGAAGGAACCTCTACATTTTCATAAATGTTACACTTTTAAAGAATAAAAAAAATGAGAAGAATTTGATTAATAGAATTTGTAAAAATAAAATTTAACTGTATTCATATTTACTTGGAATTTATCAAAAAATAGCAAACCAATATATACTTGTATAATGTCGGGTTTTAATTGTATTTTAGAAATTCATAAAAAAGGTATGAAATGTAGAATAAATTATGAAACTATTGAGTTTTCCAATCATTACATAAAAAAAAAAAAATAGATTAAATTGATTAATGCATTCATTTATTTGCTCACAGTTTAATATTTAACAATGAAAAAAGTTAAGTTAATTTTCTGTTTAAATACTTTACTGAAATAAAATCCAGTTAATAAGACGATTTATTATAATATTAGCAACATTCTATAATTGATATTCTATCGGTCATTACTAACATGAACACGCGCATTGCTTTTTATTCATTTATCCACGTGAACATTGATTTCACGATTCCAGACGATATAATATACGCATTAGCATTATAATATTATTGTCATTCATTGACTTAGTGGGCGAAAATTGCGCTCCATTCAAAGTTTATCGTGTAATAGTCACTCGATCTTTTTTCTCGTAATACACACTTCACTTGAGTGCATTTGCATCGTGATAAAATTGTTAATGGTGGATTATATAGGACTAGCCCTTTTTTTTGGGGGGGGGGAGAGAAACGTCAACATATAAACAGGGTTTAATCTAAAAATTATGCGAAATTGGAACTTTGAACTTCTTTTTTCATTAGTGAATGAATTACAAATTAAAAGAAGTATTTTTCTAACGATCTTAATTGACGTAATAATTTAGCTCATCAATTAGAATTAAATATCCTTTCTTATTTTTAATTATAGATTTATTTCATTGATGATTTTTTGTAAAATTAATATCGTTAAAATAATTAAATAGTAAAATTATATTTCATTAATACTACAAACTCTATAAAATTATGACAAATATTTTTCTAAAGAAACTATTGTGATGGTTGGAAAATATTGATATTTTTATTTATATTTTAAATTTATATCATTTAAAAATAATCAAGTATTTAATCAAGTTAAATATTATTGAGCTACGCTAATTTTTATTAGATCGCTACATCAAATTAGAAGACCATAAATATTAAGTAGATGAGATTAAGCTTAATTAAAAATAAAAAAGTAAATTTATTCTACTTTGTATTTAAATAATATTTTATCGATAATATTTATTTTAGTCTACTACAAAAAAATAATTTACGCAAAATTAAACGAGTAGTTGAGGAAATAAAACCTATCGAATAAAGGAGTGAGCACATTAATTTTTAGCATGTACATCCTCAATTCAGTCATGGTCTCATTTACAATTCCCCGTCGTTGTGTTTCTTACGGGCTCGGCTTCCTAGGGGGAAGTACGAGGGTCGACCTAAGTTTTTCTGATTGCCTGGGAATTCAGACAGCTGTCTCAATCTTTTCGCGCTAATGAGTTCGAGCCCTTTCACTGTAGCTTATCGTACCGTTAATGCGTCAGTATTTTATGGTTAAGCTCATGTGTAAAACACCGTACGAGTTGCTGAAATTCAGATCCATAAATTTATCAAGCTGGATTGCTGCTTCGATATGAACTTTTTTGGTTTGAGTTCTTAAACATATTACACTTTGAGTAGATTTTTAAAAGTTTAGCACTTTTTATTTCGTACAAAAATATAATCTATTTAATGCAGTTATTTAAACACTTTTTTACTTTAAATTTAAAATAAGAAAAAACATTGCAGAGCCAAAAGAAGGTAGAAATATGAGGTTACGATTAATAATACTCAATGTCTTAAAATAAGAAGCAAGATATTTTTTGAATTTATCAGGGTATCATTCGACAAATGTCTACTTTCATCTTGTATTTTTCTCTAATAAATTATTATTTATTAATTCACATTATAAATCTCTTTCTATAGTTATTTTTCCATTTATATTTTACTCCTAATTCTATCTTTATTTTTTTTTTTAAATTTTTTATATTTTCTAGTTTTTTTTTATAAATAATTTTCAGTTCTCTTGTTTTATATAAAATAAGTACGAGAAAAGTGGTTATTGATAAAGTCGATTGATACTTGTGCGAGTCGGAACAAGTGTGAAAATTTATACATCTTTCCTACAGTTCTACCTATTTTCTGAATTTTTCAAGAATTTAATACTCTTATTGTAAATAACGAAATTAAAAATGAATAGTTAGTATTTTAAGAGAAATAATTTTAAAAATTGTGCATATGAAAGCCGGATTCGAGTTTAAAATTATTGTTTTAAAATTGGTAATAATAATGATAATGTTAATGATGACAATTATAATAATAATTAATATATTTATAATAATTTATGGTTATAATCGTACGCTATGTTCAAATCATAATATTAAAATATTATAAGATTGTATATTTTATAGTATCTTCTATGAAAATTAATAGGTCATTGGTGTGCTTATAAGAGCATTATCGTGCTTCTTCAGGTAATCGGTAATAAATTTTTTGGAATGATTTTCGGATTTTTGTGCTTGCGTATATACTACGAAAAATAATTTGTTTATACCTTTTAATATAATTATTTGAATTTTTTATATTGTATATTAATAAGACGATATTCATTAGACTGGATAATTGTAATTTTATTTTATTAAACATATTTCGTCATATGGAAAAAGTCATGGATCCACAAGCTGTACCATTAGCACTCGTACCGATCATTTAACCTTCGGATAATTTTATAAATTTACTACTTTTAGCTTTTTGTGACTATGAAGTAAACAAAATAAATAGTGTAAATAATGTGCCACGCGTGTGACAAAGGTAAAAAGGATCAGATAAATTCAAATAATCTAGTGGTGTTTCTTCGCGAGTGGTTACTAGATTGTAAAGATGCAAAAAATGTGCAGCTTAAGAGTGAGAATACCTCATAATTGATCATAAACACTTGAATAAAGTAGGTTTTACTTATGGCGGAAAAGCGTAATCGCCCCTCTATTTGTGTTAGGCGAGGGTACCCAACGAAAGGAATAGCGACTACCGATCAAAAGGCATCCATCAAGCTTAGGAAAATTGATGCTACGAGGATTGACTACATTAGCATACCGATTATTGGCATCAGTAATCGCGCAGCTTCCTCTATGAGGAACCTCAGAATGACACGAATACATTTATAACGGTTGAGCTTTATAGGTAGGAACTTGCGATATAATTCGCACGTTCCCCTATCAAAATGTGCAAAATGATTACCTTTGTTATTTTTTTTTATGCTTTCTCATTCATCTTTCAGAGAGCTCATACATGGGATGAGTCTATAATTTAAAAAATTTTTTATAATATCAATTAATTTTATTTGTCTGTCTGGGAAAAAATACTCCAAATATTAAAAATGTTACAATTTTAACGAAAATAATATTGGTAAAATAGTTTTACGCTTGGACAAAATAAAATTTTAGTACTAATTTTATTTTTAATCTAAAAATTAAAAATTGAATCATTACCATGCTATTTATAAAAAAAGATCCGAAAGAGGTGACACATTCAAATATATTTGTCAATTTTTTAGAGATTTTCTTGTGTTGTATTCAGTTTATATTAGATTATTGTCTACCCTTTTTTTTTTATAAATAATTGAAGTTGTGAAAACGCAACTATTCACATCAAATGAATAATTGAGTTCCTCTTGGTGAAATGGATGATTCTCAAACATCTCCATAAAATTGGGCTTGCAATATTGGGAAAAGACCTTTTTCAATAATAAAATAGTCGCAAACTCCGACGTTATTTCCCGAAGTTTGCTGATATTAATTAAGCCAAGATAAACACTCACGTGTTGGTAATGGAGTAGCAAAGGTGAAGGCACACGGGAGTGTGGTTTGCGGTACCTCCACCCCCCCCCTCCATTTCGCCGATGTCGCGTGCACGAGGGAGGGGGGGGGCACAAGGCGAGTGCGTAGCAGAGGATGCCGAGGACGAGAACGAGGATGAAGCCGAGGGGTCCGTGCATTTGCATATTGTAAGTGGTACAGGGGCTCCGAGACGATATCATCGTCACCGATTGTTCGCTTATTTTATGTGTGTGCCGGCACTTTTTTCACGTGGCATTTGCCGATATCGACGATTAAAGTTGTCCCCAGATGACCGATAACGTAATCGCTGTGGTCGGCTGCAGGTTACCCTGGGAATTAGTTAAATTACTCCGCGTGAACTAATGCTCGATCGAGGTGATATGCTTAATGTTGTGTTTGATGAAGAAATTATAATAAACGTGGAGGTGTTGCAACTATTTTGGTACTCCAAGAACTGAGCGTAGTCATTACAATATATAACTTTCAATAATAAAATGCTTATATAGCCAACCATTATTTTAATATGACGAATGAATTTATAATTGACGCTCATCAATTTATATATTATAATTTTGATAGAAATATAAAAACTGTAAAAATATTTTAAATAAATATCTGTAATAGAAAATATTCGTGAATATTAATTTATTTATATTAGTATTGACATGTATAAATTTATTAATTATTTCACAAATTTTATCTTTTATATATTACAGCTATTTATATCAATAAAAGTATTTTAAGTATTTTTAATAAACCTTTTTAAAATATAAATGATTGAAATTTTTAAATAATTATAGATTTATTGGACAACTATTTAAATTCAACAATTTCAATATATTTTAAAAAGACTAAAATATTACTGTTAATAAATTATATTATTAATTATTATTCTATTTATAAGGATATGGTATTTAATATGAAAAAATATCTGGAAATATATTTAAATGTATAAAATAATATATAAATTATCATGTACCTAATATATTTTATTTTAAGAATATTTTTTCGAAAACATTTGTAATTTATTAAAATATAGAATTTCAAAAATTGATTTATAAATAGAAAATTGAATTGTGAATACTGAAAGCGATTGAAAATGTCGATTTTATATTTGTCATAATATATTTGAGTCATTAACCAAGTCAAACTATATTAAGAATTAAAAATACCTTAGATTTAAGAATGTTTTAGTATTGTTTCAAATTCAGGATTTTTTGATATTTAGATTTTTCTATTAATAATCTTATAGTCAATATCAAGTCAAAGTCATGTTTTTCAAACATAAGTTACCAATGTAACTATAGATAAAGCAAATAAGGAGAGTTGAGAAATTGGAGGATCCAAGTTTGAAAAGGAGGACTTGCCTCACCTCACAGTGATCGTCGAGGTTTAAAGGCATCCGGAGTCGCGGAGGATGAGGTGCATAGATACCGCGAATACTTGAATACTTTCGATCGGATAAGAAGCCCTTGGGTATCCGGAGTACCGGAGCCCCGGAGACGGTCCACCGGGCGAGAAGAGAGGCAAGGAGCACCTCTGTCAATATCCGGGCCCGGAGCCTCATTGGCTCCTGATCGTCTGCCGCGATGAAGAGCCTTCTCCACGGATCGTTAAGGCATGCGGGGGTGGGGCCCAAGAAGGGGTGCTTGCTTACCGGGCGAGCTTAATTAATAAGGACACGCGATATCTCGAACCCCAGCCCGGGGCTGCTAAGACGCACGCGTGTACACCCTTTCGCTCGGCTTAACGGAGCCTGACGAGGGCGAAAGCCATTGCGGCCTCGGGGGAGTCCTTTGTTGTCGCGAGGGTCAGAGGGCGCGCGGGGAGGGGTGGAGGGAGGGGGGTGGAAGACGACGGCCGAGCTACCACTTTAACCCGCCTTAAGGGCTTGCGTCGGTGCGCGTCACCCCGGGATTCTCGAGAACTTCATCTGTCTTTATCGTCGTCGCAATCTCTGTCCCTGCATTTTGCGGATCTCGCGGAGGTACCCCCTCCCTCCCTCCCTCTTTGCCTTTGCCACCCAACCTCCGAGATGCCGACGGTATTTGTAAATCACGGGCGGGGCTGGGAGCGAGGACTTTTCCTGCGACAGATTGGGGTCAGGAATGCGTCTCCTGCACAAGTTTTGACTGGACTTTAAAACTTTCAGCTCGTTAATAGCTTCCGGCCTCGTTTACCAAGCTTTTTTTAAGTATTAGCTCTCGTAAAATTAATATTGACCTTTTTCCTTTTTACTGCTTTTATAATATTTATACGCGACATCTTTTTTAAGTATTTAAAAAAAAAAAACGAGAGACAGTTTCTACGATATTTTATGGTATCTATTGGGCATCGCTAACTCAAGTTTTCAATTCGATTGCATATCTTTCCTTTGATGATACCTGATACTTCGACATAAATATATATATATATATATATATATATATATAATTAAGAATCATTAGATATTAAACTAGACATGAATAATATATTTGATATATTAATTTTTTTTAATTTGATTTTTTTTTAACCTATCTAATGTCGTCATTCAAATGAAATTGATAAGAATGTAAATGATGAATTATAAAAAATTAAAGTTGTAGTGTATTTGCAAAATTTTTAATAAAAAACTTATTGAGGGAATATTAATATTATATACGATTTATTTTTACATTACAGGTATCAGATAATATCTCTATTGAAAAATATAGTTCTGATTTCATAGTAATATTTTCAATTATCTGAATTCAATAAGTTTTATTTTAGTACAATAAAAATAGGTAATATTTAAACAATAATTGAACATTTATTTAATAATATAATTTAACAATATTAATCTCCTTTTGAAAGGAAGTATTAAAAAAATGAAAATGTTAAACATTCAATTTTGTTGTTTAAATCGTACCTGTGGCTGAAGATGAGTCACCTGTCGTTTGATGTGTGCCAAAGTGGCTGTCGGGGGTGGGTGAAGTGCCATATTTGCGAAAACCAATCGTTCTTCGTAATCGTATTCGCACAGAATTTTATTTTCGCACAAATAAAATCGGTCTCCCACGCAAAATCTGAAACAATAATAAAGACGCGTATTTGCTTAATGGTTTGATTAAAATATTTATATGTACAGAGATTCGAGCTGATACACCACTTTTTTTCGTATCTTTTCATAATCTTTCATATTATATCATATTATATTGTGAAAAAATTATAAAATATAAAGGTATGTATTCTTGAACTTCTATTAGACAATACAAGTTTAAATTTTACTATTTACTTTATAACCATAAATCTCTCTCATACAAAGATACTTTTGATTTATTTATGAATACTACAGAAGTATAGAAATTCTAGACCACATTTAAGTATTACAAGCATTGTTAATACCAAAAAATGTCTATATAGAATTTGCATAAAAATCTTTTTATTTAACAGTTTTAAAGCGAAATTTTGGTAATTTAATAAAATATAATACTGAAAATAATTAATAATATTCATTTTAACATATGTTCAAAAAAGACTAAAAGTGCATATATAGTAAATAATATTTTTGCATTGAAATATTAGTAACATTATCTGAGGTTTGTAAATATATTACGTGTACGAGTTGCTGCATTTTAAAGGAATAAGGTGATAGGAGCAAAATAAATAAATAACACAAATATATGTTTAGTCTTTACGCAGTCTTTACGAAAAGTGCTCAAGAGGTAGTAAAGCGTGCTAATTCTCTTTAAGGTCGCTTTCCGCTCTGCTCTGCTGCCACCAGCAGGGAAATTGCGAGAAAATAAAAACAAGGTACATCACCCCCTTTCTTCCTGTTGCTCTCTACTTGGAAAATCTTCGAGGTTCTTTAGATGCAAATTCCCCTACTCGATTTGCCACTCATTCTCCCTCCCATTTCTCGGTGTTTGCGATGAAGTGAATTCCACTACTTTCTAGAGAATATTGACATCCGCTTGTTTTCGAGCTTAATGAACCTGCTATAATTTTACGGTTTAATTAGGGATTATTGCCGCTTTCTCCGCCATTCACTTGTTTGAATTGAAGATGGTGCTTTCCCCCTGATTGGAATTATTGAGAATTGCTTGTATTTCCTATTTCCTCCACTTTTTGACATCTCCATTGTGGTAAAACCAATTACATTGTAAAATTATACTTATAGTGCTGTTTAAATTGCTGAGAATAGATGGAATTTCATTTAGAATCATGATAATCTCTCGAAATTACGAAAAAATGCATAATAAAATTTTTTAAGCGCTGTGCTAACTTTGAAATTAGATCCTAAACATTTTTGTACGTGATAAAAAAAGTCGTGTAAATATTTTTTGAGGACTTATCATAAGCAACTAATTAAATTATATTTTTGGCTTTATTTTCCATAAATTATCTTTTAAGATTATTGAATATAATGAGCACTGAACATTTTATATTTATAAAATCACGTAGGATGAGTATTTGGCAAATGTTGATTTTATTCAAGGTAATTCTTGTCTACTATTTATTATTACTTTATCAAAATCGAGATGCACCATTAAATTATTTACCCTTTAATTACACGAATACGTTATCAGAAAAAAAGAAGAAAAAAAGTTACCAGTACAGGATTTATTTTAAACATCGAAATGAGCAACTTCTGCGCTTCGATACATAAAATCGCGCGTAAAAAATTTTCACTATCAAATGAACGAGGCTAGTTTCCAAGCATCCGTATTTTAAAACTGGAAACCAAACAATGAGAATGAGAATACGCGTACTGGATATCGGGCTCAGTTTTTATACCCGATACTGGAACGTAAATCAAGGTGTAAATATTTGAGAGGAATGCGAGAAGAAAGGAAACTATCTCCCACTTGTTCGAGGCAAGTTTGGTAATCCGGGAGCATCGCCCGGACCGAAGTCTCGTGCACCCTTCTTTATTTTATTCTTTATTACACCGGGTGCTCGGGGCATTATTCAGAGGACTACATGTCGAATCAAGGTTGTATTTTCAAAATTGTGAAGCGGCTCGGCGCCTCGGCGAAGGCGCGTGGCTCCGACTCGTACGTGCCAGGATTACGATATTCCGGTCGGGGTCGGGAGCTCGCGACGCGCTTTTTACGCCCGGCATCCGCCAACTGTCGTCGACCCTTCGCGGAGCCCCTTAAAATCTAAGATCTTGCATATTCGAATTTTATTGCTGATTTAAAAGCCAATCTTTCCGGTATGCCAGCACTCGCTCATCTCCGGTATAAAATTTTACGGTAAAAACGGTTATAACGGGAGCCGTACCGGGGGATCCTACAAAACATTGTAATCCCCGCAATCATTCCGCCTCCAACTGTTCTCCAGGTTAACTCTGTATTTATTGGACTAATTGTCGCCTAAAGACCGAACAGAGTCTCGAGATAAGATCACTTTGAATATTAGACGTCGACATCTGTCGGGAAACTCGAAGTGTAGCTGCAGAACGTACTGTTTTAAACGATCACCATTAATGTCATTTCAACTCGAATCTGCTCTCACTTTAAGCGACAAAATATATATTTAATGCAGTTTACTCTGTGCTAAAGCTTACGATTTAGATTTTTTCATAATCAAATCAAATTTAACACAAGTCTTCACGACCTACAGCTATTAAGAGCTATTACTTGTACAATATCTAATGAAAGTTTCTTTTTTATTTTTTATAGGTCTTAGAAGCATTATATTGTAAAACTTATTTAAATCAACATGAAGCATTAATTTTGTGATATATTCTACTGTTTGGAAATTAAAATAGTAATTTGCTCAGCGAATGCAAAAATTTCACCTACGCATCAATAAAATTTGTAAATTATAACTCAATGAATGATAGCTTCGTTACTGCGACATTTTCTGAACAGAATGGTAAATTTAAAAAAATTCCAGACATGCTCTGGAAACATCAGTCTCGTACCTTTTTTCTAACGAAGCATCTCAAAAATGATAGGCGTGTCCGAGCGATTTATCTTGAAAATTACTTTTTAAAAAGCTCAGGTTTTATTCGATATAAGCTTCGTTCCTTACGTACAAGACATCATTGAGCAATATGAATATTTTGTAACTTTTATTCGGATATCACGAGTCAGAATATTTTGATATTTTTTATACAATGAACATGCTAAAAAAAGATTTAATATAATTATATAAACATGTATAATTGGAACATTTCTGATCACACAGGTTTTATAAAAAGTATATATTTGTGCAGATCATGTTTAATATGTGTTTAATTTTTTGATTAATTTTTTCTCAATGTAAGTAATTATTTTCATTTTAAGAAAAAGTGTTCAAGCTTAAACATAAATACAATATAGCTGTTCAGGTTTTTATACAGGCGCTTACGGTTGTTAATATTATTGGTCATTATCGATACCCGATAAGAGCGATAGAACTGTTTCTAGCAAATTACATTTTATTAAATAACTTACAAAAAAATATTTTTTTTATGAGGATTACATAACTAATGGATTAATTTGTTTTATATAAATTACAAATAACTCGAATTTACGTATTTATATTTATTTATAGGAAACCAATAATCGATAGATCAACAGCTTGTTTTAAATAATTTTATAATTAAAATTTCTTAAAATATGCTACATAAATTTTATTCAATCCTTAAATGAAATATTGAAATTTTTTGATAAATAATCAAACACTGTTCCAAGTGTGAAATTCAAAAGAAGAGGGTAACGTGCACTCATAAAAAATTATGAAATATCTGTTTTTCTCTGTAAAAGAGTGATGAGATGTTGTCGATTCAAAGAATTTATTACTCATGTATTAATGTATTAAAATTATTATTCACTAACTCTTTTATAAAGTTCTCATTTGACCGAAGGATGGCGCAGTGCACAAGTTTGGATTCTCGGTGCTAAACTATTCATTGCTGATCGAGATGCAAGTTGTTGTTTCGTCGTACACTTATTTATCAAGAGATTCCTTTGCAGAGACCCCAGAAGCTCCTTGGTATTAGAATAGAAGACACCCCTAAACCTCACACACCAATTGCCTCCCGCATGTACATTTCTATTTATTGACACTTCATGAAATATTTATCCTGCGCCAGGATATTACACGGGGGAGGAGCAAGCGAAAAGCGAAAGAACGCGAGTTCCTCGGAGGAGGAGGAGGAGGAGGAGGAGGAGGAGGAAAAGTGGGTAGGGGGGTTGCCACCCCCAGCCCCTGTGTATCGCGCTCCTCGTATAAAACTCGGTTCCTGAATAATAAAAGTATATTCGGCGGTGAATCCCGCGGAAAGGAAAATCCAGGGGCATTCGGTATTCAGCGGACGGCGGCCGTGTCCCGCTTTGGAATCCAGTTTGGATTTCTCTCTCCTAAGCTTTTATTCCTTCGACTACACTCCTCCGTGTTTTTACGCTCGGGGATTTTTGCAGAGTGGTTTATTCCGGCGCTTATGCTAATGCAGACGTGATTTTTTTTCAGCACCTCGGCACCTGCGCGAGGTACTAAACATTTACGGGCAAACTCCGACCGACAGACACGCGTGCACTCGCCTCCACACCACATCCGTTTTCCGGCGGATCGGGAGCTCGGGGGATCAGCCACAGGAACAATGGAGAATCCGCTCTCTCCTTCACTTTTTTTCTCGGTCCTACATCGTTCGAGTTATTAATTATTAAATCGTTCTGTGGGGATTGACCGAACCACGAAATCGACTATACTTTCTTTTCTTTTTCTTTTTTTTATTGGGAACATAGTTAAGTGAGCAGCTCTTCAAATACTCAACAATACTGGATAAATTTTACCTTTCAAATGATGGTTTTCATGATTTTCCTATTTATCATCATTTTTTTTTGACGTATCTTTGGTTATGAGACTCAGACGAAAACTCAAAATATGTTGTCTTTAGTATAAAAGTAGCTTTATATGATACATAAATAATTCGATACTCAAATTTCGTAATTTTTCATTTTGAGTAATTAAATTATGTAGTATTAAAATAAAGCACTTTCTGCTAAGAAGCAAAATACAAAAAGCACTTTTCTGACTCAGTGATAATCAATTATAAACATATTTAAGTACCAGTATATATATAATATTGCATAAAAACTCATAATTTTCAGAAAAAATTTTTTACAAAAGATACACAAATCTTGATTCTGAAACTTTATTGCTCAAATATTTTATAATTACATTATATGTCTATTTAAGAATCTCCAATAGAATTAATTGTCATTATTTTTAAAATACAAAAAACGTCACAGTGAATTTTGAAAAAGCTACTCCGTTAAATGCAGTTATTAATAATAATAGTACATTAGTACTTTAAATAACAATGACAAACACCGAAAAAGGTCTAGTAATTGAAATTGTTGTTTTGGAATGTGTACCTAAAATACCGCCGTCGCGCAGTTCGCATAATGCTTTTTACAAAAATAGCTAATAAGTAATTGTCCACCTTTTTTTTAAAAATGCATTTCCCCGTGGCCTGAGGGTTGGTTATTATAATTACATACACAAGAGTCAGATTTTCAGGCCTTTGTGATCATTTTGCGTCGGCAGATGACGGACGATAATGCCCGCAATAATAATAAACAATATGATAGGAGTGGAGGTTTTGCTTCTTCGTTACGCAATTTTATCCATCGGAAAGTAGAATCGCAGAGTACGAAGCTCATAAACACAATCTGCCCCCAGGAGGCGGCATCCATGGGAGCTCGTTATACAACATCAGCGGTCCTTAGCGCCGCTCCTCGCCGTACAAATGCATCGTTGTTGTTGTTATCAGCCTTGGATGTCTCTTCCGCGTCCTTCCACCTACGCCTCACTGCCGCCCCTAAAATCCCAGGGCCATTACGTTCGCGGATGCGGAAAAAGGGCAGGAGCTCGTCCTTTTTCCTCGGCCTCGCTCTTTTATGGCAGTCGATCCATGGGCTCTGCCTCGCCCTCGACCCGAGATCGATATTCCGCTCTTGCATTATTTTTTTCGCCTGTTCCTCGTCGCGGCGACGGTACTTATCGTAGCCAGTTACGAGGGTGCATTGGCTTTTACGGCCGCGGTGCCGCGCGCTTTCAGGAGGACAACCCTAGGGGTTGGGGGTAGGAACGTCGCCTCCGCCACGTTTCCGGTTATGATACTCTATCGCATCGATTCTTTCATTTCGTCATTATTAAATTTTGCCTTTTACGCTCACCTACACTGATTGGTTCTATCTGGAAAATTTGTGAAATCTCGAAACAACCTGTGGACGCTGAGAAACGTGAACCAACATGATTTCTAACCCCCCTGGGACAAGGGAAAAGAAAGAAATACCTATGATTTAGTTTACAGATAAATATTGCATCATTAATTACACAAACTCCAGAGTAATACATTGTCAATGATTTATAATTGCCGCTTTAAAAAATCTCCAATAAATCAAAATAATTATTGTTTATAAATACAACTTCGATATATGTTATAAATTTTACAGCCATTAAAATCTTAGCACTTTTCATACCAATATTTTATATTTTAATTATAATCTAAATATAAACTATAAACAAAATTTTTTATAATTACTTATGAATTATAAGATAATTACTTAAAATATATGTAGAAAGTTCAATATTTATAAGCAAAATATCAAAAAATTTGTTTTGAAAATATTATGAAACTTGTCTTATATTTTTCGCTATTATTATTGTTATTACATTTTGAAAATTATTTCTATACTGTAATAAATTATTATTTTAAATTAATTAAAATCCAAAAAAAAATTTTTTAATAAAATTAATAATAATTCTTATAAATTATTTAAATTAAGAAAATAACTGAAGATCTTCTTTAACTATAAATATTATAAATTTTGGGTATGTACATGAATAAAACCCGTTTTATTTTGTAAATGTTATTAAAATTAATGAAATACTTGTATACATTAATTAAAAACACCTTTTCATTTTCTTTGAAGGTTAAAAATTTATCGAAATTCCTTGATAAGATAGGCTTGCAACTTCAGGTAAAGACAATATATACAAGAACTAATTACTGCCTAACTCGTTGCAGCATATCGCGGTATGTTTGTGGAACTTTAACGTCATCATCGTCGTGCTGCTCTCTCTCTCTCTCTCTCTCTCTCTCTCTCTCTCTCTTTCTCTTTCTCTCTCACTTTCTCTCTTTCTCTCTTTCACACGTACACATTTTCTCTATCTAACTTTCTCTATAATTATCTATACTTCGCGCTTTCTCTTCATTGACTGGGTAAGATTCTCTGTTTAGGCAAATACAAGGGAAACCTCAAACGGTACATCATCTTAACTATGCTCATGTGTGCTTTGAAGCCTCATGTCAATCATTAATTTAAATTAATACTTCTTTCATGGAAAAATAATAAATATTTCAAAGAATGATAATGAAATGCAATTATAACATAAATTTAGATGTAAAAAATTCATTTTCATATAATTGTTTAATACGTAAAATATCAGCAAATGAACCAAATTTTTTTTTTTTTTTTTTTTTTATTTATTTATTTATTTTCGCATCAACTACGTGGTTATTAGCGATATAAGTAATGTACATCTGTATAAATTATAATATTAAAGAACTTGTATCCAAAAACATTTGTTGATCTTATATACTATTATGTGTTTATAATAATTTGCTTATTTTTATTGTATTCAAATATTTTATAACTTCATCTAGTTTTTTGGAAGAATTTAAAGTTATCTTGATATCCTCGTTTAGTTTGAATTTACTTCTTTCTTGATTGTAGTTGAGACACTCGCAAAGAATATGTTTTACCGAGAGAATCTTGTTGCATGTGTTGCAAATTTTTGGATTTTCTTTGTTTATTATATGAGAGTGAGTTAATGCGGAGTGGCCAATTCGTAGTCTGGTGATTATTATTTTAAACCAAATTAATTTTTAAAATATCTTTCGAAAAATGAAAAATAATAAATATTCGTTGAAATAGATTATAATTTTTCGATTAGATTAATCGTTAATTTTTTGAAAATAATGTAATAATGGAAATAATTATATTAAAATAATTAATTATTTAATAACAGAGCTAAAATATAAAAATATAAATATTATACATCAAATTAATAATTTAGTAATAGAAATTATAAAAAGAATTATATAATCAAGATTTATTTATATAAAGTTATTTATATGAATTAGCTTATATGGTTAAGTTGTAATGTATGAAATGTATACCAACATTTTAAATATTAATCAATCCGATTAATAAAAAAAAAAGAAGAAAATGTATTATAATTTTTGTGCATACATCGTATGAAAATAGTAGTGATAATTAAAATGTTCAGACTGCAAGTATCTGATGGATCGGGTTAAATTATCTAATATTCTTGTATGATCTCTTTTGCACTAACGAAGTTGTTTAGATTTTCTGTTGTGCACAAAATTATTTAACACTCTGTTTTTTAAAAACTACTTCTTGTTTAATAATTAGTCCCGAATAATGTATACGAGAGCAGTGATTCCCGGTGAATCCAGTATTTTGTCTGATTTATTGCTGGTGGGAGTAAAAGCTCGCGAGAGAGGTGTGGGTGAGAGGCTGGCCTCGACGGGCCTTTGAATCTGTCACATCTCATGCTCATCTCGACGTCACTCCCGCTCGCAGAAAATTTGCATCGGATCCTGAAGTGCGACAGCGACTATGCAGAGAGTCTCACCCCGTGATGCCGCGTCTAACGCGTTTAGCGGGGACTCGAACCTCTAATCAGATCATCCACTGGGAAGGTAGCGCCCTGGTGGGTGGTGGGGGACTTCTCGGAGATGCTGTTGCAACGTTAAGTGTGGAGTTAATGGAGTCAAAACGTCGCGAGGTGCTCTGTCTCCCTCTTGATAAGCGTGTCGAGCTTAACTCTGACTCTACTACTCTGCTCGAAGGGTGAAAGCGGCCTTGTTTGTTTCGTCGTTTATTCTCAACCTTTACTTGCGATGTCACTTGGCACGAATACCCCTCTTTCCCTTATTCTTTTACACCTCCCCACCTTTATTTCATCTGACCTTATACTTCATTTCTTGATTTCAAATATTAATGTTATTTCATTTTTAGCCCTTACAGGTTGAGAGACCCACCCTACTAGGATCAGTTTATTTTCATTTCAATTTAAAAGTAAATTTGTAAAAACTAATTTACCGATAAATATTAGTGCAATAATTTATGGAAATAATGGTAAATTTTAGCGATAAACAGAATTTATTCATCAAATATGTTTTATAATTTTACTTGTTACAATCAAGTGTATGTATAAAAAATGTACATCCCTAATAAGTATTGATTATTGTAGATACTTTCTTATTTACATTTATTATTTATATTATAGATTTAACAGTTATCACTTTTCGAGACATAACAAGATACATTTATCTAAATAGAGAATTACAAATTAATTAATTTTACAATTGAACTGCGTAAAGTATTATATATGAATTACTGAAATTTGATGTACTATTGAAATACATTTACCAATTTAATATAATATAAATACAAGTCAAGCAGGACTTTGAACATGCAGTGTCATAATGGCATTGAATCGATAATAGTTGTGAATACTTGTCACGATTGCAGTTAGATATATGATGGAGGAACATTGAACGAATTTGAAATAAAGAGAGAGATAGATAGAGAGAGAGAGAGAGAGAGAGAGAGAGAGAGAGAGAGAGAGAGAGAGATTTACTTATTTATGACTTTGAAGTTCTAGACAGTAATGTAGGGAATTAGCAGACTTGATGTGTATTCACTCAAATGCCATTGTTCAAATAGTGCTTGGACTAGCAAATGTAATTCCAGTAATGCTTATTTAAATTTGTCTATAACTAATCGATGAGATTATCATAAATTATAGTTTTGTATGTTGTATAAATAAGAAAATACATACATTCAACTGTATAAAAATTAAATTAAATTTTAAATATAGTTTTTTCCATTCACTTACAGAAAAAATTTCTCAGAAATATTTTTTCTTTTATAAATATTTAAATAAAAATATCAACTAATTTTGCTATTATATAAACCTTTTTAAATGTAAATCATATTATTGAATTTTTAATTTTTGCGGTTATTAATTGATGATAATTTTGAAAAAAAATTAAATTTTGTATGGTTTATTGTAATAAAGGCAATACTCGTTAGAAACTTTGTATGTATAACTGTATATGTTATAATGCTTAATACTGCTGAGTAAATTATAATGCCAGTAATTATTCGATTGATTAAAATTGCAACTTAGTGGCCAAACAAGAAGAATTCCACATTTGTTAAAAAAAAAAACAGGTACAACGAATAAGCATAGTGCATATATAACATCATAAATATTTAAAATGCAGTTTATTTATAATCAATATTAGCAGACATTTAGAATGATCTGACAAATTTTCAGATTGAATTTAATTTATCCTATTTGGCATGGTATAAGTTAAACAATTATTCTGATTATTTCGCTCGAGTCGTACTGGTTGCGAACGAATGCAGAAGCGGAGGGACGAGCAACGAGAGTAATGACATAAAATCGGAAAATCGCGTTAGGAAAGTTTGCCGCGGGTCGCGCGGGATCTCGCGAACTTGCTCCGAATCACGGCAAAGACGGGGGCCATCGGAAAATGCTCGCAGCCGTTGTAAATCGGGAATTTCCCGCGGTGCGTGCATAACTTCCCGGATTTGGCCCCTTGGAATTCCGCCTGAGTCGCCGGCATCACATCGTCACTCGTCACGGGAACGCGAGCGCATTGTCAAAAGACGAGACGGCGACCCGGTCGTCGTCTCCAGTATCGGACGCTTTGTCTCGATAATGGCTGGTTAGCTTCCCTTCCTCTGCCCCTCTCGCACCCCTCACCCGGGCTACCCTTTAATTACTGGGGACTGTCGAGCTGCCGCTATCAAGCAGTCCCGTGCGAGCTAATTCGATCAAGAGCCAAGTCTCCCGATGTGTAAGGAGAGAAGACAACGTCGCCGGAGACGAGGAAGTGGCTGAAGGACGGGCAAAGGCACAGACGCCCCCCGACTTCTTCGAACCTTCGAGCTCCCTCTCGAGTGCGACTGACTTGTCAGGAGACGAGAGGAGACGAGGAGGAGACGAGGAGGAGACGAGGAGGAGACGAAGAGGAGACGAGGAGGAGACGAGGAGGAGACGAGGACGAGTGAGTGCATTTGGGATTTTGATGCGGCGCTTCATGCTGATCATGCACGCCACTGTTGTTATCAGTTTTATAGAAAACGACTGCCAACTTGATCCTCAGTAGTCTCGGGCCTTCCGTCCATCGCTCTAAATGTCACTCCAGTCCGATTCTTTAAAACTCCTACTACTTTTTTGTCTCTTTTACTTTTGCTAGTCCATTCGAATGTTTATAACTATTCTTTTTCTTTGGACGAAAACGAAATGTAAGCTATATTTTCCCCCAAAACTTATATGTGCATTTTATTCAACACCATTTTTACACAAATTCTAAAAGTTTTTCCAAACTAATTTATTATTATTGCAACTCGATATATCCCAATATTTAAAAAATATTTTTAAAAAGTTTTTTTTTTAAGTAAAAAGAAATTGTTAATACGATGAAATAATTTGTGAAGGAAAGTCTCAGGATAGTTAATATCTTCAAACAATTATGTCAAAAAATCTAAATGTATCTGTTGTCTCACAGATTGAATAGAACAATGTACTTGCTTCAACCGATATCTCAATGCAATAAGACCGGTAAATTATCAGAACATTGGGTAAATTTTTCCTGGTCAAGGAAATCAGAACAATAAAATAAATACACGAAAAGGGTGAACGAGGAAAATACTACCAATATACAAGCCCTATTGAAGCAAAAAAAGTCAACAGACAAAACGACGAGTTCAAGAAAAGAAATGTCGACAGAAACGTAGATGACGAGCAATCGTATCAAAGATTATTTCCGCCAATAAAATGAAAGTTGAGTAACGCAGAGTCTACTCGAGAACTGTTAAGAGATAGGTATATAAAGAGACAGAGAAATAGGGAGAGAGTGAGAGAGAGAGAGAGAGAGAGAGAGAGAGAGATAAAGCGAGAGTGAAGGAATGGAAGGCGAAATAAGATGAGTGGGTAATAAATCCAGAGTCGCCCGAAGCAGACACTTATATCAGAGTTTTCTTTCCATCTTTCTCGCCTATTCTCTGCTCTACTGTCAGTCCCTGTTATTTTTCCTAAATTTCTCTCTACTAACGATAGTTTTGATTTATCTTAAAGAAATTTTAAGAACTTAAGTTCATAAATGGAAGATCTACGAGAAGATAAACACATAAATATCACGTATTCTTTTATTTTTTAAATATAGAATTCTAATAATCTACTTATTAAATTTATTTTCTGATTGTTATTAAATAAATTTTTAGCAATTTAAGTTTATTCCAAGATGCCAAATGTTATATCTTGTCTAAAATTAAAATATATTTTAAAAGCATTGCAGAATATAATTTAAAATTATAATTTTTCCATACAATTTAGACTGATATTTCTTTCATTTAGAATAAATTTCCATCCTAGATTTCCGTAAAAGTTTTACAATCTCTTGTAGCTTACATTTAATATATATTAGAGATAATATAAACAAATTAGATTCACATATCTGATTTTCTTGGATATGTACATTAAATATTTAAATCATGATAATCATATTGAATTTTTTATATATCAGATTATGTATTATAGAAGTAGAAGACATTTTAATAACATATTTTTAATTTTTTTACACTGTATTGGTACTCATTATCTTATGTAACACTTAAAAAAAATGCAGAAAATCAATTAACAAATTGGTATTTTCATAATATATAATAAGCCATTATCATAGTAGCTGCATATAAAAAGTATGTTTCAGAATAATTTATTTATCTCTTGCGAAATAATAATTTGCCAACTGTAAATGAGCTTTGAATTCCCATTTTAAAAATGTAAATAGTCGTAAATTAAAAAACGTAATTCCAAAATTACTCTCTCTTCTCTCTCTCTCTCTCTCTCTCTCTCTCTCTCTCTCTCTCTCTCTCTCTCTCTCTCTGGCTTCTGTCACTCATTCCTCTCCTTCACGAAGCAAACAGCGCATTAACGGTCTAATCTTGGTCTCGATAATTCGTGCAACTAGCCATTTTCGATGCTCATCATCTTGGAGGGGTTAAGCCACCCTTTGCATTCTGCATAATCCCCAAACTAGTATGCTCCCGGTTGCGCAATGTGATGTTGCCAGCAGCTAGTTACCTCCTTGGCATGACGGCCCGAACAAACTATACGTACAATACAATGGGGCCATGAGCCTCGTCCTCGCCCTTCCTCCCCCCCTCTTTCCCGCCCCCGCATCCTCGTATCGCATTCGAGAGCAAACCATGTAGTTTGCGGAGAGGTAGAGCAATGAGTTGAGAGTTTGGGGGCGAAACCACCCTCGGGCTCCCCCTGATAAAGTCCAGTGGCCCGAGGAAGGGAGGAGAGGAGGCAGACACATGGACTCGTGACCGTGCCGGGGGATTAAGTATGACTTAGGAGTTAAGTTTTCGTCATTAGCTGCCTTAGGCCAAGAGAAACTTATAAAATGGATATCATGAAGTACCTTTGAGAGGAATATTTATCACTCGCTAAATGGATTAATGGACTTGTTTTTCCCAATCTTATATTACGCTATTACAAATAGTTGCAGCTTCATTGAAATCCTTTATTAAATACGTTTTAATTGATTTATTTAACAGATCCTTTTTATTAAAATTAATGCTTGTTCTCCATTAGTTCAGTAACTTGATATAAAAATTAAAGTTTTTTTTTTATTGTACGTGACTAAATATATATTTTCGTTAGAAATAGTGTTTAAATGAAGCATAATTCCTGACACTATATTTTTTGGTGGCTGTATACTTTACATTTTATTTTAATTATTAAAAATAATTAGTTTACTCTAAAATACTATTAAGAATCAAGAGATCGAATAAAAATTTCAGAAATTAATATTAAGTAGCACGAAAATAATTAAATAACTTCAAATCAAAGTTTTTACATTAAACGACCAAAGTAATTTAGCTGTATCAATAACTTTATAAATTGGTTTTAAAATTGTATGTATTAAATAAGACAATATATATGAAATTGAATATATGCATGTATATAAATATTTATACGATAGAAATTTTCATTTTTGCTCGTGTAAAAATTCTATTTAATATGATACTTTAAAAACTGTTATTTTTTAAAGGTACTCTTAATACAAGGTGTTAGATTCCTGATGGTAGATTAATTTTGCATATGGATTAATTAAATATCACCACATTTACATCTAACATGATTTTTGTACTCAATTGAGAAAATAATATACAAGTTTTATAGTTAGACATTAAAAATAGTTTTATCCTCATTCAAATCGGCTTAAAATTATAAAATTACCAAAAAAAAGTAACTGTAAAATTATAAACATTTGTCGAGATTTAATGAAAAGTTATTCGAGACATGTATATTATAAACGTACACTTGCCAGTTTGTTTGCCAAAGTTTGCAAGAGATAAATAGCCAAGGAACCCTCTATTGAAATTTGAAATCCCGCACCGGATATGGGCAGGTTCAACTGTGTCCAAGATCTAGTTACGAATTTGGAAGCACCCGTTGTGGTGTAAGTAACTGGTCCAAGTGCAGACGAAAGATTGTACTCTCGATCGAAGGACGCACTTTATCCGGGACCATTGTCAGTCTGTCGCGCTCACTAAGGGGTGGGTTACCCCGAGTTGGACCCTTTTCACCCCGATGTTGGTAATGTAAGACACTTTCAGCCTCTGGACTTGGCCAAGATTAGAATTATTTTAACAAGGATTAATGGTGAAGGGCTAATTGCCTTCCTGTGGCTCGATTCTAAGGGATTCTCTTCACTGACGATCTAATTATTGGTCGTGAGCATAAAATTTTGAACAGTAATGTTATGGATTTGATAATTCACTTCGATCCTGGTATTCACTTATGATCATTGAGATCTTATGGAAATCATTGCATTAATATTAATTTAAATGTAAAAGATATATATATATTTTTTTTTTTAACAATCAACTTTAACGGGTAAGTTAATAGTATTTGTATAAATAATTAAATGTGTTAAGATATTTCAAACAATAGTACTAAACTGAAATAATAATTATTAACTAATTATGAAATTTTTAAAAATTATTCTCTAAAGAGTAAGCTTATTTCAAGTTTGTGTATTTAAAAATGTTTATATAATTATAAAAGCTTGTATCTTACATTTGGACTAATTAAAATAAAGTCATATCGATCACTCAACTGTTTTATTATTATTCAACCAAAGTAATAAATTTGAAGGACATTAATTTAAAGAGTACAATATTTTATTAAAAAAAATTTACGAATCAAAATAAGAACAGCATATATTTACATTATATATACAATAGTAGATTGAATGTAGTATCTAAAGAAAAAGATATAAGCAGTTAGTAGGTAGTTTTAACACAACCCTTTTCATTAAAAGGGTTATTCACATCGTAAAGACCACGAACTAAGACAATTATAGGGATTATCGATATAATATCCTGAGCCAATTTCTTATTCAGTCCTTTAATGTACGAAGCTTAAACGAATTTGATATGGTCGCAACATTTTGAATAGTATTTTATACACGCAAAAGGCATAGCTTTGAAATTTTTAGAAAATTACAAATTGTTCTTAAATTACAAAGTTCTATCTTAAATAATTGCATATTATAAATATTTTATTAATTATTATTAAGTATGAGAAATGATGAAACTGTTTTTAAAGAAATGATATATTAGGATTCTAATAGGAAATATAATAATAATAATAATATATTGAATTAAATGTTTTTTGTTGTGAAAAGTGACAATATTCTAATTAAAATTTGTTTGAAAATAAATCTTTAAAACTGATTTGTTGCAATGTCAAGAATATTTATAATATTGTTTTACGAATTTTTATTGTATGAACAATAAAGCTAGCAAACACTGGAAGTGAATAGATGTTAATCAAGTTGGGTCTTCCCCATAGATTAACGTCTGTGCATATAATTCAAAGTTTTGCACGCCAAGGCCGCAGTCTAATTACGGAGTCTTGTACTGAAATTGTAGATCTCTCAAAAGTCGCGAAATCTCTCATATATTGGTGTATTGTACGATACAGTATATTATTTCTCATAAAACTATTTACATGCTCCACTTATAAATCTACTGTGTACCAGAAATATAATAGCAAATATTTCATATACCTTTTTATATTTGTGCCAAGTATTTCAGTATGCAGTAAGCTTTATTGGCTATCACTCAAGACATTTTCCAAAGAAAGAAATTACTAAATAAAGTGATTTTATGAAGCCAAAGTTTATTAAGTGTTCTTCGGGCATCGATAAAACAGGAGAATATCCAAAAGCTGTCATCCTCTTGTGGGAAAAGCTTAAGATCGTCCCTCTAGAAAAACGATGCTTATCTTGGTTCTATTTTCTTATAAATAATTGTTTAATAGACTAGCCGGCCACAATTCAATATTCGACCGGATGGTGCTGGTTGAAGGGTTCCCTAACCCTTGTTAAACATAATACGCACTTGGGTGTCAAACCGAAGGAACGGCGTTCGGTATATCTTATCTCAGCTTCGGCAGTTTGTTTGATTTCCGGCTATGTTTCACAGAGCTACTGTTTGAAGTGTAACGACAACTGCTTTGCTTCGTCTCACTCCAACTCTGGAGCCTTAACATCGAGAACAACCGATAGAACTGATCCGGGAAACTTTAGATCATTGAAAGAGAAATTTGCTCTTACGCATACATAAGATCTGGATAATCATTTAAAAAACTTTGGTAATGTCAAAGTCCCGAAGCTTATATTTATAATTTTAACGTGCTGTATTACTAAATTTTACAGAAATACAGAGATGTTGCTAAGTGTTACAAGTTTTCAAAATTATTTGATCATGATCAAAATTTTTTATCATTATTTTTTTATTATTTGATTATTGTAATATTTTTATAATGAAGCAATGAGTAAATAGTATTTACTTTATTAATAAAAATATTTTATGCATCATGAATTTTCTATTTTCTCGTGTACATTACAAAGCAAAACTATGCCCAATAATATCGTCATAGTCATTCATATTTATAATTAAGAAAAATAAAAAAAAAATAATTTTGCCCATATTATTTGGAAAATATAGCGTTAATAATTTATTTTTTAATAAAGGCCGCAGGACGAGCATTGCTACTGTGAATCATTAAATTTGTATTTAAGATCTGTAGATCAAAAGTAAATAAAAGCACTCATAAATTCTTGATGTTCTCACTGTGGAAACTATTTACCCTGGTTATATCAAGGCGAATCATCTCCCGTCTCAGCAGCATTAAAACGCTAGCAGGGTGGTTCACCGCCCCCCCCACTTCGCCCCTTCTCACCCCTTTCCACCCTCGTCAGCCTAACGAACTAAAGAATAACTTGGCGCTCCCATCGCCTTATCTCTAAGTGGAAGAAAATGCAGCATCAAGAATCGCGCATCCAAGCGTGAGGAAGGGCGAGACCTTCTGCGCTAAATATGAAATTGATGCATTGGATGCGCAGACGGCCACTTGGACCAAGTGCCTACCTCTTTCTACCCTTGACATGGGACTGTTTCTTACTAAGCTAAGTCCTTTTTTTATCCTCGACACTTCAGTTGGGCAAACTGTAATAATTTTTCTGCGTGAATGTGTGCTCTCTTAATCAATTATATTCTTAAAACTGTCAATGTGATTTACAGTGATGCATGATTTTTTAAGTCATCCATTTGATCTTGTGTTAAAATAACAGATAAACTATACAAGTACCAGAAGGAAAAGTTAAAAAACTCTACAAAAACATTTTCACAGAAAAACGTACAGAGAGTTCAGAGTTAGTTTTTGCAGAAGAGAGAAAGGTGAGAGTGGAGTACTTTTTTTTTCTCTTTCGTCAAGCGAGTCGTTATACTAGCCCTCGTTAAGGAAAACAACCAAGTCGTTTTCGAGTTTTGCACAGCTCATCAGAAGGGTCGCACTACGTACGATGCCCAAGGGCTACCGACTTTCTCCCTCCTTTCTTTTATTCTCTCTCTTTCTCTCTCTCTCTCTCTCTCTCTCTCTTTCTCTCTTCCTCGCTACTTCATCTCGATGTTTCGTTCGAGCGAGACGGAGGGTAAAGAGAGATCCAATGTCCCAAGGGTGAAATGGCTCATTCCGCGGCGCACTTATCCGCTGCGCGAACCGTAGATAACCATAGATTAATGGCTTTGTAAGAGAGAGTTGGAAGGAGAAAGAGAGAGACTCTCATGACTCGCGGCGTCTTTTCCGGGGTGATTTATCGTTTATTGAGAAATATGGCGCGATTCTTTTCTTGCTAGCAGTGAGGTATCGCCGCCACTAAGATTAACCCCCATCGAGCATCTTTAGCAGTTGATCTTCGATCAGGGTTATGCTTTCCCGCTTCTTCTTATGGACCATGAATTTGTGAAAATGAGACAAGAAACTAGAGGCGTCGATTGGCGATAAATTCACTTCTTATTGTGCGTGCGAACACTGTAAGAACCAACAAGAATCGCAGGATGCCGAACATTAGTTTTTGCTCTCATCCCGTATCGCTTATTTGGATTATTATTATTGATTGTTCCTTAAAGACTCGACGAGGACAAAGTAATGGAGAATGAATGTTATCGCTGATTATTGATTTTGGAAATAAGCCAGATCTAAATATATCATAATTGGCATTATTTAAACAATAATGAAGCCAATAATTTACAATTTAATGCTTAATGTTTTAAATTACAATGGAGGTGTAATTTAGATTTGATGTGAAAATTGTTATTAAGTGATTAAATGTTCATTGCCCTCGTAATGTTTATTACGTGCATCACTTTATAAATAGACATAATTTGTAAAACATATCTAATGGTGTCTTATAGACATTGAGCGAAAAAGAGATTTAAGTAATTGTGTCACGCTACTTACAACATAGATGAGGTAACACGCTGAAACCACTAAATTACATTACACAACCGGCATATATAATCCGTTGTTTTATTCAAGTTAAATTTGCTTAATCAATTGACGGATAAATTCGTAACAAAGTTGCAGTAGCATAACTCAAGAAACGACGTTAAACTCATCGGAGCAAGCTCTAAAGAAGAAATTAGTTACGCTTGAGACACAATATTAGTTTTCTATGCGAATTCTAATGCAATTTGGGCGTAAACTCGTGGAACGCCAAGTTTCGGGGAAAGGGGAGGGGGGAAGGGGGCTCGAGCTAAGATATCGCGTGCCATATTTGCCGGAAAGTCTCAGTTTAGGTTCGGGTTCGGGTTCCGGATCTGTGATTGCGACAGATGATTCGCGGATGCAAACTACACGAGTTATGGAGCAGCCATACTGACGTCATCCTACCTGACACTAGACAATACGTTTGCTCGGATAAGTTGGTATTGTTGCCTATTAGCTGTGCTATGAGTGAAAGAGGAATGAGGACCTGACACAGCCATAGTTTTATTGGAAATGTCATAGAGGACAGAAATGCGAAAAGAAGGGTAACAGATGAAGCAGATTCGCTTCTGTGATCCAAACACGGAATAAACTTGAGAATTCACTACAGTTGCATTAAATTTGCAAAATGATTTTTCCATTTAAATTTTTTTCACTAATTGTTTTACGAGTTCACTAGGGCGACATTACATATACTGAAATTTTTAAATAGCTAGAAAATAAATTTAACAATTTTTAAAAAAAAAAAAAAAAAAAAGTTATAGACTTACAGCAATTTAGTGAAAATAAATTTACATAAAAGTTTTCATATCTAAACAAAATTGTTAAAGTAATTATCAAATTTACAAAGGATCATCAAAAGTTGCTGAAAAATAAAATTTTAAAGTAAAAAAATGGCATTTAAGTATTACAGTATTCGGTTAAATTAGAGAAAATATTAAAAGTTTAATTAAAAATAATAGTTCTTGTTTAAACTAAGTTTTTATTTATAGTTACTCATTTAAATAAAAATTTACTGTATTGCATTATCATAAGAATCTTTTATTAAAGTATTTGACGTAATTTTTGTTTAAAAAAAAAAAAAAGAAGATTAAAAATTTTAATGTAATATGCTATTGTATTTTTTTTTTGAAAACCTCAGTTAAATATGTAAATTTAACGAAAAATTCATGTCATAAATTTAAAAATATAATCTTTAGTGAATCATCCGTTATTATTATTCGAAATAGAGGTCTGTTTATGTTATGAAGTTAATGTTTAATAAACATAATTTTTGTCACAAATCCTTTGTACACACCGACGAAAAGAATCGATTATAAATGGTATTATGGATACTTATACGCAAGGCGCGACCAATAAATCGCGACTTTAATATTGCTCATAACTTGCAGAAATTATTATTTCGTTATGCATGTTGGTCCCACATAATTGTAGTATATTTGATACTTAAATTAGGATTACGGATTTTATTTTTAATTTCCATTTTAGCTTCTACTAAAAGCTTCGTAATTTTTTTATAATTAAAAAAGAATGATACAACTTTCATTTTTGTTTATAACAAATACCTAGCGAATTAATTATTGATACAATTTGTTTATTACAAAAATTATATAATTATAAATACTAAAAATGTAAAAAGCTAGTATATCATAAAAATAAATAGAAATTTGCAAATCCGTGTTCTTAATTGATATCAAACCAGAATATGTGATTATGAGAAATTTGTGTAACGGTGACCTGCAGTAACGTATTAGATCTAGAGATGTTTTAATCGAGGATAATTAAATTCGGTAACCTTCAATTAGATTTTGAAGCAGCTGATAGTATTATAATATGATATGCAAATTATAAAGTTAATTTCTATTATTTATATTTTTATTTGATGGTTAAGTTTAAGATATTTTTCAGCAATAAAGGATTTATAAATATATTTTTCACTAATCAATTATTGCCTGTCAATTATTAATTTTCCAAGTTTTTTGCGCAGTCTGAACTATGCTTTTGTAAAAGATTTCATTGATAAACATAGGAATAAATTTAACATTATCATATTATTGGTTGTACTAGAACAAATTTATTTATACCGAAATAAAAGTAAAATAATTTATCTAGTTACTAAACTTATTATTTTGATTAAATATATATTTTCTCTAAAATTTTTAAATTTAACTAAAAAAATAGTAATACTGTTATTATATTGTAATAAATATTTTGTATATTGGGAATATTAGGCTGTTCGTTTTTTCTTGATGAGGAAAAATATCTATGTCAACACTGTGATAATCAAATTTAGTGACAAGAAATTTTTTTTTTCATGATACTTAGATATCATATTTCATTTGATGTTCAAAATTATTCTTCTCCTAGGTGTTTGGTATTTGAAGAAATATTATTATTTTAATAGAATATATTAAACTTACTGATAAATAAGACGAACAACAAACTAATTGGTTTCCTGTGGTGAAAATTGAAGTATTGTTTAATTCATTAGATAGCGTATATTAAAAAATGAACGTCTCTAGAAGTTTTAAAAATGAATCGCGTCAAAACCTGTTTAGGGATAGAATAGTATCAGACCAAAGTATCAATGTTTAAGAATGGTGCAAATCTTCTTTTCGTAGATTAAAAATGAAGTCTTTTGATAATTCGTACAATGAAAATTTCATCAGCGAAATATACGTCAGGTATTTGCATAGCGGGTCGGCGTAATCTTTCGAATAGCCATCAGGGATGCAGGGGTTCGGAGCTTATGATTGTTTATTGGGAAAAATTAACGGTCGATTTGTACGGTAATTGTCGGCGCCCATAAGGCCAATGGGGGAGGGGAAAGGGGAGTAATTATTATTTTATCGACGTCAAGCTTGAACGCGCCAGTGGAACACTTTATTTATGGCCGGGCACGAGAGTCCGAGGTTTAAAGCGATTCCATGGAAATGCGTGCACAGGTATGAGTGGATGGTCGTTATGCGGTTTATTGGAAACAAAAAATAAAGTACGAGGGACGTGAACCAGGTGGACGTAATGGCTATTCTCCGTTCTATTACCCATATTAAATTCAAACGTAAAAATTAATGTTGTATTTTGGGTTAACTGGGTACAACCCAATTCATTATCACTGCGCGCTTCTCAACTTTAAATCAAGCAAATAAAATTATTGAATTTTCGGACAATTGGAGCTTGCTATTTCCCAAAAATTTCGTATAGATCAAACTAAAATCTTGCACTATTGGAGGATGCTTTTAATTTACATGTGTAGAACAGCGATATGTGCGCGTATAAAAGATACACAGAAGGCAACCGTCTCTAAGAGAAGAGGGTGAAGAAACGAAAAATACTCACAGATATTATTGATGGGGGTGTCGGTGGGGGGGGAGGGGGGGTAGTTGGCGGCACTTGGAGCTCAAAATAATAAAACGAAATGAAACCGATGAAAGCCTTTCCGCATAAGTAGATTCGAAAGAATCGCAGCGTGCCCTCGGCATAAAATCGATTACGGGCAAGTACGGCAGGGGTAGGTTTTGAGGGTTCCCCCTCCCCTTCACCGTCAACCGATCGGGCATTTCGGATTCGCGGCCCATTCTGTCGGGAATTCGAGGACAGGCATCGGACAAGTGTATGATGATTACAGAGCGGAAACGACGGCATACGTCATTGGGTTACGATACTGCATTGTTAGCATATACATGGGAGGGGGGAGGAGGAGGGAGAGGGAGAGATCGCATCCTGGCTATGATAATGGGATTTGGTAATGGGCCTTGGACGTTTCGCAGTCATGCATCGGTCAATGGTTCGTGTACGTCGCCGTCGATGACGAGTAAATAATTCCGTCGGCGTGATGGCTTTTATAGAAAAAATCGCGACGTAATTCTGTGCAGATGCGCATACCAAATTTGTCCGGACTCTGGCCTTGTCAGCGGATCGACAAATGTTAAAATCATTAGACTCTTATCGAATTGAAATTAAACAAGAGGTTATGATTGATGGATTTTCGAGTCCTTGGTACAAATTCATTATAAAAAAAAAAAAATATTACTTCTGGTTCCATTGAAAGAATTATTAATTTATCCCTTTCATCCATTATAGAACTTTTTCGTGTTTTTTATAATTTAATAATATTTTTGTAATTTACTTTAAATAAAGATTTAAATGAAATATTTATTAATAAATCAGTGTGTTATATTAAATTACTTTATTTTGAATATGTATGGCAAAACTGCAAAATGTAACTGTATCAAAAGTAATAGTTTTTTAAGAGAATTTTCTTATTTATTATTTCTACTTAATCATCTTATTAATTGTGTGCAAATTTTTTTAAAAAAATTATAATTGAAACATGTGATTATAATGTTTCTATCTCTATGCTTTTATTATTGATTCTAATTATTAATTTCCTTTTACCCTGAATTATTGTTAATCTAAATTTTTAATTGTGTTCATTTTAGATAAAAAAGTAGATTTTTATATAGAGAATGAAATACACGTACAAACATCGTAATTGTTTAAAAACTGTGCAAAAAAAATTAAATATTAAATTAAAAAAAAACGAGTCCGCTATAGTGCTTTCATGAAGGATTCTCTACTGATTAGATCTTTTTGGATTGAAGAAATATGAATATAATTACAAAAAGTTAAAAATATATTTATCATATATGAGATAAATACACGTATGTCACAGTATTGATTTTATTTATTTTTGAATCAGAATAAAACTCCAATGAGGATTAAAAAGTGAATAAATGGACTATCTATCAATTGAAATATTGGATTTGTAGTTAAATTTATGCGGTGTCAGCTATTTATTGCTGGGTTACAATAATATCAAGAATTTTTATTACATTTACAGGAATAAAAATACCTAACAAAAGTAGCAAATGTGCTAAATTCGAGTTCGAGCATCGGCAATTTTTGTCGATATTAATTTAAAAAGGGATGCATCGACGAAGCTAACGTGTAAATAATGCCAGAAAAAAAAGAGAACCGAGTCACTTGGAGTCTGCGAGGCATTGCGACTGCGGTGGCCGAACAAACGTCGGAGGTCTGTTCGCGTCATTTTGAAGCGCGAGATAATGCAGCGTGAAATTTCATTAGCCGCCTATTCCTCCGAGCCACTGCGATATTTACATCCTTTGGACCTCGCGTCCCTCTGAGTTCCTGGTTTATCGGTTGTCGCGTTGTGTTGGTAACAGGCGGCTAGACTAATTTCGCGTGTTTGCCTAATTTAATCCGTTGGACATTGACGAGGATAGATGTGCAACTAATTATTTCGTCCTGCGGCTTCCTTTGTCCCTTAACAGATGTCAGCTTAAGGATTTCCCCCCCCCCCCATTACTAATGTAGTGGGCTCGATTCTTACAACTTGACTAACTATTTTAATATATTACTTATTGTTCCATATTTGATTTGTTTATACATCGGTCCCATTAATTTAAGAAAATTTGCACAAGTATTTTTTGGGTTGAGAAGATCAAGTAAATTTTTAATATAGATATTTCTTTTCAAATCTATTTCATAATTCATTTCGTATTTTTGCTTAAACATTCAATTTCCAAGAGTTAGAATATTTTTTTAAAGTATCATATAATAAGTTAAATGAAAAAAAGTGTGTCATGCCAAAAAAAAATAATAATAACAATTATTCGTGATTCGATCAACTGATTACCTTCATTCACATTCATATCAAAATACATATTTTCCTGATTTTTGGACAAAAAATGGATATTGTCAAATGAACACAAGTCTATCACCCCTATAAACTATAATTCAGTAGTTGTTTACATTTAATAAATTTAAAGATAGGATAATGATTAGTTGTAACTGTGTTTGTTAATCATTGCTCGTAAATTTCCTGAAATCAAATATATCACATCGAGGGGAGTCGGGCATCATCGATGCTCCGAGCAACAGTAACGCCAACGTGCCACACCAAAAGAGAGAATCGAATTTCGGCCATCGTTTAATCGTCTTCCCTCCCTCCCTTCCCCCTTTCTCTATCCACTCTCTCTTTCTCTCTCTCTCTCTCTCTCTCTCTGTCTTTCTCTCTTCGTTGCCCGGAGCACTGACAATGCCGCAGTGCACGCGTCGCGGTCCTAATAAAACTATGATCGCCCCCGGATAAAACAGTGCGAGTGCATGCTGGTAATTAGCGGTATAAATAAATCATTGATAGCGCCACACGTAAAATGCAACCACACACGCCAGAGTGCACTCGAACGTCCTTTTCCCTCCTCCCTCCCTTCTTTACCCTCGACCATCTCGGGACCATATTCAGGATACTCTCTATACGATTATAACTCTGCTCTTTGCATTTCATCCCCCTATCTCTCTCTCTCTCTCTCTCTCTCTATAAAGTCTCGAATGCATGGAGCTCAAAAATAATCGTGTGGCTTATTCATAAGCCGATTTAACCTGTTTCTTATATCCATGTTTTGAGCTCTACGATTTCTCGCTGCAGCAATGGCTATGTACGATGTATTTTCATATACAAATATTGAATCAAGCATAAACTAACTAAACATTTAATGGATGTTGGGTCTACATCTCTAAAATAAATCGGTACAATTGTAATTATAGTCAAACTGTTGATAAAAGACTTCCAGATGTATAATGACGATTACATTAATCGACATTGTGTATCTGTCTAATCCCTAAAAATTATTTACTGATATTAAAACTTATAGTCATGGGTGTGTGACTAATATAGCATATACTTATTATCCATTGTGAGATTAACAATGTCGTTTCGGAGACACATTTGTAAAACAAGAATTTCAATGCATTTAATTCTTGATATTCTTAGCTCATGTGTTTCAACTTTAAAATCACTTTCGTGTTTGTCTACATTATTCAATAAAGCCATTAACTAATCATCCGAAACAATGAATCTTGCTTTCTTTGTAGTTTAAAATTTATTTATTGTGAATTACATGCTCATAACTTTCTGTTAACTTTTTGTGGATAATAAACAATATAAATATAATAAAAATTATTTTGGGAATAATTACAAATAATGCTTATTTAAATAACGCTCATTCATTCGTATTTAATAAAAGAAACAATTTTGTGCAAAATATTTATACAATTTTATCGTATACCATCATTAAATTAGTTTAAGGAAGTCTCAAAATGCATGTCCATATTATTTAACAATTAAAAATTTCATTTAGGATATTTAATTTTTTTTTTCAATTTTAAACTGAAAAGCATTTGATCGAAGCCAGATATCTCTAATCCTGTTACAAGTTCTTCGTAAATAACCCAATGAGTTCTTCACTGCTGCGTAATTATTTACATTTATTCGAGTATAATTACGGAGGCCCCTATAAAACACGAAATGAATTATGAGGGTTGTGAGCATTTGAATTTTTTGATATGTTGTCATACAAAGTGTGACGATATAATCTCGATGGATTGGGGCTTTCATGATTTAGACAGCATCCTAGAATGGACCATATGTTTCCAAAGCAGCCCATACCCTGTAGCTCAGGTCCAGTAGCTTAAATACTCAAATAATAGCTACGATAGACTCTAAGAGAAACGCGGCCTTCATCGATCATTATTCAAACCAGATGTACCACACTCCTATTGCAAAATATAATTATAAAATGTATTGTTTGCTAATCAGATTATTTTTCAATTCTATTAGCTTAAAATTCGGGCACAGTTAATAATACTTGAAATTATTTTTATACTACAAAAAGCTCTTTATGCCTCAACAATATTAAATAATATTTTCTTTTATTATTAAATTAATATTGCTTGTAAAATATAACATGTAGATAACTTAGTGTTATTATTAAGAAGTGAGCTTGGTAGAGTATGTAAATGTAATTGTTAATAGTACAAGGCAAGTTGTATTAAAGTTGTATTAAATAAATAATAATTATTGTCAATATTATTTCAACCTAGTATTTAATTTTTTTTTTCTTTAATAATGTGTTATCTGTGCAAATTATTTATCTTTCATTAAAATTTATAATGGTTGTATGGAATTTGAATACTTAATGAAGATTAATTAAATTCATTTATCACAATATAAATCATTAAAAATTATTTGATTGAACAAAGTAATAATTGCCGAAAGAACATCCAATGAATTTATATTACTTTGTAAATTCCCAATTATAAATTCCTAAATACTTGAAACGAACCAATAAGTGAAATGTAAAACCAATGGTTCAAACAATATCATCGTGTTTGATGCTGGATATATTTATTATTTTCTGAATCATTTATCCTTAATGATCAATTTCAAACAAGCTTCTTCAATTATTCTGAAATAAAATAAAGTCAATAAATCTTAAACTTTGAAATACTTTTTAAAAATTTACATTATTTTTAACTGCTCTGTTCGACAATACGAGTAAAATCAATCAAGCCAGATCACAAATAAGGATTGTCGGTTAATCTCTGAGCTCCGTTAATCTGTCATTCCATCGAAATGTAAATTGATTACAATTCTGTTGCGGCTGGCAAACAACGCATAATCATTTTGTTGATCAGGTATGAAATTTAGCATGAAACACAGGAGGGAAGAGACGAGAACCGAGGTTCGCTGATCCTGCAGGACGCGTAATGGAAGTGGAGGCTCGGTCGTAAAAGCAGATACGTTTGGCGAATATTGCGCGAAAGTGTCCGAGGCACGTTGATCACGGGGATGACGGTCATCGGGGTAACGAGATTGGCGCATCCCGGAACAAGGAGGAGGGTCAGCGCGGGTGTTAATGTCCTGCAGCTCTCCTTTGGCAACCTCGGTGAGTTTTAGGTTATCCGGTGACAAAGCAGCCGACCCTCCGAGCCATTCGCCTCTGTATTATTTCGATCCCTCCACTTGCTTTCTATCACCTCTTGTAACAACAATATCCCAAATAGCACTCGTCGAAAGCTCTCCTATTGATTTTGCGTTTTGATCTTCGCAGGCGCATCGGGTTTTACTTTGGCTTCTGCAAAATTGTAGGTATCAAATTTCGTCAAACTAGTACACTTGTCAACTTTAATTTTAAAAACCATTAAGAACTATTTGCGAAATAGTTGAATTCATTCATGTTCAAAATCTATCTATATTTGTAGATATCTTATGGGTCATTTTCATTTACTAATTAATAGATATCAACGTAATTATTGCTAACTCTTTGTTTTACACGAAATTTATATTTTATACATTCGCTCATGATAATTTTCAATAGTTACTATGAATTATCTTTCTTTACAACCAATTGATTAAAAAATTGATACTACCAAGGCGGTTGTTGCAAAGCAACCTGATAATCGCCTCATCACCCAATCAACAAACTAGTTATTCAGCCCACATAGCTCATTTTTTTTCGTGTTAAGAGCCTCTTCATTACGGTAATACGGCTCATTTTCCCTTTTTTGTCCCTGTGCCTGGGTTTAAAGGGTTACTGTGTAGGTGCACCGAGCGGCGGCAAAGGACAATTAGGGGTCGCGAGGAAGGGCGCGGCGAAGGGGGGCGGGGGGGTTGGAGGCAGTGGTTCGTTTTGGATTATTGCTACTGAAAATGCAACTGGATCCCACTGTTTGTATGCAGCGGCGCTTGAACGCGATATCCTTTTCTCCTCTGCTGTTGGACACGAAATCGAAAGCAAATTCCTTGGTGTGCCCAGTGATGTGATGCACTCGAGTTGCTCGTGACTACACGAAATTTGGGGCTGATATTGCATCCTCATTTTTCTGTAGTTATTAAATGATCTAACCTTTTTATTTTACCCCAAATTTCGAATTCAAAAAGTTGAATCGCACATTTGTTTATCTAATATTCAAGGATAATTAAATTTATTCAAACATTAATGGAATACTTTTCTGAAATCTTATTTAAACATGAATGATACGATTTTTTTTTTTTAAATTGAAAATTTTATTAATTACTTCGTAACAATTCGATATTAATTTAATTATTATAAATCAATATAAATAAACAAAGCCAATACTTTTTCATTGGCACCGCTTTTTATTTATCAAGATTTTTTTAAATTCTTAATAATAAATAAATTTCTATAAGATATTTTAAAAAGATGCGAATACATACAATTCGTATGTACATTCAACATTTTTATATTATTTTGAATATTGGAATAAAATTTCTGTTAAATAATGTTTTAAAGTATTTAGCTTATTAGAGTTTAAAATTATTTAAAAATTATTTTAAATTCATTTAAACAAACACAATAAATATTTAAATAAATTTCAGATCCAGGTGAGGTGCAGTGGTGCAGAATAAAAATAAAATTATTCAATTACTTTACGCATACGTTTCGACAAGGTATTCCTTGTCCTTATCGAGGATAATTTATTAAAAAATTTTTTTTACAATTAGTATATACATATATTTAATGGATAAAAAAAATTTATTATATATAATTACCTAATTCTACGTGACAAGAATAATTTTGTATTATACGACGTAATGTTATACGACGTAATGTCCTCTTGTCTTAATGTCTTTAAACAATGTTTACATTAAAAGCTGTGACGTTACGACTAATACGTCCTATAACTCAAAATTATACTTCTGATGTAAAATTAGTTATTAAATAGGTAAAGTTGTACGAAAATATTGTAAGACTTTTGTAGCGCGTTTAAAAGAGAAATCAATCGTACGAATGGAAAATCGGCTTGGAATATAAAAATTATAAATTACAAATACCAGCTCTACGATTCTGTATCAATAATTTAATGATAATATCACAGAATAGTGAAATGTTGATAAAAACTCGTAGTGTTATAGTACGAGTAAAATGGAAGAGAGTCGTTTCGGCTAAGAAAATTCAGTTTGCACCGATGGTGTGCGTGTTCGTGTATATATATATAAGACTCATAATCTTCTTTGATTCTGGTGCCTCGATTATCTCCATCTGGCAGATCCGGCGAGGCGAGGTGTTCCTCTCCCTCGCCGAACTCCTGGGCTTCAACGAGTTTCAGCTTAACTCGGTTGTTGTGAATAAGTAAGCGAAGTGTTGCAAAGTTGGACGCGCGCGGAACTCAGTTGAATCGCAGGAGAGGAGAGGAGAGGAGAGAGCCGAGATCCGCTTGAATTAAATTGTTATACGGATGAGGTGGTGCAAGGGATGAAGATGAATCCAGAGGAAAATGAAGAGGAGGAGGAGGAGGAAGAGGAAGCGGAGACATGGGCTTCCCTTCCCACCGATGGCCAGCCTGAATCTTTAATCGTTTTGCTAATGGCAATAAATTCTTTTCTTATCAAGGGAAAGATTTTAGATTTCAGTGAATTCGGATTTTGTTCCTTATCTAAGACAATTATAACACAGCACTAGTTTTTGTTCGTTGAGAGTGACCGGGTAATCAAAAACACATTCATCGATTCTTTCAGTAAAAATAAATTTCTCTGGCATCTGATAGGTTGATGTAAACAGTCAATGCAGTTTTCCATTTAAATGTAATAGTGGCTCTTCAGTTGTTGTATATTCTAATTTCAATAAATAGCGTAAAAGATGAGTATACTAAAAACATTTTTTATTCTTTTTTTATAATTTTTCAATATCATCTAATATTAGATATATATCATATTATTATATTATTAACTAGGTCATTCCAATCAATTCTGCATAATCCACAGAAGAGGCGAGGAAATTAATAATTTTCTGCCTAATATCCGGTTCATAAGTAATTTCTGGAAATATTTTTTTTTTGTAAGCAATAAAAATCTTGTAGAAATGTTCATGTATTTGTATTCAATTTGATGATATTTCAATTATACTTCGACTAACTTTTAAGTTTATAAAATATCGTAAAATATTAATTTAAATATTGTTTTAGTGCATAAACTATATGCATTTTTATCATTTAAAGTTGGAATGTGTGCAAGCATAGATAAATATGCTTGATACATTTTAAAAATAATAAGAATTGAATTTTCTAACATGTTTGATGACTTTATAGAATTGTTATGGAATTCATTTAAGATTGTTATGAATGTTTCTTAAAAGCTGTATTTTCAAAATTTTAACACTCTTATTCTTAAGCATTGAAAAATGTTTGAGAAATTTATAAATTGTAAAAAGGTTCGAGTTTTTGAAAGTGTAATTATAATTGTATTAGTTATAGTTATATTTAGGGAACGCGTGAGAGGGGCGGAATTACAACACATAATGATGTTGTTAAACGAATCGATGACAGGGGTGTCAGAGATAATGCGGAGGCGTCAACTTGAAATGCTGAAGATAATATTAAGTTGAAGATAATATTAAGCTGCGGGTGAGTAGGGGTGGAGCAAGGGTGGGGCAGCCCTTGGCCGGGTTGATAGATCCCAAAGAAAGCATAATTGACGTGGGGTGCGGGGGAGGCGCGAGACATCTGGCGAAAAGAGAGGACCGAGACACCGGGAGTTCGGAACTATGCGAGCGACGTACGTCGCCTCGAGGGGAACTACGTCAGATGCAAATCATCCCGGCTAATTTCTCGGAAAACTCGCGAATCCGCGGCTTCTGCTTTTCCCGGTTTTCCCGCCGCTCCTCGCCTTCGAAACTTATACGCGTGTGTATTTTAGTTACATCGGGATGAAGCCAAGCTGGTGAAAAGCAGACGGGAGGGAGGGTCGGCTGCTAAATTTCTCTCTCCCCCTCCTTTGTCCTGTTATAATCCTATTCTGGCGATGTTTGCCATACAGTTTGACTTGGCTCTTTCGAAACTTGATTAGGAAGCTTCGGGGCCCCATTTTCTCTTCCTTACTTCCTTTTTTATCCCCTCCTGTTTTCCTTCCTTGCTCTTGCCTCATTTCTACCACACAAAACTATTTCCCACAATGTGAACTTTAACTTCTGCACAGTAAATGCGGCTTCGGTTTCCAACCTAGCAAATTTACGGTTTATTATTCTTTTCATATTCATCATTCTAAAATTTATCGTTATTCTCTGTGATCACAACCGAAAATCCACAATATAATTTTGTATGTATCTTTACGTGCAGGGCAGGATACCTAGAAATCACTGTCTTAATTTTTTATTAATCATTATTCAAGTTTTGTATGTAACTATAATCCATTGATTAAATGATAACTTATTCAACATATCTTTTATGAAATTGTACACAAATTTGTCTATTCTTTTGATAAGCACTTATCTTTATTTATATGAAAAAATTCCATGTATTTCAATCCGTCTATATTATTTATTTATAATAATTTTAAATATAATATTTTTATTAATCATCTTATACTATCTATAACATTGTTTTTATTGTATTACCAGGGTTTAATATTGCATTAGATTTAACCATGAATTAGATAAAAATAATTTCAAATATACTGTAAAACTAAATTTTGTTGTTACTTTATAATAGAATGATTGCAAGTATTTCTACTGAATTGCCCAAACATTGATTGTGCTATAAAAAAGCTAAAAAATACGCAATATTCTTAACTAGTACTAATGGCACATTGAGTAAGAGAAGGGTTTTATAACAGAAATTATTCTCTTTTGAAACCATTCAAATAATAGAAAACTGTATAAATAATTTTACATATTAATAGAACATAAGCAATTGAGAAAAAGGGTTGTAAAACATTCGTTATCATGGTATATTCATACAATATACGATCTTTATAATAATTAAACATAAGTATATAAAATATGAGAAATTCTTTGTATTTTATTTAGCCATTTATAATTAAAAAGTATTCTCTAATTGTCAATAATATTTATAATATATAAAAATTTAATAAATTTAACATTACCCATATTGAGCTTGAATAACGCAAGGAAAAATCTAATTGAAAATATTAACATAAAAAATCCATGCTAATTAAATAAATACAAAAAAGAAAATTTATTATTAGATTAATAAATAAATTTATTTTTATTCAATATTTTAAAAAATATTATGTTCAATTGTAGTAACTTTAAACCATAATATTTTAGATGAAAATGTCTTGGGAGTTTCGATGCTTATCTAAGATTTAAAATAAATACAGAAAATTGTACGTTGAGCAGTGTCATAAATATCATTTTTAATTAATGTAAGCCATGCGACTCTTGCTTTATCTCCAATAAAATAAAATTTTAGCTCGAATTATGTTAAATCTGTTAAATCCTAAAAGGAATTCACGACATTTTATGACTTGAAAACTCAACCTATACTAAATACCAATTATGATATCTTTTTGGAATTATTCAACAAGATGTGTTCGAATAAATAGCCGTGTATTCCGTCGGCGCAATTATGCGTAATGTTCATACTTAATCAAGTGAAATTGCATTTTTATTAAAGGGTGCGCGTCACGAACCGCGTGAAAGGAGTGAAAGGAGTGAAAGGAGTGAAAGGAGTGAAAGGAGTGAAAGGGTAGGTGTGAGTGAGTCAGGGGTCGATGGCATTTCGTGTGCTCGTGTTACTCTTAAGTGTCAACCTCCACCCTTTCGAACTCTACAATATTTACTTGACCATAGCCAGCGTGACTATCTTGGGTTATTTTGAAGACTTCGATTTGATTCCAAGTGCCTTGATTCTTGACTTTACCTGACGTTTTAGATTCATTTCAAAGAGTGGGAAACTTATTTTTTTATAAGTTCTAATTTTTTCTCTAAAACAGTATTCAAATCTACTTTAATTCATACAATTCCTTATTATTTGAGTAAATGTTTATCTTTTTAAATACATTGAACCTATATTAATTGAACTCTCATTAGCGCAATGAAAATTTTTTAATATAAAATAATGGTATTGTAATATTATTAATAAAAATTTTAGATTTTATAAAATAATATCTTGGTAATTGTATAATTATGAACAAAAATTCAAATTACCACAAAATATTAATGTCTTAAATAATATTCTTAAAAAATTAATTGTTCTTACCTAAAAAAATTTATTTTGCTAGAGCAAATTTAAAATAAACACTTTTATTACCATTATTAAGATCTATTTAGTTCATTATTATTATAAATTATTATATATTATATATATTCTATTTAGAGCTTTGCAAGGCTTTTGCATGAAAACCCAAATAAAAAAAATTTTTTTTTGTGTCAAGCTCAACCAACTTTTTTATTTCACTTCCCCTTGAGAAAACAAAGTATCTATTGTAAAAATCAACTAGCCAACATCGAGATTAGATACGGTGAGAACGAGCCTGTTAAATTAAAGTAGGACCTCACGAAACAAAAAAGAACGAAAATTCTTGGTTTTATAATGTTTTTGTATTTAGGTCTTGGAAAGACTCGAATCTTTACAGAATATCCTCGAGCTTGCAAAAAGCTATGAAAAACGATATTCCGTGCGTCTGACGAGCTTCGTTGCTTTCTTTTTTTCATTTTGTAAGTTCATGTGAAACCGGCCCAGGAAGTGGTTGACCGGTCAGCGCCAACCGGAAACGGATGTGGCTGTAGGGTCACGCAATCTCGACTAACCTCTTGCATAAAGCACCTAGTTTATTTAGTCGGAACCACACACTTCTGTGCTTTTCTCGAGTACTTTACTTTTTAAAACCCGAAGCTCGTGAGATCGAAATCTCGACGTTAAGGGATTTCTATTGTGAAGAATCCGTGAGGCCAATAAGTGCCATTGTAATCTACGATGATTTCTGGCTTGTTGCTTCGGTAATTAGATGAATATACTGTCAAGCTCTTAAAAGTCTAAAGGGAAAAATATAGTTTATAATAGTAGGATTTAAGAGAGCTTTATTTATGATGTCGGTTTAACCAAATTTTCTTACCTTTTGTTCATAATTTAAATTTATGCAAATTTATGTTTTCCTTTAAATATTGCAGTGGGCATTGTGAAAAATATAGTTGCACAGCTATTATATACGTAATAAATTTATTTAAATATTATATAACATGCCCTTCACTGAAAATACCTAACATATACAATTACACTCATGTGGTTAATTCGAAATAGAAAAAAACCAAATGACTTTTTTAATAATAGTTAATCGAGGAGTATATCAAGAATCTCCCTCAAAGCTTTTAATATCTCGAGTTTTTATTTTCTCGCGAGGAGATCTATGCATTGTATTTGTCATAATGGGAAACAATTTCGGGAAGTTTAGGGTCATTGTTGAATACAAAATGAAGAGAATACGCTAGGGATTTTGGTAACAAAAGGCTTCATGAAGGCAAGTAGATCATAAGTCAAGACGGCTTACTGATCTTAGACTGCATCTACTCAATCATTTTGAAATAACGGCCAAATCCCTTCATTAAGTAAACTTGACTGATTCAGCATTGAAATGGTTTACATTTCGTTTCGAAATTATTAATTTTAGATTCTAAGTTAACTCTTAAGAACAGTTACAGCTGATTAAATGAATTATTCAAATTTATTTAATTATATTTGAAGAGTGGAACAATTTACAAATGCACAAAACCATTAAGCAATTTTCATTATTTTAGTTTTAATATAATTTTATTTTTAAGTTTCATTTTTACTGTACAATAAAGAGCAATTTTTTAAAGTAAAATACAATGAAATAACTGATAAAAATACAACAATCATTCCTAAAATACAGTTTATATTCACAATAAGAATTACTTTAATACTCTACATAAATATAAGTATAATATAATATGTGTATTATGTATAAATATTGTATAATACAATAATAAAGTAGTAAAATGACTTAGTAAAATGAGTAGTAAAATTTTATTAGTATTTTTTTTACCATTGAATTTTTGTTGAATTAATGGTTCTAATGCTTTGCAGTAAATTTAATTTTCTTAACCTTTACAACTTTACGATTATACCGATAATGTCGCCATAAAAACATAAAAAAAATTACCTCCATTATTTCTACTACTCTTGACCTGCTGATAAATCATTTATAATACTATAAAGTTTGTTTTTATAACATGTAATTTTAACCAAACATTCCTGTACATTAGGTCATTTTTTGCTGTATAAATTTATTCTTATATTTTGCTCAAGTGAATATGCTTAAATAGAATTTTTTTAAATTAATTTAATTCCATTTATAAAAAAACAGTTTGAAAATGTTTATTGAAAATAACAAAAATTCAAATATTTTCAAATAATAACGATTATAAATTAGATAATATAGCGATTGTCGATTAAAATAGAACTGTACAATGATATTATACTCCAGGTTGATTTATTATCTTATATTTGAAAAAATATTTTGGAAAGTAGATTATTTGAAGTGATACTTTATAAAATATGACGTATAAAATAGAATAACGTAAAACAATAATATTCATTAAAATCAAATTTTAAGCAGGCTACATTTCATGGAATACCTCAGGTAAATCGTACAGTAAGTTGAAATAGGAATTTTAAGGAACCCTATAATACTTATATTAATAATCCGCTAAATAATTTGAATTTCAGGGGTCGGCGATTCGACTTACACCCGCGACGCTTAAAATGCTTATTCAAAATTTCGACCCAACACATCCCAAGAGTAAAATCTGAAGGCGAGACACATTCGGAGAGCATAAAGTCCCCAAAGATGCACCACAAAAGTCCCGATCTCCTGGGGCACGCGGGTCCTCGGTTTTTCCTCGCACCCGTGGTCCCGTCCCCACTCAACTTAAGGTCTCGCGGCTATTTTACTTCCGGTATGTCCTGAGGCTGACTTCCGTTCCCGACGTCACGCAGCGGTTGTCGGGACAAAAGGAAGCTCTGAGACTCTGAGATCCGTTCCCGCGATTGTATTCAAATTAAACAGGAGGTCCGGTCGGTTATATACTACCGGCAATTTAGTTACAAGCCCCCCGAGAACTCGTGAGTGAACAAACCTGCGCTTGTTCACTCCTGAGCTTTTCTCCGCTGCTGATTGCGGAGCAGTACAACTACAAGCAGGACGAACACAAGGAGAATAGAGAATAGAGAAAAGACTGCCAAACTTGCTTTTTTTTTTTTTAGGAATCAGCTGATTCGTTAAATTTTCTCCCCACCCCCATCCTTTCTCTCTCTCTCTGTTCAAGTTTCGTGGTAATGATGGCTGCCCGGCTGCTCATTTCGTGTAAACAAAATACCTTATTGAAACAAAGATCACTTTTGCAGATAAAGCCGGTAAAATGGAGACGAGTGTTAAATCGATCAACGTTGCAACTTGCATTCACTGCACCCTTGTTAATGTTAACTACACACCTTATCGACTTTAAGACCAATAAAACAAAGTGAACAGAAAACATAATTTATGCAGTGCAGGTGAGAGTGTACAGTAAAAGTTAAAGCTAGTATCTTTAATAATAAAACGATAATAAAAGTTTCTGTTTAGTAATAATTAAAGGTTTAAGATAATTAGATTAACTTATCTTCACTTGTGGAAAACTGTTCCAAAGAAAACCAGAACATAAATTTAACAGTAGTTCCAAAATTTTATTTATTTTAAAATTTTTAAATTGCTCTTTAACAACAGTACTTTTATCAGGTTTCACAAATCTTGATTATAATCTTAAATGTCAATTAAAATTTTTCATTTTTTTTTTCTTTTGTTTAATGACTATAGTTGTATGGATTTTATTAAATCAAAATATTTTCTTGAATTTTTTTAAAATGAATTTAGACTAGCAATCATTAAATTGTATACTTTGTTATTTTTATTTAAAGAATTAATGCAATTAATAATAAAGTATTTTATGAAATTCCTACGTTCACAAAGTATTTGTAATTATGTCAATACTAATATAAAATACATAGCTTTTATAAATATAATATTCAATATTTTTATGAAATTAATCATTTTTTATTTCAATCATCATTTCATTGAATATATTACAGTTTTAAATATTTTTTAAACCTGAGAGAAAATACTATTCTATTAAAATTAGTTACTTATAGCACTTTTAAAAATTTAATTTTATCATAATTATTAAGTATATAACTTATTATATTAATTAAATCAATTTTAATGAATAGGTTAGCCTAACAAGCAAAAAAATTTCAGCAGTTTGGTAAATTCAAATATTTTTCCACATCATTTGTCTTAGTCATATTTTTCCTATTCTGCATTTATTTATTTTTTTCTTTTCTCCTTCTCTCCCCTTTTCTATCTCACCGAAGTTTTGCTATATTGATTGTATTGAGTTGTTGTCAACCTTGGCCCGATGCAATCTAGGACTAGCATTTCCATTCAGTAAATTACTCTTATTAACTTGCTTTCTAAAATTTATCTTTACGATTCAAAATAATTGTCATTGACAATATTATAAAAATATATTTCATTTAAGTCATTAATGAAAAATTGAAAAGTTTATTTTTCTGTTATCTTATTTAAAGCGAATAAAATTAAAAAGTTTAATTAGCATTACATTAAATAAGAATATTCAAATTTAGAACTTTTCAAATGACGTGTTGTTTTAATTTGAGAATACTTCATGTCACAACATTTAACAGAATCATAAATTCATTTACGTTTTCGTAAATAAAAAGCCGTGAACTCGAATCTCTTGGATTTCCTCTGTCAGACACGCACGTGCGTAAGAAAATTCAAGTTATGTCAGAACATATTGTAATGCTTTCAAGATACCCGAATTTGATCTTCGTACTCAAAGATAATAAATAAAAATTATAACACTCGAATGAAAAGAGTTTCGATATATTTTAAAGCTATTTTTTTTAAATATTATTTCTTGATCCAATAAAAATGGATAAATTAATATAATCATTCCATTTATATTAAAGACAATTTCAAAATTAATAGACTAGGTAATTAACTAATAGCACCATCTATAAAATTTATACTGTAAAATCTATCTTTGATGTCAGAATATTTTCTACAGTAATTGAATAGGCCAATTTATTTTCTAAAGAATATACCTTATTTTTTTACGATTTGTAATGTACATTTAAATTTTTTTATGAATATTCATAATTTTTTCTATATATTCTGTATGAAAATAACATAAATTTCGGTGTCATCAATAATTTTTAATTAATAATCATTTGAAAAAAATTTTTATTATATTCAAGGATGTAATTAATTATAATTAATTTAAAATTTTCATTAAATATTTAAAATGCAAATATCGTGTAAAATACTATATATATATTTAAATTATATAATTTTTTATATCGATTATTAATCAATACCACCTTTTAATTATTCAATGTTCAAGGCTATATCATTTTTCTAAGTTGATAAAGCAACTGAAACAAAGTATGCATTTTAAAAATTAATTTTATTATATTTTATATTATTTTTTAAATATTTACACAGTTTAATGTATGTTTTAAGGACATTTAAATACTAGAAAATATTAATATTAAAAGTTTATAAAATATATAACGATAATTTTAGGACAAATAAGAGAATATTATTTATTTCATTTCTGATTTTACATGCTATATGGTTATACCTCTAATAGATTAGGGTATGTATTAAAAATCATTTATTCGGTGTTATTTCTAAATAAAAGCAACTAATGATGTAATTTGGTTCAAACTATATCAAATATCGGGGAAAAAAGTAATTAAATATGTGAGAATTTACCTGTGATTGCACTGTTGACACGCAAAACATTCCAAATGATAAACGTTCCCTCTTGCACGCATGACCATTTCGAAAGCTGGAATGATTTTACTGCACGCAGCGCAATGCCCAGTGCTTCCAAATAATCTGAAAATATTTATTTGTTTAAAATATTTATTTTCCGGTAAATTATCCATGAAATTAGTTCAAAAGCTCTAGAAAACAACGTTCAATTACTATCGTTGACATCAATCGTATCGCGTTTATAAAATAAGAAGAGACAAGCTACAACAAGTGCATTTAGTTATTTTTAACTTGAAAAATAAAATACCTTAATTAATCAAATGATCTTTTATTATTTTCTGAGTTATTTAAACATACTAATGCAGAATTTATTTTTGCAGTTATATGAAAATTGGTACTGAAGAATTAAATATTCATAAAATAAGTCTGAATAGTATAATTATAATGAGGATGTAAAATACTTATATGTTTTAACAAATTCAAGAAGTTACATTATTTTGTAATTTTGAGCATTCTAAATTTTATATTATGAGTTATATCAAAATGCATCAAAATATAATGTTGTTTACTATATTTTTACGCAAGAATGTATAAGACAATCTTTAAGATTTCTTCTTCTATATTCTGAGTTAGTTCTTTTTAAAGGAAAAGAAATTTTACTCATGCCACTGAATATGAAAAAAATTGTAAGTTATTAAATGTTATACATATATTAAACAGTATATTATATTGTTATCATTATATATTATTATTTTGATTTAATCCAATAGTCAGAGATAAAATTATTAGAATTACTTAAAAAAATGATAATTGATCCGCCCTTATAAATAAACAAAGTTTCTCCGAGCCCAACAGCCGGAGGCGAAGACACGGAAAAGAAACTCTTATGCACGTCACGTTTTCTCTCTCTCAATTTATCCGAAATTGGTAATATGAATCTGTAAGATAAACGAAAACAAGTATAAATTGAAAACATAAGCAGTTCCATTTGCACGGGCGTGATTATCCCCGAGGCCTTTTCTCGGTCCTCCAGGCCAAGTGATAAATCGAATTTTACAGATGAGTTTCTCTTATTGAATGCCTTGGAGAGTCATCCCTCCTCCTCACAACTTTGAGCGCGAGGGCAAATAAGCCGCGTGGAGCTTACGTCCGGATGAGGCCGCGGGGGAGTGAGTCAGTGGTGACCCCGGGGGTGAGTTTCCCCCGGGAACACGCGCCCATTGAAACCAAAGGCTTTATTAATGGCCCAATATTTGAGGACGATATTACCGCGGTGTCCCTCCCTCCACCCCCGCACACATGCGAGTGCTCGGCTCCGTGTTGTCTGAAAGTTTATTGGCACGCGGAGTCCGACTTTGCATGCTTCCGATGCGGCAAAATCCATCGAGCATGCAGCGCACACACACACCCACAGAGAGAGAGAGAGAGAGAGAGAGAGACGCACGTGCGTGAACGTGCAGCATCCGACTCGCATTCGAATGCGCGGGTCAGTTTGCATTGAGGGAAGCCGTACTTCGTTTGGGCGCGATGACTCCCTAAGCATCGACTCCTCGTTTTGGTCCAATCACATTTCCTCGATGCTGTCTCAACCGATAACCATTATCAATGACAATGCTACCATTACGAATTTTCAGTTCGACTCGGCCAAAGACACCAAAAAGGATTTGTGCAGCCAAACTATTAATAAATAAACTATTTTTACAACAGCAAGGATCGTATACCCATGAATGAAACTTTCGAACATAGAATGCAATAGAAATATTAGTATATAAATTAAAACATTAGTACTATATTTACTGTGCAATTTATAAAAATAGTTGAATGATGGAAAGTAACCAAAAAAAAAAAAAAAAAAAAAAAAAAAAAAAAAAAAACAAACAAACTAACAAATATAATATAAAATGACACGAGAGGTTAAATATTTTACCGTAAATAATCACGTTTGCAAAGGATGAGATTGGCTTTGGTGTAACAAGTAGATCCGACTTCGCCGAGTCTGCAGTCGCAGCATCCGCATTTCAGGCAATCCTCATGCCAAAGCATATCCAACGCCCTCAATAAATATCTTTCAAAAATAAATTTTACACTTTTATCAAAGTTCTGAATCAGTTCTGAAAATTTTAAAGTCTTATCTTATATTTCATTTATTTGAACTATAATAATTTCTAAAATTCAATAAAATATCCATTATGTTTCGAATGCAATAAAATCTACAATAGAGTACTTAATGGAGCATATTAGTTTAAGCAATTTTGAATTTGAATTAATTAAGTTAAATGAATTAAATATTAAATATATGATGGCAACATTAATTATGTTTCGACTATTAATGTATTGTTATTTAAATGTTATCTATAAGATATCCTTAAAAACAAAATTTTAGAACAAAAATTTTTATTAAAATATATAACAGTTTGAATTTGAAAATTTTTATCTTTCATATTCATTATGTACAAATTAAATGGTCGAATTAGAGAGTTTGTTATGCCATACTTTTCTGTATATTTATAACTTATTATGGTGAATTATTATTCACGTATTTTTAAAAACAGTTTAAGAGAAGACATCTATAAATTTAAAATATGTCTATACATTTACCTTTCTGTAATTGGCTTTCTGCAACCAGCACATTCCTGTCGGGTAGTTCCAATTGGTTCACAAACCATAGGTTCGCTCTTGCTTACGTCTTGCATAGTCATTTTATTTCAGCACTTTTTTTACCTGCAATGGAATAAATAGTTTTTGAAAATATCAAATAATTCAAATTATAATTACTATTATACGAGTAAATGTGGGATTATTAAATAAAAGTTAATGGAGTTGTTTGGTTTTCAATAGTATAACGATTTATTTTATTTGTATATATTGTACTGAAAAGGGTTGTAATTTAAAAGTTCTTAAAAAAAGTTAATGGAGTTGTTTGGTTACAATAGTACAATGATTTATTTTATTTGTATATATTGTACTGAACAGGGTAGTAATTTAAAAGTTCTTAAAAAATAGTAACTGCTTAATATGTACTGATCAATTCTTCACAATATACCTTTAGTGATACCATTGAAATAAAAATTAAAAGAATAAGGATTGTAGGCGCTTGCAGATTGGAAGGCAGTATTAAACAGAACTTGAGAAAAGTTTGATATAGCCAAACATCTTGGATACAATTAGCTTAGGAAGGAGTCAAGTTCTTGTGTTTAAGTGATAAATTTGAGAATTTCTAATGCCACTAAAATAATAATAATAGTTTCAATTATGTATGTAAGGAGTTTCAAAGTAGAATTCAAGCATCTAAGATCAACTTCTGGAATTTTCAAATTTCTGGTCCATTGTGGAAGAGTTGTAAATTTAAGTGAATTTTAAACTCAATTAAAATATTATAATCAAATTTAAAGAAGCAAATTATACGATGTTGTACTATTCTATTTGAAAAATTTTATAAGTCTCACACAACAGAACATTTGTAGATGAGAATTTTAAATCGGGCTCTCGTTTAATAGCTATTTATATTTATTTATTTATTTTTTAATTATAATTTTAGTTGTCATTTAAAATATATGCTAGTAAATGTAAGAGAACTCTAATATTCCAAGAATCTTTAAGTAATCCTTTCAATTATTCTGGGCTAAGATTTTGACTACCATAGTACTAAGTTCCAATAATTCCGCCGTCCACATTACGACATTTATCAAACTAAATTTAGCTTTATCGTTACATCAGCGAATGTTCGTACTCGAAATTGTCGTTTTATTGCCAATTTAGAATTCATAAATGAGAACCAAGTAATGCAAGCGGCAAGCGACGAATTCGAGTAACCGAGCCCTTGGAACACGTGGTCCAGAGACTTTGGATCATTTACCCCTTTACCGAATGACAAAAAACGGTGTTTAGTACTTAGAGGAGGGGTGGGCGGAGGGTGAGAATACCGCAATCCGGAAACAAACTGAAGAAAAAATCTTAGAGAGGAGATACGGTAGCACTCGCTTAGCAACTTTCAGCAACAGCTGTCGCACTCGCCTCCTATCCGGGTTTGTCTATGAGTAATTAGAGCTACGGTTTGAGAATTCGACCGGGGTTACTGCCATCTGTGTCCGAGCGGTTTGTCCTCTCTCTCCCTCTCTAAGGGATCGGCGCGTGGTCAGAGTTTAGAATCGAATTAGTTTCATCCCTCTCGCCACCCCCTTGTGACCATTTTCTTGGCTCTGCGAAACCCAAATTCATCGTCATTTAAATTAAAAATTTTAATATATGATCTAGAATAAAGCAAAAAGAAAGTAATAGATAGAACACTGTCCAGTAATAAAAAGGTGTCAAAATGTGTGAGCGAATTTCGAGACGAAATTTAAAATATTTTTAAATTTGATCTAAAATCTGTTTGCGTTGTGTAAAAATTGATAATCTTTATCTTTTGTAAATTCTTGAGTACAACATCTAGTATTTCAAGTATACAATAGGCAGTTATTTTAATGGTTTTAATGTTGAAAACGGTAATAGCATTATACTTCGATCTCTGATAGTTTGATCGGCTTTGCTCGTATTATTTCACTGTTATACTCTGTAATACCCCGAGTGATTATCTTGCTTTAACGATTTTCCTAAGTGCACCACAATAAAGTGCAACACCACGAAATCGGTTAAAAATGATAAAATTGTAATTATAAGAGGTTAGAGTATTGGAACCGCGCGTGGCACCCTAAAAGGGATTAGACGAACATAACCCGTATCGGAATGCCGGGGGTAATTGCTCGTATTCAGATCGTGGAGGTCCGCGCGCACGTGAAACAATAAAGGGGATTGCACCCTTGCACCCTTGCACCCTCCTGGAGGAAAATCCAAGGACTGCGCGCCAGGATGGGGATAGTCGCGCGGGACATCCTTAATTCGCGGATCAAAGGGAGCTCGCCCTCGTCGCCCGCGAAGTTTCGACCGCAAGAAGATATTAACGTCGTGGTAATATTGTCCAGAGTTACGAGGACATATTGAAACCGCATAAAGTTTGCTTGTAGTACGGCCCTGGTTTGTGTGTTGGCCCGCATTGTCGGGGCTTGGCTGGTGCACGGAACCAAACTATGCGACAGCTCGCAAAATCGCTCCTGGAAATTAAACCTGCGTGTCATCATCAGTGCGAGGGATTAAATTTACAACCCTTCTTCTTTGAAAACATAACGATCTTCTTATGAGTTCACTTTTAAAATGAAATAATTGTTATATTTATATATATAAATCGCATTCTAACGATGTTTTTTCGAATGCTTAAATCGCACCGACATCCAAATTTATTTGAAATTCATCATTTTTAGTTATTCCATTTATGCTCGCATAAGTATCATTAATATCGATATAAGCTTATACGTCATTTTTATGTTAGTTGCAAAAATTCTGGAAGCAATACTTAAAAACAGTAATTAAAAATATAATACTTCAATCAACTATTCATTTCTTGTTATCTTATTATTATCTGAATGAAAACTTACTCAGTGCCTTTTATCATTCAAATACTTAATTCATGTTATTTTTAGTTTATACTTTATTTATCTTTTTTTTATCTCACTTCATTCTACTTTTGTTAATTTTGTAATAGCAACTTTTTACAATTTGTGCAATGATGCTAGATGTTGGAATTTCGTTGGTATCATCAAAGGACCTTTGGCTTACTCTTCGTCTACGAATGTTTTAATCTCTACACTCTCTTTCTCTTGAAATTTCATATAACTTACCCGCAAAACTAGTCCGGTTAAATTGACAAGATTCTTTTCGAGTATATTCACAGTGCTTTGACTACCTTTGTCTTTGATATTTTTCACTACTTTCTAACATACTCAGGCTTATTTAACTATGCATAACTTTCACTAAGCAAATTGGTTTAAACTCGAGAATTTGAGATGTTCATTTCTGTTTTTAATAGTATAAAGAAATTTTTTAGAATCTCTTTTCTGAGCACTATTATATAATATAAAGCTTTAGCAAGTGGTATTTTTCACATAATATTTTAATTATAAGGGAGTTTACATTGCATTTGAATTACCCCAAAACTATACTTTTCTGCAATTTACTTTTATAACCATAACTAAATCAACTAAAATATAACTGAATCAATTTCATTTTTACGGAAGCTATAAAATGTAATTTATGAAATTTGTAGTTTGCTTTTAATTTATTATTTTTTAAAAATAATATTTCTTGATAAAATTTTTTTTAAATCGTTTGAAATTAAAAAAAAAAAAAAAAATTGAAAGAAAAGGCACGAATCTGTAATCAATATTTCAGATTAACCATTTCTTTGAGCAAAATCTATTTAAGAAATCATTTCAATAGTTAAATTTTCGAAGGGGGCTATGAATAATCTATAAATTGAGTAGAATTTAAAATCGTCCTAGTTAAATCATAATTCCATACGGCTTCTTGATCTAACTCTACATATTTACTCGATAATGAAAGTTTAAAATATGAATTAGTAATAGAATAGTACCAACTATTAATTATATGGTATATTATTCAAGAGCACTCTAATATTATCCGATATGATATATTGACACAGTAGAGTGGAAGAAAACTCGTTCTTATCTATCCTAAGTGTTCTCTTAAGATAGATCCATTATCACTAATTCAGGGAAATTGTAAGTCCACGGAGGCCTCATCGAAGTGCAGGAAGTATTAGAGTGTGGTTTTTTGGCTCTTTAGAGTATTTGAACAAAGTGTCCAGTGCCCCGAAGCCCTCACCAACGATGGAATCTCAGAAACTCAGCCGACTCATTGGCCTGGAGCAATTGGCGAGGGGGAGGACAAAATTGACTACCGGACGAGAGGCTCTTGTGCGAGGGAGTGACTCGGTCTGGTAACCGATAACTGGTAACCGGTGACCATAGGCATGCTCATCCGATCAGCCATCGAACTCTCTTGATCCTCAAAGCGACGATAATTTGATTACTCGCTGTCTGTGCGCGTTCATCAACCACTAACAACCCCCCAACCCTCTTGTGCAACCCTCTTGGCGCTGGGGCAGGGGTCGTTATATCGGTCCGCAACATGGAGACTCTCGTCGAGGTGCCTCGGCTTTATCAAACGTTGCTAAGTCAATCAGACTCAAGGAAGCGAAGAATGCGTTTTTTATTTTGAAAATTTGCGCTTCATTAAACTCTAGATCTCCGTGGATCCTACACCACCCCCCCTTCATTGGTCGCTGTACCTTTGCGATGCATTTTCTCGCTAATAACTCCACCGCGCTTTTCCAGATGCGACACATCCTTCTTCTTGGTATACGAAAAAGGAAACTGATGATTGTGGAAAACTTTGAACGAATATTGAACCAAAAAGTCAAGACCGAAAATTTTATGAATACTTTATTGATTTGTCGTAATTTCGAATGATTCCTTAAAATGACTCACATTTTCTTTACATGGTAAACATTATATTTTTTTATTCACATATGCATCTTTCTATGCATTAAATTCTTTTTATATTATTGTTCCATCTTTCATTGCCAATTCAATTTTTAATCATTCATAGTTTTGTATATGGATGATTAAATAATTCAAATTATTAGTCATAACTGATGACTTTACCGAATATTTATATTCTCACAATACTTATTTTATGAAGATTAAATTAATAAAATTGAATTAAAAGAATTAAAAAAGGTAAGTTATTAAAGATGAATGTAAAATGAATTTTTCAGTGGACAAATTATTTATAATTCTTCTTTAATAATAGATACATCTGTACAATTATTTATACCACATATATATATATATATATATATATATATATATATATTAATGCTTTTTTACATATTATTTATGTACATTTTATCTAATATTAATTTTTTTCCATTTTAATTTAATTTACTCAAGTATAAAATTTATAATTAAAATATTTATATTAATTCAAGATTTTTATAAATCGCTTTCATTTTCTTGACAGTGTCAAATTTTATTTTTAATAAATTTTTTTATAAATAAATAATGAAATTTTTATGTAAAGTATTTTAAAAAAAAAATTATATTAAAAGCTAATATTTTCATTTTTTTTATATTTTCTTTTAATGTTCACTTTATTAATATATTAACACTGATAAACACTTGTAAGACCTTCTAAAAGACTACGAGGATTTTTTAAATGAAGATTCTGATATTGTTAGTATTCACGTTTATATTAAATTTTTATCTATTTTCAGTGGATCATAAAGTAATCAAATTAATATTAATAGATAGTTGAAAAATAAAATTGATTTTAAAAACTTTTAGCACTTTTATAAATAAATTTAATTTCGTGTAGATAATTTTTTTTCTTCAATTTTCATCATTAGTTAATGTACTGAAATTTGTAATTTATTTTAGTTTTCCAATTTAAATTTAAACAAATTTTAAAAAATTTAGAAACATCATTGATAGATAGTTTGAAAAATATTGATTGGATTTGAATCGTGTTTTTCATTGTGAAGAAAATTGAGTCTCATTGAGAAGAGGGAAATTTGTAGATGCACCTTTTATTCGTGTTTTTTGTTGCACCGTTTATATTTTTTATGAGTTACACGTGAATGACAGTGGAAACAGTTTTCCATCTTCTCGACTAGTTGGTTCGAGTACTAGGGCGGGTCGAGAGTCCACGTGCGCCGCTCGATGTTTCCACCCCGCGAGCGAATCCAAGATCATCCCTATCGCTTCGCGGAACACTACCCCCGTGAAGTAAAGTCGATCGAGCGTGAACCACGAGCTCCTCGCAATCCATCCCCCAGCACACACAGCCCCAAGACATGTAACTGTCATGCAACCTAATCTGGCTTATCTCGGGCGTTTGTAACTGGCGCTGTTTATCTCCGGGCGTTTCTTCTCCTTCGGGTGTCAAGGACGAAGTATTGCTATTTGCTGCTCCGGAAGCCGCTCAACTCGTCCAAGAGATAGAGACAGAGAGTTCCTTTTCTCTCCCTCCCCCTTGGCCTCTTTTTTTGATGCATTCCGATCCTCAACGTCAAATGATTCACTCTAATCACCTTTATTTTATTCACTTGTACTCTGACAAACACTTCCGTTATCAGAATAAATCCACTCCAGTTATTCAGCATTATTAATCAAAATATCACATTTTATCTTGACATAGTTATTTCAGCCATCCTAATTTATAATCTATTTAAATCATAATTGCATAATAATAATTAAACATTGAATTATCGGAATTAGCGTATTCATTGACACCTATAATTTTAATTCTTCATGTGTGGCTTTACGAATAGAGTTATCAGTTTAATACATGTAAAACAAAAAAAATTCAATCAATTTAATTCCTTTCATGTTTAATTTCTTCGCTTGCCCAAAATGCATAAAACGTGTTGATTTAAATAATAGGTAATAGATGCAATTACTTAATTTACTTTCGCGTGCAAAATTATTTTATTTTAGTGCACAATCGTACAATTATAATTTATGTACATTCCACATGTAATATTATACCATATTATTTCTTCAGCTATAATTCATTTTTCAACAGGTTATATAGAATTAATGTGTCATTTATAATCATTTCATTATAAATGCAACCATACTTATATATAACAAATTTAAATTTGATGTGTATTGTTTAATATATTAATTGTTAAAGTTTAAAAAGAATTTGTTATTATATTGTTTCCACATAGACAAATATTCAAATAAAAAAAAATATTTCTTATATAAAACATTAAAAAAAACATATACTTATGAATGAATTGTGCAATTCTGGTATAAAATGGAAAAATTAAAAAAATAGTTTAGTTTTGATACAAATGAAATTTTATTGAAATTTAACGATTTAATAACTATAATAGTATATCTATTATTTACCTATTACTGAAACCTTATCTTTCTGCATAATATAAGTTAAATTATCGTTACTGTGTGTTTAAAAATATATTTTGATATCTATTAAAACATATAAATGATATTTTGCATATCTTGAGAATTGAAAAATGTGAAAAAAGAATACTTTTTAATTTTTATTTTACAATACTCTAATCATTCGAGCCATAAATAATTTAAAAAAAATGTATTTATTTATGGAAATTATAAGTACAGTATATTTAATAAAGCATGTGTAGAAATCTTTAAAATCTTAAAATAATTATATGTTATGCATTTATTTTTTAAATGTTTTATTAAAATTCTTTATTAAATTAATAACATTCTGTGTATATTGTATCATTGACATCACTTTTTATGAAAAGCCAATTATCGTCATTAAGGAATAAAAAGCAAAAATGAGAGCCGTGAATTTAAATGTCATATTGTGATAATGCATTTAATTTATTGTCAACAAGTAGTTCGGTATAAATTGTGAAATCGAGCATGGCAGAGGAATGACGAATCATCATTAACTTCGGTATAAGTAATGGAGAAATATTTCCTGTGAAACAACAGTGCATTGTCGATTGTATCAAACAGTATTAGACATCGACAATGAAGTGAGAGAATTAAATGTTTTTCGTTAGAGAGAGAGAAAAGAGAGACCGCTAGTCGGAAAGCATGAAAAGCGCTGTGAAATGGAAAAATGCGAAAAATTGAAATGCAGTTTTACTTACGGTGTGCGAGCAGGTGTAGGCTGCGGGAAGAGCGAGGAAAGTGCGAGGCCGCGTCGGAGGAAAGTGTGCCACCACGAGGAAGCTCGGCGCTCGGCGGCTCGGCGGCTCGGAAGCTCCGGACGTTCGAAGGTCGTGGACAGCTCTCGGGGCTGCGCACCGACGTCGTCGCCGCGCACCCGCGGAGAGCCGAGCGACGTCGGGGTCGCCGCGATTTAGGTTAGGGAGCCGCGCGCGCATTTCCCCGCCGCGAAAAAGTCAGACGCGAGGCTGGGAGTTCGCGCCCCGGCAGTGCCGCCTTGCACGGGCCAAGGCTCCGCCCTTCCCGACTCCCACGCGACCTCGGAGGTCCCACCCACCCCCTTCCGAGGCCGATCCGATCGGGAGGTGCACCACTGCTCCGGCGATCCGAGGATCCGAGCTGTCCGGGTCCTCTTTCCTCCGCTCCAATCTCCTCCGATCCAACCCCAGACGCTCTTCTCCTCGCGAATTTTTATTTTCGCTCTCGACCCCTCGGTTAACCGGTCTTACCGAACGAAATAATTCTTCCTGGTGCTTCTCAGGTACTGGCATAAACTAATGATCTAATTATCCGTGACCCTGACTTCTTTAAAAATGCAGCTTTATACTCTTTCGGAAACAAATTCCAATAAATTGAACAAGTGTACTTAATATTTTAATATTGTATATACAATCTTATATACAATGTACAGAGAACAATAAATAAAATATTTTCATGATGTCTTTTTGTAACTTTATATAATTTTTTAGATTATTTTGATAATAAGAAGTTATCCTAATTGTCAATGGAAATAAATAAATTTTCTTAATTTTTTTCTTCAAATTTTAATAAATTTTTTCAATAATTCAATTAATAAATAATTTTTATTATATTATTTAAATCTTTTATTAATGCAAAACTATATTTCATAATAAACATTTTAAAACTACCAATAGTTAAACTACATATTAAAATAAATTTTAAAATAGCATTTATTCGTTTTTAAATGTTTAAATTATTTTAATTATTATAGAAATACCCGGTACTATTATTGCATTTTATGTAATTCATAAATTTTAATCTATATGATTTAATTTAAGAAATCATAAAAATACTCTTGTACTTAGTGCAAGTAAACGGATATTGAATTTTTTATGAATGAATTTAGAAATACCTAAATACCGAGAATAGCATTACTATAATAGAATACTATCTATTATATTCTATCTTATGCAATTTTCTAATATATATAGTAGTATTTCAAGATATATTTGGCTTTCCAATCTTTTTAAAAGAAAATTCTTATTATAAGATGTCCATTTGCAACATCTTATTTAAACAATTATTATCAATATTACTTAACGATATACATATATTTTTAATGATATTGTACAAAAAATAAATACTTTTATAAAATAATAATTTATAATTTATATATATATATATATATACATATTCAAATTTTAATGTTTCTAGTATGTCCCAAATTAATAAATAATACATTCGAAAATATAAAAAGTATTTTATTTAATATCAAAAAAATGAATATATATTCTGAATATTCTTGATTTAATGAGTTTTGTATATTTTTTTTAAGAATATTTAAAGTATTTTGAGCTTTAATTAAATAAAAAAAATTTTTATAATTTTTTGATATTTTAAATTTAGTTTTTTAATTGCAGATATATTTTAAAAATTTTCAAATGTCAAGTATAAAAAAAAATTGTTAATCAAAATATATTTTTTATATAATTAAATGTATTTAATATAACACTTAATATATAAATTTAACTAATAACAAGCATCAAACTGATTTAATTTGACATTAGAAAAGTTAGAAACTTATCGCTATTTAGTATAAAACTTTGATGACTACACATTATTAATAAATTCATTAAATTTTTAGTAAAATGAATTAAAATAAAATAATATAAAATATTTATAATTATATTTGATTGAATTTTATTATTATATCAGAAAATAGCATAATATATTTTTTTTATAATAGAATAAATAATTCAAATAAAAATTAATATTGTATTTTTACTTCAAAATATATTAAATTTCATTTAAGGAATATATTATTAAATGATGATTGTATATTTAAATGAAATAAAGAAAATGAAATTATTTAAGAATTTATTATTTAATAATTTATTGATTTTTAAAGATTAATTTTAAAAAATATTAGTTATTCTTCATGCATCTTTGATTTTAGTATATATTAAAAATTCAGCTTGCAAATAAAAATTTATAAAAATAGTTAAATAAAATTGATTTTAACCAGATTATTCAAGATACTCAATTAAAAAAATATTTTAATATAATATTGTAACTGTTGTAAATTAGTTGTAAATGTAGTAAATGGAGTAAAGAGTAGTGACTATGCTACTGAGAAAAATGAAGTTAAAAAAATTCAATCACAGTAAACGTAATTTACCACTTTATTTAATACAGGAAATATTTAATAATTTTGTTAGATGTATTTAAAATATATGATTGTTCTCAAACCAAATTTATCATGAAATATTTTTTTCCGCATTAGTATCAAATTAAATTAATTAATTTATCAAATTAAAAATGTCACACTATATTAAATGTATACTTAAAAAATAGTTTTGTAGATGATTGAACTTTTTTCTGTAATTTGAAACAAAATAACCAAAAAAATTTTAACATTTTAAAATCCATAAAGTATGGAGTTTTATTTTTCTGAAAATATTTGATTTTCCTCCTTCCTTTATAACTTGGTAATTTTTATTCAATACATTTTTTAAAAAACATTTTCAGCACTCACGTATAAAAAAAATCCGCAGCATTTATCATTCTTTTCAGAACTAAATGCATATATTTTATATGGTTGTTATCATGCTTAAGCCTTTAGTCACGTTAACCCTTTTTATCCCGCGCGTTAATTGACCTTCTAATTTTGCTCCAAAAGGGATCTGAGCAACGCTATTTAGTTATTCTTTTGTCTCGCTTATGTGCCGAATCCAAAGATGAACACACTCTCTTGTTGCAGTAGATCGAGAGCTCCAAATGTGATTTCCATTTCAGTAGCTTTTGTTCTTGATTCTGAGATAGTTCTGTTATCTCGTACTTTCATGGTTTCTGGTAAAGGAAAGGATCACTAAGAGGGTGAATGTGTATGCAAAGTGTATTATACAAATGCATACAAGCACGAGCTCGGAAAGGAAAATTCCATGCCTGTTACAGTTGAATCGAAAGCAAGGAAAAATTTCGCTGCCTGGTATTAAAATCCATTTGATATTTTATGCAATTGATCATAAAATAAATTAATAATTTAAAAGTATTGTCAATTAAATTTTAACTACAGTAAATAAATATGAATCTTATTTGTCACGCATCATTTAACTTTATATCTGAGCTTAATCAAAGAAAGATATTAATTTATGAAGCGCATAATTTGAACAAAATATTTTTGGACAGTTAGTATTCGTGTCCAAGATTCATTCATTGTGAAAGCTTCCTACCAATTTTCCTCAAGAACGGCTACACAGAGCTCGAGTATATAAATAAAAATTATTAATTGCTCATCTCGCTTTATCGCCGAGTGCGCCAGGTATATTAATAAAAGATTCGCTTCCGCACCATTTTAAAACTAAGATCTAGATTCGCGAAAAGGCGAAATCACTGTAATGAGGTTGTAAGAGACGGTATCCCATGCAGCAGGGGTAGGTGGCACAAGTTCGAAAGATTTGTTGCAGCGTGAAACGGATAAAGGAGGAGCGAAAAACCTCGTCGGCGCTCGTGACGTCGACGATAAAAGAAAGGCTGGGCGAGGGGGGGGAGGAGGAGGAGGAGGAGGGAAGTCGGTCCATTAATTAGCCGGAGCACATTAAGCCAGGCATTAATATACTCGGGCCAGGCCAGTGTTTTGTTTTATCCCACAGGAAGGAGGTAACCGAAAAGCTCGCGCGCGCCTCCCGACGTAATCCGCGCTCTTCTCTTCGCCTTATCCCTAGGGGCTGTTTAAATTCTGCAAATCGCCCCCTCCCCCCATCAGCGACTTTCCTCCTTTTCTCCTACTTTCTTTCTCTTCTTCGCCTTCTCGCTATTCCCGTGTCCTTCTCCGGTGATGCGCAGTTTGTACGTCTCTGCCTGGTTGTTCGCAGCCTCTGCCCTTTGTTTTGTAAATTTGAGTGGATTCCTGACAAGGAACCGAATTTTCCTCGTGCCAAATCAATCGGAAGAATTCTTAGGGGACAAGATTACGGCACTCGTTGAATATGGATCAGGAATTAATTGATCGGCACTAATCGTAGAGAAGAATTATTTTACATATTTTACAATTTGGCAAATATTTGTTGTGATTAATTTGTACTTGTTATTTCATGTTTGAGATAAGTACATTTAAAAAAGTATTTTCAGATTATAGGACATACAGTTCATTCAAGTGTATAAAATTTCTATATTTTTAATTAAACAATAATTTAACCTGTAATAATTTAAATATCGGATTTATTATATTTAATAAATGAAATGTAATCATTTATTAAATTTCACTAACATTTAAATTAATCAAGTAACCGATTATGTAAGCTTAACTAGTGTTTAAACTATTGGATTAAGTTTTTTATAAAAATGATTGATTGTGCATAATAAAAATTATTGTATAATCTAATTTCAGGGTCCTTTTATACTATTCTTTTTCAGTTGATAAAATCGATACATAGAATAGGAAAGATTGAATATTCAATATAATTATTAAGTTATAAAATAAATGACACCTGTTACTTTATCTCTGTATATTTACGAATATAAACGAATTTGTACATGTTTTATGTGTACTTTATACGATAAAGTTATGGTGGTAATTATAAATAAAATAATAATAAAATTTTAATTTCTCTTGCAATTACACTTTTCAAGAGAAGTACTTCAAAAGAAAAATAATCCGATAATTATCACGAAAGAGTAAACTACATTAAAATAAGAATTACTAAACTAACGCCTGTTTCAAAACTTTCTTTCTGTAAAGAATTTTTACCGATATTTTTAGAAAAAAAAAAAAAATAAATAACAATTTAGCTACCATGGATTAAAATATTCATTTAGAATCTCTATTTTATTGCTACATTAGATTGTATACAAATATTTAATATTGTTAATTTATTTATTTTCCTTTATGAAATACGTTAGCAAAGCACAACTGCTGCATCTTTGCCAGGATTTAGAGCCGTAAAACAATGAGGGTTATATGTTGCCCAAGTTGGATTATATGTAACCTAATTTGAAACTGGATTTATTCATCACAAAATTTAGATAAAGGCCGCGGTAAATTATTGATAGCACAGTTGTGAAAATTAAATGAGCGAGTAACAAATACAAAAATGGAGTGGGAAGAGTCGTATTGGAGTTGTGGTGCACGTAAGTGAGGGGTGACGCCCGAGGAATGTCCGGGTTGTGTATCGGTGATTTTAAAGTGGAGCGCGTGTTTTTGCGTTTGTAGTTGGGCCAACTATAACTCTGGACTCTGTGGTGGCGGTGGGGGTAGGGGGTGAGACTCGCAGGAAGGCGAACAGAAACGCATAAATAGCCGCTCCTGCACTTCACAGATAACCTCCCGCATTATCCGGCGTCATCCCGAAAAAACGGGCGGGCCATTCGTCGGATGCGTCGGTCGGGGCTCGGGGTGCGTCGGCTCCTCGAGCAATTAGCCCTGGAATAAGACTTTAAAATGCGCAGCCCCGTTAGTATTATCAGACGGGCCGCCGGGAAGATTAAGCGCGAAAGACCGGCGCCCCCGAGGCCAACCCCCGCCTCGTCCAACTCTCATTCGGAATGCTAATGTCTAATTACGCGGCGGCTCATATATACAAATGTTCGCGCATGCGATTGCGGCCGGTGTATAACGCGTCAAGTTTTTGCCTCACGTGCGTCGGCTTAAAACATCCTTTAAATTACCAACCCCCCAACCCCTGAGCCCCGAGCCCCGAGCCCCGAGCCCCTACTCACCCCCGGCCGCATTAGCAAGTGCGAGGGTCTGCAAGTGCGGGCGGGCAGTTACGCGAGATTTATTCCATGCGAAATATTCCCTTTGCACATTAAATTATATCGTCCTGCCGCGCGCGTATACGTGTTGTTTCCTCGTGCCGCGACCTCCGGATAATCGTTCGGCCCTTCCGTTTTTAAAGCTCCGCGGGTTTCGGATCATTAACCACCCCCGCGCGACCCTTCCGCTCCAGCTGGGATTGAAATACGTAGATGCCGCGGAGCTTCGCACGATGACTTGCTTTTTAATTGTGCCGAAGCTGTTCTCCACTTATTCAGTGCTCCACCCCCTGCTCTTGTCGAAATTTTATTTGCCGGCTTTCACCGGATCCTCGCCGTCCCCTGATGCTACAGCTTTCTCTTTTTCCGGCTTTCACCCAATCTAAACCACACACTACAATAAATTCTTTATCTTTCTCTTTATTCTCTCTCTCTCTCTCTCTCTATCTATCTATCTATCTATCTATCTCTCTTTCTCTGCACCTTTTGTTTGAATTCAAAACTAAAAATGAATTCTATTTACTGAAAATTATGTCCACTCTCGTTAAATGATATTTTAAGAAATAACAGTCGATTAAAAATAACAATGATTCCTGTAAAAATTTATCACAAATATATTTTCTAGCGACTCATAGTCGTTAAACAATCTCCATAATCTCATATTATTAACCATCTTTCATAAACATTAATAAGTTTGTCCTTGTGAACATTAGCGAGTAATAATAATATAATATTATAATGTCAATATGTACTAAATCTATATTAATGTTACATATACGATATTAGTATACGAGAAATCTCTAATTTTTAGGCAAAGTTATTACGATTATAATTATAATTTATTACAGCTAATTATTATCATTAAAATACTTAATTTTTTCCTTCATTTATTATCCTTTATATTTTATATTATAAATTTCTAGCGAATTATAAAAAAAAAATAATAATAGAAAAAAAAAGAAGAAATTATTAAAAGTTTTTTAAGATTTCATATTTATAAAGAAAAATATAAAAACTCTATGCACATAAACTTATTTATAAGTATCCTTTGGTTCAATAAATTATTAATATTATAATTTTTAATGGTCGCACGTAACAATAAATTTCGTCTTTATTCAAACAATTTTATTTTCTACTTAATAAAAAAAAAAATTATTCTAACTTTTTCAAAGAAACTTCCATTAAAGAATAAGTTTGAGTATTACAGTTTCTGGAACTGAGTGCTTAAGTTAAGCAACATAAAGATTAACATAATTAATGTATAAAATAAAGATAAACTTATAAAATTCCTATGTACAATAAGAATATTGTTCTACAAAATAAAATTTCTTAACTATGTTCTTATTTTAATTTTCTTAAGATTTCTATAATTTTTAACAAAGTCTATTTGTGGATAAAAATGATAACTTAGGCTTTTATGTACTTTGAGTCTATATTTTTTAGTCTATTTTATATATACACATGTATACGTAAGAGTATATCATATAAAATTTGGAAAAGTATAATACAAAAATGTACTGATTTAAATAGAAATTTGAAATAATCGTAATTAATTAGAAAATTATCCAAGAGTACTAAAGTCCTTGCATGGAACTTACTCCATTCAATCTTGCGAGTAGATTGAAGTCAAGGTAAGCGTGTTCATCTTTCTTTCCGCAGACTGGCAAAAGCTTCCTACTACATGCTTAGATAATGAAATTCCGGTCAGGTCGCAGATTCTTTCGTCAGGTAACGACGACGACGACGACGACGACGACGACGACGACGACGAGAACAACGAGGAGGACGACCCCTTTTAGTTTGCATTTCGCCACTTCGAGATAACGCTCGGAAAGAAAAAGAGTAGCGAAGAGAACCGAGATAAAGACACGAGGGAGTAAACGAAAAAATAAGGACGTTATCGCTCTCAATGACAGCACACTCGAGAACATGAGTAACGAGACTTTCGGAGTTCAGGCCAATTTCATGACACCATTGCAATAATAGGTATCGTTTCTATTATTATTAGTAGTATTGCATAATTAGCTCGAACGATAAGCTCTTGGAAGAATTTACGAGGAGGAATTTCACGGTACCTTGAGATACAAATGAATGTCGCTAATTTACATTTTGGGAGAGAGTGGAAGAAAGGATTTCAGCCACGGGTATGAAGGAACGTTAATTTCAAAAACGAGTAATTCTTTTTAATGGTTACTTTCGTGCTTCTCAAACCCATAGTACTGCGCAAATTAACAATTAAAATTTAGCTCAATGTAGTCGAATATAAGAATTTTAATTATTTAATTAAAAATGCTATCGTTGCTACACTTAATAAGATAATTGTTGTATTTCAACTACACTGTCGAAACAGATGTTATTTTCACGAAAGATAATGTGAAGTAATCAGGGGAAAAAATACTTAAAATATTATGAAGAAGAATAATAAGGAAACACGTAATCAATTAAAAATTCAATGTTAATCAACTATTGGATAAGATAATAAGTGTGTGAGAGTAAATAATTTAAATTATTATTACAAAATTTAATGAAAAGATTTACATGCCTTAGCATATAATAAATATTACCTTTTTAATTTGTAAAATATTTATTTTGCATAATTTATTTAAATACGAGTTTTTTCAAAAAATTTGTGAATAATTTAAAATTTACAGATTGATTTTCAAATAAATATGTAAATAATTATTGAAACAATATTAGAAAATTTTCACGAATTCTCTGTCTTTTTTATGAATCTAGCTAAAAAAGATTGTTGTTTAAGTAAATATTCTTATTGTCAATGAATTCATATACAAAATTATTTCCAATTATAGATTATTTAATGAACAAAGCGAACGAGAGAAATGTAATCTGAGGAATTTGAATAAATTAATGATATTAACTCTATGAGTAATCTAATCGATGGAAAAACTTCAAATCTTTATTTTCAATAAAACGTTATAAATTAGCGGTAAATTAGAGTAAAACAGTAAAAAATAATGGCAAATAAATTTGTGAAACAAATCTTATAATGCGTTGGTTGGGTGTCGCTCAACAGCGTCAAATTACTTACAAAAAGCCATCAACCAATTTTAAAGTCGTGTTTTATGTTTTCTAAACAAGAGAAGGGTGAGGGAGGGTGGCGTGGCCGAGAAGGGGTGAGGAAGAGCGGGGGGAGGCAGGAGAAGGGCAGTGTAGTTGCGGCTCGCGCGAGTGTCGGTATCCTCGGGGGTTGTTCGAAATAGGGGCGGTGCACAGTCAGATTACGGTTAAGCTATGCTCGTACGTGCTCGCTCGGAAGTTGCCTCGCCGTTTCCGCGCCCGCATGTCATCCTCTCTCTCTTTCTCTCTCTCTCTCTTTCTCTCTCTCTCGCTCACCCTTACCCGGGCTTTTTTTCCTTCTTTCCTCGTGTCCCTGCCTGGGCCGAGAGCGCGAAATATATTTATTGTTGTTTGCTCAACATTTCGTGTATGCCCGCGAGTGTCCGTAGCCCAGAGCTGGTCAAGGGGTGGAGGGTGTAAAAAAAAAAAAAAATCGGTAGGAGCCCGACTATGTACACACTCGCCTGACCCTCGACGCGACGCCAAATAAATTAGCAGACAACCTCAACTTTTTATCCCTTTATTCTATATAAATGTATGTATACATTGCAAAAATGTTTACGCAAAAATATTTTACGTGAAACCACGGCTTGGAATTTTTTCGCTCGATTTTTTTCACACACGAGTTCTTTCGGAACCGTGTAAAATGATTAGTCTTGAATTTTTAACCTAGTATTTATCGATATAATGTTTCAACCGAACATTTAAATTTGGATCTAATAGACAAGTGCTTGTTATTTATTTTGCGATTTCTAACTAAGTTTGTCAAGAAATTAAAACGAACAAATCTTTCAATTTTATTTCAAGATTGTATAAATATAGTTTTAAAATTTTATGCTTACATAAAATTTATTATCAATTTTTTAAAACGTAAAATAAATAAAAATTAGAATTTAAAATTTCTACAGTGCTTTATAATAAAAATTAAGACTTTATGTAATAATGCGAAATGTCGGTAAGCCCCAACTAGTGTATAAAATCTACAGTCTATACACGAGAAGCAAATTAAAAATTAAAACTGTAGGTGTTGTATAATTAGAACGAATTTGTTCGACTAATTATTATTTCACTGAAACGAATGATTCTCCCGTCTGGTGACGCCTTCAAAGAACCGAAGTCAACCGAACTCAACAGTTGCGGGAGCGGAAGCCTCGAGAAACGGAAAAGCGAAGTGAGCGACGACGGAGACGATATAATACGCACTGAACCCGCAAAAAGTGATAAAGGAAGTTCCGAGCGGTTTCAGTTCCAGCACACATGTTGAGCATAAAATCATGGCGCGCGTTCCGCTTATCTCGACGTCGTCGCTTCAGAGCGATTAATGCTCATGGGAGTTGGTTGTCGGATACCGCGTCGTCGTCATCATCATCATCATCATCATCATCACCATCCTCATCCTAATCCTCATCCTCGTTGGCCTCGCAGTCGGAGATTTCACCCGACGTGTGTGGCACCCTTCCTGTACTTTTTCGCCAAAGACAGAGAGAGAGGGGGCGAGGGGAGGGGAAGGAGGTTGCCGCTGACGACAAAAGGGCTTCCGCTGCCACGAGAACTTTTATCTGCCGGGATTAATAGATGGATTACGGTATTTATTTGTGTATTTGTGTATGGGTGTGCGCACGTGTGCGTGCGGGCGGGAGAAAGAGAGAGAGAGAGAGAGAGAGAGGAATCGGTGGGATGCGGGCTGATTGGCGGCATGGGGGATCAGAGGCTTGATTGGCTAATTTGTAAGTGTCTCTAGCAGCCTCGGATCTCTGTCTCTCTCTTTCATTTTGGCTCCTGAATCTAGCAATCGATCTTTTTAAACACGTATATTAGTAGAATGAATTCTAGGCGCGTTTTGTATAGTTGGATGTCGGCTTGTGGTTAATATTTAATCGTTTGCGACAAAACTTTCTCCTACGGTTTCACAAATTGACAACTTTCCAGGTTTGAGACTCAACAACACTCTTAAGTCCTTTCCACTTTTACACTATAGAATAATCTAAACAAACAAAAGTTCAGATACTCTGATGAATTTTTATATTCAGTAAACGTATTTCCATCGTATAATGCATATTAAATGGCAATATACTCAAGATGAACAATAAATAGGGACTTTTAGTAGTATAATGTATCTTTTATTGGTGTAATATAGTGTACTAATATAAATTATAAGCGAAACATGGAAATGTTTGTTGAATTGTTAATACCATCAGATAAAAATTCAATTATTAGGTTTTATTATTTATTATTTTATTTTGTTTTAAAAAAATAAAATAAAATATTATTTAATTAGAATAAATTATTTCAAATTCAATTGATTTACAAAAAAATATTTTCAAATGCAACATAACTGTAATTTATTTACTGTATTATATTTTTTGTATAAAGGTCTTATTGAATGTGCTAGTGTATTTATCAACCATAATAATTGTAATAGTTAATAATACAATCTGCTATTTCAACAATAATTTAAAAATGTTTATATTGATGTACCTAAATTTTAGATTTTCTATAATTTATTGTTTCAAAAGGTTATTTTCAAGCAAATCGAGAAAAAATTCAGACAATTTTAACTTTTCTCACATCAATTGAAGAAAAAAAGCAAGTAAAGATTCGGTAAAACGAAAACTAATAGAGTGAGTATTCCCATAAGCATTAGCACTTCTGCCTCTTCCGGTATTTGTTTGAATGTGCCTCTAACCGTGCTTTTCTTTCTAGAGAACATTAACGTAGAGTTGCTTAAGTTTAGTGAGAAAAAGAAAATAAAGTTGGCGTCAGAGGGGAAAATACATTGGGCGCTCAATGTTCCAGGTTAGTTTTCTGTTTAATGAGAGTCCGAGTCTCTATCAGGCGCCACATCCTTCAGGTGACCGCAACAGAGGTGCGCGTCAAGGATTCCAAAACCTTCTTCTGGGTTCGGCCGATAGCTGCCCATGTAAATCAGTCGGTCCAAACGTTAACTACTGACCTCCGGTGAGCTTCGTTTCCATCTTTCTCTCCATTTATTTCCTTTTTACGATTCCTTTCACGAGACAAACTGCTCCGGGTGTAATGAGAAAATCCAGACGACCAGTGGCTTTAGTGGTTGATCTTACATTTTCCCTCTAATGTATCTCATAGCTATTATTAAATGTGAGATGCGATTTATCTTACTATTCTTCTTGGGACCTGAATGCCATTGTAATGAATCAAGTGATACCCATGCAGTCCAAATATTTAACTATTTATAGGGAACTTTTGTTTTTAAATACATCTTGCACTATTTATAAAAAAATCTTTTTTGAAAATTTACTCGCATGAGTCTTTACGATTTTACGAGAAAATTCTTTACGAGAAAATCTTATAAGGCTTATTATCTGTATAAAAGCACTAAATAAATCAACGGAATTTATCAATTCTTATTAGTTACACCATTTATTCAATAAACAAATATTTGTGAAGAACGAAAACGACGTTTAAATCTGTAAGAACAACGATGTGGGGATGAGCCACCAGAGCGAGAGAAACAGAAAAAAAAAAATCGCGGGCTGTAGTGTGAGTCAAGGGGTGGAGAGAGTGTTCTATTTTGGCATCGGAAAAGGGAGAAGAGGTAAAAGGGGTGGCTTTTATTTGTAGACATAAATTTTGAAACTCGCTGCACCGTGTCCGATATCAGTCCAGACGTTCTGTGTTTCCGGCTTCCTATGTCTCCTCTTACCAATCGTGGCCAGGTTTCGCTTCTGGATGTTTGTTTCGTTCCATTCTGCTGGTGCTCACAATAGATGACGACAAGTCGCGGCGATGATGGACTCGAAGAAGATAAGGGACGCGCGACAACGCCATTCAGGACGGCAAAGACAAAACGGGGATGTCAAAGCATAAGGCAATGGACACACAATAACTCCTACCCGTGTGTGTATCTCTGGTCTCTATTTCTGAAACTTTTATCGTGCGAGCTAAAATTTTTGTTATTTTCGTGATTTTTTGGGGAAACGTCACCGGCTCTGGCAAATCCACTTTTTTTCTACTTTTTCAGGGCTTATTTAATTGGGGAGAATTTAGTTTAGCCAGCTTTATTCGACCATCGTTGAGAGATTTTTTGAGTGCCTTTATGCGAATGCAACAAGATTGAAATGTTACTTTTATTCTCAGGCACAATTTTTGTATTTAAATTTATTAGTGATTTCAAGAAATTCTGGAAAATTAAATTTTCTATAAAAGAGAATATTTTTATTTAATTAATACTCAAAAATTAGATAAATTATTAATATTTAATTATCATTTAAATGTTTATATTTTTATAAGCATAGTTTAAAAGTCTATTCATATTCAATAAGCTTGAGGTACATTATATATACCATGAATTTAAACAAAATTTTTAAAAGTATACTTTATGCATCCAGAGTTGTAATTTTATTTTTTTTTTCATGAATATTAAATTATTTTTATTATTCAATTTATTATTATTGAAAAAATTAAATTGATTGTGACAAGATTTTTTTAAATAAATGTATTTAAAATAATGTTTAGCAAAGCAATTATGTACTCTTTAAAACCTATTTCATTATATTTAATAATTCTAAAAGGATAAATGTCAGATAACGCAGAAAGGGTTATAAAATTTTATAAAGAATATACAGATTCCTTGAAGAGAAAATTGCACAACATTTTCCCGATGATTAAAATAGTTACGCAATTGAACAATCTGAATTCTGAGGTGTTTCACGGGAGGCAATTTTAATAATGATTTAATTAGCATTCTTGCGAGAGAGTAGGAGATACTTCATAAAGAAAATTGCCAGTGGGTGTTGGTTTGTGAATCCCAGGAATTCGGCTTCATTTATTTTGCGAATCAAAGGTGCTGATTGTTTCGGCGAGCTGCGAGTGGAAACTCGAGCTTTAGTTATACATTTTACACCTCCGTAACTAAATCATTATTTTCATTTTAATTATTTTAAGCCATATGAATGAATGCAGAATTTTTTTTTTTTTTTTTAAATTGATGTTCCAGTAATTCTTTATTCATTAATCATAAGAGATATTGCGTTTGTGATTGAAAACGAGGAAGAAGCGGTGCTTAATTATTGGTGTAGCACACTTTTTCATCAATCAGTGGTTACTGCCGAAAATTATTAAAGTTTTCAAACTTGCATCAGCCTTAAAGTTTGGAACTCAAATTCTAAATAAAAATCTGACGTGCGTTGGAAATTAATGCTTAAATAATTTAAATATGAAAAATATTCAAAAATGAAATTGCTTTCCAAATAAATTTGTATTTTGTTTTATATTTTAGAAGGATGTAATGCTTTAGTTATTGTCGATTCACAATATACCATGTTCATAATAGTGCGAAGTTTTGGAAATGATGCCATTAGAAGTTGCGATAATCGATAGGGAAAGTCGTTAAATTTGATATCGCAGGAGTCCTAAGTAAAGGCTGACGCAAGCACGAGGTGCGTGGGTGTTTGCTCCGTCCACCCGAATTTCGCGCACATAATTATCGGAGGGAATGCAGGGCACACAATGTGGATCCTCGTCAGCAATAGTCATTGAAGCACTATCGGTCCAGAAACAGCATCCATCTGACCTCGGCTCATTACGCTGCTCTCGACGCATAACGTCAACAAATTCACGTGCCCATCCCCATCCCATTCCGGTTTATGGTCAACTTCCCTCCCACGCTGCACTGCTCTTGTATGATTTTGCGCTCGGATTATAGACTAATATATATTCCTAGTCTAAATGCCTTGTTGACTAAGCCATACTCAAACTACTCACGCAATGGTCATTCTCGTGGCCAACGCAACTTTTCCTCTTCACGCATTCTTTAATATTTTAATTTATTTGTTTCTTGATTTCACTTTGATGAAAAAACATTATATTGTTTTCGAAAGTGATCAATACAAATTCACTGTGGCATGGTTTTCAATATTTAATAACATACGACATGTGTCTGATTGATATATTCTGAAAGAGTCGAATAAAATTAGATTTATTAATTTCATACCTTTCATAATATTTTAATCGTCTTCGTTTTTATAGGATTTTGCAAGGATTTTGCACGGTGCTATTAACTTTTTATTTGTTGAGTTAATAATACATTGATCAGAAAATGAAAACTATAAATTCAGGAATATTTATGATTTCTAAATCGAATCTGAGTAATTTTTAAATGATTCAATTTGCGTAATGCTAATTAATTTAGCAGTATTTAAAATTAGGATAAAATATAACTGCTTGATTTTTACTAATAATCTATAAAATCAACATTGTAATCTATATCAATATGTGACGTATTTATTTTTTTCAAGTATAGTTATTTTTATAGTAACATAAAATAAAATTTTTGGAAATAAACGTTTGTCAATTTCCAAGACATATTTTATGGGAGATTATTATGATTTTAGTCATTTTCATAGTTTGACATAAATATATGCTCTTAAGCGCAACAGTTACTATTAATAATGTAAAATAAATATCGCGCGATACAAAATCAATTTATTTCGTTTAATCGTTGCATAAAGTGAACAGGATTCATTGTTTCACCTTTGTTTTCAATGCAATAATACATAATAGTTTTTGCTTTAAAATTTATTTTTCCTAATTATTCTCTAATAAAAGCGTGTAGATTGCATAGTTAGAGATAAGAAGCATAGAGGAATTGAGTCGATACTCGTTGTTTGTTTTATTGCTTATATCGGTTATTTATGTCTTTTTTCTTTTGTTTTGTCTCTCATCTCTGCTTTTGTGACTCCTCTCGACTTTGAGAGTTAAGTGACGTGTGCCAGTGTCAGTGGTTCCTCGACTCGATGAAGAGACTCCTCCTCACACCATCTAGGGAACACTTAATCGAAGTGGTACTTGGTTAAAGCGGTGACAGGAGCCACCGACCCCCCGACCCCGACTATCGTACTTTCTCCTGGAAGGAGCACAAATAAAACGCCCGAGACTTTTATTACTGTCTCGCTCTTACTTTCTTTTCATCCCACTCACCGCTGTATTACACGAGAAAGACAGAGAGAAATAAAAGCTCTCGGAGGATGGCAACTTTTAAAGTACTTGTTGATTCCTTTGTGTAAATTTAGGGAATCAACCAAGTGCGTATTCTCAAGTTTGCACCATTTTTTTAAAACGCACTCAAGATAAAATTGTGTATTCGATATTTTGGGCTCCGTATCCAATCTATACGATCTATACGACTAAATTTTATTTGTTTTAATGCCAGCAATAATAAATATTGCAACCTAGTAATAAACTTGTCACAGCAGTGTAAACAAACCCTTTGATTGCCGCAGAGTCCGGGAAACGCGAAAGAGTTTTACCAAAAAATTGGGAAGACCGTTGGATTGTCCGGCCACTGGGAATACTCGTACAGTTGGAATATTCGAGTATAGGTGTACAGGGTCAAAGGTTGAAGGTTTGATAACATCCCGGGAAGACGAGTCGGCAGTTAGGGTCATTCATAATGTAAGGCTCGTTGAGCTCTCCCTAAATCAAGGGAAGGATGCGGCACTGGCCGCCAACTGAGAATGAGTTGCTCGGGACGGGCCTTTAAATCAAGGGCAGCCTCGGTTAATCATGACTGCTGGTCGAGATCTCGCGGGGAAATTTAGTGGAAAACCACAAGGCGGCGGACCAGGGCCCTTCTTTGACGCTACCTCCCTGACCCTTGAATTCTCGAGCTCCCGCGGACTCCTAAATTCCCGTCTTACACAACTTCTGCCTGTTTCTAGTTCTTTATCATTGAGAGAAATGATTAACTTGAGCCCGAAACCCTTGCTTGCAACCCTTTTCTTTGCAATTTTTTTTTTTGTCAATAAATACTTTTTTTAATCTTACTACAATGGTGCAGCTATTTCATAAACTTTTATTTCCGGGATGAATATTGTTTTATTCGGTGTTTCCTACAAAAATCAAACGAGTAATAAAGAAGTTATATTTTTTCCGCTAAAATTAATCAAATTTTTGTTTGCGTTTAATTACAATTTTACTTCACTAATTAAATTCTAATAAGTCTGAGAATTCGACGAGAATTTATATGTAACCCTCTTGTGTATGTAAGCTTAATATATTACAGGCAAAGATTTCATAGCCATTCCTTTGTATTCCAAGAGTTACAAAAATCATTTTAATGGAAAAATATAACTTTACTGTGAAATTATAATTAATCTATTATCTTCACTTAACTGTAACCTTCGATTTAAAAAAATAAAATAAAATAGGAATACAATGTATCTGTTTGATTGCAAAAATATTAAATCATTATGAAGAAAACCACACAAAGTCAATTAACTATTAAAAATTTAATGAAGAATTATTTTGATCTTATTACATAATTATCAGAAAGAAATTATTAATAAATCCTAAATATTTTATAAGAGATATTTTTTATGACTAATGTATAATATTGAATTTGAAATTGTAAGAGTTATTTTGTTCACACTGTTTCTGAATTTATCATTGGTGCCTTAAACCATTATTAATAAGAAACATAATTTCGAATATGTAAATCACATTTGAAAAAAAAGAAAAAAAAAAGTATAGTTTTTCTGTAATCCAAAACATTACAATACTAAAAATCTTACTCAACGTGTTATCATGTAATATTGGAAGCATTAGGTAAAAATTGCCAAATATATGCCTTAATAGGTGCCTCTGGACCACTGCGTTTATCTCCTCTTCATATCGGTAAATGACTTTCCAGCTCCCCCGTGAAGAAAAATCCACTTTTCACGCTCGATCTCAGGGACAAGAAAAAAATAACACGCGCGATAAAGGAAAAGACGAGCGGAAAACACCGAAAAAGCGCAAATCCTCGTGTGTGCTCTTCGGTGTTTATTCAAAGCGTCGTAAATCTATCTCCGAGTTCATTCCCGCTTCCTTTCCCTGTGTGCGTGAGCCTCCCACAAACACTCACACACGATGTTACACACGGTAAACCCATCAGCTATGATGGGAAGTCACAGACACATGCACATACACGCGCACCTAACTCGGGCGGAAAGCAACTTTCGTTTTTTTTCAGCTTCTTCTCTCTTTGTTCTTTCCCACAACTATTGGTATAATAAAACCATTAGAGTGATCCTCTTCGTGTGAGCATTCGAAGAGCATAAATATACGCGAGAATATCATCATATCCTTAGAGCGAATCTTCTATAAATCCAAAGCTGCGCACGTAAGAATCCCCGCGGTGTGTATTTTTTTTTGTTTGTGTGTGTGGGGGGGGGCATGAAAATCTCCTCTGGTATAATATTTTTCCGAAAAATCTTTTATACAGTGGATATAATGATACTAAAACAATAACGGATAAAAAATATGGGATACTACAACTGTGAAGGAGAATTCTAAATCAGTGTCTGTAATTACCCTTTAGAGCGATCCTCTCATAAACAAACAAGCAAATTTATATCAATTAAATAACATTTTTATTATAGCTTTAATAGTTGTATTAAACATTATTTAAAAATAAAATTTAATATGTTTTAGATGAATTTATTATCTATTTGTTCTACTCTTTTGAATTTTGAAGTCAGAATTGCACTATAAATATTACATTGCATATTTATTCCAGTGTTATTTTTCATTTTTAATAAATTACTCTCAACACGATGCAGTCATTTTAAATAAAAAAAATGTACAAATTTTCAATAAGAATATTTTATATTTAACGTAATAAGTTACAGTCATTTACCATATAATAAATTTTTGGCTTCTAGGTTAGTTGTGATCCTACGCCTTTAAATCATTAAAATTATTAATTATACCTTAATTAAGTATACATATATGCTAGGATTCGTCTTTTTGATAATAGTCGCGAAAGAATTGTTTTATTTTATCACCACAAGAATATGTCACTTGGAAAAAAAAGAAACGAATCGCAGGGCATGTGCCTAGATTTAGCTGGCAAAATAAAAAATACGACTGTTGGAAAAGAAAATTTGATATTTGAACTCGGCCTACCGCAAAAAAGAAATATAGATCAGTTTTGGTCGTGGGTACTTAATTCAATGGGAAATGGATGGGCGAATGGACAGATAGATAGTGATAGATATACGAAGTAGGGGGACTGACTTAATAACCCGTTAAATGGCTCGCCATCAATAATTCATCTCCAGAGACCTTCATAAAGGAAGCGACAGTGGCAACGGTGGGATGCGGCGATTCTGCCCAGGATCATCCTCATCCTCACCATCGTCCTCGTCCTCGTTCCAACTCGAATAAAAGCAGCCGGGCGAACGCGTGCCCTCGGACTTAGACGGCGATAAATGTAGAAACAAGAGCAACTGCGCCCGCAAGAACTCTATATCGAGTGCGAATCGAGAAGGGTTGGAAAAAATATAAAAAAGCTCTAAAAGTTGAATAAAAGCGATGAAGCGAAGAAATGCAGAACCCAACAAGAGCTCCTGACTCTTTTACTTTTACGGCGAATAAAAGATCGTTAGGATAATGTTTTGACCATGATAAAGGCAAGCTTTTACGCTAAAGTTACGCTCGTAATAAACTGATAATCAAAAATTCTTACAAGACTATATTTTACCGAGATGTTTTACCGACCTACAATATCCATCATCAGCAAAAAAAAGATTAAACTCCTTTCATAAAGTTCACTTAGATATTAAACATTAAGTGCCGCTGGACCAATATCCTAATCAACTTTCATCAAAAGTAAATCTCAAGCTTTTAGAGAATGAAAATGAACTATCCAGGCACCACGAAGAATGGTAAGATGAATAAGGAATCTCCCGATTTATTCGGCAGGTTGATTGATTCACAGACCAATTTCAGGTATGCGGATAAAAAAATAAAAAATAACGTTACTCCTCGTCATTTTAGGGCCCATAATGTTTGTGAGGTGACGTTGGTTCGACTCCTGCAGCACTTTAGTAGTTTGAAAATTGCTGGTGGTAAGGTTGACCGCGGGGAATTCGTGCGGTTGCCGATCTCCGAAAACAATGAGGCGTGTGTGCATCCGATAGGCGTGGGCGCGGTCCGAGTCAATAACCCCGTTTCCTTTACGATATCGGCGGCGATGGCCCGACAATGGCCTGACCGCTGGACCCCGCTGGATGCTGCGGGCGAGGGGGCGCGGGGGCGCGGGGGAGGGTGCGGCGCAAAAACTAGAAGCCTAGAGGCACGGCGTCCTCGCACGGGAGCTTATCAGGGCCTCGCGCTACATTAAACACGGGCACGTCGCGGGGGCGAGAGATTATCTTGTCGTATTCAATATTCCGATGAAAACGTTTCCCAGGGATGATAAATCGACGCGGCGCGATAGAAAAGAGCGACTCGCACGGAGTTGCGATGGTCCGACAGCTTTTATTCTCTGGTTTTGCGCCTGCCTTTTCGAGTCGACGAGACGTAAGGAATACATTTATGCGAGCAGAAGGGCCGGAGTCTGGATGGATGGCCATTTCCAACCACATAATATCCAAGGCTTTCCTTCTTTCCTCCCTTCCTCCAGCCTTTACAAACCGTCTCACCCTCTTCCCTTAACTTTATTTTACAAATACAAGAATAAATATCTGTCAAAGCCTCGGCGAACTCGTTAAATGCCTCATCATTATTTATGTGGTGTAGTGTAAATGTATGCCCTGCTCACAATGCGATGTAATCACGGTTATTATATCTCGGCCTAGCTCATCTTTTCTTTTCCCATTTATTTTCTTCATTAATAGCATTGCTCGAGCCAGTGCGCGACTTTCTGAATATTTTGTACTTGAGATACTGGTACAATAATGCAGAATCCTTTAGAATCACCAACCAACGGAACATAAATTTTTGTCGCTCACTTCTACATTTGCGAAAAATACAATGCAAATTCCATGTAGGCCAATAAAAATACCTTCCTCCATAAAAAATGAAAATGCAATTATAATTTCGGTTGAGTTTTGAAGTATCGCTTGAAAGTTGTTTGGTTCGGGAGTACACGCGAATATGTTGAATACCAAATTTTGGAAAATTCCCGAGTTCGGAGCGTTAATTTTGAAGAAATGTTGGGAGTGCCGGGACCGCTTGTTGGAAAGAAAGTTTAAATTTAGAAAAAGTATCATTAATGCAAAGCTCAATAGAGCAATGTAAGGCAATAAAAGGCACGCTTAGTCTGGGTTTGTAGTCCTGGCGCCGCGCCGCATTTTCCGAAACTACCCACTTTCCACCCGGGAACGGTGGAAGACCGAGTCGACTCCGAGGAGCAAGTAGTTATGCTAATCCTACCTTATTAATAAGGACTTTGCCGGAGTGCAGATCGTTGTTACGAAAACGTTGACTAACCCTCCGTTAAGACCTTCGATCCTCAACCCTTCGACTCTCTTTCCTCCCGGGAAGCTCCCCTTCTTTCTCTTGCGTCCGATGTCGCGCCGGAGTCCGAGGATTCCCCGAAGTCTTCTCCTGCAAAGTAAGCGAGATTTCTCATATAATCGTTTTAAACCCTCCACCCCCCCTCCTTTAACAACCCTCTGCCACCCCCGTAGGCACTTTGCCACTGTCTCACGCGCTGGCGCTTCGTGTAAAATATCGACTCTTCTCTACTTAATAATCCGCGCTTGGAATATTAAGTATTTTACCACCGGGCTGCATATATTAGAACTCTCAAACTGTATCGCGCTTTTCTCTTTACAAAAATTGATTTAATCCTTCCCTCTGAAATTTTATTTAAGCCGTCAAAATTGCCATTTTGGTTTCTCATTTAAAAATATCACTCAATGAATTAAGCTCAAACTATTACCAATTTTTAATTTTTTTCTAAACCTAGACTTTCATATATTAAACAATGATAAGTTGTATAAAAAGTTCTGAAAAAATCTACATTCAACTATTACATTCAGTTAATATTCTATATTAATGATACGAACAATATTGCTAAACTAAATTTATAACATATGAACGAGTTAATTTAAATTCCCGTCATGTTCATAGATTATTGTATTATATACTGTTAAATTGCAATTATTCTTGGAATCATTTTTATACGTAATTTTCAAGTTAATCAACATTTACTCAATATATACCTACCCCTTGTTAAGTTGAAATTTATTAATAAATTTTAGAATTAGTTACTTAAAGAAAAATAATTTTAATAATGACAAATAATAATGTCATAATTTTAATTAAGACCATTTATCTATCTGCAGTACACGATAAATTTAACTTATATTCAACAGAGTTAATTTGTGAATTTCTTCGTTTTTTATTTTTATAGTATCTTCATTATTTATAAAATTTTGTTTTGTAATTTTTAATAAATAAAAACATTAATAAGAATAAGCAATAAATGTCGTCGACTAATTACATACAACGTTATGTTTAATCAACAATTTATTATTTTAATTAATTTAATCAATGAGTTTAATAATTTATATCTTTAGAATAGAAATATCCATTTTCAATTTTATTTTGTCTTCGAGTATAAAAAATGAGTATAAATATCTATAAATAAATGTGAAATCACAAGACAATGAATATTTGTACAATTTTAAAGACTATTAAATTTCATACAACGATTTAAGGCAAAGATAACTAGCCTCAATATTTTAAACACTACAGTAGTAATAACTTTTATTAAAATTATAAATTTTAGTGTTTATTTTAAATAAAATTTATGGGATCATGGTGAAACGTCATCGGTCGTATAGAAAATATTAATATAAATTCAAGAGCTTTGAAACATAAAGTATTATTTCCGGTAAAATTTCTGTCAAAACAATGCTGACACCAATAATATATGTCATATTGAACACTAAAATGAAAATAAAAAAAGTGGAAAAGAAAGGATAAAATTCGAAAAGAGAGAAAATTCGCGATAGAAAACTGGGAAACCTCTGGTGCAATTCCATCAGTCCTTCGTCGGTGATAGAAGTGACGCGAATCACACATGAAAAAATTGAACGTGTTGCCCAATGGTCAAGCGTTTTTTCTCTTCTCTCTTTCCTTTTTCGACAAAGTCATCTGGCAAAAAATAACGCGACAACGCATCGTAGGTGTCTAGATAAAAGAATTGTTGGACAGCCGCGTTTATTATTTATTCGTAATATGAGACGTTGTTGTTTTACTCTGTTGGATAGTTGTTTTTTTTTTTCTAAGGACCTGTATTGGTACTGATATTCCCGACGACCTTTCAAAGTCAGAGACAATTTCTGTATAATTCAGCCTCTTTCCATGCACGTGGCTTATCATATTTTCCAAAGGTACTAAGCACCACCCCCTATGAAGATATTCTATGAAGATGCCTATGAATGGACATGTCGAAATTCTTTGACTTAATACACATTGTATGTGTATTAAGTTTTAATTGAGCACATAATATATCCATATAAAGTATTTGCAAAGTATTTCTGAATATTACAATGTTTCATAAATTTAAAGATAAAAAATATTCTTATTCATTTATTTTTATTCAATTGTAAAATACATCAATATATTATTTCAAAGCTAACAATAAAGTACATGTTATATACCATTGAAATTTCTAATATTGCACAAATAAGATAAGTTTAATTATGAAACATTTATGTCTGAAAAAATACTACGTATGAATATTTAAATTAAAGGAATTGAGTTAGTAATTTATCATGCATAGGAAATTCTATTTAAAATTTATACAACGTCTATATAGAATGAAGGAGTAATTAATCTGAATCTTGAATAGATAATATCTTATATATCTAGTTTTAATATTTATAAGTAACATGGAAAGGTGATAATGTTTTTATTTGTCTTCGTACTGATTTTTTAAATATACATTATATGTATTTATGTACGGATGTACATGTGTAATCTTTTTGTAATTTTACTACTCAACAAATTATTAAATATAATTAGAGCAATCTTCAAAAAATATAAAAATAGATATATACCTGTAAGATAGCGTCAATTTAATATTTGGTCTGATCATATATCTTAAACATGAATTTTATTTTTTTTTTTGATAAAATTTCTACTAATATTTATTTTAGATATTGAAAAAGCCATAATATTTTAGTATTAGATTAATATTCACTATTTCTAATTATGCACTGTACCCCTGAAAGAATAATAAAATTTGTTTTTCTTTCACATGATCATTAAATACTACATAACTTTCTGTATTATTATACTTCAAACAATTTTTAATTAAGTATTTGTGTATTATATTAATTTATTAATTATCTTATAATGAATTCACATCATGTATTAGATTTATTTTCCTGATTTTTAAAATGAATATGTTTTCTTTCAAATATATTTGTGTGAAAATTTTTCTTGCTTATTACTATGTTTTTCATGGCCTTAACCATGAAAAGCTTAGAAGTTCATCGTTTCTTTCTTTCTTCCCTATATATTTTTTCTTTTTAATACACTGTATTTTATTGTGATTAAAATTATAAATACACTTTTACATTTTGTATTAATAGTCATATTTATATCAAAAGGACATTAATATTTTATTATTTTTTTTATGTTATCTATGTCATTATAGATTGCTTCATTTCAGATCTTGACATTGGCCTATTTTCGTATTACGGATAAAATTTGATTTATATCTCCTGCCTATTTTTAGATACTGCTATTTAAAAAATATTGTAATCTGATTAACTTAATAAATCGAAAATGGAGAATTAATCTTAAAAAAATAAATGCCAAAATTTATATCTTTTCTATATGATAAGAATATTGTATTTAACTACATAAATCGTTTGAAAATATATTGTATTTAATATTTCCTATTCCCCTATTCATCAATAATTCCGGAATTCAAATACTGAAAAGCAGCAATATTATATACTTCAATTTTATTAAAAAATGATAATATATTATATTAATAAATTCATAGGAAAATATATTAATCATAATATAATTATTCATCATCAACATTATCTAAAACAACTTTTACCCTGCTTGAGACACAAGAAAGTTACAATTGAAAAATTCAATATTCTCAAATTTATTATTCCGATGATTTCAAATTCATTAAATCAGTTGAAAGCTTAAACAGTAGGTGTACTTTTCATTTAAATTTGTTTATGAATATTAATTTAAGTATTCCATTATCATTTTATAGTGAAAGTTACAATTACGATGGTCAAATAAAACAAAAAATGTAGTAAATTATGAAATATTTATTTACCAATAACAGATAGTTAATTTATTTTTTACGTAATTTTGGAAGACAAATTATTGATCTCTACTGCTAGAAATACAGATTCATTTCCTGAAATAGTATAAAGGGGAGTTCAGTGGATCTTTCTATTACTCTCACGAGGGTAATTCAAATTCGTCATCGTGGATGATTAAGAAATTATTCGTCGAAGAATCTGCGAGCATTCCGAAATGTTCATCATTCAGTGTATATAAAAAAAGGAATATGTGTGAGTCTTGTTTTCTTGTGATGCATGTTTCCCATGATAATCTACGAACAAATACAAGAACATTATGTAGTTTTATATAAATTTTAAAAGCAACTGTTATGTTTAATTAAAGAATAGTATTTATTTTTTTTGCATTGTACATAAATTGCAGTATCTTTTAGAAAACTTTTCAAATTTTGTTATTTTAATTATTAATCTAAGTTATTTCTTAGGAAAAAAATTTCTTTGGTTGGTAGCTGGTAACATGTGTTTATGTTTTCTCTTGCGTTATCTACAATAGTCGCATATGAAATAAATACAAATTTATACACATAGAATGTAAATAGGCAGTGCAGAGTTTATAAAGGTAAAAATAAATGGTAAATACTAAAGTTTAAATCAAATTCATAAAGTTTATATTTTAAAGTTTTATATAAATACTTAATGAATAATAATAAGTACATTGAAGAAAAAATTGTAATTTGTTTTTGAACATTTATTATCCTTATGCAAATGAATGTTTTTTTATAGAAAGAGTTTTATTAAAAATGTATTTAATTAAATTAATGTATAATTATTATGTATGCTTCAAATTGATAGCAAAATTCTGTTTGTTTTTTCCTGAAATAAACTATCAAATATTTTAAATTAGCAATTTGTACAATGATAAATGAGCTAAAAATAATGTAAAAAAATCAGAGAAGGTTACGGACTTCGTAAAATGTTTACACGCATTATGGGTATCGCAGTCAATATCCATATTTTAAAGATTTTTCTACCTTATCAAAAAAAGTGAAAAACGCTTTTTGAGATCATGATATGAGAAGAGTAGAGAACACGCGTTACATGATGTACGTGTGTCCCAGGGCCGTGAATAATATCGGTGTCACGGGTCTTGCGAAGGGCGCTACTTTCGAAGCCTCAGATATTACGCGGGCGCCTGGGGTTGTGTCTTACAAATGGGGGTGTCAACGACTTCAGACTTCTATTGTGGAGAGTCAATGCTACGGAAACTAACTCACCCCCTTTCCCCAAACCCCCGTTGCCTGTTGTTCCTCTTCCTCTCTCTTGCATCTCTCCGGTTGGCTAAACTAAATTCAGTTAAATCTAATTTTTTTTTTTACACTTTAAGCGCATCATTGACTATCATCTATTATAAATTTTCAAGGCATAATAGTAATTTAAAAATTCGGGAGGATAAATAATTCATAATAGTCATAATCGTAACGTTCAAAGAAAACATTGTCTTTTATTATAAAAGAGATAGAAATTAAAATTTACGTTGAATAATTTCTAATAAAACTAATGTAGGTTTACTTATAAAATTTGTCTTTACTGTTTATAAATAAGAATCTCTTTTTCAGATATATCTTTATATTTTTATCGAATTCAATTTTATCTCCTTAAATTCAAACACAACCATCACATTATAGAATAACCGATTCTTATGTATTGCGGATATCCGGTGATGTAAGATACTTTATTTACGTCACCAAATAAGACTGAACATTAATTTTGAATTAGAACAAAAAAAAAAAAGAAAAAGAAACTAAATGATACGAATTCGAGAGAGAAAAAAGAAAAAAGTGAGGGCGAGGTGGAGTAAATAGGATTCAGTGCATCTAAGCATCGCTCAAACAATACAGCGGCTATCAATTTCGAAGGACCACATAGTGTGAGAGAAAACAAGGATAAGGGCGGCAAATCCGGAGTGGCGAATTAGTAGTTAGGGGTAAGCGTGGAGTGATGGAAAGAGGGTTATTATCAAAGCCGTAATATCGGCGCTTGTCACACTATCGGTCGTTTCCGGTTCGCCGGTTTCGCCTGGACAAGATGGCGCCGGTTCCCAACTGCACTCAAATGTGCATATGTGCAGGCGGACAGCCGTTTCGCGTGATTTAAACGGACCGTTAAAATGTCGGGGGGTAAAGAGAGGGCAGAAAGAATTGGAAGAGAAATGGGTGCAGTAATTTTTTTTCGGCGCCGTTTGAATTGGACCTGTGACGATGATAGAGGCATTTCCGGGCCGAGGGAGGTTCGCGCAAAATCGAAGACCGATTATTCTTGCAACCGAGGAGTGAGTGGCTATTTTGTTTCTTTTGTCCTAGTCTCGCTTTTTCACGTCCTATTGGATTCCGTTAGCTTTGATATTTTTCATTACAGCCCTTTCAATTAGCTTTCAGATCTATCGATGGATTTCAATTTTTCTTGCGTATAAAATACTAAAGTTATAATCTTTAAATTATAAAATAAATTTAAAATCAAAAACAAGTTTTTAATTGTTATTTGAGTTAATTTTTAATTATTGTATTCAAAGGGCAAAAATGAATTCCCTTGTTAATAAGAGTCCACAAACAAGACTACTCGTAGAATAAATAATAATTATAATTATTTTGGTATCGCTAAAGGATACTTGTATTATAGATTTTTTAATTAATAACGGATAGTATTGGAACGTAAATTTTTTAGAAAATGAATGTGTTTTAAATGTACACGAATAAAGGTTTTCAACAAAAATTTATTCTATTAAAATGAAATCTTGAAATATGTTGTCAAGTGCAGAATATCATCCCTCTTAGCCTTTTCTTTTTCTTGCTTTTTCTTGTTTTTTCTTGCTTTTTCTTGCTTTTTCTTGCTTTTTATATATAGCCGCGTAAGCTTGCATAAAAGAACATTCCATTTCAGCTGCATAAAAAATTCATCATTTTACCGTGCCCGAATCCTACGAAATAATTTCTTACCCAAGGTATCAACAACAGCTCTTCATACTAAAAATCATATATTGCAGTATAATGTACATAAAAAGTAATCACTGCATATAGCTGGAATTGCATGTACACATAGTGCGTCTTCCTTTAGATTTACGTATTTGATTTGAACATGTATTTTGAATGCTTTCGTTATTGGAACTCGTTAACTTTGTTATCCTCATTTATCGTCACTGGATGTACACGGTGATAGTGTTAACAAGTGATTTCATATTAAATAATTATTCAAATATAATTATTCTGATTATCGATATTGGAAAATTGATTTTAATTTGTAATGAATTAATTTTTTGTAATGATAACTTAATTATTAGTTGCATTTCAAATTTTATTTTAAATAATTATTAAATTCTTTCATTTAATTAAATTACTCGTTACTGTACTCCTTTATTCAATAAATTTCAATTCAACTTTTAAATACTATTTAGTAGTTAAATAATAATTAAATAAACTAAACAATATATTATAGATTATTCTCTCATAATAATAAAACATAAGATAATAGAAAATTAATCCTATGCTACAAAAATATATATCTAAATATATTTTATAAATTATTCTCTATCAATGAACATAACTCAATTTACTATTCTCGATTAGAAAGAGGAAGAATAACTTAATATTTCATTACATGGAAGCGGATGCATCTATAAAATTTTAAGGAAACTAATCCTCATAGTATTTATCATAAATTAATGTAACTAGTTTTAAAATAATCGTATCCATTAAAACTAGCTCATTTGAAAAAGAAATATCTAATTATAATTATGAATAATAGAACAGGATGTTGTTTTTGCAGAATAATTTGAAGAACCAAAAATAAAATCAAAATTCCAATTATTTTTTACGGTTAGTCCGAAGGAATGTATTAGGTTCCAATGAGAATGTCTCCTCCAAAAAAAAAGTTTTAAATTTACAAGTCAAAGGTGGGATCACTGTGGAAATCAATGAAATATGGGCTACTCGAGGCGCACAACGTCACCGAGTTAAATCTCGCTCTGCCTGCGAGAGAACTAAAGTGAAAAAGGTCAAAAGGGCGAGGGTGGGGCTGGGGGCAGGGTATGTATCAGGCCGTCCGCGCGAAATTATTAAGTGCCTGTACATTCACTTAATCCCGAGGTGAATATATCGTGAAAGAGCTATCTGTAGACCGATCAATCACGAGCCCCTCACGCACGCACATACGCACGCACGCGCAAACTCACAACCCACGCACGCACGCACCCACGCACCCACGCACGCACGCACGCACGCACGCACGCACGCGTGGCGACCGAACCACCCCGCAAGCTTTCGAGTCCTAACCCTAACCCCGCTTGCACCCACTCGTATATCATTCCGTTATCATCGACTCTTTATATGCGGTCGCGCTCGCGCTCCATTTTCTCTCCGTTTGCCCCGCTAAACGGCCCGAGCAGCTCGCACGATTATTCTCGATGCTCTGTCTGTTCCCCTCCCCCTCCCCAACCCCATCCCCTCTCGCTCTTTGTCTCGTGCGAGTAACTTCAAAATATTAAAGGTTAATCTTCTGGCCCTGTTATGCGCGATAGGTCACGGCATCGATAATGTATACACTTACATCAAACTGAAGCACACATTTTCGTTAATTTAGTTAATTTGGAATTTTATATGTAGGAGTTTTTATTATTTTTGATATTGATACACTTGATATTGAGATATGGTGCAGGTGACTCAGAGTTGTATGTCATTTTTCAGTTTCTTTTTCCCAAGATCTGCATTTTCTATTTGATAAAAATTTGACAAAAACTTTCAACTGAAAATTAATTTCATTTGTAAAACTTTTAAAACAGATCATTGACGTGAGTTATTTTTTGCTCATTCAGTCAATTATTTCTAGAGTTTTTAGAAAATATTCTAAAGAAATTAAATTTCTTAAAATTTTTAATTATTAAATATATTAAAAATATTGATTATAGATTATGAAAACACTCAAGGTAATATTAAGATTTGATAATTACGAATAAATAAATATATTATAAATAAAAATTGAATATTACATTTTTTGGAGTATTTCATTATTATATACGTAAATCATCAATTTGTTAGTACATATGAAGTTCAACGATTATTTTTCGACATAAAAGACACTGAAAGTTTTATTTGTTACGCAAGAAAAATTTAAATCATAGATAATACACTTTGTCTATTCTCATGTAAATCACCGATTTTGGTACTTGATTTTGCATTGCATCATGTGAATGATTTTCTCAAGTGCGTGAGTTTCAAGTGTACAATATTAGTCTCAGCTTATGATTTATTAAGCACAGAAACAAGCTAGTTAATCTATTTTTTTAATACTTTTAAGATGGATATTCGATTAAACAATAATTTTTTTTTTTAATTGCTAACGTTTCATTTTATAAATAGTGTGTGCGTGATTCAATTTCTAGAATAAATAGATTTAATGTGAAAACTTAGTTAAAATATTTCGCGGAGTCTAATGGACATTGATACTAAAAAATTTATTTTAGCTTTCTGGAATGAATTTTTAGATATGACTACGTATCGGTATTTAAAAAAATACAATTTAAAATATGCAAAGGTACTTAACACAAAATCATCTCTTTTTTTCTACTTTGAAAGGCTTTTTTTTATATCTTACATGATTATTTTTACGATAAAATAAAATATCTTATGTGATTTAACAAGTAAACTAATTGTTTTATTTGAATAATCTATTAAAAAAAATTAACTACTTTTTCGTATTTTCATATTATTATTATTTATTTTCTACCATGTAAATATATGCAGTTGTCGTGGAAGAGTATGCACCAAAATTATTCAACAATATAACCATAGTTTTTTTTTTATAAATTTAAAATAAAATGTATATATAAAGATATTAATTATACACTTCATTAGTATCTACTGTAATCTATGTGATTCGAAGCGAATGTAAATGATAATCGGGTAATCGGCAATCGAGTTCTTATCTATTTTTAACTGCCGCGGCTACTTTCGATCATCGTGAAATTTAACGAACCGTTACCTTATTATCGGGTCCTTTAATAGCAAGATAACTCAATATCGTTACGTACGCTTGTTGATTCAATTAGTTAATAGGGTTATAAAGAAGTGTCTGTTCTATGTCATTTTTTTCTCATTATTTGCAGAAGGTCGTTAAATATATCTAATGTGATACGATTATAAAATTTTAATATTCACATTAGAGAAAATTTGTTTTCAATATAAAATAATACAATGTTTATTAAAAAATTTTATTTTAAAGTTGAAAGTCGTATTGCAAAATTACTATTCAAAATTATCACAATGATGTAATTTACAAATTAAATTTTTATGTACATAAAGTTTGATATATATATATATATATATGTATATATTCATGTATGAGGTATTATTATTATTATTATTATTATTATTATTATTATATTTTATCAATTTCAATACTTTTAATAATAATTATGAAAGCAGATACAAAAGCAGTTAAATCTATCAAATAACAAGGGAAAATCGTGTCTAAAGAAAAAGTGAAAAGTTTTTTCTGTTAGTTCAATGTATAATTCAAATTACGGTATATTGGAAGAATTCTGGTATTTCAATAAAATTAAAATTATAATAAATATGTAACATTAATTAATTGTTTATATAAATGAATAAATTATATTATTTTACACAACTTAATTCAAATATTAGATTATGTGTTAACGAAAATTTAATACTAAATATTTACTATTGTTAAATGACTGGAGTATTGAATAGATAATCAATAGACATTATTTTTAGTCTTTGTTAATACAAAAAATATTGTATATTGAATTGATATCATCGATCTTATTACAATATAGGGACACTCGATATAAAAACTCAGAGTAAAATTGATATTTTATAATTGTCATTGAAACCACGCGACTGTAAATATCCAATAGATTACACTTCGTTAAATTATGAAGATCGATTTAAAGTCCATATTCCCACAATTTTATTAACATTAATAATTGTAAACGTAGTTGAAATAATGGAAACGGCCGTCGTAATTCGATATCCTCACCCGAAAACTCGCGCAAAGTCCCAGACGCCGAGGAAGAAGTTTGGCAGGAAAGGGTAACGGTTTTGAATTAAAGAGAAAAGAGGAAATGGAGTTAAGGAATAAGGAAGGCGAAGGTGAGTTTGGTGAGTTTGGCGAGTTTGGGCTGCGTTTCTGTGACTGCATAATCGGCGTTCTGGCTCGCTATCAACTCTGCATCGCAGGCTCGAATAGGCCTTCGTGACTCGTTAACCGGAAGTTATGCGAGTTGGCCAAAGTAAATAAGTCGACAGAGTAAGCGCGAACATAAATTAGACGCCACTGTGCATCCACGTGTGAGCACACACGTGGGCTCGCACACTCACTCACTGTCTCCCTCTCGGTGTGCGCGACTCTCTCTCTCTCTCTCTGTGTGTGTGTGCGCATTGGTCGGTGATTCGTGTCTGTGGGATTGCGTGCACATTCATTGCTCTTCGTGCGTGGGAGCGTGCGTGATCTGGGTGCATGTGCAATCCAAAGATCCGATGGAGTTTATTAACGTATTTATTGAATCTACTCTTAAATTTCTTATAGTTTTCTACGCTTAAAAGCACATTCTTTGAATAACAATCTAATGATCATGAGTTTTATTTACTAGCCTAAACATTTTTAAACACTCTGTCGAATCATTTCGGCAAATCTCTGATTATTAAAATTAATGCTAAGCCTGACAGTATTAATAAAAATGAAATTATCAACAAGTACTCATTGACTCTTTATTTTCTAAAAACTAATATTTTCTGATTATGCGTGCAGGCTTTGAGTTTCCAATCAATCCTCAAAATCGCAGTCTCTACATACCTTTTATTTACAATAAATACAAATATTTATATAATAAATAAATAAAAGTATTGTAACTTATTGTACATGTTTCTTTAAAATAATGTAAATTTTCTAAAATAATCCCTTTCTATTTTAAATGTTATGGAATATACAATATTGTGATGTGTTGATATTGTAAACAACATTATGGTAAATTGAAGTCAAACAAACAAATAAATTTATTATGATTTATTCAATAATTTTAAAAGAAAAAGCACTTTTTTATATCAAGAAGTATTTGTTAAATGTATTTCTATTTGATCCTATTTACAAAAACATATTATTAATGAGTTAGCCATTAGCTTTTTTGCAAAATAAATCTTATACGTTATCACGCATACTATTCTTACACGTGTATTGTGTAATTATCGAGACGTTGACGGTCTACTCACATGCCGTAGAAAAATGAAACAATAATTTGAGAAGTCAAGTGGATCATTAGCAGTAAATAATGCACTGACCATTATTAGCTAATGATATCTCTGATGTTTATTATACAACTTAACTTCCAAAAGTGACCTCTATTTATTTAGCCCTAGTTAAGTTTAAGACAAATGTGTGGCCATGTAGTGAGTACTCGAACAAATTATAGACTTGATAATTATTACTACGAGCAACAATATAGAACTTGTGTGATATAAAATAATGTAGTTCAACGTCATTTACTTATGTATATTATTATTCTATTCTCTATTCTATGTACACACACGCTCGCAAATACTACTTTTCTCTTTACTCGTCTGTATTCAGATATTTTATTTTTAGATTGAAAGTTTTTTTAAAACATCATGATATTTTACTAGATAGAATATGTTAATTTAATATTCTGCTATTTTCCACCGAATAAATTTACACTGAATATCGTTTAAATATCATTGAAGACATTTATTTTGTAAACATTGTTTTTGCATATCGTTATGCATGGCAATAAAACTTTCAATAAGTAATTTAAAATTTATGTAAATTTCGTTCCCTTCATTTTGTATACAGAGATGTAATACATATATTTGCTTGGAAATGCGGTAGGTAATAAGCATTCTTAGGTGGTTGTTGATTAATCACGTCAGTCCCTTTTCAAACGAACGGTTCACCTTAGGCTCTTCATGACCGGATAGACTCTAATATTCCACTCAGCAATGGTCGGATATGAGATACAGGGATTCGTGAAATTATTTAGATACGAATGGACCGTCGGTTAGGTTAAAGTAACATGAAGACTCTCCGATGACCGCAAGAGTAACATCCTGAAAGATTTGAATTATAATAACAGCTTCCTCGGTCGAAAATAACTTCGCTCGTTGCGCTAGTAAATATAAATAATTTATTTACCTTATTTTTCTATTTGTTATAACATATTACCTTGTAATTATCATTAATTTATGATTATTTTAAATGGAGAGTAGTTAAAAGGAACTAATACTTTCAATCATATTTTGAATATTTCACCTAAAAATTAGTGCAAATGCTGATAATTATAAAAAAAGTTGCAAAATATCGAATACCTATAATAATAATCTTAAAAAACTAATATAAATTTTATTGAATATTCAGTTAAAAATATTATTATTAAATAATAATGATTATTCAAAATTCAAGTATTTAATAAAATGTGCACTTTAATAATACCCTTCATTTAATACAGGATATGAATGTAGGCTTATCAATTTACCTTTTACTTCAATTGTGGAATATAAATTTTAAATATATACAAATCGCTTTGAAGTGCTATATTTAGATAAAATTATAAAGTATTTCTAGACTTTTATCTCCACATTTTGTGATTTACATTATTATATTTTTAGACTATCGGTAAAACTCTATACAATTATTACTGATTTTATTTTAAAATATAAAATACAAAAATATAATTTTAAATATAACATATAATTTTAAATCATTTAAATTATTATTAATTAACTATATTCTTGCTATTAATATATAATGTTCATGTAGTACAAAAGATTTAAATTTAATATTTCCGTTATGAGTAATATAAGATTAGATTTATATTTAATCAGTAGTTGCAATTCTTATTTTAAGTAACAGTATGTTGCACGAAAAAAATGAAATAATAGAAAGTTTATATGAGCAAAGTTGATGAATTATTTAAGCTTTCAATTTTCCGGCAACTTGCCCTCTTAGCTCTAAATACTGATGAAATAGTCGCCATGCTTTTTACCATTAATAAATAAATAAAAGAAATTGCTTTGTATACAAGACCAAAAAGCTCATTTCTCTTTCCATTATATTCTGCTGTCAAACATTAAATTTCCTACGGTAAAACAGAAAGAGTGTGCGTGCGTATGCGAGTGAGTGAGTGAGAGAGAGAGAGAGAGAGATTACCATTTTCGAGAATGGACTCATTCTTTATTCAGCATTGACTTCCGTTCTGACATTGCGAAAATTCAATAGCGAGTGCATTCGCATTTAATCTAATTAGTCGAATGCGACGCGTAATATTCTCTTGCTTTTAAGGAATTACAATTTAGAAATCAGTGAAGTATATTATGATATTGACTGAAAGTGTCAAGAATCTATGTACACTTGGATTCGTTGTGGATGAAAGTTTATTACTCAAATCTTGCCTTGATTATTCATACGTAAGAAGACGCGGATGCATAAATTTCCGTTTTATTTAATGACAGAAAGTGCTTGATATTATTAGAGTGGAAGACGTAAGACACCGGATGATCAATTTCTTGAAAATAACCGACAAACTTTTTTGTAATATACTTGAGTTTCTATTAAATAATTAGAGATTTTTCAATATTATAATTAAAATAAAATCTATGTTGGAAATAACGAACGTGTTTAATGAACAATGTTTAAGGTTCTTTTTATTATTAGTAAAAAATTATATTTATTACTTCATTTTATAGACAACATTTTTGCATTTTTAAAATATAATTTAAATATTGAGGTTTAAAAAATCGAATATTTTATGAATAAATATATCGGTACATTCTAAATTTTATAGAATTTTATAATTACTATTTACGTAATATAATTGGAGCTAATAAATATCGAAATAGAACGAATTTAAATAAAGTACAAAAGTGAATTCATTATTTTAATGTAAAATTCCTATGAATTATGTTAAATATTGATATTAACTACTTGTAAAATTTTGTTTACTGTTGCAATAAGATTGATTAAGTTAATTAACTAAATCAATTTTAAATAATATTTAAAAAAAAAAATTGAAATAATTATATAATTGGATATTTAAAACAATATTTTTCTTGAAATATTTTGAAAAATATTGGTAATTTAGGATATAACATATGTGTAAAATTGATTATTCATTATTTTATTGAATCTATTTATTATTTTTTAATTATCAAAATAATGTATTTAAAAAAAAATATAGAAAACTATATATAGAGTATAAATATTGTTAGTAAATATTTAATTAAAAAAATAATGAATAGATTTAAATATTATAACATAATATTAAAATTTACTTCATTAAAAATATAATAGGTTGAATGATCAATTACGAGAAATATTGGAAATCCATTATTCATAATTGTATTAGTTTTAATCAAATAATTTTTATAGATTGCTTATTATAACTTGAAACACTATAGATTATCTGAAATACACTGATCAAATATTATTTATTTAATAATAAGATAATTCAAACAAAATAATTAACTAAGGTAATTATCTTATGAAATACAATAAAAAAATATTTTAAAAACTTTAATGAAAAAAGTATTATAAAACATCAAATGACAAAAGGATCACATACATGAAAATTTTTCAAATCTTGTCACTTAAGAGAATTTCTTTTCGTTCTATTTATCTTCCCTCATTTACGATTGGAATCCTCTATGGCTTTACGTACTCGTCAAAATGAACCATCGAGGCTTTGGATCAATTTTCGTCTTCAAATGTGCATTATACTTTGATAGCGGAATGTACCTGATCGACGTACATTAGAAAATCAGCCACAGGTTGACGTATAGATGTCTCTAAATATTAGTAACGTCACCCTGCATATAAAGACTTATCAATTTGAGTTAACTTTCGACTTCTCTCCTTTGCATCACAGGTGAAGCATGTCTAATTTATCTTTGAATTTATCTGAAGCTAGTAAAGCCCGAAGCTTAATTATTAGTGTAAATCAAAGTCTCTCGATTATTTTTATTATTTAGATGGAATTTTTTACTCACTGTTTGAAATGTCTCGTAAATCTCACAATGTCAAGCCAAGCATAAAGATAAATTAGTTACTTTTTCAATTTATAACAAAGAAAATTTTATTATCATATTTGATGATATTAATGAACATTTTTAATTTTTAATTTTAATAAAATTTATGAATTTGAGTAATTGAAGAAAAAGAGATTTTTATCAAATGTATGTAATACGATAAAAATTGTAGATGTATATTCGTTATTTAAGAGGAGCATAAATTTAAAAAGTTAACTAATTTTTTTTTTAATAATAATCAATTTTTATTAATAATTTAATAAATTTAGATATATAAAATTTTTGTTTGTAAATTTTAATTAGTATTTCTTTATTAGCGCTTGCCGCATTCTGCCTGAAATTCAAAATAAGATTTAAATTATAAAAGTTTTAAAAAGTAATATCATAATGTTTGATAAACTATAGGTGCACTATTCGTGATAAGAGTGAGTTAACCGATTGAGGCAATGGATCAAATGCATGTGGACTTTATAAGTAAATGAAAGAAAATATTTAATCTAAAGGTTTAAAGTATTAGTAATCCATATTTTCAGCAATAATGCTAGCAATGCAATTGAAAACACCTCAGAATCATAAAAGGCAATGAAAACTATATCTATTTTTTAATTAATATTTTACCGGGAAAAGTACATTTAGCTCTCATCTCACTCGTGATGCGGTTAAGGAATTGCGAAAAACGGACTTGTTAAATTCGGAATTGAGGTGGACGGACCCAAGATTTAAATCTTGGGTCCGTCCACCCGGAAGAGGAGTCTGCCTCGCATGAGGAATTCCATTGAAACACTTGCCACGTATTAGGAGAATCGCAGTCCAGGTTCGTCAGCGGGAAAGGGTGAGGAGGCGAGGTCGAAGCCATTAGGCGGCATCCGAGTTCGATTAGCCTTCGGCCGTAACTCCGACCTCCGACCTCCGTCCTCCGGAATCGGCCATTAGCCCCGCTCGATTAAAAAGGAGGCATTAAAGAAGGAGAGAACGCGGTGCCCCGCGGGATGCATCGACTCGGGCTGGGTGGCTGACCGAGCGTATAACTCGCCCCGGCCCCGCGGGGCAGTTTTCGGTCGTCGTCCAGACGATTACGAGGGTCCGATTACGTGAGACGAAATTACGAAAAGCTTCCCGACACGACCTTATGACCCACGTATTACACGTGTTACGCTCCCGCTGCCCTCTACTCTCCCTCCCCGTCCCCCGCCCGCCCCCACGATACGTTGCCGCGCCAAAACATCCCTTAAAACTGGAGGGGGGCGGGCGGCGGAGGGAGGAGGAGGAGGAGGAGGAGGTTTTGATTTTCTCGGTGCTCTGGACAATATTACCTGTGGGAGAGTCTTCTGTCGCAAATCTTCCTCTTTTGCTCAAACCCCAAGCTATCCACTCGACGGGACGAAGACGGGCCAAAGTTATCTGATACGTTGAACGAAATCTCAACACTTAAAAATTTTACGAAAAGTAATTGGAAATTTAATCAACGACTGAATAGTGGCGTAAAATCGAAGGAATATTTACATTTCTCTCGGGTATTTTAACTAAAATTTTTCATGTGTTTATCAAAGTACTTTAATATTTATTTTGATTAAAATTCTATAATCATAGTAGTTATTCCAGCTAGTTTAATAAATTGTGCATTACTACGATTTCTCGAATGAGTAATGAATTCTCACAAAAATTCATAATTTAATTATTCATAAGATGTTCAATAATATATTAAAAAAAAAAAAAAAAAAAAAATGAAGCAACCAAAAAAACCTTGTAAGAATTTATGTTAATTTACAGCGATTGGTTTTCAATGTTTTATGCTCTACATAAGAAAAAAGTCAAAAAATTCCTCATTCTATCAGTTCTCGTATACTTGGAAAATTTACGAAACAAAATTGCTTTATGAATATTCAGACAATCTTTGTGCTGCACTTTACAAAGTTCAGTACTCAAGTTAAACAATAATAAATTCCTCATTCGCTCAACAGTCATCCCTTGATAACTTGGAGGTGTAGTAAAACCTTGTGGTGTAATTGAATAATTTATGGGCTGAATTCGAGTTATCATCGACACAATGAGATCCGCGCTCTCACAAGTTCTAAGGAGGCGCAACAATGCGAATAATAGGAGGAAGTAACACGTAGACCGGGAAATACGAAATACTCGTGAACAGTTGGACACGTCCGCGCGCTTTCTCAGCGACTCCTGCGATTAAGATTCATTCTTGCGGGAACGTAAGGCGCCTCACCCCATCTCGCGTTCGCCCCATAAACTTTGATGTACAGACACGTATAATACGAGTTCGCAGGAGGATTCGCGCCCCCGCGGGTACCAGAAACAAAAGCGCGCAAACGAAGAGTTACGGGGGTTGATGTTACCCCCACCCCCTCCATCTTCCAGCTGTCCAGGGGTGAAAGGGCGGTGGTTGCCTCGCCGGTATTATGACGAATGCCTGGCAGTTAAGACGCAATTCCAGGAGTTTGGAGTCGGATACGGCCTTGTTGAGCTCTGTCGCTGCGTATCGACTCCCGTTATCACCTCTTTTGATTATCCACATTACCCTTGAATGCAATTAAAACCTTTTGACGAAACTCCACGTCAGCCCAAACGAATGGACCATTCTATGACTCTTATCTTGCGGTACTTTTCCGACGAAATTAAAATACATTTATTATGAGCAGCGAGTTTAACAATTTCCTTTTACACATAAAAACAGCATTTAACTCGTCTTACATCACGATATTATTGGTTAAATTTACAACATATATGAATCTCATCATTTATTAAAGTCATTTAAATTTAATGAAATGAGTTATTCGTAAAATTTAATATCGATTTTACATTATCAATATTTGTCACAAGTATTTATGGATTATTAAAAAATCATTCATGATTAAATTTTAAAGATTTTATTTTAATGCTTTGAAATCGACATTTATTAAAGTAATTTCAATATTGTTCCTATTCGCAATAATTTATTGTAATTATAAATCCTGATGTAATGTTTAATTTATGACTTTATTTTAATAAATTAAAACGATTATAAAGAAATTTATACTTTCAAGAATATATGCATAAAATTTAAATTATGTTTCATCAATAAAACTTATAGTACTGTTTAAAATATTGTACTTTTCGGAAATGTATTTCATTTTATCGACAGTAATAAGTAGAATATGTATTAATAATACTAATATTATTTTAAATACATTTTGTTTTTTTTCAAATATTTATTATTGAATTTCATAGTATTAAAATTTTTTTTCAAATGATTCAGCTTATTCTATTATTATAAAAGATTAATTATATTAATAGTGTAATAAGAAACTTCCATATTTTAAAAGATTTTTTTAAAATTATAGAATATTTTTATGTAGATTAAGGTTTTGTTTTCATTTAGACTTATATAATATTATTTTTGGTTCTTTAAACTGAGCTTTAATCATTTTTATTACAAAGTTATTTAAATTATAAGAAGTACTAATGTGCAATTTAATAAATATTATATAATTATGGAATTACTTTGTTCAATGATTTTCTTATTAAAATATATAAATATAAAAATTATTTTTAAATGAATTCGAAAAAGAAGGTTAAAAGAAAACATTTAACTATGATATTCTTTGAATCTACAAACATGTAATTATTTTATTCATTAATGATAATATTCAGTAAAATGATGGATTAAAAAAAATTTTCATTTACATCGGTTTTTTATAAATATTTTTTATGTATGTTTATGTATTTATTATTCATTTAAAAAAACTGTTTTTTAAATATATTTTTTTGATTTTAAATTGCATCATGTTTTCTTATATTAAATTCTTAATATTGTAATTGCAAATCTTTTAATTTAAATTTAAAATAAATTATAAGTTTTTTCAGATATGTATACCAATTTTTATACAAATTATTAATTTATTAATGCCAATTCCATATATTTTTTTAATGCAATAACTTTTCTGCATAAAAGATTCTCGCATTATCTAATCAAATACTAAATAGATTAAATTAAAAAATTACTTACAATTTTTCAGACTCCAATCAGTCGCATACTTAGTTGTATAAATTATAAATATTATTGTATAAATATAAATATAAAGTGACTTGTATCAATGTCAATAACAGAATTAATATTGTAAAATTAACTGATATATATTTTTAGAAGTGCTTTGATATAATAACTGGTTCAAGTTTTTTTACTTTATATTAATATAAAAAGATATAACAAAAGCTTTGAATAAAAAAATATATCTATAATGAGAATCCTTCTGTTAGTAAAAAATGCAATTTGATATATAGGCGTGTAAATGCAACGAGAATTCAATCGCTTTTGAAAACCTGAGATCAACTTTTCAAAGTATCTTCTATTAAACTATCAAGAATATATTTCGTTTCATTTTTTTTTAATATACTAATATTGAAAAAATTTGATTGTATACTAAGATTAATTATTTTACTTTTGAAGTTAATATTCGATATTTCAATTGTTCTTTGATTGAAATAATTCAAATGGAAATATTCATTCAAGTGCCTATTACAGCAAGAATTTCCGATGCATAAGAAGTATTTATTAGGAGATTTACAAATATACCTCATCATTTTACAAAATAGATTAATGTTCACATCCGAGATCTAGCATAAATTTGCCCCAATATTTTATAAAATGTAATTGGAATTTTATCAATCCTGAAACAATTGTAGCAAAAATATTCAGTTGATTAAAATTATGAGCGAATGAACAACTTCGAAAAAACGATATAAGAGGTTAGAACAAACAAGAGAAAATAGTTTAAATATTTTTTAAGATGTGTAAAAGTACAATTACTGCAATTTTTTTGACTTACGTTAATATACATTTCATTTCTGATTTTATGTATTTTTCAGGAATTATTTTTTTAAACTTTACTCGTATGAGGTACAATATAAAATTGCTAATAATGAATAAGCGTTAAAAAAACACATGTTGACTTAAATTAAGTCAAAATTAAACTGATTCAACCTTTATATTATCATGAAAATGATATTGATTTTCAAGTGATAATATAATATAGTTGCACATATTATAAATTTGTTAAAGTAATAAATGTTTAAATTACTTTAATTTCATTCATCGAGCTTTTTGTAAATTTGTAACAAGAATTGTAAACCATATATTTAATTTTAAATGAAAATTAATTTAAAACATCATTGCGATATAGGGAAAATATTGAAGATAGATAACGGTCAGTATGTAGAAAAAAAAAAAAAAAATGATAATGCTTAAGTAAAACTATAAATATCAAATGTGACCTTTAAATTAAAACAAAAAAGAAGAAAGAGGTGGTGTAACGCAAAATACTGCAATGGGATATGGTTTACAAATAAAAGTAAAATATACAGATAGATAAGAGTATACGTTATAGTAGCAGGAAGAGGAAGAAAAATAGTAATAATAAAAAATCGCGGGACGCAAAATAATTCAAACAAATGCTCGTGGCCAGGTCGACGATATATCTAGGAGGGTTTATCCGCGAGCGGTCATTCATACATGTGCTGTGGTGGTTGGAGGGAAAAGGAAAAAATGACACTCTAACGGCTCAAGCCATCCGTAATAGTTAGGAGTCAGTCCAAGATTTGTCGCCTCCATTTATGTCCCAACGATGAGAATTTTCCTTGCGAAATGATTCTCGATCCGAAAATGGATTTAATGGTTCTCCGTCCACTTTTCGCTAGGAACTCTTTCTTCTCCGCTTCTTCTACCTTCACTTTATTCGGGGATGAAGACACGGGCTGGTTTTATTACCTTTCGCTAAGAGGAAGATGATCATTCGTCAAGGATAAAGATTTCGTTTTCCATTTTGTTAAAGCGAATTAAAAGATATTCTCCTCGTAATGTTTCGATTACACCGCTGGATGCTGTAGATCACTCTTCAAGATAATAAGAAATCAAGTGTAAGAGGCAATCTAAAGCTATTAACAAGTGTAGCTTTCTCTCCTACCATGCCAGTTTGCTTTAAAAAAAGATTTTTTTCGTGAATTTGAATTGTGAAATTGAATGTTTTTGGCTTTTAATTCATAAAATTAATTAGGTTCAATTTTTATAAAAAAGATCAATTCAATAAACAAAGTAAATTCAACTTTTGAAATTATTAATTACTATTTAATTATACAATTTTACCTTTTATTAATAAAATTTATTTTTGGTATTTGGTAGTTGTATGTCTTAAATATGTTTCCAAATTATCAATAATTCTTTGACAAAAGTTTTCATTGTTATAATTCATTAAGAAAACCCTCTTATTTATGAATCAATAATTTTATATTACGAAGGTTTTTACAAATAGTTTTTTAATCAAAATATCAATTAAAAAATTCTGCGTTATTGAAACATGTGATAAAACCACCATTCAGTGCTTTCAAGAGGATTTTCGACGAATAAGTAAAGCAAAAACAAAAAAAGAATCTCTTTTGATTAACCGAAATCTCTTTTAAAAGGAGCAGGGCAATGCTGAAAACAGTTAATGACCGTTCATTATTACTCAAATAACAATGAGAGTTAAACACTTGGTGTATAGAGGATTCGCATGGAAAGGCACCGACTCAGATGAAAAAATAAGTAAGAGAAGGAGAAACATAGTGTGTGCAGTGACCTATCAGGTTATTCCCTAGGGTGTGATCAGCACTAACTAAACTTGTAAATCTCACTCGATCTCCCTTTCCCATCCTCTCTGTATTCATCGTCGAGGCCATAAGCTTTCCCAACTGACCAGAACACATTCGTCTATCTTATGAGTACAGCCAAGAAATATACAGGAAGGCCAGTCTCGGACTCCAAGGATATAATGCCGGATTGTTAGCTCTTTGCAATAGTCGCTTACTCGACTTGTGTGACTTTTTATTCTTAAGTTTTTTATTGTTAATATTACCATAAAAACATTATAAACATTATAAAAGATTATTAAATAATTTTTCGAAATTTCTTCGAAAAATTGATCTACTGTTCCTAAATACACAGTAAATACGCATTAAAGTACATTTTTGAATGTTATTTAATGTTTTATAATATTTCATTGTATAATATTATATTAAATCAATCTAATTCTTAGATTTGACGTTTTATATATTAAGAAATAAGATATTAATTAATTATTATGGATAGTTGATTCAAATTTCGAATTATTAATGTATAACACAATGTTGTATCATCTTATAATATTATTATTATAATATTTTATTATAAATTGTTGTTATAATTGATAAAAACTTTAATGACTCTAGTTTATAGTCAAGTTTTCTAATTCTTTGTTTTAATTTCACATGATGATATTGAAATTTTATATAAATCTACTAGTTTCATGAAAATAGATAAATAAATAAATTTTGTTTCATAAAAATCATTGTCTAATTTTATCTTTGTAACCGAAATAAGATTTGTACTTTTTTAATAAATTTGATAAATTAAAACTTATCCTTTAATACAATGATTATTAAAATGCATATTGTAGAAGTATAGAAATTGTTCACTTATTTAAATATTTCATTTTATTTTTTAATTTAAAATTATAGAAAAAATAAAACAGATTGGAATGGGTTCAACAACTAATGTGATCATAACTTTTTATCATCATAAGTTTTTAGTCTTAATAGTTTTGTACATCAAATTAATTTTATTAAATTAATAATGTGGTCATTATGAATTTAAAAAAATTTTAAAGGAATTTGATGGAAAATTAATAATAATGAATCTTTGTGGATCGAGATGAAGATGTCGAGATGGAGTATCTCGAGAATACCTGAAAGTCAATTACAGGAACAACTTTGCGGGTAACAAGATCGAATTGAGGATTTCGATCAACTTCCTTATTTGGAATATATCAAAAATATTGAGTTGCTAAGCGCCGAGGAAGGAAGTTAGTGAATGACAGTGAAATCGCGAGGGGGAGGAGGGGAAACCACCTCGCCTCACTTCCGGTTCGCCCAATCAAATCATGGCTCGCCGCCTCACGGAAATCGCATTTTTCGTGCAATCTCCGACGCGTCTAGTTGAGGTCATGGTCAGGACTTGTCAACTCCTGGAGCGACGAGAGAAAAAGTCGGTGGTCCGTTGTCGGACGAAACCGAGCCCCGGCCTAATGGGGAAATTTGCGTAAACACCGTGGTCATTAAACCCTCTTCTGTCTGTGCATGAATGCGTGACGGTGTGTTCAGGGGTTCGGAAGGATTGCAGAAGAGGGTGCGACACACCGAAGCCCATAACTCGCGGTAATACCAACCTAAGCGTGTCGCCATGATTATAACGCTGCCAATTAGTCAAGCGGGTTTAGGATGGCAGTCTTGCAGCTTCGGAACACAAGCGAGTGAGACACAAATGAATGGTTGAATAGATCTTAGAGAGAGAGAGAGAGAGAGAGAGAGAGAGAGAGAGAGAGAGAGAGAGAGAGAGAGAGAGTGAAAGAGAGAGTAAGAGAGAGTAAGATGCTTCGTTTAACACGTCGATACGCCGTCGCCTACTCGTGTACCCGTCCTCTCACTCCCAGTGAACATTTCCATTGGGATGTTTCATTACCAGACCGAGTTCTTTGTTTACCTTTTGTATGAATAATTTAATAAAAGCTCGCTGGTACTTTTACCAGCACATTCATTTTTGGATAAATTTTATCCTTTCATTCTTTTTATCTGTATTATTTAAAGTCGCAAATTATCGTCGAATCGAATAATCGATCAATGCATTCACAAAATTTAACTACTATCAATCTATCTTTCAATTCATTGCACTATATATCATATGAATATTATATTTATTGTAAGCATTTTCATAAAACACGTAATATCATGTCTTTGTTTATTATTATATAAAACATTACATTAAAAATTATTTGTCAGTATTTTAGGGTGTTTTATTTTCACCATTTATTATTTTGTTTCATTATAAAAATAAGTGACAAATAAATTATATGGAATAATTAAACATTTTTGTTTTTTTATACTTTTTAATGGTCATAAGCGAACGAAAAAATAAAAATATTAAAATTTGTCACAAAAATTAAATTTTATTACACGATTTATTTTTCATGATAATTCTGATATTAATTTAATTAATAATTTATATCTATATATATTAAAATGGTTAAAAATATTTAAAAAATTTTGTTATTTTTTTTATATATAAGATTGATCTAAAATATTATTATGTGTTTATGAAATTTGTATTATCAATTTTATTTTATACTATCAGTATTATGATATTTAAATTAATATTTTTTCATTTTATGGATTAAAAATTTCGAAATAACTTTTAATATATATTATTAATTAATATAGTGTAAATGAAAACGTAATATAAGTTAAAATATATACAAAATATTTAATTAATTTTTATATATTCCACAAAATTTTTGAATAAAAGTATTATTATAATTATGTTTCAAAAATAATAAAAAAAGTGTCAATAACCATATTTTATTTAGGTTTCTATGTTCTTAGCAAACAAACATTTTCACTAAATTATTTCAATGTATAAATATTCAATGTTACTATTCTTATACAAGAATATTAATAAATTACAAATATATAAAATATCTGTTCTAAATAGATGTCGCTTTCATAACATCACACAACAATTTTATTCAAAAAAAATTTTTTTTTTAAATTCTCTATTCATCAAAATATGCACTGTGTATATATATATATATATTTGTGACATGATTAAAATTAAATTTATTAAATTTCAATCACCCAAAAGATTTTTACCGAGTTAAAATTACAAACATTATTTTAAGTAAGATTAAGAAAAATATTAGTCAATTGACAACAATAAGAATTTTAATGCATTGTATTACAGGAAAATAAAAGAGTATAAAAATTAAAGCAATACATAAGAATAAGTTTTATATACAGAAACTTCTGTAATTATTTAGGTTCTATTATGCGACGCAGTTTGTGATGTCGTGGCAACATGTGCTTGTAACCGTTGAAAAATTTTGAAAATTAATGTGATCCTATTAATTATGTTTACGAGTTTAAATTGTCTCAGCTTTCCCGGATTTATGCAAACGATATAATTCGCATCTGGTAACACACTTTGACCAACTGTCTGACTATGTGCATACTTTTACTACTGCAAGCTAGGTTTAATGAGTGCAAGATGAAGAGTAATCATCGAAAAATTCTTGATATAAACACTTTTTTCACATTTAAATTGTTATAATCTTCTCAAGGAAAATTATATTTTAATTAATTAATTCATCATCCTTAAAAATTAGAAAGTATAACATAATTTATTACTCGATATTAAAGAAATTAATATGTCAATATTATTTTAAATAAGTTAGTTGATTGTATTTTTGTGCGCGTATAGATAATAATAAACATAGGTATAATATTTCGATGTTTTCCCTTCGTTGTCGAAACTTTAAATAAAATTTTTAAATATTAATGATTTATCTCATACTTATTGTTAAAATTGAATTAGGTTCAAATTTTAGTTCAGCGTTTAACTTATAAAAATTTAAGCTTTTGTTTACAATAATATTTAATTCATTTAAAAGAATTTAAAAATATCTATACATAAATAATATATTTGCAAAAATGAAACGTATTCTATAAATTTTTCCATTAAATCTCAGAAATATATTATAAAAGATTTAATTTTAGTAATAAAAAAGTATCAAAAAGTATCAGAAAACCAAGAAGCAAATAAATACATTTTGAAAACTGTCATAAAAAGTTTGAGACTTTTTGTAACGAAGTATTGGTTGACGTACGTCAATGTATAATATGTATAAATTTGTAATAGAGTGATATGAAAAACGATCCTACCACTAAAAATTCATGCGACTGTTCTGCAATCGGTCGCCTTATATAGTTGGCGCAAAAACAATTAAAAAATACGTGATAAGTTATTTATTTAACTGATAATTCTTTAGAACCGATAGACTTTTAATACACTTGTATATCTTTTGTATCTAACATCTGAAAAAATACATAGCTTTTCTATTAGAAATTATCAAATATTCTCAGAATTATTTTCAATGTCTAGTTACTGTTTATACCTACTTTAAATTAAACTAATAATTTTTATATTTAATTACATCTAAATAATGAATAGTATTCAAATTTTAGTTTCAATCTTTAATTAACAAATGGATATCCAAATTAATCAAAAACTGTTTTAAATGGTCTGCATAAACTAAATTAGTTATTATTAAAGCAATTATTTATTTTCTAATAATATGTAAAAAATTTACTTTTATTACAAGTACTTAATTAATTTTTAATTAATTTAAATAGATATAAACATTGAATTAAATTAGATATAAAATTGAATGATATTTAAAAGTTTGCAATAAGTCAATATTATTAATTATATGAAATACTGTTTTCCAAGTGCATTTTCACTGTATTATTAATTTACTATTTTCGTTTTTTCATTATTATTATATATTTTCTAGAGTTATTATATAGAAATTATTTTTTTTATGTTATGTCTACTACAGTAACTAGAAAATAAATAGAATAATAAAAAGTTAAAATAAATAATGAGAAAGAGAAAACCAAATCTGAATCAACGTGAGTTTTTACTGTTTTTCCTCTTCTCTTTTTCTTGCCGTATTCATCTCATTTTTATTCATTTTTTTTCTTTACTCTTACTGTTATGATTACGAAAAAATCTCACTGTTGCGTCAGTTCACTTCAGTTATTCTGACTTTCAGGATTTTTACATTTTTTTATATCTGCTCTGACGTTTTCACTGAAATTATAGAAGATTAGTTTATCAGGCAATTTTTTTTCTTCTTACAGATTAATTATTTGCTATATAAAAATGAAAATAAGATAGGATTAAATGAATACTGCATCATACGAGAATTTATTTATTTTACAGTTATTTTTAAAATTTTTGTAATGAATAATCATAGCATAATTAATAATTGATCTATAGAAAAAGATTAGAAAAAATTTGATAAAACTTGTGCAATACGAAGCATTAACAAATTAAATTGAATAACACAACATGTGTAGTAACTGCACATTTACTACGATATTTGTATTAAATTCTGTAGGAAATTATTTAGCATTTGAATAAAATTACTTTTATCTCATTTTACACTTTATACATGTATTATATTGAAGCAAGTACAATAGATTTTGGTATAAAAACGATTTTTAAATTATCTAAATATATTAAAAAATCACATATATTTATAAAAAAAAAAAACACAAATAACTAGCGTACAATACCTCTTTTAAATATAAGAGGATATATGATTACGTGCGAATTTCAGAAACAAAAATTGAGAACTTTTCATTACAACAATATGAGTAAGGACGGCTTTTAAAATTAGTTCATCTTTCGAAATTAATCATCGGCGCAGTTTATTCTTATCGCTCGACACACAACTAGCCCAAAAGCGGTGAAGGCGCGAGCTCGATGTAAATCAAAACGTTTCCTGGTGCTCAGATTCGATTTACTCACCCACCCACACCCACTCCCACACACACACACACACACACACATACACACACGCACGCACACGGTGTACCGGTGGTTATACGCGACAGATTACAAAGTATGGCCGAGTCTCGTGCCTCCCGATCCCGACGACTGCACTCCCGTTGTTGCACGGAACGGCCAACGAGCGATATACGATGTACCGTACACCCACCATACACACACCGTACATGTTCCGTGGACCAGCCGCTTTATTAATTCCCCTTGCTAATAAATCAGATGGAACGCGGATCAATTTTGTGCGCAAACTCCTGCGCTTTCGTTGATGCGACACTGAACCCCAAGTGTTACTGGGGATTTCAACAATTTCCTTGCGTCCAAATGAAGAAACCACACTTTTGTTTTTACACTTCAGCTCTTTGAGAAATAACCAAGTTATTTGTGGTTTTTCTCTCGACTGTGAAACTACAATTTGATATTTCTTTTGTTTTATTATTAACCGTGCACTCCATAGAAATCAAATAGTGCTCCTTTTTAATTTATACAATTTATCAAGTCCGTTGAATTATTATATATCAACATTATAATGTGTGTTTCTGCTTCTCTTTCAAAATGACTACAAGGAATAAAACACTCTATTAAATAATACTTTAATTTTTTATTCTATTATATCTTTCTTGTATGAACAAATTTATTCGATGGGTAAGATCTTTACATTTTACAAATTTAAAATTTTTGCATCTAATTTGAATTAATATTAACAAAAATGTTTGTACTACCTTATTTCATTGTCTTGGTCCTAAAAGGTAGATGAAATATATTACTTGTTGCAAATATAATTAAAATTGATTGTAAAGAAGAAAATAGTAAAGTTAAAAATTTATCAAATTTTCGTATTTTTCATACTATTAAAAATTAATGTTATTTAATGCGTCATATTTCTAAATTTACATATACTAACATATATTAAAAAAATTAAAATGTAGTTTCCATTAAAAAAAAATATAAATTTAAAGAATAAAAGGTCTGGAAACGTAAATTGAATTAATAATTAATTAATTTAAATAAATTATCATGTTTTTAAGAATAAATAAAAGATACCAAAAGTCATATATATGCATATAATAATTTAAATAATAAATTACATTTTAATTTTTAAATGAAATTAATTATTGATTTAACGGTTTAATATAACATAGCTTTATAAGATCTCGTACAATTAATATAAAGATTAATTATATTTTTCATCTTTAATTTTGATCGTTATATAAATATATATATATTTGAATGTATATTTTACGTACAATATATTTTATATATTTGTATTACGTACAAAATATTCAATGCTATTTTACTATAAAATTTTCGGATAAAAGAAAATGTATTTAGAGCGTAAAATTTGTGTAATAAAAGTATCATTGTCAATAAATATTTTTTTAATTTTAGTTTCATTAAAAAGGATAATATAATTATTATAATTGTTGTGTCAAAAAACTGCCAAATATTCCAGATAATAATTGCTATTATTATTTAAAATCAATTTATTTTGCATTGGCGTAATGATAACGATTAACTAGATAACAATTCAAAATGCAATCGCTCACTGAATAGACGCATATCCGGTTATGAATCGAGAGGGAGTAAGAGAGAGAGAGAGAGAGAGAGAGAAGAGGAACAAAACTCAAAGAGAGAGTTAGTGGCAGTATAGAAGTTGATTGGTGGTAGAAGAGGGAATCAGATATAAATTTGTGGCTGATCATGGTTTGCGTGTATTGACTGTGTTTGTTATACGGTATCGACCTCCCACCCTAGCCCTTTATCACCCCCAACGAATGGATGGGACCAATACGTTTGACAGCGTTTATCACTTCGATCTGCGGCTGCAGGTCATTCCAAATATGTCACATAGCGAAAATTTTCAAACGCGTCGAAAATATTTTTCGTCTTCCGGACCCTTGCACGATTGTTCAACCGATTATTTAACTTCGAATTATTTTACGTATTTCAAGGCTTTCAAGATAATAAACCGGTAATTCGTTTATTTATTTGAGTGCTTACATACTTTTTACGTTGTTTTAATAATTATTTCGTTATCTATTGATAATTTCATCAAAATTAAATGCATAATTAAAATTCATTAATATTTATAATATTAGTTACTTTTTTTATATTAGATTTTACAATTATTGGTAATTGCATGTTTTTAGAAAAAATATTTAATTTACAAGAAAGTGTGCCAAAAATTTTTAAATCTTATATTTTGTGTATTAAAAGATATGAATACAGATTTTTAAATAAATAAGATTGTTGGGGATGGAATTGGGCATTGGTCCCAATAGACGTACGTCCTGGATGCGGGGACGCCCGCAAATGGATGAAACATTAAAAACGACCTATAAAATGCGCAGTTTTGTTTTGTGCGCTGGCCATGTGTATGTGTGGAGCAAAGTGGCTCATTGGACGCACGTTTAGCTCCGCCGTTTATGTGAAATGGGAAGGGTTGCGTTTTAGTATGTGTACAGATGCGTAGGAATGTGTGCGTGTGTGTGTGTTCGAAAAAACGTACTCGTGGACGTCTCCATCTTCTCTCTCTCTTGCTAGTGCTCTCATTTCACTATCTCTCTCTCTCTCTCATTCGCGTTGCATTATCCGTTACCTTTTCTCGCTCTTTCTATAATTTCTGGAGACGAAGACGTACTGTCATTTTTACATTGCAATATTGTGTCAATTCATGAGAATGTGCGTTTAGATTGTTTCGGCTTTTTCTCCCGTCGGAAAGCCGGGAGTTTTTTATGCCTAGGGAAATGTTCGAAGTGTGAATGTATGCGCACACGAGGTCGGAAAATATGTTTGATCGGAAATTCCAGACGTTGTAACGGTTGAAACAATAAGATCAACCGCCCCTTTATTCGGGGAAATAATAGATGAAAATCGAGTCGCGAGGGGCGGGACCAAGTTCGGCAGCCTAATTACGCGCGAGAAATTATTGTAAGGTCAGTTGCGCTGACACCTCGGCATTGTGCAATTGTGTAATATTGTGATCAGCTTGGTGAATAAAGTGACTGTGGCTTACCAAATAAGTGCATTTTCTTCGATTATCCACCCAAATTAATCAATCCTCTATTCCAAAATTAACAAAGATATTCTTGATATGTGCTTGAACTTTTTATAATTACTATAACATAATATATCAAAATATATATTGTGATTTGCATTTCATAAAATCATATTATTTTCAATAAATGTTTTAGATTCAGTAGTTAAATTATATAATTAATATAAATAAATTTTAAGAAAAGGATATTTAGTTTGATTTAAATGAAATTGAATAATAAATCGTATTTTTATAAATCATATTTTCACACAAACCGCATTAAATTTCTTCATTTGCTTCTTAATTCTTAGTCTTTTTATTATTCAAATTTCGAAAAAAATTGGGATACATGCGTTAGTGTAATGCTTTCATTATATATCGTAAAATAGTATAAAAAGAAGGAAATAGTCATAAAATAAAAGAAAACAGAAGATGAGATTATTAAGACTTATTAAGATTCGCCTTTGCAATTTTATTGTCTTTTGTATGCTTTTTCTGCAAAGCTAAGATATATAAAAAAGATCAATTATTATTCTTTCTATATTATATATACAAGTTCTTGGAAAATAATAAAACCATAAAAAATTACAGTTATAGAGGTACATTAGAGTCAAGAATGGAATCACTTATATTTATTGATTCCTATACGTACAATAAGAAGCGGCTTCTCATAAAAACTTATATCTAACAGTCAATCACAATTGTTCTTATACGAGATTCAATAATACTATGTCTTTCTATTTATCCATTGAAATATCTATAAGCTTATATACTCAAACTCTTGTTGATATCAATAATTGGATTCCGATTTTTTTTTCTGTTTCCCTACTTCTTAAAGTTTTTCTCTCAGCATATAATTATTACGTCATCCAAATTTATTATAGCTTACTTATAAGTATTAAAATATTTTTTATTTACAGATAATTTACTCATTTAGAACCCTCTCAATAATTATTTCAAATGCTAATTTCACATATGCATAAGCGAAATTGATGAAAATATGGTGTTTGAAAGAAAAAGACTTATTTGTTAATATTTATAACTATAGACTAGTAAAAATAAAAAATTTTAATTTTAATGTACAGCAATTTATAATTAATAATTAGTACATGAAAAAAGAGTCTAAAAAATATTAATACAGAAGTAATTAATAATAACTGTAAAAAATATGTTCATCATTGTAAATTAAAAATGTTATAATAAACAAATAAAATCTGTGTAAAAAACAATTTACGAATATAAATTACATAGTTTTTTACAATATAAGAATAAAAAGTGTTGTTGAATTTATACGATTCCTTTAGAATTTCTTCTTCTGAAAAGAGGTTTATACTTCGCTGACACAAATACCGAAAAAGTAGATCGCGAATTAAAAACAGTCAAACCTGGCACAAAGAAAATAGTTTTATATTATTAAACGAATTTTTTCCAAACATTGTCTTTTACTGAAAATACATGTTTTCTTAACTTTTTGAGCTGTATTAATCGGGATTTGATAATGACTCATTCTTCCCCTCCTCGATAGTAATTCCCTGCAATTGACGATACGTCATAGAAGCGGTAGCGACAACTCAGAGTGCACATGGAAATTGGCAGTCGACCTGCACCTCTGCGTGTGTTCGTTAACGATGGCGATCGAGCCTCCGATCGAGGATCGGGGATCGGGGGGTCGACGGGGCTGGAGTGATGAAGAGATTGGGGGGCGGGTGAATTGGGAGACGGTGAGCCACTATCGAGTGATCGTTACCGCCCCTCTTTTCCGATCCCGGGGGTGCATATCGACAGCTATGCATCGATTATATGCTCAATTAATTCGCGACTGTGCGCTCTTCCCCTCCTCGTCCCCCTTTCTCCACTAATTCCTCCTTGCTCGGCTGCTATAGCCATTGTCCAGCTCCAAATTTGCCTCTTTCGATTTCTCCAGCTATAGATTCCTTTTCCCGTAGTTTCACTTGAGATAAATGATTTTTTTTTTCAGAATACATCACATATACAAATAAAATTGGACAGTTATTCTCTTTTATTTCTTTTTGACTTCTTTCCTTTCACTATTACTCCTTTTATGTAAGCTGCTTTTTTATAATTTGGTGGCTTTGTTCTTGGTCACTAATTATTGCCACAGACACCCGATCTCTCTTGTTATTAAACTACAGTTTATTTCGATTTTCTCAGTTACATTTCATTTTCTCGGTGACTTTTTGCTGCATATTTTGATTTATCAAATTACTCCTTTTTTAATTATTACGTATCGTAATTCGATTGAAACACAAAATTTGTATGGCATATGAACTTTAATTTTACACATAAAATTAAGTTTTCAATATTTGGTTTACAAAAGTATCATTACGTTTTAAAACTGGTTTTAAATCAAGAGATACACTTAAATGTTACATATAAAATAATCATGTGCATTGAGCTGGAAATGACTGTTAATTTCCTCATAATTTAATTAACATTAGTATTACTCGAAAACTAATAATCCGATCAACCTAAAAGGTTGTACAAATAAAATGCACATAAATCATTTTAATTCCGGTTTTCGAAAAATTTCTCCAATTCTGACTTTCCGACTGGTTTCTATAAATTAAATTTTCTTCATAAATTTATTAGCTACAAATCGTCCATCGATACTATAGTGCTAAAATTACGACTTTTCAGTTTATAAAAAAAAGGTAAAAAAAAAAATGCATTTTTTTAATTAAAATTTTGAGTAAAAAAAATCTTAATGACAATGAAATTTTAGAAAATAAGAATTTACTGATTTTTTTAAGAATTTTGATACGTATCACTAGCTGGTTTTTTTAATAAACTAAAAGTGCTCTTTGCTTCATTTAATATTGAACATAACAATTTTTTTTATTAATTATCTAAGCATGATTTATCTGCAATTTTCATATTAAGATTTTTCAATTTTATTCAAATTCGAAACGAGATTATAAAAAAAATTAGTTTTTAATTTCGAGAATTGTCAAGTTAAAAGCTTAAAATCTGCACTTGTAAATAAAATTCTCTCGGGACAATTGTTTCAAGTTGTGAATTAAGTAGTAAGGCGAGGGAGTAAAAGTCAAAAGAAGTACAATAGGAGTAATAGTTGATAGGGGTTGGTAGCGTATATCGCCGTTTGTGAAAGGACGGATTTTGGATTTGAAGGGCAGTTGAAACGAGGAAAGAGAGAGAGAGAGGGGAGGAGAAGCGATAAGAGGAGGGGGAAGCAATTAGCGAGCCGTCAGTGGCACAGTGGCTGACAGGGACCGCACAATCGCGGGTACAACGGGTATGCCTTACTCAGCTGACGCCCAAATCTCTCAGGCCTGCCACGCGCCCACGCATGCCAACCCCGAGCAAAGCGCCCTCCCTAATTAGCATAAAGCACAGCGTATGATCGCGGCTCGTTCTCGCGCTCCTTTATAATTATGCACGAGTACTCGTACTCGCCTAAAGGATTATATGGTGACAAAGTCAAACAGAGAGAGAGAGAGAGAGATTCTATGTACTCAGGATGCAAGTGCAACAATCTTAAGAGAACATTTAATTTTTCTCTGATCGGGCTTCCGGAAGCCGATGTTGTTAACCAACGAACAATTATTGCTTCACCATCATTTTCGTTTATACCTCCTTTTCTAAATGGAGTAGCTCTTTCTTGAAGCTAATTACCCAGTCTCCAATAAAATGCACTTTCCGTTCAAGGACAAAATAGTCCTGCTATAATTGACGCTATTCAGACTTAACAACCCCAACAAACTCAAGGGCTTTACCAAATCTGATTTTCATTACATCTTGTAATATTCCATTCCTAAAAGTATCATACCTATAATTCTCTAATTTTTAGTACTAGATATGAGTTTAAAAAAAATAAAAATGCGTTACAATTTAATGTTTTCTATGCGAGTACTATATTATAAAATCCAAACTATCTTTTTAAATATCCTAGAATAGATTTTTATGATAGTTATTCTAATTGTCGATAGGGTGAATTTTATTTTAAAAATACGGTAATAAGTATAAAGTTAGATGAACTATGAGGCAATATATTTGAATCGAAGATATTTTTGAATTATTTTTATTATATAATATGTATCGAGGTACCTACAATATTTATTTGTCAGTAAATTTAATGCCAAAGAAAAAATTAATGTTTCAATAATAAAAACAAATGACCTTGTTGATCATCATTTTTATAGTTAAATTTCAATTTAATTTGATTTCTGTTCAAATTTCAGTTAGCAGTACCATATAGATATTTTGTATTTAAAAAAGATACTTAATTAATATTGCGTATTGTTGGTTAAAATTTTAAAGTTCAAAAGTGAATAGTTGCACTGCAAATTAATTGAAAGTTAATTTTTTGATGATATTTTAACGCGAAATTTAGGAACAAAATTGAAGATTAACATTTGTATAAATCAATTCATATTTGAATTGTTGAATTCGTTGTATTACCGTATACATAAGCGAAACAGAGAAGCTATTACCTATGAGTAATGTGGATGGTTTTGGCAACAGCAGCAGCCGTTGCGCACGAAGAGGGCAAGGGCTAATAAATGCAATTATAATTTTAATTTCGAAGGTATTTAATAAAGGAGTGTATGGATATGTGGGTGTGTGGTGCGTGGATCGGTTCGTTGATATCTAAGCCCCTCGTTGCGCGGGGGTGGAGGATAATATAAAATACGGGCGGAGAGGAGCGCGCGACCTCACCCTCTCACTCTCTATGCCAACTAATTACTAATTACGGGTTGACGCTCTCTCGACCGTTTCAATTTCAGTACCGTTCGAATGAGTAGAGAGATATTGAAGCAAGGGGTTATGGCCTAGCTTTTATCCTGCGAGATCCTGGACCCTTTTCCTCGTCCTTTCTTTGTCTCGCTCTTGGGGGAGGGAGGGGGTAGTTCCGTACCCCCTGAACCGCTGAGCGTTTATGCCTACTGGATTCGTGATTCACGAGTGCCATGATTTCAACTGTACGACCTCGTTTATTAATTTATTGTTGTATTCTGAATGTGACTATTAGCATATACCTCTCCCTTTAACTAATCCCATGACTATTTTGATTCAATTTCTATGTACCATTATCAACTGAAATCTATTTAAGAAATTAGAAACAATGTTTTTCTTGTATAAAAAATACCTTTTTTTGAATCTATCATCAGATTTCACAAAGTTTAATTAAATTCGTAAATAATGCAGAGTATCTTAATGTATATAACTAGTTACATATGAAATTACATTCCCTAAATGCATAAATGTTTGAATTAAAAAAAATATTATTACAAGAAATCTAAGCATGTAAAAAACCAACATCTAAATATTATTCATAGATTTTTTTTTATTACCATTTTATTATTCAATGCTTTCAAAAACATTCCAAAGATACTCTTTATACAGCTGAATTTAAAGCTATATTTAATATAATTTCACATAACGAATATAATTATGATCATTATTTTACCATTACTTTTGTATAATGTATTATTATTAATTATTCTATAAAAATACATGAATTATGTAGACAGTACAAAATGATATACACAATGTTAACCAATAATAGACTGATTTTCAACTAGAATGCCGCAAAATACTTCTTATAGTCTTGCTATGCATAAATACTTTTACAAATAAAATTCACAGATATTAGATCAAATTTAATTTTGACGCTCCCTATCAAAAAAAAATAGCAAGAGGCTTGTTGCTTGGAATTACACTTGTAACCTTAGCGTGAAATAACCACAAGAGGTTGCAACATATCCTTTGTTAAATATCTCGTAATTTTCTACTCGACTAAATCATCATTGTCAATTCCAATATTAATAATATATTGTTGTAAATTATATTAGTTTTATTTAATGTACTGATTAAAATTAATTGTTTGTATTGTGTCTTAAGTTGTTCGTGTAATTTTTTTGAGCTTGCACAGATAGGTGAATTAGCAAGGTACTAGATTTATCAACAGGCTTGAATCTCCAATTGAAATTGATCATAAAAATGAGGTTCAATTAGTGATCTTAAACCTTTGTTATAAAAAAAATTACATATTTTTCTTAAAAAACACCTTGCTCGAAGTTATGTCGGTGCGATTGGTGATTATATTTGCCTCGAAAGACGATTCTCTTGCAGTAGCGGCTACGAGCCCTGGGTACGAGTAACTCGTAGAGGATCCCTCTCCCAGTACGAACAAAAATTTGAAAAATACGGGATTTTGATTATCGAATTGGATAGTTTTATCTATTTGTCTGTCCTCGGATTGATTAAATAAATTTTTAAACTAATTAAATTAATTAAATTTATCACATTATTCATAACTTTTAAAATACTATTTCTACATTTATTCGTGATATTTAGAAAAATTTGAAATTTTGCAATAAATGCACTTGATGAAAATAGTTGGCTTGCTGCAAATAAAGTAACTCAATTGGCAAGTGCCGTTATTGGTCCTTCACTCAGCCTCCAGCTTCTAATATTATTTATTTATCTTTCGTTTCATTATCTGTCAAACGATCTAGCTGTTATGGCTGATTTGCGGATGAAGTGCTTGTCACGCTTTTGATTCGATTGTTAGTTTCGACTGTGCGCATTGCAACAAAATTTGTCGAGATCAAATTTACAAAGGTCAATGGACATTGAAGAGATTAGGGGCCTATTGATTTAACTCCAACCGTAGTATCCGTGCACTCGCTTATATTAAGCAGTAGTACGTGTATTATATACGAGGAGTTCGAGCATTTGTGACAAAAACATGCATGTATCAAAGCTCCGAAAAACTAAACTTAGATTTATAATATACAATTCTTTAAGTTGAGCAATTAACGTAATACTTTTTTCATCAAATTTAATCAATAACTTTTTTATAATTAATTAAGACCTAATACTAATGCTCATAATAAAAGAAGGAAAATAAAATTATTTATTTTGAAATACTTTTAATTTGTAAATGAATTTTTTTATACAATAAATTATACATTTTCAATTCAGTTTTTTTTTATCCTTTTTCGAAAATAATGTTATATTTATTATTACATGATAAACAAAAACTTCCTAATATTTTATATCATTTTTCATAATTTATTATAAATGCTGTGATCCATAAAAATATAGAAAAAAGATTATAATTTAATAGCAACATATCATTTTAGTATCTTATTTATTTTTAAATTCCCAGCATCAGCAGGATCACTTAATCAGTCGATAATTCAACTACACGTTTTTCTCCAGAAATACCTCTTGAACTCAGTACTTTTTATGATGATCGCTGCTTAGCGTAATACTGTACACTCATGAGTGTTAGAGAAACTAAGAGAGAGAGAGAGAGAGAGAGAGAGAGAGAGAGAGAGAGAGAGAGAAAGAGACAGAGAGAGCGATTGGATCGAAGGGGAGGAGGTCAGCGTGTGCAGTGACGTTAGCTCGGGGAAATTTAATTAACGTAAATGCCGCGACTGGGGTGATCGCTCATATGCGTGGGAGAGTAGTTACGCTGAGTCTTTCTCTCTCTTTCTCTCTCTCTCTCTCTCTCTCTCTCTCTCTCTCTCAGTTTTCATCCCCTATGTTCACGCGTTTCGCTCGGGTTATTAAGCACTCAGAGTTCTGCTCCTTCTAGAGTGAAAAAGTAGATACGTGAGCGAATAGACTTTTTAAGGGAGGACTCTTTCGAACGTATAATCTCCTCCACTCGCTTCCATTTTGTGGAGGGTTCAATGTTCGCTTCGACAAGAGAGATAACCAAACTTCTCCTCTATTTGTTTTTGGATTAGCTGTTTTGATTGATGATGAATTTAAATTGAAGGTGTTTTAATATTTAGTTTAAAATGCGATCGATATTTGGTTCTTTACGATTTCAAATAGCATATTACTTGCAAGACAATTTACGTAGGACATTAGGTTCAAATAAAACAATTTTGGTATATTCAAATTAAATGAGAATTAACTATTTAATCATTAACTATCTGATATTGAAAAGATATTTCATGTTATACTTTTTGTTTCTAACTACTTTCCCCATATCCTCATATCATATTTATAAAAGTCGGTACGATGAATAAAAATGACTACATTTTTTAGATGAAATAGCTGCTTATTATTAAAATACTGCTTGTACTTTTGCTGATTTATTAATTTAAAATAAAATTTTTCGTTGAAAAAAATAGTTTTCTGTTGTTGATAGATATGATATAAATATTGATAATGAGAAATATAATGTGCAATATTTGTAAAAAAAATTATATACAAATAAAAGAAATTAATATTTCCTTATGCTCATGATCATATATTCGTTTACAATAATATTAATAAAAAGAATATTTACTTTTTCATATACTCCTTTCATCAATTAATAATTAATGTTTTCTATAAAATATAATATAAGATTTTAATATAATTAATCTGTAATGTGTAAATATAGTATAATATAGAGTATAGATATACTCTAAAACATATTTGAATACTCTAAACAATCTAATAGCATTAAAAAAGACATTAATAACGTGATATTAATTATAAGAAATAATGAAAATATTTTAGCTTATCTTGAAATTAATTATAAAAAATTTAAAGATATTCAAGGAATACAAATATCTTTACATACACTTAAGGAAATAACTACAATTTGAAAATAATTATTAAATATATAACAATAAATAATGATAACTATTATTAACCAGTATACGGCGTGGAAATTAAATTTAAAAAATAAAGCTCATTTCCAGAGAAAGAGAAGTTTCCGTATAAATGAAAAAACTTTGGACTGCATAAGAGAAAATGCCTGAGAACTCGAAAGTCAGATTATGTCGTAATTCTTGAATTAAGAAGGAATCGGTTTTTAACGTCTTTTGATTCGCCGAAGCGACACCTAAAAGAAGGGAGTCCTGGTACTTTTCTTAGTGGTTGCTCGAGGCGTTGTCCCGTAAAATCGCGAGCCGAGACGAAGAGCTGCTCCACTCTTCCTTCACCCCACCCCCCACCTCCACCACCACTTCCTTACTTAGCTTCGGCAGTCTCATAATCGACTTTATGAAACAGTTCTATAATCCTTTAAAATGTAATTAGGGAAGAGAGCTGAGTTAACTCGGCTACAAACAAGAACAATATCTCTTTCCTCAATAAGGAAGGAACTTCGTTATGTGCTCTCCGACGTAGACCTTCCCCAAGACAAAGAGCCTAGCTTTTTTCTACGTCGTCAGGGGTCGGTATTGCTCGTAATTGCTTGTAAAAATGTAATATAGTATCATCAAAGAGATTCACCTCCGAGCCTTCCTAAGGAATGAAACGGATATTGGTATGAAAACCTTAGCAGGATCAGGAAGATCACTAACCCTCCTGGACATGCGTTTTTAAACAGCATAGGCGAATATCCGATCAATTTTGAAAATGTTTCTTTAGGAATTTTATTTATTAATATTACACCGATGTTGATAGATCGAATACTTAAATTTACTAGAAAAAAAAAAAAAAAAAAAAAAAAAATACCTAGATAAAAATCCAAGTAAAATACAAATGCTATCGCACCGACTCAAAAATATATGCAGTTACACAAGTTGAAACATTACAATACTTAAAAAAAATAATTAGGTTTATTTATTTTGAATATATGTTTATAGAATTAGCGTTCGATCTACGATTATCAAAGGAAAACATTACTTATACTTGTTCTTTAATAATGTATTCAGATTAATTTTAGTAATAAAATTTAACATTTAAGTTGAAGTACACAATTCACTTCTTCTATTATTCGTTTTATTTACTGTATTATTCATAAACTAAATTATGTTCGCTTCGTATTATATAAAAAATTCAACAAATCACTTAATAAAATCAGTTACAATAACACAATTAAATTTTCAATTTCTATTTCATTTTCTAATAAGTACTTTGTAAAAATGATTAAAAAATGGATAATTGAATCTATAATAGAACTTGAAAGACTAATTAAAATCAAAACGCTAATATTATAACAAATTAAATAATTATAATAAAAATATTACTGTCAAAATTTAATTCTAGTATATTAATCGGTGATGTTTTCGATTAAAATCTTCAAAAACATAACATTAAAATATGGAAAAAAACATAAAAATTTTTCGCAGTAAAATTTAAAAGAATTCTATTGATTTTGTACCATAATCTAATTTAATATTTAAATTCCTAATTTTATAATTTCACGATTAGTGTTAAATTATTATAAATAATGTGAATATGTAGTTGGTATTTGTAAAAATAATGTTTAGACTCACATATATTGAAAAAACATAACACAATAAAAATATTCAAATCCATCTTTGATAAGCAAAGCATTGCAATATGACGTAAAATCTTTTCTAGCATATATTGACCGTAGTGATTTAATATCAAGCTTTCACAAAGGACTTTTATTCGAATTTCATCCATACAAATATGAAATGTCCCTTACATATTTTGAGTATAGAGAAGACGACTTGGCAACGTGTTCTCCTTGTTTTTTTGTTTGTTTGTTTTTTTTTTTTTAAAGAATGTCTATGATGACGTATGATTTTAAAGTGAACGAAGAATCGATTGATCCCTATCTTTTCTTTTAAAATATCTAGTCGCATGAATAAAATTATAATTTTTCCAACTATCTATTACATATGTTTAACGCATATGAAATATATTATTGTCTTATTTTAATTGAGAAAACAGAAAAATTTGAAATTATTTTGGTTTTATGAATATTTTTATGAGCAAATTGGTTTCTTTTATTTTGCCATTGAACCGAAATAAATATTTACAGTGTCCATTATTAAGATACCGTTCGAACATCGATAATCAATTATTTTGACTCATAAAGTACTTTCGACAAGAGGTATTAACTAGAAATGCAAGGTAAATAAGGGGAATTTTATTTCGAAACGCGATTTCTAAAAAGAGTTTGAAAATTACTGTAAATTAATGGAAATTGCCAAGTGTTTATGTGGATAACGAGAAAGAGATGGCGATGGGCGTCGGGGGGTCGGAGAGGGGATTGGGGTTGGGTCACTTGGCGGACGGTATGAAAATATGACGGGAATCAACTCGCTATAAGCTCAGCGCAAGTCGCTCGGAATTAATGAACGAAATCAAATCAGCTCCATTTGTTGATTCGCCCATCGCATCGAGTCGGGGTGGGGGGGGGGCGCGCGCGATAGGGGTAGATGACGGGAGAGGCTGAGTACCGAATTCCGCTCAATATGATGCAAGCGGTATCCATACAAGTGCACGCATACGCTGTATTGCATCAAGGACTATTAAGACTTCCAATTAGTTCGTATATCGGAATGTGGATTATAGACTATTGGCACTCGGTACTCGGAACTTGGTACTCGGTACTCGCTCTAGTACTCCACGCACTGCGCGAGTTTCTTTTTCCTCCCATCGGCCGAGATCATTCTCATCCCCCTCCTCATTCCCCTCCTCGTCATATTTTCCGAAGCCTTTAATCTATCATTTGTAATTAATAACTCTTTTTTGCTGAAAATTTATCTGCTTTTTACTATATATTGTGTAAAGAGAAGGTACCTGTGAACAGTTCACGATTTTTCGTTTATGTACTTATGTATAGAAATAAAATTTTATCAATAGACTTCTAACTACATAAAGTGAATTTTATAAAGATTAATATTTATATATAATAATTTATATTATTATTTAGTTAAACTCTATTGAAATATGAATAATATAATATAATATGATGTAATGAATTCATATTTTACTAATTAATGCAAAAAAATTAATATTAATTAAGATAAATTTTAAATGTGCTTTAATTTAATATGAGAAATGCTTAAAATTTCAGTTTTTTTAATCATTTTTAAAATATTTTTAAATTACCTTACAACAAATATTTATTTTAGATATTAAAGAGATTTAAAATCTGAAATTTTATTAAAATAAACACGAATAAAATGTGTTTCGTATTAAAATTTGGCATAAAATGTATTTTTTAGAGATAAATATTTATAGTGGTAACAATCAGATTTCAGTTCTTAATTTTCTAAATAAATTTCCATAATTTTAATAAAAAATTTCATAAGAAACTTGTTTTATATATTTAGGTGTTATAATAGGTTATTTATTTTATTTTGACAGCTTATTTATAAATTAATTTGACAATGAAAACGTTAAAATAATCATTTTATTTATATGTAAGCACTATTTGTGTCATCGCATTTTAATACTTAATAAATTGAAAAAGTAGAATAAATTTATACACCGAAATACTCATAAATAAATAGTCGTAACTTAAAATTGAATCCATGTTAGTAATCCAGTTAATGTGCAAACGAGAAATTTGGAAGGGAAGTGAAGAAAATTGTAACATTGAGAAAACAGGAAAGACAAAACTCAACGATAATGACTCAAACCCGAGAATCTATCTGAAACTTATCTCATTTATTATTATCTCATTTATATAAGGCTGTCGATCGTCGAAGAGAAAATGCCTCACCCCCGATACTTAAATCAAATGTTCGTTGCGATGTCGTCGTCCTCGTCCTCGTCCTCGTCGTCGTCGTCGTCGTCGTCGTCGTCGTCGTCGTCATCGGTTATTTTACAACCGCCGAGATAGGGTCGAGTAAGTTCTTTGTTTTCGCCGACTAATATACTCTTCCTGTCTTTTTCCTTTCCATTCTCTCTCCAACTTTAGATCAATCTGAGTTCGATTACATATATTTAAATTGAAATTTGTGAAATGATGTATAACAAATTAGTATATTCTTCAAGTAATCATATAATACATTAAAATCCTTAAAATATTTTAATTTTTAATGTTACTTTAGAAATTGAATTTTTAAACGTAATACTTATTATTAATTTATAAATGTTGAATTATTGACAATCTTAATTGAAACACTTTATACTTAACTATAATTTTTAAATGAAAGTTTTTAGATAAAATTAAATCATTAATCAATTAATGGAACTGTAGAATATATTTTTAATGCTGAATTTTTTTAAGAGTTTGTGAAAAATTTCGTTCTTATTTTTTTGTATTTAATAAGTTATGAATAACGTATATTATAAACTTGTTACATTTGAAAACATTTATTGATTGTTGTACTATTGGATTCCATTTCGTAATTCATTTATCGTAAAAGTAAGGTTTTTATTTATATTTAGTATTGACAGTTTAATGAAACCTGATCAAAATATTTAATTATAAATTGCTATATAATTTTAAAAGTATTTATTAATCCGTACTCTTTATAGTCCAAGCAATAAAGTATTTTTTAGGTCATGAAAAAAAGCAGCTAGTGATGCAAAACAAAATTATAAAAATATCAGTAGATTCTTATTTTCTAAAATGCCACTCATGATATTCAGGTTTTTTTTTATATCAATAATATTAAGGAAAAAATGCATTTTTCTCTTTTTGGTCATAAAATGAAAAGTCTTAATTTTGTATAATTTAATTAACATTAGTTTATTATTAAACATTAATCACTTTAATTTCTCAAAATTAGAGTTATAAATAGTAAAAAAATAAAAAAGTTACTAATGTTTTAATTAATTTAAAAAATTTTCTATTTTTAAAAAATTACTCAGCTTCTAATTTTCCTGTGGGTTTATGAATAAATGAATTTTATGTTAAATTTTATTAGCTATAAATCGTCCATTGATACTATAATGTTAAAATTAAGACTTTTCATTTATAACAAAAAAAGTAAAAAAAAAATGCATTTCTTTTTTAAATTGTTAATAAAAGAAACCCTGAATATCATGAGTGGCATTTTAGAAAATAAGAATCTACTGATTCTTTTACGATTTTTAATATGCATCACTAGCTGCTTTTTTTCTTGATTTGAAAAGTGCTCTATTGCTTGGACTATTTAATGTAATAATGTTTCAAAAATTATGAATATTTCCAATGCGAGAACAATTTATTATATTTCAATTGCTTTTAGATAATTGAATAAAAATGATTACTTTTAGTATAAGAGTAATAGTATATCACCAAAGATATATAAATAAAGGTCAGCCAAAAGAATAAATTAACATTTACATAAAATTGTAAGTTTTTAATAAAAGAACAAAATTTCGATTGAATCTTTGGGAGAGGAGCCAACGATAAATGATAAGGCCAGTTTTGAAGATATCCAATAACAATCATTGGGAAAGACCGAATTTTCTATACTAACCGTAACTTCATTTATCGACATCATCTGCGATGTAGCCAAAGCCCTTGGATTCCATAACAAATGCGAGATCCCCTCCTCTAGTCTCCAACAGAGATCACAAAGACTAGAGTCGCGTTTACTTCCGATAACGATTTACGTTGCCAAGAATCAGCCAGCACTTGGTGGTTGCGGTTGAATCAGGTTTGGGCTAAGGGGAAGCGAACTCTTATCTCAACATACTTTCAGCCGTCTATCTATACATGTGTTCCATTCCTGCTTACACTAAGAAAATAACTGAAAAAGTCAACAACATGTGCATTTAGACAGGAAAACAAAAATAAGGTAAAGGTACCAATTATGTCGCAATTCCACTCTATTTATAACCTTCTAATAACGAATTCAGTTTAAACATATTTCCAATTGCAATTCCACATTACTTGTGTTTGTGCTTCAAGAAGTAAAGATATGAAAACTTACTCTAACTCAATGATCAGACATCATACGCATTCGATTATACAAAGTCGATGTATCATAAAAACATACAAAAGAGCAAGACTCATCATATCTCCAAAGTGGTTAAGACTAGCGTGTACTCCACGATACACACATACACGTACACCAACGCAGCAGTCAAAAGTTGTTAGTTTAGCGGAAAAGTAGGGGAGGGGTCGCATTTGTAGATAAGGCATGGGTATAAACGTCCGTCCGATAAGGGCAGTTTGCACCCCCGTTGTGGACAGTTAGTCTTAAATGAGACGCAAGCAGCCATTGTGTATCGGTGTGCGTCTATTCCACTCGCACCTATACTCTCGCGCTTTATCTCGCAGCAGTTTAGTGGGCACACGCACAATGGGTCCGAGCACTCACAAGTGTTTCCCTCTTTATCTGATCCTGTCGACTGAAAATTCTTGACTTCTATACTAAACAGATGCGATATCTCTTCAGACTGCAGCAGATAACTACACTTTTTTATTATTTCGTTTTCAAATCTGTTTATGCAACAATTGAACCTTTGAAACTATTAAAATCATTCGGAAATTTTCAAATGTGGAAAAAAAGGATAAAAAACTGATTTTCTTTGTTTTTAAAATTATTAATATTATAGTAATGAAATATTTTTTTCAGATATTTTGAACATAGATGTGGTCTGTTTTTTTACTTTAAACATAAATTCAAAGCAATAAGAAAAATAATAAAAAATAGACGTAAAAGTTTGAAACTTGAAACAAAGTATATATACATAAGTTTGAGCAATAGATGTTATATGTAGATAATTTTTATAATTAAAATAAAAATATATCATTTTTTTTATAAAAACCCATTTATTTTTTACTTCTGTAATAAAATATTTTATCTTATTTAATTTTTATTTACAATAATTAAAGTTTTTTTAGGATTTGAAATTTGTATATTACAAAATAATTATTATTAAATAAAATTACAAAATATGCAAAAGTTTGCTCAAGAACTGTTAAATATAATAATTGTTTATATTAAGAAAAAATGATTGATTTTGTTTTAAAGAAAATGAAAGTAGTAATAGATTTAATAGAAATAATATTCTAATAATTATGTAGAATACATTTAAATATAGTTATTAAATCAATCAATTATATGAAAAATTTCTATTCGTATTTTTTTCATTAAATCAAAGAAAACTTAATAATTTATTAAAGCAATCGATTTATTAAATACACTAAAACTTGTTAAATTTTTATTGGAAAGTTATCAATTACTATTATTAAGTTATTAAAGCATCAAGTTAAAAAATAAAAAAACGACAAATTCTTGGTATGCTATTAATAAGAAGTATAATAAAATTATTTCTATTAAATCAATATCGTGCAGAATTGTTGTAACACTTCTATGATCCCTTGTTAAAAGAAGAAAAAGTAATTCTTATTAATAATATTAATTAAAAACATTTCTAAATCTTAAAATAAATGAAATTGTTTGTTTTCTGCATCACGACATAAAAAGTAAAAGTTTAGTTGTTTTCCGAAAAGGAAGAACAATGACATATAGCATTCTTAATTGCATAAGAAAATATTGCATAGAAAATTTATTATTTAAAAACTGAAATAGGTAGTAATACAGTAATATTTGCTTACTTCAGCTGTGATTATTCAATACATATTTAAGCCAATGCGAATAAAAATTATAATTTATATTTTTTGCATACACATAATACGTCTGGTTACAGAAAGATAATTTCAAGCATAAATTATAAAATGATGTCGAGACAGATAAGATAAAGCTAATCTGTTGTTCAAAAAATCGTTAAAATATTTAAAGCCTGCTTTTTTCAGCCTCGCACGACCGTTAATTCAAAATTCCTCTTAAAAGCATTCCTCCAGCAACAAAAAGAGGGAGAACGCAGTGGAAGAAGTTTCAGTCGGAGAAAAGCGAAAGCCTGCGTAGCGAAGCATTAATTTCCCGCTCTCGGACAATGTATAAATCTCCGCGACAAAACGCGTCTACCGAGGGGATCCGACTTTTTCGCCTATGTTCGGGAAGCCGGGGGTGGGACGGGGGACTGACCACATGGACCCAGCTCCACCGGAATCTCGGCGTCTCGGCGTTCTAAATTCGGCTTATCGCGCCTCGATTGGACAGTAATGGAGCCCCGAACGTCGAACTCGCATTTGCGTGGGCGAGGCGCGAGATGCGCACGCGAGCCCAAAGACACCGGGAAAATCGGAAGAGAAGGATGCTGGATTGATCGATGGCTCTGCTTGTTTTCATGGGCCATGATCTTCAGCCGTAAATTCCAGCTATAACTTTCTTGGACCGGAATTAATTTGTGCGTGAAAGCGTAGTTGATATTTCAGGATGGAAATTTATTGAAGGCTTATCACGAAAATGAAGTGCCTGCGGCTCGAGCTGCTCTTTCCTATTATCCACATATCTATTTATGTTATTTTCTTTCTTACTAGGCATTTTTATAATTAATTGATAACTAGCATTCCTTTATTTGCAAATTATATAAAAAAAAGAAAATCAATTTTTCGAAGTTGAGACTGCTGAAGTTCAACAACAATTTCGTCGTATAAATGATTTTGTTCCTAAAATTAAAATCAAGAGATAAAATTACAGAATAAAAGCTTATACACATACTCGTTACTTTCCAAGTATACTCCTAAGAAACCTATCCCAATATTTTATATTTCATTTTATATTTTCAGTTATTGCTGGAATTGGGTAGTAACAATCAGTGGGAACTATTAGGTCTTGCTGGCAAGTTGGGATTCGTTGTAGAAGTGCAACAAGGACAGTTAATCAGGAAGATTGGCTCAAACACCAATAGAGCAAAGGAAGGGGCTGGAGGGAAAAGAAGTAAAAAGAAGGATGCGCGTGAAAGAGAAATACGAGGAGGGCGTTTGTAAATGCCCGCGAAAGTGGTCAGGGGGCGGGGGAGGGTTGGGTTAGAATCCGCAAGCGCGGTCACTGAATGCAGGAATGGGTGGAGAAAAATTCCGACGAGCTCTCGGGCTATTGAGTGGGTGACCCTTAAAGATAACGTGACACTCTCTCTCTCTCTTACTCTAATGCTTTGAGCGCGGTGACTCGTACGTTTCCGCTATCTGACGCTAAACGCTTCCACCGTGCAGTTTTTCTCTCTTTGTGCCATCGTATTCTTGCTACCCTCTCTCTCTCTATCTTTGTTTTATCAAGGCGCACGGGTCTCTCGATTACTTTCCTCTTCCTCTGACACTTTCAATTTATTGGTATGACTGCCCGATGTAATTTGGAAATATTTCTGCAGATGTTTTACTCTGCGTTTAAGCAATTATGCATACGTAATTAGTTATTTGAATACATGAATATCTAAGTTATATTATTTTTGCCATTTATACACAAATTTTCATTAATGTACAGATTCTCCAGATTTTTAATGTAACATGAAATTTTCATAATTTTTTGATATTTTGTGCAAGTGTTTCTTATAAGAACTTATGTGAATTAAATTTAAGTATAAAATTAAAGAGGAAGAAACTCTTAGAATATAATTTATTTTAATTTTTTCAATAAATACTGAGTTCGAATTCATAAATTTATGATTTTTTATTTATTATATATTAGAATTATATTTAATATATTTTTACTATAATGCAATAAGCATATAAATATTCAAGACAAATAAATATATCGTGTTTATTATTTTTTTTACTTCAATATTAAACAAATTATTCCAATAAAGATATAAATCAAATTTAATTAAAATTTTACAATTTTCCAACTGTGAATAAATACTCAATAGTTAGAAGTCATAAACGAGAAATAAGTCGCGTAAAATAACCTATGTGATTTTTAAAAGATATAAGTAGACTTTCATCCAAATTACCTGTTATTCACTTTTGCCCTTACCATTGTTATTCTAGTCTTCGTAATTAGATTTTTTTTATTAAATTAACGTAGGATGAATGTAGACATAAGGTTAGTGACATCAAAATCGGAAAAAGATGGAACTTGTTTGAAGAGCTTTTGTTAGGGCCGAATTGGGAGTCGCTTAGGGTTGTTTACCCCATGAGGGCTACATATGTCTGTGTACAAAACGTGTATTACAACCAGTACGCTACCCTTGTGGCGAATCTAATAACGCGCCAACACTGTTAAACCCCTTCCTCCAATCCTCATGATTCCTGTCATTCTTCCACCCCTGGTTATCCTTTGTTTGATTCTTACTTTGTTCACAGCATTTTTCGCTTCTGAACACGAATATTTTCTCGTTATTTCATGTTCTTCTCTGCTCTTTTTCCTATCTCTCTATTCATTAAAAATTTACTTTTTATAAAATGGATATCCTGGGAGGGAGTTTACCGGTCAAGAACTTCGTCTATTTATGCTAATGAAAACAAATTTCATATTCTTTTATGGAATAATTACAGCTACACATTAACAGGATTTTATACGAGTCAAGTATTTTATACTATTTACCTTGAACGTTTAGTGAGCTACTTGACTCTGATGAAAAATACACAAACGAAGTAAAGTAAATATAATGTGTGAGAAAAAAAAAGAAAGGGAACAATTATGAGAACAGTTAGTCAAACTTATTTATTTATGGTAAGCATTAATTATAAAAACCATTACACAAACATTTAATGCATGATCTATATAATTTTAAATAGTAAATTGTTAATATCTATTTTATAAAAAGAAATTTGTATAACCATATTGCTATGTTTATGTAATTCAAAAAAATTTAAAAAAAATTTTTTTAATTATTAATTATTTTAAATGTGGATACTTTTATAGCCATATCATGCAACAGAATATTGATTTAGTTGATTTTTTTCCCCCTTTTAATTACTGTTGACAATCAAAATATCTCGTGTAGTACTAAACTAATCGATTCGCTTTTAGCAGATCTAAAAAATATCATATTGAATGGAAAATAATACGAATTGTAGTACATATGAGAAGTATATGTACAGTGAGTAATAATTCTTCGATTAAAGCCAGTTTATCCGTTAAAATAAGTTTATCTGATAAATAGATATTAAAATAATAGAGACACCGAAAAATAGAGTGAATTCAAAAGTACGAAGAGTATTGACATGAAAAAGCTCCCCGAAATCATGGAACCCGTACTCGCATTCCCAATTATGAATGGTCGATCCGCACCTCTTCAACCGAATAATTCGGTTGGATTCACGCACGACTCGGAATCGGTGTCAATTTCCCGGTGTACTCGAGTCCAACTGAAAGATTAATTGGGAAATAACCGGTCTGAAAATCACGTGACCGGTACTCGATTAATTTTTACTCGCCACGAATTCGTCGCTCGCACTTTCTCTCCCCCCGTCATCCCCTCGACCGCTTTTTCACCCCATCGCGTCCCACACACGCGCGATATATTATTATAGTTTTTAATCGAAGAGGTGGAGCTTTTTATTTAACCGTTACGCAGAATATGCATCGTCATTTTTTTATTTTTTTTTCGTTTTCCTTGCCTCGTGAACTTTGTTTTGTCATTTCATATAATGGTTGCCCGCGTTTTATTTAGCCCGTTGCCAGGTATTATTACGCTTTTAGAATTTATTCGAATGGAAGTTAACTGGAGCAGAGGAAGTAAATTTAATTATATTTTCATTTTTATAAAGGCTCAACGACTTGAAAATAAAAATTTATTAACGAAAATATTAGCATATTTAAAAATATGGAAATTCAATCTGTTGAAAGTATATTTTAAAAAGTTTCAGTTTATATATTTATTTAAATGGAGAGTAAATTTGATAAATGTATTGTCAATAATATTTAAAAAAAATTAATTTTGATTAAATGTAGAAGTCTTTAGATGTTTTTTATACTCAACAGTATTGAATTAATAAAATGTCTATTGTACTTTATTCTGGATTGTCGAATGGTTATCATATATTTTTCATTCATTTATGCATTTATTTTGAAACAGAGAATAGTTTATCTTGAAATTATGGAACTATTTATATTGTTCTATAAATTGCTATGATTTCATTTATTTAATGTCATTTTAAGCAAACCAATTATAATTGCTTTTGAAATAGATGTTAAAATAATAATAATAATAATAATTTTTATAACTATAAAATATTTTTATAATCAGGTATTTTATTATTAATTCTTTCTTTGTAAATTTGTTTTCACATGAATTAAAAATTTAGCATCAGTTTACTTATTAATATGTCTTAAAAATATCGAAGACATTGACTGTTGAAGGGAATTTTATTAATTTATCGAGTAATTTTAAATTTAAATGTATTCAGATAATTTGCTTCTCGATATCTCTACTGATTTTCAGAGTTTACATTGCAAAGACATGCTCGTCTGTTCAGTCAATCACATTATAATAATAATTTAATTTGGCTCTTAATGTCTCAGAGTAAGGTCGGATACTGTTTGCGCTGCATCCAGTAAGATCATTTACGAAAATCGACAGATGCTGGGGGTGAAATAATGAGACTTTATGGCCACGAGGTAATTGCAGAAGAAAGGTCGGGGACACTGGAGTTTGAATGAAAATCAATGAAAACCTTTGAAATTTTGCGTTCAACTTCTTAGGTGAGGTTATACCACACGTGTGTACACATACGGAAGAGTGCATGTGCACTCTCTTTTGGGGGTGAATCGCAAGGTTGGCTGCTCCCGGTGGCTGTACACCCCGAGACGTGTATGTGCTTAACGCAACCCATGTAACCTCACGCTAGAACAAATTCTCCTTCCTGCGCCTTAGGCCTCTCCTCCTCTCCGGGTGTCTGTCTATTCGTCGCGAACCGCTAATTCGACTCCTCGAAGCCTCTGTTATGAAGTTGTGTTGAACTTTTGGTGCTCGTGCGAACATAGTTTGCCCAAGAGCCCCGAGGGTGGGTGGCGAACACCATCGAACACGGCTGCAGGAGCTGCCACTGCTTATCTTTGCTCATGGCACGCATTCCCCCTCCCTCCTCCTCGCCGCCCTCTCTTTCTCGCTGTATCTTCTGCATTCCAAAGGCTTACTCGATTGATTTTTCTACTGCAAAACGCATTACCTGTGTTGACGACAAGGACTCGACGGGAGCTTTTACCTCCTCAAATGGAATCTTTGATGGGAATGATTATTTCATGGAATAAACACCCGAGTATCGGTGAATCGCGAGCAAACACGTCCTTTCCACCCGCCCGTGCGCATTTTGGCCTGCACACACCCACGTACGCCAAATTCGAGCATGTGCAAACCGAAGAGCATGTCCTCGTAAGGACAAACACGGGAAAGCTTTCGATGTGTCTTTGTGTTGTTGGCGATCGACTGTGTCCGAGGGTGGGACATGGGGCTGACTAATTAATAGCAAACCCATATAAATTAGAGAGGGATGCGGATGCGTGATCGGTGCTCGCGTGCAAATACACACCCACAGCCAACTATGAATAAGTAAAAAAGGCTAACTGCTTCTCCAATCCACCCCCGATCTCGAGAGCAATAATCGTCTCCACTTTTACCACTTTAATCCATTTTTTCAAACACGCACACTTATTTTTATGTCTTCCAACTACTTCTCCATTTCAAAACTGATTTTAAATTCATTTTAAATGACGCGATTTAAACTATTTTAAACTATGTACAAATGCACTCGGACAAATTTTTTTTTACATCTTATTAATTCTCTTATTTCATGTAAAATTACTTCACAGAAATTAAGGGATTCAAGAACTATTTACAAGGAGATGCAAACATGTTAAAGCAGTATATTATATTTATAGCTATAATCAGTCGGTAATGCGAAATAAATAACAATGAATCCAGTAATATTTATTGTATTTTCAATACTATTAAAACTGAAATCATAATAGTTATAATAACTATTTTTAGAACGGAATTTAATTCAAATCCGCTTTTGCTGTAAGTTTTAAAATTTATAAGGAAGTTTTTGAAAAATATTAAAGTAAAAATCATGCGTAAAGCATTCTTTTATTTTATAATAAAAAAAAGTCTATAATTTATCTGAAATGATACTTTCATAAATAAAATTTAATCCAATTAAACTTTAAACTATGTTTTATAAATATTTAATTTTGAAGTTTTTGCATTTTAAATTAGCACAGCATAATTTTTTTATCGTTATTTTCAATATTTAAATTTATAAAATTATATTACTTTCCGTATATTTAACTTTTCAAAATTCAGAGAAATTGTATAAAATTCTTTTATCAGACAATGCAGTTTTTAAAAATTTAATTTCACAATACTAATTTTGAATGGCTTTAAAATCTTTTGCAATATAAGATTAATTTATAATTTTAAGATTTTGTTGATGTATAATTTTTCGTTACTATAAATTAAAATTTATCTTTATACCTATGGATTCTACAAAAGATTATAATATTTTACGCACTAACTGTTAAAAGCTAGTATTATTATCAATAACATAATACAAAATAATTATATCACTATTATATAATACAATGAAATAGTTATTGAATTAAACATAGCAGTGTATAGATTTAAATTGAAACGGTAGTAAAAATATTAGTATTATTAAATATTACAAATAACTGAACAGAATTCATATTTATCTTATTTTACTGTATATTTATACTAAAACTCTTTTTGTATTGATCATTAAATTATCGATTATTCATTATCAACTCCTCTAATAAAAACAAACATATATGCGAATATTTATTTACACAATAATTATTTTCAGATTAACTATTCAAACATCATCCATATTTCTTTTGTACAACGAATAGAGTATTAAAAAATTTGAAAAATTCCTAGTTTTCAGACGTTTTTCCTATTGATTAAAACTCACGAATGTAGTCATACGTGTGTGTGTGTGTGTGAGAGGGAGAGAGAGAGAGAGAGAGAGTGGAAAAGAAAGAAAGAGCTATCAAGTTAAATGCCCCGGATTAATTGTTTGAAAGCAGTTGAATTAGTTGCATTTGTTTTATTCCGATTTTTGCAGCCGAGTGCAATATCACTGTAGGAATGCCTGATGTCGGGAATTTGCGTGAAAACTCCCTCTTGTCCGGAATTCGTCGTTTTTTCTATGCTCGTGCATGTAATGCCCAGGAGAATTTTTTCTCCTCTATATGTTATATTCCATCATGTTCCTCTTCTCTAACACTGTCTCTTTCTATGTTTCTCTCCGACTCTTTCTCTCTCTCTCTCTCCTTCTCCCTGTCCCTCCCTTGCTTACCGCTTTGTAGAAATTTATTTGTCTCGCTGTAATTGTTACGTGTCTCTGCGAAAAAACGCTATTTTCGGAAAAAGAATTATGGAATTTCGCGTGCGGTTCGTTATGCGGGTGGGTGGAAATGTGTGCTGAGTCGACCAATAATTAAATCGTTTCCTAATGAAGATAACTCGTTTTGTGAGGTTTTGTTTCTCTATATACAGGTTTATTATCTTTGAATTTACTCTGTTCAAACTAGTAAATTTCAGGAAAAAAATTACTTTAAATTAGTTAAAAATTGTTTTGGAAATTTTATATAAAACTTTAAAAACATAATTGAAGTAAAAAGAAATAAATTTACTTTTCTTATAATCCTAATGTACAGAATAGGGATTATCACATTAATTCTTTAAATGTATTAAATTAATAAAACAAATTTAAATTTTCCATTATTTTAAGTAAGTAGTGTTTTTATCTTCAGTAATGACAAAATTTTTTGAATTAGTAATGAATTCTGAATAAAAATTAAAAAAATAATTTATAATTTACAGTTTCTTGCTTTAGCATACTAATTTTTATTAATGTTAGTAATTACGATTAATTAATATGTTTTCTTTTGCTAAAGCATTGTAATTTTATAATAATAATTTTAGCTCTGATACTATAATAATTGTAAATGGATATGAATTAGTATACTTGGTGATATCAATCATAAAATTTTAATTACATTTATATATTACAAGTATATATTGATTTGTTTTTTTAGATAAATGTATAAAATAAGATATTAATAAGTAATCTACTGTTTAGGTTTAATCAATAAGCATAGTACGAATTTTTCAGCTGCACCTGTAAATTATAATTATTAAGATTGTAAATAATGTATACATCGTTAAGGAATGGAGATGCTTAGAAAATTTCGTTGAAGAGACTGAACATGATAATAGAGCTAAATTCTAAAAGACTTATGATAGGCCGAAAACGCCAGTGGACAGTGTAAATCTGGAGACACACAAGGATCGTCTCGTAACCGCGTTCCTCTAGGTGAACCTTCACCCTGGATATGAAGTTAGTGACATGCGGACGAATGCCACAGAGATACTCGCACTTTCAGAATTCGAGCGATGCGCACAAGAGAATGGACGAGAGTTCGACGAGCGCTAGGACTTTGACTCGAGGAGCAAATGCCCACTTTCAGGAGTTGGACGTCAATCGATCCTCGGGCTATGAATCAACTACCACATAAAAATTATAATTTTAGAGGGAAAGTCAGATTCTAAAACTCTAATTATTTGTTATTATATTGAGAGGAAGTCAAATAAATGCAAAAATAGTAAAAGCTTATGCGCTTGAAGTTTTGCTTTCAACTCTGTCAATATAGCACAAATGTCTCACTTTCTATCGAAGACCTTTTGTTTAATTTTTTTACGATCTTGCTAGATGTAGGTATTTTTATACCAATGTTGCATACACGGATAACCCTTAATTCATGGTTTAAAATGTTATTTGCATAATAAATGAATTAATCCGTCAGAATACAAAGAATGAAAATGCAACTTCGAAGAATTGTAATGAGAAAAAGCACAGAGCAAGAGGGTGGAAGATCGAGTTTAAAATGTAAAATGTAGGGTTTAGAGAAGGAATGATTTTGCAGTGGACCGTGTGCGAGGCTGATATTGGGCCGATCAGTAGTACTCCAGAGCACAATGTACAGTACAGAGCGAATTGAGCGAGATTATACTCGCAGGGAAAGGGTGTGCAAGGGCGGGGGGCGGGGGGGGGGCGGACGAGTGAGATTAAATCCAATTTTCGTGATGTATGACACTTGTGAAGGTTGATGCATTCTCTAGAGGGAAGCTCGCTTATTTAAATAGGCTAAACTGCGCGTGATAGTCGTTGCTTTTGTTTGGTAGTCGATTTTCCTGTATCTCTCGGAGCATTACTGAACCCACGAATAACCTGCGAATAAATTCTCTCCCATCAATCCTCCACGCCAATTCAAGCGTAATTGTGTATTGTAGTTATACTTATTTATTCATCTTCATAATTACAAAGTTGAATTTAAACTAAATAGCAATGTGGTTTGGGTTAAAAAAAAAAAAGATTTTGAGGTTAAAGGTAAAAATAAATGTATTGTTATTTATTTACAGAGTCAAGAGATTTCATCGAAATCCGAAAGTTATTTTTAACAACTTTTCATGCAGGTCTTAGTCTACTAAGATCATTTTTAAAAAGATTTTGTATCCATAAAAATATGTTGACAAACAAGTAATTGTTCTTTATGAAAAGTTAGTAAGAATAAATATTTCAAAAATAATAAATATTCGTCCTTGAAGTTTATCTGAAATACCCTCAATTGGAAACTCAATTCAAGTATCAATATGCCCATACTTCACACACAATCACTAGCACTATTTTACGAGAAAGTAGAAAGTAATTTTACGTTTGATATAGGACGTACCAAAATAATTTTTTTAGTTGAACACTTTAATATCATTATTAAAATATTTATGGATACTAAGTTATATATGAGTAAAAGAAATCTTTTTTAAATTTTATAAATATATTCAAAATTTTATCTTTTAATTAGTAAATGAATTAAATATATGCTAGAGCTTGAAATCGGTGACTTATGGACATTTAATTATTTAATGGAATCGGATGAACATAATTTAATGTTTCATGATCTTAAAAGTTTAGTTGTAACGAATATTTCCAAATAAGCAATGAAAAAGCTTTGAAATAAATGGAGATACTATACGGATGATACTTTTTTGATGGCCACAAGAGCAATGTTTTGCGTTTCAACTTTGGTACATTTTGGTTTTACACGAATCTCATTTTGAAGTCCAAACGAAAAATTTTCACTTACAACCTCTGAGAAAAGCGTAATTGTCCAGACTCTTAGAGTCTGACCCCATCTTTCTCTTTGGTGCCCGACTCGACCCTCCTAAACTTTCCCTGCGCTATTTATCGCCCGCAGTCTCACGGTTCACAACGTAAATATGTGTGTTATATACGCCCATATCCAATTCCGTCTGTTTCCTTTCTTTTCTTAATTTCTCTTCAATCTTTCATTCTGTTTGCGAACATATAGCCTCCGACTTTATGCGTCGACACTCGAGTGTCTAAATGTTACATTGAGACACTCGAGTTTCGTTGATTTGGCTTTCCGTTATCTTGTTTTTCGATGATATTACGATTCCCTTAAATGTAACTACGATATTTAAAAATTTTCTTCACTCGAAGAAATAGATTTATATCTTACTATTTGTAATAAACAGGACTGTAATACCTAAATGAATTTCATAAATTAAAGTTTTCTGTTCATAATTATGCCCAGTACTTAGTTTTAACGATAACATACACCTGAAATATTAAATAAAACACGAGCATAAATAAAAAATAAAGTGAGAGATAAATTAGGTATGAAGAATATTTCCGCTTTTCCTTCGCTTCTCTTAAATTTTTAACTTGTAAGAATTCAAGATAAGTTTTATGTTTCTAACGTGGCAACTTACATTATTCCTGCTGTCTCATACATTGAATTTATTCTGTGCCTAAATTACGTAGTTTAAATTTTATTCTAGCAGTTCTTCAACAAATCCTTCCTTACATTCATTTTTATTATTTTTAATACAGATTTACGAAATGTATTTGAGGAATAAGTTGTTCATGAGCTTACTAGTGCATTTATTATCATTATTATAAATGCTATTTTGCAAAATATATTTTTGAGAGACTTGAAAACACGAATTTTTATTAATCTAATTTAAAAACGTTTTTTTAACACAATTTTTCACTTATAATTTTATTTTCTTACAAAGACAACTGATAAAGTAATTATAAAAATATCATGTAAGATTGATAAAATGATACATTTAATAATTCCTTTTTATAATAAATTATACATACGTCAACTATGAATAAAATTTTTTAAGGTATTTTTTAATAATCATTATGAAAATTAATTTATAATTTAAGAGATATTAATAAATAATTTTGACTGAATTCATAAAATATGATATAAATTGAGTTTAATTAATTTTATACGCGTGCTATTTGTTCATGGAGCAACTTTAGAAATAAATTATTGATGTTTACTTTTTAATTTATAATGTGTCATGTTTACTACAAAACTTAGTACCATTATAAAAAATGGTGTACTATATTCAAAATTCATGGATTCCAATCGGCTAGTCTTAAATAATTTCATATTGCTTACTAGAGTATATAAACGCAGTATACTGTAAGGCCTATAAACTAAGATGATATATAAATAAGATGATATTTAATATAAATGAAAAATTATAAGGTACATTTAAGAAATGATTTATTAACAAGGAATGGTTTACAATTATTGCATATAAAAAAACTTTTGTTAATTTTTTAGATGATGTTTAACCAAAAATTGTAAAAATGGTTATTATAATGGCCTAAGATCTATGAATTTAAAAAATATCGAAGAGAATGTACAGTTAGGAATTCATTTAAATCTTGCATTAGTCACTCGATCGTCACTCGTAACCTTAAAAGTACCCCCTTAACAAAGTGAGTATAAAGCTTCCCTGTCAACTCTCGTGAAAAGCTCCTTTTTCTTTTTCTTTCTATATTGCCTATTGAATTTTCTCAAGAACTCGCACCTAATAAAGTTACACGGGTTGCGCACTTGAAAAAGAGTGACTCTCTCTCTCTCTCTGTCTGTCTGTCTGCCTGTCTCTCTCTCCATCTCTCTCTCTCTCTCTCTCTCTCTCTCTCTCTCTCTCTCTCTCTCTCTCTCTCTCTCTCTCTCTCTCTCTCTCTCTCTCTCTCTCTCTCTCTGTCTCTCTCTCTACTCCTCCCGCATCGAAGCAGGGAAAGATAAAAGAAGGACCAACTGTTGAACGTCAAACGGTCTCGTGATAAGTGGCCTGTAGGTAGGGAGAAATAAACGCAAAACGTCCATATAACTGTGTGAGCAACTTTTGAATACATTTTGTGCAGCCACTTGAACGCAGTGCCGAGTTTCATCGAGTAAAATATGGGTGTTTTGTTCGAGGGGCCAGGCACCTTCGTTCCCTTTAATTGTTTTCATAGGATACAAAGCTTAGGTAATTATACATGTGCTTATGTGGCCAAAGAATTATTAGGATATTCCACTCTCTTTATTAATTTCTTAGCAAGAATTATTACACGCTCTTTAGTCTATTAAATGATTTTCATGCTTTTTTAATAAACAATATCGAACAATATAGAATTAATAATGATGAATAATCGTAACAAAAATCTTTTAACAATTTTAAACATTTGAATGTTAAACGATTTAGTATATATTTATTGCAATTGTGTCATTGTCGCTGAAAAGATGTGTGAGTTGCTTAATTGCTTGTGTTATGCGAAATATATTCTTCTTTTATACCTTACTATTATTTACATTTATAACATTTATTATTAGTAAACTGATAACTTTGTGAAAACGGTGAATTGTAATTGTATAATGATGAAGAACACAAAATTTCCATGTAGTTGGGTTGTATTTAATAATATATAATGCATACAATAATTTCTATAATTACTAACCGATATAATTCAACATATTAAATTATAATGTTCAATTGTAATACCAATTTTCTCAACACAGTTGGAATTAAATATTTCTGATTTGATAAATTCCCTAATCATCTGGAAATAACAATATTTTTATACTTATAAAAAATAAAGCAATAAAAAATGAATAATATTGACTAAATAAAATTTTATATTCACAGTTAGCATGTTACATAACATATTTCTATATTTGTATACATATATTAAAAGAAATACACATATATGATATTTATTTATTTTCAATTTTTTCATTTTTTTAAAAATGATCCTGTATTAATAAATACTACTTGATTTTTAAAAAAATATCAGTTATGATCATTATAGATACCGAATTTTTAGTATTGAAAATAATTAGGTGCAGACAATTTTCATTCTTTTTATTTAATACTTGTTAAAAATACTGTATTTTATTTGAAAATAATAATTAAAGTATTTGAAAATAACGCTAATACCAAGAAAATATAAAGATCAAAAGCATCTTTAAATCATAAAGTTCGATAATGTTGATGCATATTCATGTTGTTGTTACGCATTCTATCAAGAAAAATAAGGAGCATTGAGTTATTGGTATTTGATTGTTATTTTTATTCCGATTTATAAGCAATACAACTTATTGGACTTGTATATGGCAAGGAGTTCAAGATTCTGCAGAATCATGACCATTACAAGAATTAAAAAAAAAAATCAATCGATTCTACTTACGTAGCGACAATAATTGATCCGGCTGGTCTACTCTTCCCGTTCTTCCTACCTGAAATCGTGAGATTATTTCGCGAAAAAGAAGATCGCGAATGAATAAATGTAGCGATGATCAATTTCGATTGTGGTCTTGCATGGTTCGCCAAGGTCGCCAAATGTCGAGTCGCGAGAGAGGTCCTGAAAGTTCGAAAGTTCGAAAGCTCGGAAAGCTCGAAAGCTCGAAAGCTCGGAAAGCTCGTAAAGCTCGCGGGTCTGTGGCCGAGCGCACGTGCATCCACTCGCCGCTTGCTCGCGACACGTGGTGTTCGGCCAGACTCGCGCTGCTCTCGACTCTCGACGCCGCGCCAGTCCCGCTCGCGGCCAAGCTCGCAAGCTCTCTTCCTCCCGCAAGCTCGACACGGCTATTGGCCAGGGGGCGGCGACCTGCGCGCTCCCGCGCGCATAGGCGTGGCCGATGCGCCCGGCCGGCGATAGGGAGGCGAGGCACCCCACCCCCGCTCGGGGGTGGTCACCGAGGTACACCCGTCCTCTCGCCACCTGGCCCCGAATCTCCTACGGCGGCGCACACCTTCGCGCTGCCCTTCCATCGGCCCGGCGACTCCCACCCCTAAACCCCCGGGCGGTCGCGCCCCTAAATTTTTCATCCTTAACTCTTTCACGGAGAGGCGGCGAGGTAAATGCGATAACGTCGAGAAAAGAAACGACTTGTTAAGAGCAGTTACGAAACGAGTTGTTTTTGTTTGGGCTCCCGCTCCGTGGGGAACCCCCCAGAAAGTGAAAGATATTCCAACAATTAAAGGGGTGCGGCCAATTTTCCGAGACCCGTGAGAAGACCCCGTGAATATTTTTCGAGGATCTTTTCAACTTGAGACATTCCGTGCTTTACTCCTCTTTTTAATGTCCTTATTTACCATTTTTCAGGGGTCTTCCTCTATTTTAGACTTGAAAGATACCAATGATAATTTGCATAATATCAATTATCAATTTCATTTGAAATGTGTCAAATATGATATTATCGTTTTACTTAAATTTTTATCCTAAAACAATTACCTTTTTAAGTATTAATAATTTATGCTCATTTTATAAGAAGTACATTTCATCTTTCAATAGAATTTTACTTAGAAATGTTTAAACGCACAGGAGAAAAATAGTGAGTAAGAACTTAAATTAATTGTTGAAACATGGACGTTACCATTATTCAATATATTTCAGAAATATTTTAAACTGATTTCATTGATATTAATAAAATTCAAAATATCTTTAAAATTCTTTGTACATAAAAGAAATTATCACTGTAGTTTATTTTTAAGAATTAATCCAGGATAGACTTATAAATTTGATTGTACAATATTTCATATAATGATAATAATTATAAAATCGTGTAATATTTCTAAAAAGTTATTGTTGGTTGAAAATAATAATAAATAAAAATTTACATAAACTTGTGTGTGTACATATATACTGTGTTTGCATAATCTAAAAAATAAAAATATAATTATACGAAAACAACAGAAATTTTGTTTTCATATACGTATAAATACTATATTTTTATGTATAATGTAATAATACATGCAAACTGTTACTAAATAATGAAAAATTACAATAAAAACCAAATGCCACTTTATAATTCTACCCCAAATGGAAAATTTGAAAATAAATTTATTATTGTTTTAATCAATTATGACTTTTGTTTAAATATTTTTATTAAAGAAAAATAGGTTGAAATATTTTTACTTTCTCTATTTTAAATTCTAATTTAATTTTTATAATATTCTATATTCATAAATGCATTGAGTTTTATTATTTAGTAAATATTTATGTTATCTGAAAGAATTCTTAAGAGATTGAAAATTAATACATAAAAGATAGGCAATTACAAGTTTTCTTGATATATAAATAATTCTCATACTTAATACAAATACATTAAAAATATAAATTATAATACATTCAGCAATACGAACTCCTAATATTTTTTAAAAAATATACAAACGTTTTATGAGTACGTTTACAAACTTGAAAATACGGTCCTGTTAATATATAATGTATATCTATATTAAATTTAAAGCCGAAAGTTTATAGGGTAATTATTAACATTGCTTAAATTTTATTCTAGAAAATGTATTTGCTACTTGTGCGTATGAAACTGATTATGGGAATAATAAATTAATGTAAGCATAGTTTAGATTGTCAAGGCAGAATGCATAATTAAATATACATATTATTTGTGGTATGCATTTACCGGCACTTATGGAATCGCTAAATAATTTTTAGCAATCAGCCGAAGATTAATTGAAAATTATCCCGTGAAATCCAGTTGTTCATGATTTCCAGAATCGCGCGCCATTTGCTTTCCTCAATAATCGTTAGGTGCATTTGAAAATAGAAATCGATCTCGCGGTCGATCGCTGGATGCTCGGGGGATCGGGGTTGACGGTTGGGGGGGAGGGGGAGGGGGAGGGGACGGCGCCGCTCGCATTAATTACATGCTGATATGAATTTCGACGGTTTTTGCGTCGCCGAGACGAGTTTGCGAATGCACCGGAGTCGTGGCTAATCAATTACCAGGGTCATTCTGCGAGGAACACAGGTTGTAATAACGCGTGGCAGCCGAATTGGCGAGGGTATTTGCCGGTGCAATTTTAATGAAATCTGATACTGTGAACATTTGCGTGCAATACTGGATGTAATAATGCGCTCGACTGCTTTCATATGAGCTTTTCTGCGATTTCGCTTGCCGGTCGATGAGCTTCAGACCTTGTTACCCGGAATGTAATTACATAAAGCAATTACAACGGAAAGTTAGCGCAGAGATGCCACGCGGCTGGGGAGGGGCGGGAGGGGGCTTGCCGAGGTGAGCAAGAAAAACCAGATGCGCGAGTGAAAGCTCGCATTAATCTAGTCAGCCTCCCCAGTACTGGTCCACAACAGACTACCCAAGGCCTTGTGTTCAAAAATTGATCATCAATTGTCATCAAATCAAGCGTGAGCAGTTACACCTTTTATTAGCTCGATCATTTTTCACGTCGGAATAATCATAATGTGAGTAGAATAACAATGTGAGTTCCTTTAATCTATGTGTCAAAGAACAAGTAGTGAAGATCTTACTTATAATAATATAATTTTTTTTTATTAATAAATGCTAAAAATATAAATTAACTTTTAAAAATTTTAATTATCCACTCAAAACTTAATAGATAGTAGAATCAGAAATGTGAAATTGAAATTATATCCATGAAATCAACACGTGTTAAAGTTAAAGCATATAATAAGAATCGCATTTTCAGGTATTTAAACTTAAATTCATCTCATAAAATTACAATATAATTCAATTTCATTCGTATATCTTAATTTATATATTCAAAATCTATAACAGTATAAATTAAGAAAAGGTTTCAAGATAAACGAATAATTAAAATTCTTTTAAGAGTTTGCAAGTTTTACCAAACAATATTTATTAAATATTTATTAATTGGCATTTAAACTGGAATTCTAATTAAAAATGTTGTATTAAATTGATTTGTGTCATTCGAGAACCTTAAAAATAATTATATTAAATAAATATTGATTATTGAAATAATATTAATAATAAATCGATATAAAAATGTTATTGGGTATTCTCTAGGGCCTCTTTTATAGCCAAATACATAATTCCTCGTGACCTGATTTCAAATTCAGTGCCTCAGTCCAGGAATCAATCTTGAATACGTGGATATTCTGCGCTATGCGCTAATTAAAAGCAATGCTAGTATTGGAATCGTGAAACTGATTTTCTAGCCGTCATTAGTAGTAGCTCTAGCGCGAACCCACTAGTTCTGATCCCTCTAATCATCCTACCATCAATCGTCTCTTCTAATCCATCGAGCCAATTGTCCGCAAATCTATTGGCTCCAAAATCAAATAGTCTAATAGGGGTCTACTTCGTTGCAATTGCCCTCCTTTCGATTGATCTTCTCACTCTGATAAAGGACCTCATTCTATTTTAATCAATAGGGAGTTCAAAAGTTTAATACGTACAAGTGACGCGCGGCTTCGACTTTTTATTTTTATAATTTATCTCTTCATGTATCAGTGATACTCCTAAAAGCGTATCAAACATTCATTGATATCGAACATTAATCTTTCCGTGTTATATACATTCGAAAATATTTCGTTTGAATAAATTATTTCAGCTAAAAATATTTAATTTTGCAGTTTCCATGGCAAATAAAAAGGAATTTATGTAAATTTTCCTATAATATCATGTAATTTGCAGAGAAGGATATTGTGTGTATATTATATTGAAGAACTTAACAATGGAGTGTAGTTAAATATTTATTAGATCGTACGATTGAAATAATATTTTATTGTAGATGTGCATTGAGAGTAATAATGAGTAAAATGAACAGTGGATGTAAATAATAATCAGATAAAATAAATTAATTGTGGTAAAGGCAATTAGTTACGATTGAATTGATCCACGGAACGTAAACAAAATGAAACACAAGATAACTAAAGAAAATGAAATCAATAATTTTTTATAAATATTCAAGCATGAAAATATAGCAAAAATTTTAAAGAAAAATTATTATAATTAGTTCTGCTCATAATTCTCATATTGTTTAGACAATTTCATGTATAATTATTATAAATTTTTTTTTATGTTTATAATCCATGAATTTGAGTTGGTATTACCTTTTGAAATAAAAAATTTTATTAATGTATAGACAAAAGTTTACATTGAATGAATATTTAAGACCTTAAAATAAAATGGAAATTATTTTTTTTTTAGAACATTTTTAAAAATATAGTAATAAAATAATATAAGTTTCAAAAATTTTTTTTTAATTATACATAATAAATAAATGACCAACACGAAATTTATTTTTCAATTTACCGTAAATCAAGATAGTCTTATAAGTACAGAATAAAAGATTTCTTGTAACCTCAAGCTTATTTAAATTAAATTATTTATTTAAAGGAGCAACGAAAAGCAAGTAGTACTATTACAAGGATACAACTTCTAAATTAATTCATGGTTAGACTTTGGTAAACTGATAACAAAAAATTATATATGATCCAACTTTATTCTCTTGAGCCCACTGATTCAAATTATTCAAATAACAGTTCAAAAAGTTGAATCATAAAACATATAAATCAGGGCATGAGAAATCAGATCTTTTACGTACCTTTTTCGACTTTTATAGCCCATAACTTAGGTCAAATTGCTTTTGTTGAGATTCACGTGTATGTAAGTTCACTTTTTATAGGAAATACCTGAACGCGATGCAATACTTTACTTTTGAATTTCAATTCTTGGGGTCCACCTTAAAAGCAGCTTAATCAAATGGGGCAATTCGTCCAAGTGCAATGGCGGGACAATTGCAGCATCGGCGCCAAAACTTTGAATTTGGCTCAACTCGTTCAGTGTCCGGAGGTTCGATTAAAAATTTATCTGATGCGGGGGTGGAAGAGAGGGATGGACGGCAATCGACAGACGCCAGTCGTAGGTGCGGTTGCAACGCCGCCGCCATTACCACCGCACGATTCCTCTATATTACACGGCCAATTATCACGGCTAATCCCGGCCATAAATATTCTTGAATTATATTTTACAAACACATGCGGGTCAGGCCATACTCCTCCACCCTTTCATCTCTCCCGCCCTGTTTTCCATTGGAGCGGCGGCGGCAGCGGGGGCGGGGGTAGGGGGGGGGAGAGAGAGAGGCACAGAGCCGGCGTTTAGCCGTTAATCGCTCAATTAAATCGGATTGCTTTGAATTAAGCCGGACGGCATACGAGGGCAACGTTTTGATATCGATTGAGTGTTTCATGCCATTTTGAGCTATTTGAAATTTATGAAAAGTTTTTTCTAAAATGGACATTTTAACGAAGAAAAAACGGGAGGATTATTAATCGGGGTCCTGAGCGACGATACCTTTATTCATTTTCCAACTAATTCCCATTAGGATTTCAACAAAATAAGAAAACCTTCCGTTCTCATGAATATGCAAAGCTTTCATTTGTTTTCATTTTTAACAGTAAATAAACTGCATTTAAACATTGAAATATTATTAAAAAATTTCTATAATTTCCTACGACATAAAGTTTTAACGAAAGTACTTGATTGGCGCTATAGATATTTTACAAATAACCTGTATATATTATTGCTACTATTCTACTTTAAATATAATTTATTTACTCAATAATTTTCTAATTTCCCATATTTTCGCGTAGTAGATTAATTGAAGAAGAGGTTAATAATTAAATATAATACATTAGTATTAAAAAATTATTACATATTGATATAGTGTAAAAGAATTTTTACGAAATAAAGATGTTTTACTCTACTTGAAGCTTCGTACGTAAACTTCTATTTTTATTTTAATCTAAACTTTAAAAAAGTCTTTCGAAATAAAATTATTTACAGTGAAAAAACCTTTAACCGTGTTGAATAATAATGTACGAATGATAATGTGAAATAATATTTTTACTACAAATAAATATGCACAATTATTTAATGTATAAAGTGAGAGTTTATCGAAACAATCAGAGATCTACATTTTGCACAATTATAATATCGGGTTAAAGTGTAAGTTTCAAATTATACGCGAGCATAATCCATGTTATTTATTAGGAAGAAATTATATGAGAAAAATAAAACTACACTCGTGCAGGATAGTTATAATAAATAGGTGCCAATTTTGAATTTCTGTCAACTGGAAACGGTATACACAGTGAAGGCTACGCTGTCGAGATACGCAAATTAAGGCAGAGGCTCTGTAGTGGAGCCGGACGAGGGGGATTATCGTAGGGGGGTTGAAAGCGAGATAGGGTCGTTCGGTGACCAACCCCTCCCCTTCGTCCATCGGGTAGCGGCGTTGGCGTCAGCTTGTGTAACTATCGGTAATTAATCAGAATCATCCCCGTACATTTCGCGCGTATGTGTTCTCGGGTCTGGCGCGCTCTTTAGTTAACCAGTGACGTCACGCCCGTGGCGACATCTGGCTGGGCACTCGCCGGTACGAGCTGGACAACAAGGCGGGTATCGCCACCCTCGACCTCCGACCCCCCAACCCTCGACCTCGTATCCGTGAACCAAACTCACAATCGAAATTACCGTGTCTACCATCGCTAAACCCACCCGGACTCACCTTCTTCATATTTTTAACTCTAAAGTCTGTGTCGTATGACAAAAAAATTAATTACCATTTAATGCATATTTCTCTCTCTACTTAAGGGTTTCATCTCCTTTATACTTCTCTCTTACTTTTATTCTCCTTCCTACAGAAAAATTCAATAGTTTTACGTAATCCAGTCGATTGATTGCAATTATTGTATCTCTATGCAAAAATTGAACACAGAATTTTTTATGAGTATAAGGTAATATTTATTTAATTACTCAAGTTAATATTATAAATAAGTGAGTACATTCGTATTTAAATATTTATTATTTTAATATCTTTTATTAAAATACTTAAATATTATTTATAAATTTATGGTATTCATAATAGCTATATTTTTATTACCTTATCAAAATTCTTTAAGAAATTCTTAATTGTGATATTTTTTAATTTTATAATTTTTAGCTATTTTAATCATAATATAAAATACAAGAATCATTTTAACATTATTTAGTTTTTAAATATCATATTATTATTATACCAATACATTGAGAGATAATAATATAATGAAAATATTATGTTGTAACGTTTTGATAAATTAGAATGAATCATTTGCTGCATCTCACTAACATATATATATATATATATATATATGAATTTGCAAAGCATTATTTACAAAATAAATAGCATAAGTAAATATTATTATAAGCTTACATAAAATTTAAATTAATATGTGGATGAAAAATTTAATGCAAAAGTTTTTTCTAAATATAATTTTAGGAATCAATGGTATTAACTTCGACGAATAATATTATAATTATCAACTGAATATAATTGAATATACTAATCAATATCAAAATATTAATTAGTATATCAGAACATTTTAACATTTAATTACTAAATAACTGTACATAATTTGAATTGCATTAGTAATGAATTGAAGGACACATTCTATTTCAACATGTAATCAATGAAATAATATAAATTATTTGTATTACAAATTTAATTATCTTGATATATGCACAAATATGAATTATTCAGTCAAATTTATGAAAATACGTTAATAATCATATCGATTTCGTAATCACTAAAAATTAAACAAACTGATATACACATACACAAATTTTTTTCTAACATTTAAGCATTTTAATTACATTATGTTGTGATATTTCTATTTACTCTCTCATGTCACATATAATTCAGATTTTAGCATTATTACAAAATATATATATATATATATATATATATTCTAACTAATTATTGTTTAAATAATTGAATAATTTCATATATATATCATAAATTAAATTTTGAATATTTATGAATCTTATATAGGTTTAAAAATAATAATTCTATAAATGTTGATAAGTAACTGTGTTCATTCAAATGTATTTAATTGAAGAGTTTAATATCTTATTCCATTAAATTTTGGCTTAAATCTTTAATTTATTACTTTGTTTACTAATTCATTTAGTAAGTGAATTAAAATTACTTAAATCATCGTTTATGTACGCATGATACTATCTGTTTTGATACTACAATCTCATTAGATTCTAAATTAACAAGAAATGATAGTCGGAATTATTGAAATAAAGATATATTGATCGGCCTGATCGTATACGAATATTTACACTTTTCTGCAACTTGTAAATGGAATATTTCTTTAAAAAATTCTAAATCTAGACATTGACACGATCAAATACTTTTTATATATATAAATATTTGAATATATTATGTTTTACTAGTCATTGTTTATGCTAACATGTACAAAAACATTTTTTGAGTGGAGCGATTCGATTAAAATTAAAAACCAACATTAAATTATATGTAGTAAACCAGTAGATAATTCCTAAATAGTCATCCAATAACAAGTGTATATGTAAATAAAATATTATAAAATATTATAAAACCGTAACTTTCGGCTCTCCTCGTTCGCAAGCAAGTGACAATAAGCGCGAGCACTCAAACGCAATGATTTCTCTTGATCAACTCGAAAAAAAAAAAAAAAAAAAAAACGAATACAAATTCTGAATAGCAGTAAGAGGTACGAAGGAACTATTGAGACTCTGCACGGAATCGCAGCGGCGATGGGACCCTGAAAACAAAAAGTCAGGCGAAGGTAGAAAATGGCATTGTGTGGGCGGCTTGCGCAGGACCTCGGGGACGCATTTTCCAGGATAGTCGTGCTAATCTTCGCCAGACGAGATATTACATTTGAATAAATGTCATCGCCGATAAACCTCCGCCTCTCCCTCGGGAAATATTTGATAATATTGATCATATGAACGCGTCATTAATATCGCGCCTTCGATGTTATTAGCCCGATCGCTACTAGATTCTCCCTCGAATTTTTTGAGACATTTTTCAATCGTCTTTTATGTATTAATAGCTATCACCCCATTCTTTTAATGAAACTGGAATATTCATTAATCATAGACGTAGGTGGTGACGCACTCCAGAAAGTAAATCAATTATTGCTTTCCGTCTTCTGAATTTCTCACAATAACTAAACATTAATTTACTACTACCATTATTTTAAAAATTTCTAATTTTATAAAAAAGTATAGGCATTAACAATAACTAGTAAGGATAAAATTCATAATTTAAATAATTTTTTTTTAATTATGAAACATATTTACTAAAAAAATCTTATAGTTATTAGAACATTATATTTAAAAAAAAAAGGGTTACGATGATACGTAGTTATTGCTTAAAAATAAGTACAGGTAAATCACTCTTAGTATTTAAATATAAATACTATCATGTACATACGTGTGGACTCTAGTCGATATATTTAGTGAGTTATTTTCTGTATAAACATCCACTATCTCTTTCTTGCCCGATTGTTCATTTCTTTATCACCATTCTAAGCTTAATTGCATGCATATATAAATGCAAACTTGCTATTTAGCCAGTTTCATTTTAATTTATTTTATAACTGCGTAGACCATAAATACTTGAGCTATCTACAGGTGATAATGTTTTGCAATTACAAAACTCGATATTGCGTGATCATACGATATTTTCTTGAAATACTCGTATGGAACATTATGAAATGGGTGTATCATACATTCAAATTAGGGATATTTATGTAATGAAGAGGAAAACTACAAAATTGAAGAACAATGCATAAATGAAAAACTATGAGGTAGGGAATCATTAACATATTTACGATTAGAGCATTCAATATGCCAAATGGTGACAAAAATATGCAATAAATAATAATAATATTAAAAATAAGCTACCATTTTCAATTCGATTTCCATAAATTTATAAATAAAATATTGAGATATTGAAAACAAATTCCTTTATTATATAATGCTTGTTTTCTCGATGAGAAAAATGAAAAATGAAGTTTTTTTATATATGGCACCTTCATTATAATAGTTATAAATTATAAACTAGTATATTTTAAATATTAAATACATTTATTTATAATATCTTGTTTATAATGTATTTTGATATTCTATTTTTATTAAACATTTTGAACATAATAATATTTAAAAATTAGTGAATTTAAAGTTTTTTTATATGTGCTTTCTTCACTCATTTTTCTTTCCTTTTACTTTATATTCACTTTTCATTTTCTTAATTTATCTTTGTATTATTATTTTAACAGTTATATTTCTATATCAAATTTTTATCCATTTCTCGCTGTTTCGAATAAGTATTAATTACAATAGCAATGGTCATTTCAGCCTATAGAAAATTTATGTTTTACATAAACTGTCATGCTCATTAAATTCACATTCTAAAATATTTATAACAGGCGTTATCTTCTGTAAATTTTTATTAAAACTATAATTATAGCATTTTATATACTACTTTTTTTTCTCCAAAACAATAGACATTAACTTTTCTTGAATTAAAATGAATTTTCATGTATTTTTAATTTCTGATATGAATATTATATTTATATAGCTATTTTAAAAAGATATTATCTTTTTTTCTTCCTTCTGATTCTTTATATTTGACCTATTGGTTTAATATTTATAATTTTTTAAAAATTGCTGTAAATCTTTATAAATCATTATATATAAAATAAGAATAATGTTTTTAGTAGAACTTTTCGTGATTGGTTCAACACATTTATATCAATTTTTTTTATTCATATTTATAGATTCATATTCTTGATGCTTTACAGCATATAGATGAAATGAAATAGTTCTCATAATTAACTGAATATATCAATAAGTTTTTTATATGCTGGAATATTATGTAAATAAAACTTTTAGTATACTATGTTGATTTAATAAATTTATTATATGTTTACAAGGTTAAACGAATGATGAATGTAAATGACTAGAGTGTGAATAATTTTACTTTTAATGAGTAATATTTTAGTATTTATGATATAATTGCCATAAAATTTAGCGTGAAAAGAGTTAAATAATCCAGCAAATTGACGTATATATACTAGTCTCCATATTTTTGGCGTGTAGGTAGAGTATCTAGCCGCACGAGGCGAAGGAGAGCAATGTGCACTTGTACGAAAGAAAAAAAAACTTGGCGATATATAGTTACTACTCACACTGTATGGCTTCTTTTCTTTTTTTTTTTTTTTCTTCTTTAAAGTGAGCTACAGTAGTTAAGGAGGAAGAAAAGGAGCGGCGAGCAGTCTTCAAAAAGTTCTCAAACCACTCGAGTCAAGCTGTTTCTACACCCGCGCCTTTCCAATTTCTTAAAGAGCCGCGACAATTTATGTGAGGCGTGTTCATAAACTTTCACCGTCACACCCGAGTTACCTTTTTCCTCCACCTTCTCACTGGATTGTTTAGAGCTCATTGGTTTTTCTTTTTTCTTTTCTTTTTTTTCTTTTTTTTTTACCGACGAATATTTGCTTGGGCACGAGTTACACGAGTGCGATTGCCGAACTCTCATATTCCAAGAAATTATTTAAAATTTATTTTATTTAATTGGCCATGTGAACACTTGCTCATATAAATAGTACCTTATTCTTCAATGAAAATTAACTATTGAGATGAAAAATTATTTGTTTATGTTAAAACCACAAATTTGCGAATTATTTCATCTATTAAATATCATTATATATTAAATATCATTATATTATCACTCAGTAATGTAAAGTATTTTCATTTACAGTAAAACCACAACAATAACACGCTTTCCTTTCATTTTAATTTTCCATGAATCCTATAATTAATAATTTAATTGATGTTTTAACTGAAATATGAACTTATAATTTTTAATTTAATAATTTATGTAATGTAATGATAAATTTTTAGGTTGTTTTATGATATTATTCTATAATGTTGATAAATTGGGAATATTACTTTTCATGTACGGCATTCTCTTATTAAAATAATATAAAATTTTTTTCTTGTTTCTTTATTGTTTTCTTAATTTTATTTATTTAAGGCTTAAATTATGTACATTTTATGTCATTTATGCATGTGTGCATGTGTATATGTGATAATTACAAACAAAAAAATTTAATTATTTATTTTTTATTAAAATTCTTGTGAAAATCCCTTAATGTTTAAGCATTTAAACAGTTTTAAAATTATTATCATATATACTTTTATAATTCAAACGTATTATATATAACGTAAATACTCCTGTTTTTCAGTAGGGATGAAAATTATAAAATACATGAAATAAATATTTAATGTCATAATTCATTTTATGAAAATAAATAGTCTTAGTGAAGCTTATAATTTTACTCGATAGCATTAAAATATTGTTTTTGATTTAATAATAGTTCACAAAAACAATCAATTACTCAAAGCAATTATCAAGCACTACTTGAAAGGCGTATTCCATATAGAAACCATACATTTAAACTGTATCAATTTGAGAAATAACTTCTGAAACGATTAAATCTCCCTCACTTATTGACGAGGTATTTTACCTTGCATCTCTTTCTCTCTAGTATTGGAGCGCTGTTCTTAAAAAGTTACTCCCACGGTCATATTTTCCCAATACTTATTAGCTTTCCATCGTATGAGCGAACGTGGGGGCGGAAAACTTTGGTAATATCCCTCGCATGTAAGCGAGGCGTGGCAGCAGTGGACGGTTTTACGGAGGTTTGCACGCGTGTCGTGTCGATGAAGTGAAAAAGAGGACGAGAGGGAGTGAAAGTGACGGAGAGAACGGTAGAGGCTTGAAAAATTATTTTTTTACTACTCCCTAACCCCCCCCCCCAATCCCATACCCTTTTCTTGCCACGGCTTAAGTTATATTTTTCTCGACATTTTTTCAATCATTTTGTTCGTAAATGATTCTCGTTGATCTTGTTTTCCAGCTTTACTCATTTTTTTGCAGTTAACTTTTCGTATTTTTTAACTTTCACGTTTTAATATTTTTTTTTTTCAAAAGAATAAATTTTATTGAGACATGATTATTTATTTCTTTGATTTATTTTTTAGTACATAATAATTTGGAGAATATTTTATTGAATAGATTAATTTATGAAAAGTACATAAACTATTAGAAATTTTCGTCTATACGACTTTCTTTAAAGTCATTTATAAACCTATTTGAAATGGAGATTTTTATTTTAAATCAGTCATTTGTTAAACGTAATTCAATGAATATAAAACAGTGATATATTATTTGTTTTCCACGATTTTTACACTCATAATCCGTTAAAATTATATAACAAGACAACTACCAAAATTCGAAAATACTGTAAATAAGGTTGTTTTTTAATTATTAAAATAATATTTCAAATTATTTCATAATTTCTGCAATTAGTGTATACAAAGTAATGCATTTGACAATATTTGTATCTAATGATACTATGAATTTTTTTTAATTTTACATACTAATGATGTGATAATGATTAGTATTATCCATATTCAATAAACTTTGGTAGTGATCTCATTTCTCCATCTTTTGCAAGCTCAATGAAATTGTATATTTGAGAATGTTTTATTGCATTAATTTTCATAATAAATAGTTGCATTGATGAATGTGAAAATTAAAAGGCACATTATAATATAGTACATGCATAAACAAATTTCCATGGAGTCCTTCAAGAATAATTTTCCATAAGTGTAAAGACTTTTTTAAGTCTTTATCACTTTATTGAATTATGATAAGCAAATATAGAATCCACACCTTCTCTTCGAATTAAAAAATTAATGTTAATAAACCGTAAATAGTGCTCTACACTTTTCAAATTTATTTATATCTTCAATTCTGTCTCTTTAACTATATATAAATACATTAATTAGTAAAATCATTTAATCAAATAATAAATATCAAGTACTATTAGGATAGTTATTGTTATTTTTGGCATTATGATGATGATGATGATGATTATTATTATTATTATAGGATTATTCCATTTACAGTAGTAGATTATTAATTTTTTTAACTCGAATAGAAGGTCATTCAAATTTTGTATCTTTAAGGCATTTATAATGCGTTAAATATAAGTTTAAAATTTAAATGTAAAGGCCAAGAGTTACTGAATGATGCTTAATTATATTGAAGAATCAATTTTTTTTAAGTTGTCCACGAGGAATCCCTTGTTCGCGCCTTCAAATCGAAAATACGTCTAGAAGCGCCGCCGGAAAAGAAGACGTTGGAATGTGGCGGAAAATTGATCTAAGCCGGACGATCGAGGAAGTGCAACGCGCGGTTTCTTGCGAACCCGAGGCGTGGCAGCACGAGTTTCTACTTGGCGACGATCCCGCGAATAACGCGCCAAAAGGTGCACGCGGTCGTGGAGGCGCGCGCCACCCCCCCCGGATCATCCCCCCAACCCCAATGCTGCCAACCCCTACTCGACTCCTCCGTTCATTCTCCTTCATTGTCTTACTCCTCTTTTGCCTACTTTTACGTGAGATTCCCGTCATTTCGATAAGTCTTATTACCACTCCGTTTTATCGACCTTTTATCGATCTTTTATCATCGAATTTATTCACCCTTTTTTTAAAAACAATCTAATTTTAATATTAATTTAAACTATATTTTATTACTCTGTACTCAAGCGTATTAAGTAAGTTTATCTTCAAAGCTCAAAAGCTGAAATATTTTAATTTGTATTACTGTTTGTTCAATTGCCGATACAATTGCAAAAAAATCCATTATTATGCAGTCAAATTATAATTTATATATTTTATTTAAAATGTAGAAATTGTAAAATAACTGATTCGATAATTGGAAAAAAAAAATTTAAGACTTTTTTGATTTTTATTATTTTTCATTCATTATCATCATTTTTTTCATTTTCTTTATACATTTTTAATTTTATAATTTTCAGCAAAATAGTCAGGTATAAATCGCAAAGAAATTGTAAACTATGAATTAATTAAGAAATTTAATGGATGAGATAATAACGTTTTTACATATTTATATATTATTATATTAAATTTTTACATTCTTTAAAAACATTTAAAAATTTTATATACAACTGTACGAATGCATTTCTTATATAATATTTTATATGATTATATATTTTAATGATTATAATTTTAAAAACATTCATTTCTCGTAATGAAAGCAACTTAAATTATATGACTTTCACATATTTTCATAATGTTGTAAAAATTCTGAAATTTATTAATAATTCTATAAATTTCAATGAATCTTTTATTAAATTGTATATTTGAATTTGCCTTTTTGTTCTAAGTAAACTTAAAACTTACTTGATTATTTATGAATGTAAATTTATAGTAAAATGTTATAAATCTTAAATAGATTTTTAATTTTTGGAAGAATCATGTGTTAAGAAAATTTGTTTAGAAAAATATGTATAATTTCTATAATATTGTATAATAATTCTATAATCAGAAGAATCATTCAATGCAATCAAACTTTAAAACTATGTTAATTAATTCTTGTTAGTGTTGAGTAAATAATTAATCCAAATCTTTTCGCTTAATGTTTTCTTTACTTTATTATAATGATATGTTGCCTAGAGAGTAAGTCTCAAGGAGTGAGTCCGAAATCGTAGGTGCCCTTCTTTATAGGCTCGTATAATTCGCCCCTCTACTCTAATTTTCGGTTTTCTCCTTGTGACTTGTACATTGTTTTTTCTTTAATTAAAACTAAGAATCTCAAACTACGCGTAACATATTAAACTTGAAGGAAACCGCCGCTTCGCCGTGACAGAAGTATAATTTGAAAATATATATTATTCGGCTTTTGATTTGATCCGCGAGGTTTATTTCAATAGGATCTTTTAATCGACCGCGCCCGTAACTTAATATTACAATAGTTTCAAGTGTCCCGAGAAGCGTCTCGCGCTATTTTTTCAAAGTCGTTGGTTTCGTTGGCTTTTTCCTCGTAAAGGTTTTTTCTTGGGCCGTCGGCCCGTTTTCTGCCGATCGTCTTACAATACATCGCTTATTTTCTAACCAAATAAGCGGAGACCGCCTGCCTTCAATTTTCCATTTTTTAATTCAATTTTAAATTATTGTTCTATATGTCGGTTCATACATCGCGAGATTTCGCGATGCGTTATCCAAACGTTTACGAGTTAGGCTACTCGTAACAATTCTTAAAATATAATTTGTCTGATACTTTTTTCTAGAATAAAAAATATTAAATATTCAAAGATGTAAAATAAATATTAAAATATTCAATAAAGACATACTTAATGCAACATTTAGCAAGTATTCTAATAATATTATTGTATTTCAGAAAGAAACCGGGAGAGAGAGAGAAAGGTAAGATTAGTTTAAATACGATTCATTGTTTAATATTTCAACATTATTTATAATTAATTTAATTCTAGTACAGTAATAAACTATTACTAATTAGGCAATAAATGATTTTGATTAATTACTAAAACCATAATGTTTTCAATTTCAATCTTCCTATTAAATTTTACAATTACATTATTAAATATTATGTTAGTTCGTTTTCATACCGCATAGTATTGGTAATTAATTTTTAATCGGTAATTGATTAATTAATTAATTAATTAATTATTATAGCTAATTAGAAAATATTTAATATGTGATGACGAATAAATTTTATTAAAAATACTACTGTACGTAAAGGCGTATCATTAAAATTATAATTATTAAAATAATTATTAATCAAATTGAATAAGTTTTTTAAAATATATATCCATGTAGAAATTTAATAGTTTGCTAGAATAAAGAGAGTTTATCTGCTCTTATAGTTGTGATACAGTCAATAAAGAAATTTTTATATTTAAGCGAATATGTGTATAAGCAGATACAATTTGTGTCAAATTATCGTCACTTAATTCGTATTAGTTAGAGGAACTCTGGAATTTGGGAGATTGGAGAAAGCGAGAGAGAGGGAGGGAGAGAGAGAGAGAGAGAGAGAGCGAGAAGATCTCCGGAACTAATTTACCATTCGCGGGTATAAGGGCTGAGAGCGCCGGTACTAATTAATCTCTATAGATTAAGCCAATTAAGCATAAGGAGGACTCGTTAATTATTGCGAGAGCGCGCGTGCATTGCAGTTGCTGGACGCAATGGTATCAATGTTGAAACCCTCTACCTGCAGAAACAGAGGGATAGGGTAGACGAAGAAAGGAAATATGGAAAGTGCATTCGAGACGTACACAATAAATACCAAAGCTCCATTCTGCAAATTTACCAAGAGTATTTGCCTAATTACGATCAACCTCGTTGTGCACGTGAGTGATGCTCCGTCCTCCTCACTCCACAATCGCTCTTATATAACTTTCCTTCGCCAAGTGAAACTTTTCATTGCTGGACTATTTTACAATGAACTCTACTCCAAATTTCTCGGTGCGCATTATTCATTATTTATGTTGTTATGAATCAGTTATTTTATATACTTGAAAATCCCATATTTAACAAACCATCAACTTAAAGTTTCAAGATATAAATTTTATTGCTGTAATATTAAATTTTCTTTAGTATCCTTGAAAAGAATTATACGCTCTTAAACACAATCATTAGCAAACATATCTATTTACATTATTAACAATTTAATATACTCTATATCGTATTATACTTTATTTTAATTTTATAATTTTTTTTTAATTTTTAATTTTTTTACAATAATATTTATTAACTGTTATATGAAATAGTTGATTAGTGTAGGAATGAAGAAATGAACGAGAAAAAATTATACAAATTAATAATTTTTTTATGTAGTAGCAGAATAGTTTTATAATATTGAAAATGTAATTTATTTAATTATATTATTTGAATAAATTAGTCAATTGAAGATTATATGTATTAAAATTATTAAATACGAGCTGAAATTTTTTTTTTCCTATTAAACGTGAAAAATTTAAATTTGAACTTTCTATAAGAAATAAAATAAATTATCCTTTCATCAACAAATCTGAAACTATGTCACTAAAATGTTGCAGTATGATTGGTTTGTCAGGTGCCGTTTTTTTAGTTATAAAACTACTGGATGAAGAAACAGAAGTACGTTCACTCCATTCTTACTGGAATATTTTTCATTTTCGTGACTTTTCTTTCCTTTTTCTCTTTCTCATCTTTTTTAATTAAAATTCAACGCTCATAAACTTGCTTAGTAATTAGCCGAGATCTACTTAAGTGGTAAAATTACACAGAAAAGAAGTTATTCCAATGATAAACGAATTTATAGAGTTTAAAAAATTGAACAAGAGTACGTTAGATTTCAGCAGGAGAAAAATTTTATGCCTTCTAAGATCTTCATGACGCTCATTATTCTGAAAATTCATGTTCAATTTGTTTTTATTTTTATAAATTAATTCATAGTCTGCTTAGTCTATTTTTATATTCATCGGTCACATGCATAAATAATTTCATATATTTTACAAATCTTCTTGTATCTATAAATTTTGTTCGGCATTTTTTATAAAATTATTGTTTACTATAATACATTATTAGAAGTACTTTAATATTTAAAAAAAATAATAATAATTACAACGAATAGTAAATGTAGAATTTATTTGAATGTTTTTTAATTTTTTTTATAAAGATGTCATTATCAATAAAATTTTAAGAATAATGAGCTTTTTGAATGTCGAAACAAAGATAAAAAAATAAAGAAAAATTAAAATTGTATTTTAAGTAAATCGCTTTTATTATGTAACAGAATTATTTTTCCTTTTCATCTCACATGTGTATTTACATAATTTACATGTATAATACCTATTTATATATTTCAATAATTCAGGTTAATGTTGTCAGTTGATTGTTTTTCTATTTTTTCAACATACTACACGTCTGTATTCTGTTAAGTGTTATTTATTAACAACCATACAAATTCAATGTATAATGGTGAAAAAAAACTAAACACATATTTTACTCTAAATAATGTTTAAATTTATATATATAATCATATACTACATGAAGAGAAAGCCCAAGAATAAAAATATTTCCTCTAGAATAGAAAAAAAGAAGCATAATTTTTTAGTAAATTTCCTTCGTCTGTATATATTTACGGAAAATCTTCAGGTTTGATTACATTAATAACATAGGATAAACATATTTTAACAGGATCAAATATAGTCAACATGAATATCCCCATAATCACGAAAAATTGATACCACCGCCTGAAAATTATAAATATATAAAAATAGCAATTAATATATTTTCACAAAATTTATTGCAATTTTTTTTGTTTATATTATTATACAAGTACCTACACTTATCATCATTTGACTTAACCTAAATAATTATTGTGATACAGGAGTGAATATTATTCAAATAGATGATTTAATAATTATTTAATCATTAATTTTTAATGTAATATATAGTAAATATGTAGTTAAAATTAAAAATTCTCTTTTCCTAAAAGGTTTAAATCTTTTAACTTTCTCTTTAATTACTGTAGATTTTCTCTTATGTAAGTTCTATTAGAGATCTTAAACTGAGTTGGTGTCGATGATTTGAGTTCTTTCAATTCAATTCCATTCAGAAGCATTATAAAAAATATGATTGAAATAAAAATATTATTTTTGATGAATAAAATATTATTGATACATATAAGTTAAAGTTAAAATGGAAAATGAGTGTCATTATTCTGCTAAACAAGATAAAACGTGTACCACTGATTACTATGAGAATGAATACAGTGAAGTATATGCGTATAGTCTTAATTAAAATTGAAAAACAGAGTATTCTTTAATGAGATAAGTTCAAAGGAAACCCAAGATTTTTATAGCCCGAATTTATAGGCCCCGTGAGCAGAAGTCAAAAGGAAAAGAACTCGAGTGTTGTAAATGAGCTAGAGAAATCTACAGTCAGGTAACGTAGTGACGTATTCGCTAATTAATACCTGTAATTGTAGTAAGTCTACGATCGCTAATGCAAGAGAAACAGACTCGCATCGTATTTTTGTGAGTCGTGTACAACGGCAAGGGAATTGTCCAATACCCCCATCCATACTATATACCTGTGCACCTGCTATACACCTGTGCCGAAGGTTATATCTGCAGTGTACACTGCTTTCCACAATTACCTACACTTGCGCATTTCTACAGCTTATTCTATTATTGTTTAAAATGACATTGCCCACCACAAATAATTCTGAATATGTCCACTCTTGATTCGTGAACTCAAATTTTCCTTCGGATTTAAACAAATTAATTTTATTGTTACTTTTAACACATTACATTTGTATAATATTATTTTTAATAATAAAGCATCTTATACAATCTAATTTGGATCTATTGTCGTTATAAAAATGACTTAATCTGTAATAATAATTTAAATATGTCAATAAATGAGTTGTTTTTCATTCATAAATGTATTAGTTCTTGCATGATTTCAGGCTTTCTTTTTAAACTAATCAGCATGTATTAATAGTTTCTAATTAATATCATAAATTATTAATTTAACATATGCAGTAATGTATTCAATATGAAAAATACACTATAAATCTAGTTAGTAACAAATAAGTTAAGATTCAGCTTAGTAAAACATGATTATAAATATTTTTAATTTTTTTATTTGCAATATATGCTTTCTTATAAGAATATAAAAACAGAGAATATAGATAAATGTTAAATAATTAATGATAAACAACCAAGGCATTTGTCTTTATTCCGTTGAAAATGTTAAAACCAAAATATGAATAATTTTTTTCATATTCTTAATAAATAACTAATACATAACTGAAATTTTTAAATGAATCAATGATCAGTGTATTTTAATGAATAATAATCCTTATTTTCAGTCTTGAGAATAGCAGAATATCTAGAATGTTTACCAGTCACAAAAGATATTGAGTTGTTTAAAAGAATTATTGCTAGCTATGAAATGCGAGTTTATGGCTACAATCCAAATATAAAAGCAGAGTTTTCATAGTGTGTAATAGTAAAAGAACTTCGGTGCAAAAAACGTAATAAAATTGAAAAACTGCTCACTATATTCTAGAAACAAAATGAAATGTTATATTACGATTATTCTTTAAAATGATCTTGTATAAACAAAGTATGTTATGTGCAAGCAGATAAACAAAACGTAAAAAAAATTATTGAAAACTATTTAATGATAATGAATTTAATAAAATATAAAACTATTATATATTAAATTATATAGTATTGATTCTAGATTGAATCTTGTCATTACCAAATATCTAACTTTTCTTATGTTTTGTTATGTAGAATATTATTCATGAGGTGTTGATTGCAATTATGAATATAATTAATCAAAATATTTTATATTTTGCCTGTTATCTAATAATTTCTTGATTGAAAATTATTACTTCTAATGTAATAAAAATAGAATAGCTGTATATAATAAGTTTGAAATAAATAATATCATAGACTTAAATCATTAAATTTCTATAAATGCAATAAAAATAAAAAAGTAAAAATAGTGTACAAGACTGTCTCTTTCATTTCCTTTATCTTTCTCATGTTCTTTCTCCCTACTTTTCTCGTGCTTTTTGGTCTGTCGTCTCTTTCTATCTACACCTGCATCCATCGTTCTATTACTTTTATTATATCGAGAAGAAAACGTAAAGTTATAGGGCCATCTTGAAAACGTGTTACCACTAGTGTATGTTCGACAAACTTTTCAATGTCTCCAGTGAAATATTCCTTGTCTTGCTTTATCTTTCTTGTATTTACTTATTTTTACGACTTACCGAGCTGTTGAATTTACTAATCTTTAAAGGTCTAGTTTATTTATTTGTTTATTTTTTATTTTAATTGTTACATTATATTAGCTTATTTTGAATTTTATCTTACAACTTTTAAACTCAATTTAAATGTCATATATAATTTAGATATACCAGACATATTATTATAAAATAAATTAATAACCAGCACTAATGATAAATTAATATTGTATTCAGGTTGTATCTGAACTGAAGTAATCATATTAATGATAAAAATATATTATAATTTTAATCAGAGTAATTTATGGCATACATTCTTGTACCATATGTGTTTGCACGCAGGTAAAACTCGAATAACATTATAATATTGTAAAATGAAGTGCATATCCGATCTTGCATGGATTAGGGAAAGAATTGAGTATTGGAAATTCCAAGTGTATTTCAAGTAATTTTCCGTCCCAATCTTTTTCTCTATGTAAGTACTAATGTTCGCTGGCGGGGTTACTTTTGGAAAAAGTTTAAAAATCGGGTTTTTCGTGAATATGACATTGATTTAAAGTGTAATTTAATGTGTTACCTGTAAAAGGCGCAAACTGTAATTTTCGTCTGTAAAATATTGTAAATACACATACAAGTATTATGCAGTAAAACTTTATTACTTTCTGATCCATCCTTTAAAACTATTCGAAGCGAACTTCTCTCTCTCTCTCTGAAAGATCTACTTTCATAATTTATATAAAAATAAATTAAAACCTTAGTCTGCAATTTGAACAATATATATTGAAAATAATAAATTAACAACTCCATTGGCTTATATTTATATATTCTTTCTCAAAATATATAGGGCTCTTTGAAAATAAAAAAAGAAAAATGATTTTTCCAGCAAAGTCGATTTATTTATTTTAATCTAAATAGTTTCGTTTTACATTGATACATCGATTTACATGACATAATAGCATTTAAAATGAAGATTTTAGCTGGTTGATGGTTCTGAGAAAGTATTTGAATATTCAAAACGTCAGTATATGATATTGTTCGAATAGATAAAAGTTATAATACACTGGATACGATAATTAAAATACAATAAAGACCTCAAAATACAAAAATAATATGTCGGCTTTGTCCCCAATGGAATGAATTCATAATGTATAATGACAAATGAATCCTAGAAACAGATGAAAATTATCTTCACTTTTGACATTCATAATAACGTAATTCAGCGATTAGTTAAAAATAAATAAATTAGTAATAATAGATAAATTCATTTAAAAGGTTATCACATAAACATCGAATTCACGTAAATATATTTCAATATTACGTGAAAAGATACATTTATGTATGTGTATATTATGTGTACATGAAATGAACATTGTAATCATATCAATCTCTATTCTTTGTGTAATGCGTTAATATATCTATTATATAAAACTCATTTGAGTATTTATATATATGTGCATATATATATATATATAATTCAATTATATATGAATTATCGTATTAAATTAAAGCGTATATTTATAGATGTACATAACAAGCTGTAATTAAACTTACTCAAATAAATTAATTAAGTACACGTACAAAATACATCTATTCGCTTCTACATATTTATAGCACATTTACTTAACTTAAATGAGTATCAAGTTTGATCGATTGTTTGCTTTTAATTTACCGTACAAATCTCATGCAGATCAAATTAAGTAGTATTTTGAAATGGATATAAAAATTCGTAAATTCGATTCAATTCACGGCAAGTGGCAAAGTACTAAGAAAAACAAAGATCCATTAGTTAGAGTTATGTGGTCGAATATAACACGTAAGTATTCTTTTAAAAAGAAAGAGAGCACAGATAAAGCAGGAAACGCAGCTCGAAAGCGAGACTGGAGGAGGTTCGCGTTGAATTCCTGGTCGGAATTTTCAATTGTCACCAGGAAACAGAGCCACGTATCTCGAACACGGGGGCACGCATTATGATATAAACGAGAAGGTGCACGGAATTTGCACGCCGACGGCTTCGGGCTAACGTGTTATGAAGCGGTTAACGAGTGTGGTTAACCACCCCGCCGGAAAACCATGGTGTCGTGCACCCCCACCCCCTTTTCACCCCTTGGCGGGCTGCCCTGATGTATAGCGCCGGTTGGGGCGCGTGTGTGTCTCAGCATATGTCGCCAGTTACTACTGGAACTCTGGGTCTTCTTCGTTTTTGCGAATAGAAATCTCGCTGTCGCTCTGCAAAGTCTCTTCATTCTATCGTCTGCCTTCCCTCTCACGTCAACCCTCTTTCTCAGGCTTCTTCAATACACTTTTACATGGGTCTCTGCTTTATGTTTGCCTTCATTTTTCAAGTGACAATGATATTTTGCTTATTAAAATCACTCGACTCACAATTTTTATAATAATCATCTAATTTTCTAATAGCTCATCTCGCTATTATTCCTATAAAATAAACTTTGATATATTATTTTAAATTATTATGTTAACATGTATGTGTACAATGTTTGTCGTTATAGATTCCTTAAAAAATTGATGCATATTTTTATAAGCTAAATTTTGTTCTTTATTAAATTTAATAAGTCAAACATTATAAATTCTTATAAATTGTATTATAACTTCTATTACAGTATTATAAAAATATTTCCATTAACTTTTTTTCAATAGTACATTTGAATAATCTGGATATTAATTTCCTTAAAGTAAATGATCATTTATGTTCGCGTATACTTTTAATACAATGGCTGCAAAAAGCAGGAAACCAAGAAAACGATTATTGACATTCATCCTTTTCACACCACGAACCCTTTCCACATACTCCTATAAATATGGTGTTGGTCTTTTCGCAGTCAATAACGAAATTCGATTAACGTGACATAAGCGAAAGCTTGAGCGTAAATTTCCTTTATCCCTCACAAGAAGCTCAAGGGCTAGAGAGAAATACAGAAAGAGATGCATGAATAATATAGAGTGAGACGAAGAGTGACGGAAGAAAAGAGAAAAGTTATAAAATAATACGATTCTTCACGTTTAAATATATTAAGCACCAAACGAAGTTTTATAGAAGTTTAGTATCTTGGAAAGTTACTTAAAGAAAAAAGTGGTTAAATACAATTATAAAAATTAATTTTTAATTAAATGTGTGACAAAGAGTGATATTCAACTAACGAATGAACAAATAAAATATAAGAGTCCTATAACATTTAAAATAAAAATATTACTGAAAATTACTGACATTAAGCATTAACGCTTTAGTGCGTGAATGATGTTATTACATTTTTTTTTTTACTTTAATCATCAATCCTCTAATTAGATAGAATAATAAGACATGATTATAATCTACATTTATTAATACCTATATAATATTTTAATAAAAAAATCAGCTTTACTCTTTAAATACTGATATGAGATGTTCTTTTCGTTGATTATTAGTTAAATTTAATTTCTTTTAAATATTTTTTCTTTTCTAATGATCTTATTACATTTGTTAATTACATTATTTTAATTCAAGACACTTCTTTTTATTCTAATTTATTTAATTAAAAAAATTATGTAAATTACCTTTTAACTATGTTTAGATATATTTTATTCTAGATATTTATTATTCTTATTATTTTTTATATACGTATACACTATATTTATTAATTTTATCTTTATTTCACGGTATCATCTTTTCTTTATTTTTTTCGACTATATGCGCCATTATTTTAATTAAGTAGTTTAAAATTTGTTTTAATTTAATTCTAAATAATATTGTTTTATTAAAAAACTTTATAATTATTAATACTAACAACAATATCAGTCTTTTAATCTGTTTAATTATAAATTATTTTATATGTATAAAATTCGTTATATATTTAATTATTTTTTTCAGATTTTTCTACTCTTTAGAAAAAGGGTAGAAAAATCTTTTAAAATTTTATTTTAATATTTATGATAATTATTTCAATAACCTTACCTATAAGACAACTAAAAAAAGGTTTGTAACATTTCATACGAAATTTATATTTTAATAATATATTATAATACGTAAAACTGTTTAATTAAGCTAGAGTTTAATAATCTTAGAAGATACAATGTAGATGTATGTATAAAACAATATACTTAAATATTATTTGGATAGTTTTTTTAAAAGCAATAATCTAAGAGAAAAATCAAATATATAATGACGAGGAATTAGCTATTAAATGAATAGTTAAAAATAAACCAAAATTAAAAAGAAATAGAGAGAAAGGGAAAGGAGAAGTTGGTCAAAGAAAGGAAAGCTATGACGGAGGACGTCGAAATTCAAAGGATAAGAAGTTAAAGTGAGGGACAAGACGGATCACGAGTAGTTCGACACTCTATCGTCCTCATCAACGTCTTCGTCCTCATCAACGTCGTCATCCTCGTCGTCGTCGTCGTCGTCGTCGTCGTTGTCGTTGTCGTCGTCGTCGTCGTCGTCGCTGTCGCCGTCGTCATTTGCGATGTGGCTGCTTCATTAGAAGCTCTTAATTAACTTGCGGGGCGCACGCGAGTTTGTACAATAGAACGACTATAGTTTCTGCGCGCGAGACTTGCGCGATTCAATTAGATGTTAATAATATATGCTCGGTTACATTAGCCCCATTTCAATCTGTTTGAATACAGAAAGACGAAAAGAACGGTAGAGAATGATTTTGAAAGAGGAATATAAATAAAGAAAGAGAGAGAGAGAGAGGGGTGGCAGAGGGAGAGAGAAAGAGATAGACAGGGGGGATAAAATAAGAAAAGATGTATTCGAATTGTGTGTTCAAAAAATAATGTAAGAATCCTTTGTTCTATCTTAACAGAATTAGAAATACGAAACGACGAACTTAATGAAATTGGATATACAAAATGTAATGGAAGAAAACTTGCTGACTTTGGCCATGGAGTATATAAAATTTAAAAGAGGGTTTTTCCTTGTCGTGAATTATATTATCATTATTCTGGAGTGGAATTGTGCATAATTACAAGTATAAGGTACTGATTCGAATAGCGCGTGTACAAACCAATTAACGCTGGATTATAATTTAATTTTTGATGAATATCTAATAAGCCTTAATTAATATTTTCATAAATTTCAACCATAGTTGGCTTTTAAAAAAACTTTTATATTCTTAACTGATAGCACATGGATTTTTTGTTAATATGAATAAAATTTATGACTATTTTTAACATAACATATTTTTTTAATTACGAAATATGAATAATAAAATATTAATAAATTAGTTTAGTAAAAAACACATACATTATACGAATAATATAAATTAACTGATTTATATTCAGTGAATACCGCATTCTTAATTAAAGAGATACAAAGATTTTGTTAATATTATGTGATTAATATAAATTAAATTTAATTGTTTTGTAAATATGAGGGTGTTAAGCAAGTTATTATTTTAAACAAAAATATAATAAGAAAATTATTTATATATTCATTTTTAATCATTATAAAACTTATTTTGATAACAAATATTTTCTATAATAAATATTATTTATTGTTACTTGTAAGGATAAATTACTTATAATTGTGAAAATATTATACTATTTTTGGTACTTGAAACAGAATATAAATCATATTAATATTTGGAACTATGAATCAATACTCCATTATGCAATAAATAATCTTATAAATAATTTCTACATATATACACATAATTTTAATTGAATGAAGAAATATTATTGGTATTAAAATTGCAAATGCAAGTATTCGAAATACTTGATTACTTATTTATATTATTTATTAAATTTTTTCAAGTAGCTTAAATTAATTCCATTTTCTTTTCTATAGTTGATTATGAAACACTAATCCCCATTTCAATTTCGCAATTATTTTATTAGATAAGGAAATTCTTCAGAAAATCCCAATCAATATCCTTCAATGTATTTCAAAGTTTACAAGAAGATTTGGCTACGCCAATTTGAAATATTTATGGCTGCCTGATAATAGTGCTGTGTATTTTGTAAGAGTAGCTTACTGACGTGTATTACGAGCTCTTAATACAATCCCGAACAATCATGGTGAACTATTATGAATAGTAATTAATACGCTTAAACATTGAAAGTCGTAGCTCTGCAATACACCAATAGAAACCAAAAAGTGAAAAAGTGATTTTTTACTGTAGCACTAAATAGTCAGGTATTGTAAAATAACATAAAACTATATTTAGAAACGCCTAATTGTAAAAAATGCAATGTAAAAAACATTATTGATTGCATTTTTTTTAATGCCATTATAACTATCTCTTAACCTTTTTGAAATAAAAAATAGCTAAAAATATATACTTGTAAAGATGAGGAATTGATTTTCAGATTTGCACATTAATTAGCCGTTGTGATATTTAGCATTATAGTATCAAAGAGCTATAGACGAAGGGCTTCAGATTCTCGTTACATCATCCAAGCATATCGAGATGATTTCTCTATTCTACTTAGAGTTTAATTAAAACTAATTTATAAATTAATATTTTGGTTCCTTTATTCAATATTTGCTGTAGTTATACCTTCTAGCAGTTCAAGAGTATAATGAGCTAATTTATAATTTTTTTGATAATCCGTTAGTATTATTTATTTATATTAAGTGTAATTTATAATATATGTGTATACAATTCAAAGACGTGTTTTTGTTCTCGTGTGTACGTATATACATAATTTGTTGCTAAAATGAAAGACTTGTTGATGAAGCTCATGCAGATGATGGATTCTTGTACATTCAATATTGATAATACGTGGGTAAATTTATTTAAAAATACAGGTATACATTATTAATGTAATGGGATAGATGAAATTCAGTTCAGAAGGAAGACGCGATTTTTCTTTTAATTAGAGCGATTACCGGTGCGCGTACGTTCACCGACCGAAACAAACGAAAACCCTCGGGATGGGTTTTCTAGTCTCGGAAAGATTACCTTTTATTGTCTTAATTAATTTTCATCCTTATGCTGCGGCTCTAGTTCCACACCCTCGGCCTGGCTAATTGTATTATTCGCCGATATTGATGCTGAAAAGACCTTTTTTGCGCTGTTTCGGCTTTCGCCTGCTCTTTTTCACGCTCCCTATCCTTTCTTCTCGGTCTTTTTGTTGAACATTCTGACGCCATTTTCCGCTTGTGTTTAAAGAATATTTTGATCTTTTTAATTTATAGCATATTATAGCCGATGCGAATACTTTTATCATTTTTTAATTACGCCGATTATCATTCGACATGGAGAATAGTAATTAGCGCATCAAATTTTTATATATTTAGAGAGAGAGAGATGATATATAGATATTATTTATTTGATTATCATTAGTGGCATACATTTTATAACAATTTTCTTTATTATAAAAACAATTGAAATAAATATTCATTAATATCTCCAGATAGAAAAATTTGTTTATAGTGAAAATGAGTTAATACTATTTAGTGAAGATTTTAAAGCATTTACTTGAAGTACAATGTATATTTAATAATTCTGAACTTTTTACTCACTATACAAGTACTCAATTAGAAAATTAAGGAAAATTTAGTCATAAAAATTAAAAAAAGTAAGACAGATACGAAGGAGCGAATTCAAATGTATACGAAAGCGACCATGATTCTGACGTAAATAACGCGAATGCTGACTCTTGCTAATTACTTCTATAAAACTGTTCTTTTGCCAGTATTCTGAATTTTCTCTTTCTCTCTCTCTCTCTCTCTCTCTCTCTCTCTATCCTTTTTTTTTTCTAGTTCTATAGATCTTTCCTTCTCTCTCTTTATATTCTCTCTGGGTTTTCATAAAAGCTTCCTCTGTTAATTAACATAGCTTTCAAGGTAGCATTGGAGTATTTGTGAAACCATCTCATCTTTACTTTTTCCCATAATTTTAAACGATTTTGCAAAAATTCAGAAATTATAACATGTTATCATTTTGTTGTTACTGCGAAGAGTTAACATATATAATGTATATATATATATATACATATATAATTAAGTTAATATATATATTTGTCTCCCATTACAAATACAAGTGAGTATTAAAATGAAGTGGTATAATTTTGCATGTCATTGACATAGTCAAAGAAATTCATTTTAAATTATTAATAATTTATATTAATTTTGACATAAATTACTCTAATATTTCTTTATATAATTTAGATAAATTTTCAAATATAAAAATGGCTCTGTAAATACCTTTTTGATCTGCTATAAATTTCTGATAGTGATTCGAGTGCCTTGAATCGAATGTATTCATAATTAAGATGTTATTTACACTACTAATTTATTTCTTTTTAAATATTACTTTAAAGAATGGCGGATAATTACGTCGGAATTAATGATGAATTGTGCATCACTTGAAATTTGCTCTACATACTGATTCAATATAAAAGAATCAATATTTTGTAATACTTTAGTCTTATTTGGTTCCTTATCATCAAAGTTATATATTATGAGAGAGCTTTGATTTTATCTCCTTTAATTTCAAAGATATTCTGCATATTTTTTACAGAAATAAAGTTGAATAAAAATAATAATATAACATAATAAAATAATATAGTATGATATAATAATACGATAGGAAAAGAAGAATTGTGTAAAAAAAATTATTTTATTTTTTTTTAAATAAATTTTAATTACAATTACATATTGTACGAATTAAGTTTTATGAAAAATAAAAGCATACTTATCTCACTTGTGTGACAATATATTATATGTAATAAAAAAACAATTTGATACAAACTTTTAAAAACAATGGCCATTTCATCATAATTTTATATATAAAGCATGTTTTTATAATTTTCTTTTTATTTTTACATTTTGATGTTAATTTGAGCGTTCTCAAGTAAACTTAAACCACTAATATAATATTAAATATAGTTAAATGAAAGCTTAATTTGCTGAAATTAGTAAAAAATAATGTTCATACGTCCACATTTATGTTTATTTTTATTTTTTAAAATTTAAATTGATTTACTAAATTTGCTGAATAAAATGTTACAAAGTAAACTGAGAAAGAAAAGGTACTGGAGCTCAATTTAATGTAAGGTAGAGAATGGGAGAATTAAGTATCGCATTCCAGACAACCACTTTTATAGTGGATCGTGTATCTGGTTCACCCATTGCACTTTACCTCAAATCGGAGTTTTACGTTCGCAATCACATGAGTTTTATGACTTTGCTAATCAGCTTGACATTTTCATGCGGCTTAAATGACACAAGCATTACTCATAAACAAAAATCTTAAATATTTCGGCATTTTTAAATATTGTAATTAAATTAATGAATTCTAGTTACCGTAAAGGATCACTCATATCAAGAATTCATTAGAATAAATGCAATTTTCAATTGGTATAATTTCGTTTCTCCTTCTCGTTGTTACTGAATTTCAATCGAAATTATCAATAATATCTCTGTAATATTTATATTTATTTTTAAAAACATTATGAAAATTCATGTTTATTTACAAATACCTTTCATGATTGAATTATTTTCTATTACCAATTATAACTTTCATTTATAAATATGTCATTCATTTTCAAAATTTTTTACTATAAAAAATTCGCTATTTTATTATAAAAATAACAATTTACTCAATTAATTAACCAAATACTAATTGTAAGTTTATACACAATATATATATCGTTTACATAAAAAAAATATTTTCTATTGTTTCTAATATTTTAGATTTACAATACATAATTCTGTATTTAAATTTGACATTATCTCTAGTATGCATATCACTCCGTGTATTTCATGGTATAGAATACGGAGATAAGAGTTGTATTCAGGATTCAATATTCCGAAAGGGTGAGTTGATTTTTCTAATTGGAAGGCAGTGATGGTGATTAAATTGCATTACTCGATGAAGGTTTTGTTGGCAGTTCTATTATCACTTAAACATTTTGAAGAAATGCTTTGAAGTACCGCTAGTTTTATCTTAAACTGTCTTTGATGATTTATACTTTTATTTCAAACATTAAGGATTGTATGTTGCAATTTAATTACATTAATTTATAACTAAAGAATAATATAATACTAAGTAAATTTTAAATTAGAATAAAAAAGTTGTATGAAAAAAATTAAATAATCTAACTGAATAATATCTATCTGAATATTTGATAGTTTCCTTCTATAAGTTTTAGATTTTGATGATTCTGGATATATATATGTTTTATTAGTTCAAGGATCCTCCCACTTTTGTTCATTTTCATTAGTTAATTTCAACAAATAATCATTGATTTTTATTATTTTGCTGAATATAGGTTGACTTTTATTGGTTATTACTAAGAGCAAGAAATACTTTATTAAATAAAAGAGAAATATGTTCAACTTATTATATGTATTGATAAATAATGAAAGCATTTAATTTCTGAGTAGCAAAATTGCTGATTCTAGATTTATACTGTATCAGAACATTGTACTTTATTTATAAGTTTATTTTTTGGGTACTAGATTTTACAATAAATTTTATTATCTTTTACTGATCAAAATTGTCTTGTATTAATAAATACAATATGTTATTGTTACAATTAACAATTTATTTCATATTAAATTTATAATATTATATTTGATTACCTATAAAACATGTGTAAATAAAAATATAATACTGTAAGTTTCTCTGTCAATTCTGTCTTGTGCTCCAGTGTTCTCTCTTGCATCTCCTATCCCTAATATACAATACTGTAATTTGTAATATTATTTTAAATAAATATTGTTTTATTTGAAAATAAATACATATATATATACATACTAACTGATTTTAAATCGTATTTCTATTTGACATGAAGATTAAAAATAATTTTTCTTTTTGATAATAGAATATGAGCTTCATAAAAGCTTATACTGATATTAGTAGATCAAAAGTTTTTAAATCTTTTATATCAAAAGCTTTACTGTATAGATTCCATATGCTTCTAGTAAATTATATATTTTATTTCGAATATTATATGAAGGGATTATAATATTATATTATTCTCAATAACTATGAATAGAAAATAATTTATTGCTAGATGAAAAATGTTTTTGTTTAGGATAATACATCATTTGATGTATAAAATACAATTATTTATAGATTCATATATATTGGTTTCTATGATTTTATTCTACAATATAATTGATTTCACAATAGCCTTCTATTTATAAGAGGTAAGTATTATTATTAATATTCTTTTCGTTATTTTACAATAACAAAATTTAATTAAATAGCTCTGTCTAAATTCATTGGAAGTTAACCCATAAAATTGTTAACTACATAATTATTTGTTTCAATTTAAGCGATTCAATGCTATTAAGTTAGATGGATAAAAATATTACTATCATATAATTTTCATGATTCTTGTAATTAAATTATTAATCTGGACAAAATTATTTTTAATTTTTATTCTTAATAATTTATAAATCTTTCGAAGACTTACTTAATTCAATAATTAAGTATATAAATGCATGGTATTATATCCACATTATATTTATTTACATTGTACTGGAAGTTTTATAAAAGCATTAAATTATATTGTATAATTATTTTTTTTTCTTTTTCTTCTTCTTGAATGATTGAATGAATGATTTTAATAAAAATAAATAAAATTATGTGTTTCGTTATTTAAACTTATACAAATAATGTCCATGATTGATGAACAAAAGCATTATTTGAACAATGCATTATTTCAATATGTTACTTATGGATTACGCAAGGAGATGACAAAATCGTCCATTGTATATCACATGGCAGAAAGCGAAAATAAAATACGATTATACGACTACCAGAGGAGGATGTAAAAAAAAATCATTGTGATTCTGCAACGAATCACTAACTGAAAGGACAATGGGACTAGACACGGGAAGACGTTTCAACGGAAGATGGAGGGCTGAAATAAAGACAACGGGGAGGATATTAAGAGAAGAATCAAATGCTGTATGAGTACTTCCAAGACACTTTACTCGTATTGCCACGTTAACATTAACCATGTCTTCCTATTATTTCGATAGTAATACTGAACCCACAAATTTATATTAAATTTTATTAATTCTGACCTTAATTAACACGCATTTTAGAATTGTAATTAATATTTATTCAAATAATGATGGTCAAATTAGAAATAACTTTATCAAACTATAAATAGCAATATTTATTTTATTCAAAAGTAAATTTGTACGTACTAATTCATTATCAACAATTTTTTATCATAAATATAAATTTGAATTATAATTCCAAATAGTAGCTTACTAATTTTTTTTTCAGCATCATCGCTTCACTCATATATTATTAAATCACATTTGTAGTCTATAATTTGTCACAGCTATAATTAATAAATTTAGCACTAAACTAAAGATAAAATAAATAAACGTAACAAATTTGAGAGAAAATTATCTCTATGTGGTTGAAGGAACTTGAATATTTAAAACTGATTTAACTACTAGCGATGTTAATTTATTTGTCTCTCTCACTCTCTCCTTCTCTGTATCTTTGCTTCATGATCTTCGCAAATCGCGAAATTGCTTGTTATTCATTGAATTTGCGTGTGAGAACAATAAACTGAACTCAAGTGCAGAAGATTTGTTCGTGCGGAGAATTGGAAATTGTATTATATTTAGTATTTACTGCATCTTTTGTGAGATGAAATAATGCTATTAAGATGTGCGAATAAAAATTTTAAGTATCTAAGCAATGAAGTTGTTGTTTTTAAAAAAACTGTTCATCGTTTTATTTAATCAAAGAATACATTTTTATTTCATTTAAAGATACATTTTCTTTTAATATCGAATAATTGATTATTATTAACATATAGGAATGATTTTTCAAAAAATAAGTATTTAAATACATATCATATATTTAAATTACAAAAAGTAGTTTACCTATGCATTTTATTTACACTTTTTATATCCAAAAATTGATTTGAAAATTAATAATTTTCATTTAATTATCATTCAAATAACTTTAATTAGGCGATTTTTTATGTTATTTTATTTAACCTCTGTTATTTTGATTGCTAAATAGATGTTGTTTTAAAAAATGGTTTTTAAATAGAACATATATATATAGTCATAGGTACGGTACATCTGTGACATATTTCAACTAAAAATTATTTGAACATTCTAATAATATTGTAATAAATATGATATTGTAATAAGTGTTCAAAAACAAAAGTTCGAGTGTCGTATAAAATATAAAAAGAGGATGAACTTAAATTTGAGTAATTTTTACAACTCTTTAATACAAATGGGTTTAATTAATCGTATATTATTTAAAAAAACAAGAATAAAAAACAATATTTGATTTTAAAAAATTACCATTATTGTAAAAGTTTTAAATACAATTTTTATTTATAAATTTATATATTTCAATATATCATAATTCCAATTAAAACAAATAACTAATTAAAATATACTACTTTTATAGAATTTCTAATCTTTTAAAAAAATTTATAAACTACAGTATTTAAACGAATGTTCACAGATAAATAAACGGGAAATTGGATATGATAAGTGTGAAAAAGAATTTCCATGTATGATCTTTGTACATTCGTAAATCCGATTAAAAACTTCTGTCTGGCGGTAAAATTTTTATCCGAAAAGTAAGGTTGTAAATTTACAAGTCATCGTCGTTAGTAACGTGTTTGGCGAAAGGATTTTTTCGCTCATACTTCAGGATCCACGAATGCTGTGCGCAAGCTTTGTATTTATGAGTTCCATGTCCTCTTTCTCAGTTGTCACTCAAATATGATAAATGCACCTTAAGAAATAATAGTTTTCCTGTAATTTCCTTTTAGAAGGATTAAATAAAAAATAATATAACGGCGTAGATTTTTTGTAAATTATCTATATTCACTACTTTAAAAAGTCAAGCTATATGGTATCAAATACACGCACATGCTATTAATCTTATAAAATCAATCATGACGCATTGATACACACTACGATATTATAAAATAAACTTTATGAATAATTTCACTTTTGTAAAAATCTAGTAAAAATATCTATTCGTGCAAAAATAAGAGTAAAAATAGTAGAATATGGGCAATAAATTTTTGGATCAAACAATGATACTTTTTCGGTAAATTTAAATAAAAGCATGTAGTTTATACATATCTTGTAAATGCAAATAAACATAATTTATGCTTATATACACATGCATGCATGTATGTTTATAAAAGTAAAACATTTTGTAATTTTATTAAAGTTTAATTATAGATCGGGAGTAATTATTTACAATTTATTTATCATTACACCTTAGCAGAGAATTATTTAAAAGATTTTGTTCGAGAATATTGAAAAATAAGTAATTCTTTTAAATTCTTCAGCTAAAATGTAACCCGAGGGAAATTTAAGAAAACTACTCTTAAACTCAATAAAATATATTTGGAAAGAACAAATTTTTATTCCTCCAAAGTAGTAACAGAGTATCCAATCAGACCCACTTTTAATGTATTATATAGACATATCTGTCCCATGTGACTTGTTAAGCTAAAGTTGAGCTCGGTTTCTTAAAGTTTTACACAGTACAAGCGATTAAGAGCATCAGATCTCTGTGGCTACTTTAATTAAAAGTCGGATATTATAAACATCGATGCAACGCTCGAGTCTCTTTGTGATATTATAAATTATCCCCGAATACGCCAACCCTCTTGATCTGATACAATGGAAGAAAGCGTCAAGGGTTGGGGTGTAACGAAGCGTTGACGTCAGAGACAATGCAAAAGGAAAAATGCCAGGAGGGTAGCGAAGGACTGAAGAGAATTAGAGGATAATTTTCACGGCGGCGTCTGCAGCTGCAGTATTCTCTCTTTTATTCGGCTCTCGTAACGAGATCTTAACTCGTCGCGGCGTCATAAACGCCAGACGCAGAAGGCGATGCGACTTTCTTCCCCCCTCCCCTCCTCCTCTCCATCCCCTCCCCACCCTCCTGCCCCGCCCTCGCCCTCGCCCTCCCATCCCCGCCTCCACACCCCTTTCCCAAGGGTCGTGCTCGCAGTAACAATGAGACGAGAGAGGGATGAGGCCACTTTACTGCACCTAAGAGGCCCGGCACTCCGGTGATTCTCGCATGCCGCCACCAGGAGCCAAGATTACCGCATACGATTCCCGAAACATGAAGCGCTGCAGTCTGAAGTCAACCACGATTCTCCTACTTCGACTACTTATCTCGAATGGCTTTTTAGTTTCCTTCCCCGGGAGTACGAGATTCGCCGGCCCATCCGAGTGTTCCTTCTACTGGAATCCGGGCGTTAATACATTCGCTCTTATGCTCGTACACTTATTTATCCTACTACATTATACCACACTTTTATCTACGTAATCTATAAAAATACGTCTCTAGCAAAATCTGGAGAACTACTAAAAACGGAATTTAGTAAATCTTATAACAATGAAATTATGCATTATTTCTGCAATTTTGTTTTAAAAAGATAAAAATTTAGTATCCTAGAAAATTTAATTTACCATGAAAGAATATAGACTCAACAAAAAGAATTTTTTTATCTCAATTTCAGTTAGACGCTATAATAGGTATTTTGACGATGTTTTTGATCATCTTAGGTTAGTTGCAATTATAGTTTAATTTTTATCAACCGCGCACCACCATCTATATACAATACTTAAATGTTTAATTATTAATGCTTTAAATATTAGTATATGCTCTAAAACATATATTGCATGTATTTTAATACATACACGTTTAGATGGCTATTTTCTCATGATTAAATGTATGTCAATATAACTTGTGATAAAACACTTGATTATAATAGTTAATCATAATAGGCCTACAAAAATTCATCTAATTTATAAATAACGTAAAATAAATAAAATTTGGAATATTTTTTCATAAAAAACTTACATTTATTCAAAAATGAATTTAAACAGCAGGTCTTAGTAATAATCAAAATATATTAATATTCAATGTGTATTAAATTATTAATATACATAAAAGACGAAATCTAACGTAAAAATTATACAATTATTGCTTAAAAATTATAAATTAACCAATGATTTGTTGTTACCTAAATATATAACTCGAGCATTATTTTTAAATAAAATACAATTATTAAAACTGTTAATTATATTCAACCACACATATAACTGAAAGTCTTGTTACGCAGTGGGAAAAACTCAAATGTATTAATCTTACAAATTATTATTTATAGGTGGGATGACGCACATGAAAGTGATTTCTAAAATGTTAATTGATTTAATTTATCTACTTTATAGAGCCCACATTACACCTTGTCAGGTTCCACTAATTTTCGTACTCTTCAGGTTGTCTCAGGATTTCAGTGTTTCCTTGCATGCTCATATACATCGAACTTGGGCTTAATCCTAAGTTATAGCAGATTAAGACATCAATTTAGGTGCCGGGGATCAGGTGCGTCGTTCCGTATACGAACTGCGCATATGTGTCGTGCACCAGAGAGAGATAAACGCTAATTGTATAATATCATATTCAATTCATTATACTTTAATAAAAGAACATTATAGTGTATGAAACAGAAGAATAAAGGTTTGAAAAACTAATTGTTTTAATACGAAAATTATAATCGAAAATTGAATCTAAAATCTTTATTATTTGAATTTTAACTAAAATTAAATTAATTAATTAACCTATTGTGCACGAATGGTTAATGAACGGTTCTTTAGCAACATAATATTAAAAATTTTCAAGATTAATAGTCAATTAATTTAATATTAATAATAATTTTAATAATATTTTTTAAAATATTTTTAAAAAATATGTTTGTAAATATTAATATGTCAAGTAAGTAAATGAAAGTAAAATTTGCAACAACAAAAAATACATAAGAAATACATAATTAATGAATCTGTATGCTTAAAATATATTTCAATAGTTTATTTGATATCTGGCATCGACGTGCCATATTAGATACCTGACATGTGAATGATAATTCGGTTGTTTGAAAAAAAAAAAAAAACTATACAAAATGATCTTAAACTTTCATTAGAGAAAAGTTAATTATGCAACGCAATTATAAGAATATGATTTAAATAGTTTAATTGTTAATATTTAGTAAATTTCAATAATTGCACTTAAAAATTATGTTATTAAACAATAACTAAATATAGTCATTCTAATATAAGGATAAATTGTGAGTTCACGTATTATCTTTATCTATTTAAAAAAAATATTGTTTATTTATTTCTCAGAGATGTACATTAGTTTATAGATTAATACCCGACATCCATGGCAAAGCAAAGAAAGTTCATTCGCTTAAAATATCTTCAGAATCCTTGCACAAACTGTCATAACGCGAGAGATGCGATTAACCAGTCTGATGCAAAGAATTATGAGCTCGAAATAATACTGGGAGAGTATGCTATCACTGTGAATATTAGCGGAATGGAAAAGCTTGAACGACAAATAAACAGAGGTACACACGGGAAATCGTAAAATGTTAGCCGGAAAATCCCAAGTGCTAGCGCTAATCGAGGACAAAGCATAATTCGTGGCATTAAAAGGCAGAACCTCGTTGGCATGTGGAACGTGAGTTGTGGTAAGTAAAAAGCAAACGAATCCAGAAGCTGGACTCGCGCTGGCTTTCCTCGATTCTCCTGGATTCTCCGGTCAGTAAACGTGTCGAACGCGAGGACGACTGGGCTTTTCCTCTATCCGACAGATATATCCTCGGTGCTGGCGCGGTGTCGCTGAAAATATAAATCCGCTAAAATATCGGGAGATTAGCGATCGGGACACATCGCTAGATGGCTAGTTCTGTCCTCTTCCTCCCCGTAACAATAATTTGTCGTTATCAAATATAACGACCGAGTACCACGCGTTGTTTCTCCTCTGTGCCTACCCCCGCCCCCTCTTTTTCATTTTCCTCTTCAATATCTCGCTTTATCCCTCTAACGCTTGCGAGTTGTTTTTTAGGCTTTGGGCATCGACCAGACGAAACAAATGTCCAGATATCTAACAGTATTAGTTGACCGATTTTAAATATAAACACGATATCTTAATGACTGGCGCGAGAAAATAATTCCTGTTATTTTTCAAACAAATTACATTTTGTTCTACAAGCTTAACAATATGGCATTGAGTTATTTTGACAAGGATTTGAATATTCTCGATAATTAATGAGTTACACATTTAAAAAATGTTTATCCGAGTAAAAATTGTACATTTGTAACCCTTAAATCTTAATATTAAAGCTTCATAATTATTATCTCTTTATTGAATTCAAATTAAAATATTTAACATCGCATTTTCAATATATACTTTTTAGGCAAAGTAAAAGGAACAATTATTTCGATTTTTATACACCCCATATTAATTTTGTTACAGAAGCTATTTTTATGTTGTAAATTATGTATGTAATTCAAAATTACGATACTTCTGTGTAACTATTTTTAGTACCCTTCTTTACTTTAGACTAGATAAATCCTTTCTTATGAGAATCAATTTACTAATTAATATTGTAGAGAATATTACTTATTTTGTACTAGTAAAAAAATAAAGTTAAATTATTTAATATAATTTAATATAACTTATATATAATTTAATACAATAATAACAAGTCATTAATATTTTAATAAGCTCTATTAAACTCCATTCAAATGCCTATTAATAATTAAACTAATGAATATCACAACAACAATAATATAAAACGAGTTATTTTTTATTTTTAAAGATGATTAAATTTAAATAAAAACTATTCATAGATTAATTTAATATTCAATTTTATAAAAATTATATTATTAGTATTTACTATTCATATAGATTCATTGATTATTTTTAGAAGAACTAGTTTTAACTGAATATTACAAAGTTTGTATAAAAATTTCTCGAATGAAATAAAAAAGATTTATCTCTTTATTTATTCTCGTATAATGAAAAGAATAAAATTCATTTTATAAAAGAAATCATTAGTTTAAGAGGAATGATAAAAATAGGTGTATTTATTCATTTTACTTGTTATTTTCAGTCCTTAATGGCAATTATGCATAATAAATATATTAAATTTCCATTACTAGATGCTCATTAAAAGCTTTTATTCAATAAATGTATTTAAATATCTGCCACTACGTCGGTGAAAACGGCGACCTATGCATTTTTTCGCATTAATTCTCTTTCTGTTCCTCTGTAGTTCATTTAGTCCCTGCCTTTTTTTCTCTCTTGTTTAGCCTATCCCACTCACTGGCAGCCGCATCGATAAATGTTTGAGAAATAAAATTTTACTGCAGAATAATACCGCGAAGTTTGTTGCTATTGAATTCCAGACCATTTCGCCATTCTCCCTAAATCCGTTCCCCGTTTCTCTCATTTATACATACACACCCATACATATGTATGCATATAAAGGATATGGCGCACTGCAGTTTCGGTGTTATCTCTCTTTCTCCATCACTTTTACTCTCATTTCTCTTTCTCTCTTTATTTTAACTGCCCACTATACCGGATTATAACGCCAAACCAGGACTAACGGTACGGGTCTTAAAGCTCCTTTGATTTATCATTCACTTTTCTACTGCACTACCATAGAATTACGACAGTCGAGCTTTTACTCGATTCTAGAGAATAATTTTTACCATTTATTTTTTCAGATTCTTTTTTTCCATTCATATAGTACTCCTTTGAAAGAGTCGTTTTACAGTCAATTTGATCAACGATTGTTAAAATATTCAATGTTGATGATATCGGGATGATATTCTTTATTCCATGTTCTACTACTGCATTTCATATTACAGAAAATACAAATTTTATTTTTTATACTTTATAAATTTCGCCTAGCTTCAAATTATTTTATTATTCTTTTTTTAAAAGCGATTTCTGCAATTACAATATTTATAGCTTTAAATTTGTTATTGTAGGGTATTATAAAATACTTCATAATCTTCACAAAAGAAAGATTGTTTTAATAATTTTAATTTTTTAAATAAAAGACAAGTTTTAACTTTTAAATTTATATAAAATTTAATCAATGTTATAACCCAATCAAAAAATTTATTATATTTGAATAATTTGGTTACATGTTAAGTATATTTCAAGCATAAACTATCGTATTTATTAATATATATATATATATATATATATATTACAGTATTATTATGAATGTTTATAACCATACATTTTATTGTAAAAAATAAAAAATATAAATTTTAAGAACGCATATTTTTTTCTTTAATAATAATTTTTTTAAATTTTTTTAGTTTTAACTTTTATTTTAATTTAGTTATTTTTATGACTAAATTATCAGCATACATTTTGAAGTTTAATTATCTATAATTTTTTTAAATGATTCAAGCATGAATTTTTCTAAAAAAAATAATCAAAGGAGGAATAACTTTTAAATTGCTTAAGATTATATCGATAGAATTTTTTTTATTGGAAATTTTCAATATAAAAATCTGATCAATTGATTTTTAAAATACTTTTATAAAAACTAATTAATTCTGGAGATTCAACAAAGTTCCCTAACGATTAATAGAATTTTTTTCTTCTTATTGGAAATTCATAATATTCGAGTAACACAAGAAGGTTCTAAAATTGTACAAATTTTTAATAATTTAATCAATACAAATAAATGTTGCTTGCAAAAATTCATCTTTTTACAGACAGTTGGTTTTTTCCAATTATTTTTTTATCCGGATATCACAAGAATTGTGTACAATCTTGATGTATAGTGTGGACTAATAAACATCCATTGAGAGGATAATTTCATTAGAGTAAGCATAAGTAATTTATGAGAGATAATAAACAGTAATTGAGTAGTGGATTGAGAGTAGAGCATTTGAACGAAATTTATCGCCAAGGGAAATTAATTTCTCATTCGTATAAAACGTGAAATTTGCGAAGAAATCATTTGATGAATACACCTTTTAATCTATGCTTTCTAATAATTTGTACTAAAAATAATGTCATATAATTCGAGAATGAACTTATTTTGGCGATAGACAAATGTATTGACAATCTGCACAGCTAAAATCTGCACAGATGAGAATTAAAATCCTGGGCGAAAAATGGGGGAGATGACGGTTCGACTGAAGTATCATCGTCACAAGAGGCACAACAATCCTTGAAAATGCATTCGCGAATTCACGGGAGTGTCGAAGCCACGCATGTTTTCCAGGTTTTAATGATTGTTGCTCTCCATCAGGAAAGTGCGCACGCAGGTGGGAAAGGTAAGACAAGGCTCGCGCTTGCATTAATTAGCATATCTTTCGAGCTCTGAGGAATCGGGTGACTGCTCTCGGTCAGGCCACCGCCCCTTATCTGCACCCCTACTGGCACCCCCAAGACTCGCCCCTGTCTTTTATTAATAGATTTTTCTCTTTTGGTGCGCGCCGAGCGAGGATGCCAAGGGCAAAAGTTGCGGGGAAATGGAAAGAAGCCGCTTGTAATTCCTGTGCGTTACCCTTTAATGGTACTTACTTTCGAGTGGTTTAATTAATGTTTTGCCGGGGCAGGCTCTCCTTAATTAACCTGCTTTCGAAAAATCTGCCGATGAGTGGCCTCTGAAGGACCACCCTCCAAGACCTCATATTCGTTTTCGCTTTTTCGTTGTCCCCCTCTTCTCTCTCTCTCTCTCTCTCTCTCTCTCTCTCTCTTTGCCAGCTCAACATTTATTTCGTTTATTATATTTTACAAGTGGCTCCAACTCCGCACAAAAATAAATTACTTTTCCGTTTTGCTGTCAGATATTTTTTTAACTCAGGCGACTGAATATGCCATAATAATTAGCATAGAACAAAATTTTATTCTTAATTCTCCAGTCATGAATCTTAAGCATACAAAGTTAACTTTTAACAAGTATTTTCCGCAACTTAAGACTTTGAATTAATTTTTAATCATTAGCGTTTTAATTATTCAGAAAGAAACTTGCGAGCTTAATCAATAAATTATCAAATATCGAATAATTTTCTTGCTAAGGAGAATACGAGAATAATTTCTCCAATGAAAATTAGCCGTAATAATAATCTCGTGGGAACAATAATTAATATACGTGAATTATAATTACATTTGATAAAATTTAATATGTTATTCAAGAATAATTATTAATTTAGCATAGGATTTCATTTTATACATACCATCGTATTTTATTTATAGCTACTACTTTCTTTCTAAATACATATATAGTTAAAAACAATAAATGCCTTGAGAAATGTACGTGTGTATATGTGTGTGTGTGTGTGTGTGTGTGTGTGTGTGTGTGTGTGTGTGTGTGTGCGTATGTGGGTATATATGCGTATATGTGTAAAAAAATACAGTGGATAATATGAAAAATTATTAGATCCTTATAAATTTCATTAAGAATATAATTAATGTTAATTATAGACAAAAATAAATTTTAATTTTTTAGCTCATTTTTTATGTTTTAAAACTGCAATTAAGCATTTGTATAAGAAATGAGTACATTTCTTTTATCGAAAAAATAATTTCATTTTAATCTCAATGCTTAAAAATGGAATAATTTTCTTTGAATTATGTTTTATTCTTGTTTAGATAAAATATAATTTCCATAGTCTTAAATCTTAAGATTTAGATAAATTTAATGAAACGCTCGAACACTTGTGTTTTTTTAATCTTTTTATCGCTTAAACTCTTTATACCGTAAAATATTAATATGAAAATTAGTCGAAGTAGCCTCAACTATAAATCAAAATTAATACAAAGGTACTGGCACTCGTAAAATTCGTAGAGTTCGTAGTAAAGAAATACGAGTAGTATTCGCATGAACAGTCAATTCAATTACACAAATAAATAATAATACTGGAGTTTGAAATTTAATTAAACGATCACGCTCGGGAAGGTTGGTAATCCATCAGGAAAATCAATCCCCTCGCAAAGTCATTCAACCTAATTAAGGCTACAAAGCCAAATACAGAAAAACGTACAAAATCTGGTTGTATTCATGTACTCTCGCAGGTCTCTTAAACAACGTCTTAAGCTGAGGAAGAGTATATTGTATATGGGTGCAGTCGGGGGAGGGGGTTTGGGGTAGTAGTTGCGCACCACCTTCACATACAAACGCTCCCGGTGAAAAGGAGGGTTGAAGGGGGATGGGGTGAGACGTTACACCGCAGCCACCACTGAGTCTGGCGCGAGGAGAATAATGTTAATGAAATACAGATAGCATCTCTATAGAAGGAGCCCCTTGAGAGTCCTAGGGCCCGTAGAAGGAAGGAAGAGATGGAGAGGCAGGGGGGATAGCACCGTATTGTCGGCTGTGCACGGGTGCAGCGCCGTGCATGCGTCCGTGTATGTGTGCGCGAGTGTCGCTCCTTCTTGGTCCGTGAAATGCCAAGGACTCGCAAGGTTGCAAGTTCGGGGCGAAAAAATTCTTTCCGGGGGATGTGCACCACCTTTGATAGAATGCCTTCCACGTCGGCTTACTTACCCCTGCTCTTTTGCTTTTTGCTAAAATAATAGCTCAACTCTTTGAAATGTATGACTGAATTCAGGAGAGCCGCCCGATGTAAGGCTTTGATGCTTAATGTCACCGACACATCTTCTGCAATTCAAAGTAGATTTGAGGATTAAAAGTATGCTTGTTCCCTAATATAATAACATTATATGCTTCAGGGTGCTTTGATTATGAACCATGAATAATCCAAACTTGGCGAATATTTTTAAGTTTCTCAAAAATTAAACTAATTTAATTTAACGATATTCATTGTTCCTAATAATTTTTTATCACTAAAATAATAGTGTTTAAAAATTACATCTGGTTATATTTTGAAAAATTATGTATACACTAAGTTATATAATGAAAAATAGATAATCTTTCAAAAGTATAAAAAAAGCGCTCATTTAATCATAATAAATTGATACACTCCTTTTCTTACTTTGCACACAGTTATGTGGGATAAATCCTCATTTACAATACTGTGGAACAGTTTTGCGGTTATCCTTTCTGCAGCCACGTATGTGTGGGTGGTTAACCATAAGCTACTTCCTTTTGGTTCATAGTTGTAGATATTCTTATGCCACAAAATGTAGACATACCACTTTTTTATTTAATGAAGAATTATATTTAAAAAAAAAAATTTTTATAAATGCTGATAATTCTTTTTATATTTTAGATTTTTTCCATACATTTATTTTTATTTTCTAACAACTAAATAATATATATATTTTTAATATAATTTTTATATAATTTTATATAAATTTTAATATAATAATATATATTTTTACTATATTTTAGAGACAATACTAATGCCATATTTTCCTACTTTATACGTTGTTCAATATAATTTTTAATTATATTAAATAATGCATAAATATAATAATTGGTCTGCAGGCAAATATTGTAATGTATATGCTTAAAACTGATATTTATATTTTAATTTCAAAAATATAACAAATTTGACAAAAAATCTAATAAAACTGTATTAAATATATATATGTAATTACATAAGGTTAAAGAATTATCGTACATTGTCTGTCCCCGAAGTATCGAGTTTTTTTTTCATTGACGAATATTGGCCGCAACGAATTGAAAGGGATATTAAAATATAGAGAAAAGCTTTTTTCATTTGTCTCTTATTTTTTATTTTTTCGTTAATTACATGCGTCAGGATATTAATTCGCACAAAGGGTGTTTTTCGATTTTTGGACCCGGCCCGCTGAAGTGATTAGTGGAAAACGCTACGCGAGAATTCTTCGTTTAAAGATTCTAAAAAAAAAGAAAACACATACCTTTTTTAATGAAATATGATTTATTGGTGGACTTATAAATAGTTTGAAATAAAAATTTTAAATTCTTCAAAATAAGTTCCTTCTGCATCAACGTATTTACGAAAGTGAGTTTTTCCAGTATGTCGGACAAAAATTACATATCACTACTTACCTGTATACATGGATTTAGTAGTATATAATATTTAAATAATAGTAATATAGATAAATTTAATTGAATATAAAAGAAACAATAATTTATATTCATATACATATGTTTGTATCTATTAATTTTTATTATGTAACAATAAGAATATTAAGAATATTTTCATAATTTATATTAAATCTTCTAATCTGTAAGAATTTCTTCTAATTAAACCAAAAATACTTACAATATTCGTATTTTTTACTTATAATTGTTGATTTATATTTATAATTATAATTTATAATTATAAGCAATATATTTCCATCTTTTGAAGTAGTTTTAAATTAAAAATACTAAATATACATCTTATATTCATAAAAACACTTATCTATTGTTTGTACTTTAAATTATAAATTACAATTCTTATGTATTTAATTTTTAAATGAATAATAATTCAATTCAAAAACTCAATCACTATAATTGTTAAATAGATAGTGATAAGAATAATGTAATAATAATAATTATGTTTAAATTACCATTATAATTGACTGCTATTTAACTCGTATACTTAGATTAAACAATGTTCATAGTTTTGTGTTCTATTCTGTATGATAGTTTGATGTAGTATGGTGTTTAATTTTTAAATTCAATCATGAAATAGAATGAGAGACGTTCAAGAAATATTGGGTACTACTTTTTTATTTTTTGGATTTATCAAGGATACGTCAATCAATTTATAGTTATTCCAAGTTTCTTGAAAATACCACTGGAAAATCAGCTAACAAACGAGGTAACGGCTCAACGCCATTAGAAGGAAATCTGTTGGTAGAATAGAGGTGGTAATTAAATTAATTAGCCATCTCTGGAGGACGCAAGAAGCGGCTCTCGGTTGTGAATTGACTGAGCATCCTCCCTCCCCACTTTTTCGCTACTTCGATGCTCTTTTCTGTTTAACGAACTTAATTATCCGAGAAAACTTTTTTCCAGCTATTTATTATGTTTTTACCGTAGCCGTAGTAGTGCTGGTAAACAATCAGCGAGTGATCAATTCGAAATAAGGCAGTAACTTGCGAGTTGAAACTTGAGAAGGACCTCGGACAAAGATAGAGGGAGAGGGGGGAGGTGAATTAAAAAGAGAATTAGAAATACATGATAAGCTGAGGAATGGAACGGAGAGGGTTAATGAGAGATATAAAGGAACGTGAAGAGAAAGGAAGAGAGAGAAGAAGGGGAAAGAAAGAGGTAGAAATTCTAAGAGAAAAAGAGAGGGTGGTAGCAGTGATAAAGTAAAGGCGGTATTTTGCATGAAAGAAAGCAAGGCAACGCTCTCCGGGTAATTAGAAGCAGAGTTATATTCCGCATCCTGTTTCAGTTTATAAACAAGGACTGCTAAATGAAGTTGTCAGAGCGGAGGAGAGAGAGGAAGAGGTTGTTGGTTTCCAGGAGTGAGGTTTGGAGAAGGAAGAAAAGTAGGGAAAGGGAAAGGGAAAGGGAAAGGGAAAAGGAAAAGGAAAAGGCGCTTTAATGCGATATCTCGGGTTGGGCTGCACTCGCGGGACGAATGTTTCGCATTTCGCTCGACGCGACGCGACCGCTGCCATCCACTCCAATCGCTCCTCCCAATTATCCCCCCCCCCTTTCCCTCCCTCTCTCACTCATTAGTTATCCTTCTCTCTGCTTTATCTTTGTATTTATTAGCCAAGAACATGTACATGTCCTCTGTAAATTAATCTCCCGTGTTTGCTAATTTTATAAGTCTGATGATTTTCTTTCACAATTTGGTTTAAAATTTCTTTGAACGTACCTTAGAATTTTCAGCTTTACCATGCATTTACATTGCTTAAGTTAGATCTCTTTATTTAAGGCAACCTTTTGTACATTGTGAGACTAGAAATTCTTTTAAATTTGTAATTGAAATCAATTTAATGTATATAAACTATTTTCTTCCTTTATGTTCTTTGATTACAACAGCTATTATATTAGGTATGTATAATGCATTATAAATTAAAAACATACAAAGGAGTGAAATTATTTAAAACTTTATTTTGAATAAATATTTCATAAATATTTATATATATCATATTTTATATATTTTCAAAATTATCTATTGATGTGAGAAAAATTAAAAAAATAATTTTTTTAATCTAACTCCAAAAAATCACTCATTCTCGAGTAGAGGAAGAGTTCATTTATTGCCGGTATATCACTTCTAAACCCGTAAAATACAAACTAAGCAAAATTTTTTTTTTTAATGTTCACATCATGTACTTGAATTTTTATGGTTACAGAATTAGAATACTGTAAATTGAAAAAGAATTTTTTTTTGAATTTCTAGAAAAATTTAAAATAGGCTTCAGTGCAATGATTAATTTATTATAGGCTTCAAAATTAATATTAAATTTGAAAAATATACGTTATTAAGAGACAATACGCAGAGCACATAAATATTGTTGTTCAGAATAAAAAAAAGATTGATTTACGATCAAGTCCAACTGAAAATGAAGAAGAAAATAAGCATATCCAAATATGAGTAATAAGTATTTGGAAAAAAAACGCTAATAATAGGTGCATTGGTGGAATTATTGTATTGAAGTTCAAATTATGGTTATTTTGGAGCTGATATCTCAACTCTCATTAAATTTAACGTCCATCATGTGTTGTCCAAGACCAAAACGCAATAACTCTGTGCATAAAATTTAATCCATTCAAAGTGATTATGATGGAAAAGCCATTCTATGTTACTGCTACCCTGACCCTTTCCACAGCCGACGCCCATCGTCTCAAATTCTATTAATTAACTTCAAAAACTCGCTTTCGCGCATCGTCTTACAGGAATCATCTCATCAGTTTTTCATTTTTAACTCGTGTAACTTTTGACGGCAATTTATAAAATTTAATTAAAATACTATTCATTTGTGTTTTTTAATAAACACTCAATTAAAAACTTTAATTATACAGCTTGCAGTGTTTATGAAAGAATTTTTTCACAAAGACTATGTGACTAAGTAAAAAATTGAATATACATAAAAATATTATTCACTCTTCATACATTCTTATGCATTTAAAATAAATTATTTTTATTTATATTTATTAAATATTATTAAGCACTGAAAATAGAGCACAAGAAGAATGTTAATTATTTTATACTGTTACTAATCATTTTTGCAATAATAATACATTTGCAAAGCTATGGTATTAATCGTCATATAATAATATTGTAGACTGAATAAAGAAAGAGTTTTGAGTTATAAATAATCAATAAATACTATATAATTAGATGATTATGAATTATTAAAATTAATGTAAATGTCGAGGAACCGATTACATGAAGAAAACAACGAACCTTCTTCTAAAAATAGGATAATCGATACAATTATAAATCAATGGGGACGATTATTAAGTTCTTGATTATAAATAATTACGGGATTGTTTCCTCGCCACCGTGAATGAGGCAGTAAGCGTGGCCGCGCAATTGGATGTTGGAGAGTCCCGCCACCCCATGGAATCAACCACCGGGACCAGATCTGCGAAGGGCAAGTTGGGAGGGAGGGGGGGGGCGAGGATGAGGACGGGGATGGCATCGCGGTGCATTACACATTCGGGATCCGTAGTTACAATTTGTCATCCATTATCTCGACGACATAAGATTCGAAACTTTGAATAGTTCCCTCAGCAAGTACCGGCGGTGAGCCGCAGTTCGCAGCAGTTCTCCCTCATTTCCCTTACGTCTCGTTATCCCCCCCCTCCTCGCCCTCCTCCTTATCTCTGCAGACTAAAAAAGTCATTATGTAACTTTCCAACTTACGATTTAAATTACATTAACATGAAAACAATCTGAATTTTTCTCTTTGTTAATAAGTTACAAATTCGTCCGAGACAATATATTTCACGCATTTGTCTTTTAGCACGAAATATTATACCGCTATCTCGATCATATTTCATTTTTACCTACCTTAACATCTTTATCTCTATCTTTAATTTAAACCTCTTATTTCAAATCTTTTTACATACCTTCAGACGTATTATTCACGTATTATAGCACCAAAGATATATTAGTCAGTTATTTCACGTTTTATGAGCTTTCTGTATCTTTTAAAATTTTATTAATTTTATTCAAATTTTCATTTTATTTATGTCTAATAAATCTTATTTCTAGATAATGTTTTTTGCTTAACATTAATCAAAACCAAAAATATGTATTAACTGTAATGGTTATTACTCGAATAATTATACGGTACGCAACAATACATTAATTATTTCAAATTGAATGTGTTTGAAGATGTTTATGATATTCATTTTCACAACTCGCCGTTACATTTGAGCGTTGTATTTACTTTACATGAAATATGTACAATGCAAAAACTCTTTTAAATTTTGCGAAAGATAGTCGTGGCCACTAGATTACTCTTTTGCGTATGAAACAAACAACTAACAACAACTGAAACCAAACGTTAATTTCACGTATTTTCTTTCTGTAAAAAGACAAACTCAATTACTAGCCGGATTTTTATCACTGGATCTTTATACATTAAAAATTGTTTTAATTTATATTTGTATGGTCATATGTGTGTAAGATGCATTGGTACGAATTTTTTTCACTGGGCCAGTTGGAGTATAAATAATTAAGATTGACTTTGGGAATGAAGACGGGACCGCTCATGCAATCTCCTAAATGTTGTTACGACTTTACTGATCAAATTCGCAGGATCATCCGGGAACCATCGACATCCTCTCAGGCGGAGACCACCTACGTAGTATCCAAAATCCATTATTGAACCCGCATGGCTATCACTGAATCTCCGAGAACACCCTCATTTGTAATTTATACGGTAAAATTGGACATTATGGTTATTTGTTATAATGAAGCCATGCAAAAAACGCTTTTCTCCTTTTTTTTTTTGCAGACTAAAATACGTATATTGCTATTTAAATGTTTTAAAAATGATCCTGGGCAGATAAAATTAACGTTATATGAAAACAAATAACTTAAATTATATAATTGAAAAACGTTAAGAAATATTATTGTTGTTATTATTTAACACAAATAATCATCCTTGAATGGAGTTCTTTTAAGATTTTTAAATAACTTAAAACAATTTAATTAGAGTAATTTAAATAGCCGTAGTTATTTGTGCGAAAACTTTTCAAAGATAAATTTTTATTTAAAGTTATAAAGATTATCGTAATTCATATTTGAGAGTTGTAAAAACAAGGTTTTATTAAAGTTTACTAAGTGTCAAAAAAAATTGCGCGAAGACCGAATAAATTTTACATAAAATCGATGAATGATTTTCAATTTTTAATGGTCTTTCGTTCCAAGGTTTATGAACCAATTGATTTCACAGTTGAGCAACATATCAACGTGGCTTTACATTTACATTTTCATATCGTCTCGGTCTCGATCCTTGACTACGTGTGCTTAATTCTACGTAGGAAACCGCACTCGGATGTCTCAGGGGTGGCGTAAACGCATTCCGTTTAATGACGCCCAATCAAGTCGTAAGATACGCGATCATCTCGCCGATTACATTCGAGGGATGAGAGCAATTACCACGCGGCCGGTGATGCTGCGCCCTCAAGACGGGGGTGAAAGATCGGGGGTGGGGTGAGGCGCCGCTTTCTCCTCTTTCTTTGCTGGTGAGATTGAATTATGACCGCCATCTTCTTCTTACTTTTGCTTTTGCCTTTTGTATCGAAAAATTCATTAAAAACTTATTCCCTCCCTTTTCTCATCAAATCTTCGGGTTTTCACTACCGCTCTTTTCATACTCGTCAACATTACTATTTTAATTCACAATTATTTATACCCTATACAGAATACGAAATTCCGTAAAGATTAATTAACATTAATAAGTGGATTCTTGAAAATCACAGCGACTTACAATTTTTAAGGATAATTTTACCTTTTAAAACATACAGTCTTACTATGTGTAGCATTTCTTTATCTGCTATTGCTTTTAATATTTCAAAATACATTTTATACCATTTCATTTATGCGTATTGTCATTAAAACATAATCTTTATTAAATAAAATAGGTTTGAAGATACAAAATATAAAGTAATTTAGCTATTAAATAATCATGATATATATTCGAAACTCTATTTATGATTTATTCTAGAAAAAATGTTTTCAAGATAAATATTAAACTATAGTTCAACTAGTATTTACTTTCATATTTAAATCAAAATTTTCTTTTTATGTACAGCAGAAAATTTATTTTTTTTCAATATAATTAAGTTATGTTCATATTAATCTACATATACAATGAACGATTAAAAAAAACAACAATGAATTTATGTGTACATATTTAAAACTCATTTTGCAGTGCAAATTTTAAAATATTTTTATTTTTTGTTTTACAATTTCTAATATTATAAATTTTTGTTTGTACCTACATAATTTAAGAAATACAATTTTATTTTTCATAAAATGCTACAACAAAATTTAATTTCATTTTTTTGATATATTTAATTCTATTATTTCATAATTAGAATTTTTTAAAAGTTTACTACAACTTTTTTGTAAATAACTTTTAAATAACACCTCACTGATTACAGTTTAAATTATATTTATAATTTTATTCGATAAGATGCTTGAGATCTAAGTTTATCAAAGAATAATTTATATCTCAATCAATTATTTTCTCCTCAAAATTAAATTAATCGATAATCTATTCTTCGTGAATTCAGTATTAGATATTTTTAAAAATAATAGTTTGAATTAAAAAACATTTTGAGACTATATAAATCATTATAATTTTGTACTGCATATTAAATTATAAATATATACTCTATACTAGTATGTAAAAAATATTTCGTGTTTTTAATGATGATTTACTCAAATTCAGATTAATTATAATTTCAGTTAATTTTTTAATAAAATTCTTAAAAGTATTTAAACTAGAGGTTATAAACCATGGTTTTGAAATAATTTATAATAGTTCGTAAAACCTATGATATACTGCTAAATAATGAACTTATTATATAATGAAATTATAGATCAAATGACGTTAATATTGTACCGTTTCAAAATTAATTGAATTTCTAGATTTTATTATTATTAATTATTTATTAACTTTTTTGAATACGATAAACGATTTTAATTTATAAATAAGAGATATCTCAGAGAAAAATAAATTGTTGATACTGAGTGATACAATATTTACAGATTGAAGATCCCGATAAAATAGTGAAGAGGAATTATTTCGAAGGACCGAAGAAAGCGATTCTTAGTACCGAAGGGGACACGAAAGCGAATTTCATTCTGAGCGTAAAGAGAATGAGGTGGAGAGGAGCGGAAAGGAGAAAATGTAACGACTCGAGTCGTGGCTCGTCTCCTCGATTACCGCAAAGCAAACCACCTACTCGTAACAAGACATTGTTCCCGATAGCTCAGCTCGGTTTTCCTCTCCTCCTCTCTCCTCCCCCCAGCCCCCACCCCGCCGCCACTTGTCGAAGACTTCATTTTGGGACATTTTCCGGATGTGGTGCCGACGAGGAAATCAAAAACCAAGAGAAGAGGATCCGATCATAAACTCGTCTCTGTTCGATTCCCAATATTTGCACACGATCTTAATATGATGAGAGAGATTTGACGGAAAGCAAAAAACTCGTGACACTCAATTAGAAACAATGCCACTCTGCATTTATGTTCTAATGTTATTTTTTCAACATTACTTTTATACTTGTTTTTTCATTGAATACTTTTGAAGGCTTTCATATTCACATCCTTCGAAAGATAAATTCTATTGATCGGACAAAATTTCGCTAAATATATATTGCGTAGAAATACGTAAAAATATGCATGTGTTTTATAGTATTTTTAAAAATATTTTTTTACACACACTGTTGCGGATCATCTCACTTTCCATCATAATTAATATTAATACAATTAGTAACGTTAATTTTAAAAAAGAGCAAGATAAAATAATAACAACACAAACTAATTTTTAATGAGATAGAGCACAGTAATATAAACAAGCTAATTTTTTATGCGTTTTAATGAAATAATTGTAATATTGTTTTTAAGATTTGTAATAATATTTATAAAACTAATAAATTCAGATTAATATCTTTCACGATTGATATTATGATGCCTATCATTATTTTTAAAATGAATGCTATTGAATATCGTGTACATTTATAAAAGTGTGTAATAAATGCGTACATATGTAGAAGTAAATTATTGGATTAATTGCTAAGGTAAGTGTAAAATTTTTTATAAAAATTTATTACAAATCGATAATCCATTATTTAATCCTCTAATTATTTAAAAGATGTACATTTCTAAAAGGTATTTTATACATCAATGAACAAATAAGATGATGTAAGAAAGTTAATATGGAAATAAATTAAAAAAAATATTTATTAATATGATAATTTTTCAAAATCACTGATTAAAATAAAAAATTTAAAAAAAACTTACGAATAAGAAATTTATATTTGCATTGATCTTTCAATAAAATTTAATAAGAGTACATAATTAAGAAAAGATTTGTAGGAGAAACCGAAATTAATGCAAGCGTGATGTTAACTATAAACAAGTCATCAAACTCGAACTTTCATTATAAAGTTTGTTGCACAATATTTTATTATTTTAAATGTAAAGCAAACTAACTTTGAATGCGATGCACCTGCAATAGAATTAAAATGTATTTTAGATAACAACGCGTATTCGCATAAGCCGCCCCGGCACGTCAATATTTCTCTTTGCCTATGGAACTTTGCAAAATCTTTACATACTTGGTCGAAGCAAGTGCACCTAGTTATTATTAGGCTCAACAAGATCAACCACATACACGCAAACTTTCCCTGGCATGAGGTGAAAATCGCCCTCTGCTCCAGGCGGAAGGAAACAAGGAAACACCTTAGAATCCCTGTCGTCTTGGGCATGGCACGAGCGGTAATACCTCGAACATTCACCTGCATGTCATTGTGGACCGTGAAAGGTCATACAGGAGTTCATCTTGCCCTCTCCCGTAAATGGGATGAATTTACAGGCTCAATCTGCACTGGGATTCCGTACGTAAGAGAGATGCTGCACAAGCCGAGAGATTAACTCACCACCGGATGATCTGCATAGAATCTAGATGCACATAATTCGAGAGCAAAAGCTCGTCGCTGGAATGTGTTTGGGTTGCATGTGCATTGCAAGAAGGGGGATGCTGGACGAGCGGCGAGTATTTGTGGTGGCAAATATTTCCGTAACTCTAACATGCAGAGGGTGAGAATATTTTAGTTCTTGGTTAATTCACCCAACTTTTATTCACCACTCATAAGAGTAAAATTGAGAATTCAATTGGTAGGGATCGAAAGCATAATTAGACCAAATCATTATGCTTAAACATCATTATGTTTAAACATTGATTATTTAATATTATGAAAAATGAGGAAAAAATTTACGAAAATTTATGAAAAGGTTGTTGAGTTGTTAAAAAAATATAATTAAAATATAAAAAAAAATATAGTTGTTAAAAAAAACATAAAAGGCATAGACACGTAGAATTAATTTTTTAAAGTCAAGTATCAATGTAAGAAATTGTTTTCAGTCGTATTTTAATTTTTAAATATTAAATAAAGAGACTGTAATTGCTTCGATAGCCCATAAAAGCTCATTCTCATGTACTTGATTATTATCTCCGAGAAATTAGAAGAGCTGTGAGAAAACTTTGTGAAACTGAGCAAGCAAATACGGCCAGGGGTGAGAGGAGGAAGATACGAAGAGCGACATCGGACAACCCCAAGGAGGGTAGATACTGATGGCGGGAGCCATTGACCGGTCGCCAACACTCGTAACATTAATTTCTATGGACCGCAGATTAGACGAGATTAGGGACCTGACCTTCTACCATTTCTACTTGCCAATGCTATCATCCCCGTTGACGCCCTCGTTCTCGTCCCCGTCAGCCACGTCTTCGCCGGCGTCTTCCTCGTGATTGTCGCCACTGATCCTAGTTTGTACCTGCGTCTTCCTTCAACTTATACATAGATATTGAAATTTAAATCCTTCGAAAACCCGTGTTCCCTTGGAATATACAGAGTAAGGTATTAAGTGTTGGTGTTATTGTGAAATCGTTTATTCGATCAATTGCTTTTGAGGTATTATGCTCGACTACTACCTCATTTTAATTATTCAAATATTTTTCACGTTTTTGCAAGCTCTATTATTCACAACGCTTTTAATCTTATATCAAATTTTGATTCTTACTAGTTTACATTAATTAATTAATTAATTGCTTTATAGAAAAAAATTAAAAATTAAATATAACAAATAAAGTATAAATTCTTATGTATACATAGTTTATTTCTATCAAATACGTATTTATAATTAAATGTACAATTGTAATTATTATTAGACAATATAAAAATCATCCTTTCTGGAAAAAAATTGATATACAATTTATTTTGCTTTTAATTAGAATTATAGTTTTATAATTATTTTATTCTATGCAATAGAATAGATAAAAGATAAGGATTCACTATTCAATTTATTACAGTATTCAAGTTCGGAAATAAGCTTGTGCAATATTTATATTATAAGAATTTTCTTTTGATAATTTTAGCAATAAATATACACCTGCAAATTTTTATACTATGTAGTTAATTGTATCATCGTGTTCAATAAAAAAACATAAAAATTTAATATGAAATCAGTAATTTATTAATTTATTTCCACATAATTGAATATAAAGAAGAAATGACAACTTTAATGGGCACGTGTATAACAGATAAAAGCTATAATAACTTATTATTGATTATAGTGTCATGCGATTTTAGAAATATATAATTTAACGGGGAGACAAAATTACACGGGATGTAATTATAGTTCAATAAAGTTAGATGGGTCGTTGAATATCGAAGAGAGCAAGGAATCGATCATCATGAATATACGGATACTTCAAAAGCATTTTCAAGCGAGAAAGTGCCGGAAAATGATTTTGAACCTCTGATGTTGTTGTCCACGTATTTTGGTTCGTTCTATTTTCGGTTGAATTCGCTTCGAGTGTTGCACGGCTCAACATATTCGTTGTATTCGTTGCGGCAAGGCGCTGCGGGGTACCGAACTTGACGTCCGACTTTTTCCATCCCCGGATACCGGAAGAACCCGTGAGTCGCAGTGTTGGTGTTGGTGCTGGAACTACTGCTGCTCGAGCTGAAGAACATCATGCCGTCCAGGTCGTGAGGCCGCTGCTCGACCTCGGGCTGAGAGAGCCGCTGCCTCGGCTGCGAGTAGTACTGACCCGGTTGCGAGTATTGCTGACTCGGAAGCTGAGATGGGTACCAAGTCTCAACCACGGGGTACGGCGACCGGAAATTGCGAGCGGATACCAACTTTTCGTACCCCGGTCTCGGCTCCTCGTCGCAAAAGAAAAAACACCCTTTCTGGGGCTTACCAAGGCAGGGACTCACCACAAGCCCCAGCATCAGTACCAAAAAGTACATCTTCTATCAGCTGTGTTGATCAAAAAATTATTATTGTCTTGTAATTTTTTTTTTCCTGTCGACTTTGCAGTCAGATTTTAAAACGCAATATTAAAAAAATTCTCACTTTTATAAGATCAAATTAATATTCACAATTTATTTTCTTCACTCACATTCTAATTAAACTATTAAAGAATAATTCTCTCTCTCTCTCTCTATTTAATAATTAATTTTTTTTTTCTAAGTGACAAAAATAATTAATAAAGAGACTCATAATTCAAGATTCAAGAATATTTAATTAAAATTTTATCTTTTTTTTTTTCGCGAATTAATTTTAAACTGTTCTTTTATTTTTATTTAATGATACAAAATAGTTAAAATTTAATTGTAACGTAAATGAAGAAAATAAATCTTTGTACACCGAACAACTTAAAAACATACAAAAGACAATGCATTTAATTTTCTATACGATAAATCATTTATTGTAAAATAAATTATAAAATATTAATAATAATGATGAATACAACATAAAATTATAATAATAATTAAAATAGATAATTCAAATTTTCCTTTTGACGCAGAAACATATTTAATTTAGTTAAAATTGAATTAAAATGTATATAATATTTAAATAATAAAATCAAGAACTATATATTATGTTTTTCATGATCAACGTAATTAAACTTTTATCGTTAGAATTTATTTTCAATAAATAATATATATATATATATATATATATATATATATATTTTCTGTTTTTATATGTCCGGAATAATTTGTAATTTTTTTCAATGTATAAGATATAAAATATTTATGATAATCTCTATTTCAATTTAGAATAAAATAATAAATAAAACATGAAGTACACATAAATTAAATAAAATAAATATAATAAATAAAATTTAAAAAATGAATGAATAAACAAAGTTTACAAATTTTAATGCTTTATATTTAATTTGATTTTATTTTTTAACACTATTTTAATATTAAAATATTATTATTTCCTCTATATTTTTTTTATTTAAAAGAAGATTTAATCAATTATTAAATATAGCTTATGTAAAAATACGCATTTCTTTGATTAAAATCATTTCGTTTCTTATAAGAATATAATTTCATTTCTTTGGTATAAATAAATCTTAGAAATCACTATAATAACAGAAACAATATCATATTATGAAATTTCTTTACCAGGCCAATTTCACCAACAATATAGCTTGATAATAATTGAGATACTTTGAGAAAATAGATGCCCTTTAATAACTTTCGTAACAACTGAAACAACCGATTTTGTACAACAAATTTTAATGTATTACAGTGGTTATATTCGTACCAAAATGATTGTACAATTATTAATTATTTGCTATTCATTTTTATAATTATTTTAGCAATTATTTTAAACTTGTTACATAAAATAAAATAAAATTATATTAAAATTTAAATAAAATTTATGGAATAAGAGGCCATATTTAAAGTAATTTCAATTTTTCTTTTTATTTATATGAAGATATGTATTTAAGAATTTTACTGCCTTATATATAAAAATAATAAAAAATTTCTAAAAATAATAATATCAAAAAAATAATGTTGTTTTTGAATATTAATTAAAGCAGATCGATAAGAAATATTTCAAATTAAACTTTCACACTTATAATTATTTTATCTTGAATTTTAATATAGTATATGTACATATATCTTTTTTAATTTTATTAAATTTTTAATAGACAATTTTTCAATAATTAAAAATCCTTGGATTAATTTAGATAAAATATACTTAATATTTATCGATGAAAAAACATTCAAAGTTTTCATTTATCGTATTGTAATGCATAAAAGCAAATAATTAATTAGCTTGATAGGTTACTGAATCATTGATTAATTATAGATATAAATTGAAGTATACTAGACTCTGATTAAATAATTATTTAAGTTTAAAAAATATTTATTTAAATTTTATTCGATAACTTTCTCTTATCTTTATTATTGCAATATATAATGTTAATAATAATTGAAAATTTCAGAATAAATATTTTAATTTAATAGATTAATACTAATAAATAATATCCTGAAGCAATATAACATAAAACCATGTATAAATAAATTATAAAATAACTGAACATTATTTAAAAAATTGTGTTGACTTTAAATTAAATTAAAACTCTTATATATTATAATTACACATTTTTTTATACACATTTCATAGTAATTCATTTTTTTTAAATAAAAATTGGAATTTACTATAATGATAATGATATATGTAGATCACAGAATTTTTTATTAATGAATTTGATTAGTACACACCTGTATAATGCCAATTATGGAATATTATTTACAAGAATATTAATTGTGTAATTGATGTTTTTCACAATAGTTCTTCTATATCTCAGCAGTTTTAAGAAATATTTATATAGTAGTATTATTTTAAGTGTATTTTCAAAAACTTGATCAAATAACTTTTAAAAAATGCGTTTAGACTAACTGTAACAATATTGATTGTCGAATCTTACTCACTGACAGAAATTTATTAGTCAGGCGATCGAAAGTGGTTTATTTATGCTTGATATCCCCCACTTCATTAAAATTTGTCTCCCAATGATTAATATAAATTTGTCTTATTTTTTTTTTTTTTATTTTGTTATTTCTCTTATATTTATAGCTTCATTTATTTATCGAAATTCTACGAAAATGTTCCTCCTCATTATTGGTATAATTTGGCAGCATCAGTTTGTTTCTTTGACCTATAGAAATTAATGTGTATCGCTGATAAACTTTGCATGTGGACCAGATAATATTTATCAAAATACACATAACCTTGTATTTTTCGTTTTTGTTTTGTGATAACAGTAAATAATTAAAATAATATATGAGAACAATAGCTTTGAAAAAAATTTTTATCTTAAGGATTATTTTGATTTTGTACTAAATCAAATTATTTGTTCTTAACAATTATTTCTAATTGATTTATTCTTATTAAATGATTTAAATGAAATAATGAAAATTACTGTTTTTCTTAAAATGTGTCAATTAATTAAAGAATTTCTCTTCATTATAATCGCATTTTATAGCAACATTTCAAATTGTATAAAATATTAATTACCTTTAAAATACGTTGTATCATTTTTGGAGATGATTGAAAACAACTTCTTATCTTATTAAGTTTTTTATATAACTACATAGATTTAAATATATAGAACCATATAATCATATTTTTTATATATAAACATAAATTATTTATAATCATTTGATAAATTTTATTGAAAAATTATAAATGATAATATTTTATAGATGCTAAGTTATTTTTTTAGTACAATTAATTGTATAATTTAACGAAATAACTAATTGTATATCTAATTAAAAAGTTGTATTAAAAGATTATTTTTATTTACACTAATTCTATATTCTTTAGTAATTCTTTTTTTATTACTAAATATACAACCAAATATATTTTATACAATTTTTAGTGTAACTCACATTTCTGTATATATTATATAGATTTAATAGTTATTCCATTAGAGTATCAATGTACATGGTGAATCCACGAAGTATCAAGTTTTTTTTTTCATTTTTCGCCTTTTCGGCGTAGAAATTCGGGACTGGTCTTAAAATGTCGACAAACTCTTTCCGTATTTGTTCTTTTTTTTTGTTTTGTTTTTCGATAAATAGGCGCGGGAGGATTTTACTTCGCGCCAAGGGTGTTTTTCAGTTTTTTGACACGCCCCGATGGAACGACTACTCGAACAGCTTTACCCGATAAAATTTTGTTTGCAATTAAAAAAAAAACAGTGTGGAAACGTATAAAATGTTGCAAGAAGCATATGGACATAACTGCATGTCAAAATCGCAATGTGGAAAATGGCACAGAGCTTTTAAAAAGGGCCGAGAAAGAATCATCGACGAGTGTTGATCTGGACGTCCAAAAAGCTGTCGAATGACTAAGAACACCCGGCGTGTGTTAGAAATTTTAAATTCAAATCGTTTTAATGATTAGAGTAATCGTGGAAAAACTGAATTTATCGCGATCTACAGTGTACAGTATAGTGCAAAAAAATTTTTAAATGTGAAAATTTTTGAAAAACATCAAAGCTGAGGAATTTGAAGATGCATTTGAAATTTGAAAAACACGCCTTAAAAAATGTGTTGATGCAGGAGGAAATTATTTTGAAGAATTTTAAATTTTTATTTTACCCTGTTTATAAGTCCACCAATAAATCATTTTTCAAAAAAGAAAGGTAAGAATTTTTTTTTATGATCTTTGAACAAAACATTTTCGCGTAGTGGTTTTCGCTAATCGCTTCAGCGCGCCGTGTCAAAAAACACCCTTCGCGCGAAATTAATTCCTGCCGCGCCTAATTATCGAAAAACAAAACAAAAAAAAGGACAAATGCGGAAAAAGTTTGTCGACATTTTAAGACCTCTCCCGAATTTCTATGATGAATAGGCACAAAATGAAAAAAAACTCGATACTTCGTGGATGCACCATGTATTAATTCATATTTAATTTATTGGAAAAAGGAATCTCTTGGATACGTTTGATAAGATTCCATTAAAAGTTTTATGCATATTATATCATTGTAAGAATACTTAAATAAATAGACATAACATAGCAATCAGTATTTATGTATAAATTAAAATTGAATGATCTACGAATTATATGAAATGAATCAAATCAAATTTAATGGTTTAAATTGTTTACCAAATATATTAGTTTTTTTTCTTGTCTTTAGGTCTTTCCACATCAAGGGTAATTGTGATTCATTCTTAAATTCATATTTATCATAAACGAGTGCCTTGAATTAGTCAATACAAGGCTTTAGCTCATGATAGAGTAAAGCCGAAATAAAGAAGGTGTAAAAAGAGTGAGTTACCGTTGTGAGGTGAGCATAAAATAAAATAAATTCCGGGTTGCACAACTTATTGAACTCGAAGAATGGAAGATATTGATATGTACTTATAAAGGAGCCTTGAAATCGATGAGGAGTTGGTCGAAGGAGGTAAAAAGTGTCTAGCCCGAGAGATTAGAGCCTCTAAGTTTCGGGAACGAGGCAGAGGAATGCAGAAGGCGGAGTCTTTGATATACCGCCGGTGAATGCAGAGGATATCCCGTTCCTCTTTTTATCCCCTTATTCTTTTCGTGCAACTGCGAGGTCGTTATCGGCCGAACGATAAACTCCCCTGGGTGATAATGTATTCTTGCCGAGGAGCCAACGGTGGAGTGGGAGATAAAAAGTACAGATTAAAGCTTCTAAGCACGGATTTAACGCTTATTTATACTTCGCTAAGTGCCGGCATTACGCTGTATTACGACCCCTAATAGTCGGTTAAACTTTTTTTAGTCTGTATCCACCTGTCTTTCTCTGTCACCCTCCCCCCAACCGCCTACTATCTCTTTACTTTCACTTTCTCTCCCCGTCTCGCCAAGGTAATTTTCTTTAGACTCGATTTTTCCGTTTGCACCGCAGATATTCTGCCTTTCGCAAAAAGCACATCCATTTTCCCGTCCTATTGGATTAACAATCATTTCTTCTTCTTCGTACATTTTTAATCTGAAAGACAACGCACTTAAAAACATATGGCAATGAGTTCGTATAATTAATTTTGCGTCTCATCTATATTCTCAAATCTAAGTCCTACTCTTATTTGCCTTCGCAAATGTATTCTCCGTTAATGTTATTTACATTCGGCTAATTAATCATTTAGACGACGAGATCAAAGGTACAATTAAATGGAATTAACGTATATACACACGTGTACTATTATTTATTTATATATTATTATTATTATTTATAAATTGTAAATTTTTTTTAGGATTAAAAATACCATCTTTTTGAAGTCTCATCGAAATCCATAATAATGTTTTAGCTAGCTTAGAAATATTAATAATATATATATCCTAATTTTTTATGGTCAATATATTTGTTAAAATTAATCAATATAAACCTCGTTCACAGCTTTATATTTTGATATATTTTTTTCTTCATGCGCTTATAAATTTTTATGTTTTTAATACTTTGGATAAACTAAACTAAAAAAAAACTTTTATGTAATATTAAAAATGCTACCAAGGCAAGATACACTTTACTTCCCATAAATAAAATGTAAAACTGACGTGTGCATGATTTTCCATTTTTTTCATATACTTTCTCCGGAAGAGCATCAACTCTAAATAAACTTTAATAATTATTCTTAAAGCAGATAATGGCTTGCAGCTGAATAATCTCATTTCGTTATTTCGTTATTGTGTAATGCATAAATAGGTGCGGAAATATCCTCGACGCGACAGAAGATTAATGCAAAGTTAAATTTTGAATAGGCGCAAAGGGAATTCACTTTTAATAAAAAAGAGAGATTTCTAGGGTATGAAGTTGATTAATTAAAATAAATCAATATCGTTAGATATGCGAAGGAACGAATCGAACTACCGTCGACATTGTCTTCGCAAGCGTCGGGCGCATGCTTGTCGATCTTTCTCGTTAAACTGGAACACTAATTAATTTATACAAAGATCCCAAAGCAAAGGATGGATTGTCTTCCCTCTGTTACTCTACTCTTCTCCTCTAGTCGCTCACGAATAATCTTTAAATAGAGTCTCTGAGTGTATGGAGTCTTACTCTGCCCCACTTTAATTGGCCTCTTCAAAGTCGGAAATATCGAGCCATTGTGGCAATAAGTGAGAGAATGCCAACTCATTAATATGTATTGATATTCCTAAATCCTTCAAACATTAGCATGTATTCTTTTTTCCCTTCTCTTAGAACTTTGTATACTTATCACTGTAGCTTTGTGCTTTTCTTTCTTTAATCATGATTGATAGAAATATTTCAATGCAATCAATGATAAATTCTATTTATACATTACCACTCTGCATTAATTAGATTTATTTTCAGTGTCAAATAATGTTACTTTTTCAAATAATTATAAATATTTGAACAAGAAATTCTAAGAAAATATCATTCATTACTTACATGATTGTAACATTTAAATATTTTTTGGCTTGGAAACCTTTATATACATACTTTTAATGCTTACACACGTTCATACATGTGCACGTAGTATTTTTCTCCTTCAATCAAATAATCAACTTTAAATTACTATTGTAGAATCGACAATAAAAATTTTCCATTTGAATACATTTAACTGAATATTATTAAATTTTTCTTCAAATGTTCTAAAGTATCATTCTTAATGTTTTTAAAAATATTAAATTTGGTTAGGAATTACAACACAATCTAAAAAGAAAAATTTTTTCACGCATACTATCGGTAAAAAAACTCGTTTAAAAGAAAAATATATTCCCTCAAAAAATAAATATTATACTTTCCATATAAAATAGTTTTATTAAATATTTGTATTAAAAAATCTTATAAAATTATTTAATGTACTCATTCATTTTATCTTTATTTACATATACCTATATAATTTTATTTTTATTATAGCATTAAAGAATCGTTAAATATTAGTTCTTATTATCATTTTTATTTGATTGTTCACAACATTAAAAAAACTTTATAAGGTGCGAATATTATTTCTTTTATAACATTGTAACATTTTTAATTGCAACAGAGACTATAACTACGTACTGTAGAATATCATTTCTTTTCCTTGTATTATACGTTATATTGGGTAAAAGTACAAAATCCAAAGAACGTAAAAATTTTCTACACATTTGTAGTTTAACTGCCTTACTTCGAAAATGTATCCCGAAAGAAATCAAAGTAAGTCGTTAGCGAGTGAAAGAGACTTGTACTCAAACCCTCGAGATTAGAAAAAAATGGAGAGAATAAAATAGAGAGAAAGAGAGAGAGAGAGAGAGGGGGGGAGAGAGGTAAGTCTGGTCAAGTAGCGAGAAAACGATCACGCAAAAAAAAGAAATAAAGAAGGAGCAAGCGAGGGAGGGAGGAGAGAAAGAGAGATAAGTGTGCAGCAGTAAACTAAAGAGTAGCCACGCATGCCAACATAAAAAGAAAAAAAAGGATTAGTAGACTTCCATTGGCAGAGAGATTGGGTCGCGCTGGTATTTGCTCCAAGAGCAAGATAGGCGCGGAAGGTCGTTATACAGTTAAAAAGTTAAAGAAATCAGGAACACGTACCGGGCGTTAAAATTAACGGCGTAGTAACAAAGTATCGTAATACAATAGCTCTCGCAGCCTCTGGACCAAAGAACTAAAGAGCCAAAGAACCTCCTCCCACGCAAGAAACCAGCCTTCCCTCTACTTTAATAATAACCAAAGCAACCACCAACCCATCCAAAGTAATTTTCGAATTAAATAAACTGAGACAGACAATGTGGTCCTTGATGCGCAAAATATCTATATAATATATGCCTGTATAAATATTTCATGAATGAAGTGATGCAATTATTTGAATTGTGTATTTTATATGATTTCTTAAACAATCATTACTCGTATCGAAATCAAATCTAGAAATCTATTATAAATTATTTAATTTAATATACTGTTCCTGGGTTTGGCTACTACTTGTACCTTTGGTTAAATCATTCATTTTCACATAATTCTCAAAATATTTTAATTATATGAATCTGAAGAGAATCAAGTAGCAATGAAATAATTAAAGTGTTGACGTTTCAATTATGTTGAAAGGGAATTATAACTTCATAAAAATGTGTCCCTCCAACTGCATGAATCATCATCTGTAACTATTTTAAATATTTATATAAAAAAAAAATAAAAGAAAAAAATCAATTGGCTTAATATAAAACTATTCAAATAAAATAAAATACATATTTTTGTTTAACAAAATTCACATAAAGACCACTAAAAAATTTTTTAAACAATAAAACGATGAAAAATTTTGTTAAATTTAAGAAATAATAAACAAAGATTTTTTATATTAGTTTTTAAAATGTTTTTTCAGAATAAAAAAAATAAAACTTTTCTTATTCTGTAATCTATGCTGTATCAAATTATGGAACAAAACCATATAAGATTAATCAAAATTGTATTTAAATAGAGATAACAAAAGTTTTTTTATAGAAGTTTAATATTTTATAATATTTTAATTGTCCTGTAATATATTTATGTGCAATATAACTAACAAATAAAAAGCATAAAAGGTAAATTAAAAACAATATCTTAATATTCATCAATAAAGGAAAGTTTATAATTCATTCATTTTCAAATATTGAATAATTATAGACTGTATACATTAAACAGGTGCTGAAGTTTTAATATTTATTTTATTTTTTTTTTTTTTATTTACTTAAAATTTTTTACATATTTCAGTCTACATAAAAATAATAAAGACTAAAATTCAAAATAAACAAATTTTGATTAAATACTTTATAGTTCCATTATTATACTGAGGTTGCCTTTAATTAATATCATTCTATCAGTTCTACATATTGTGGGGCTTTCTCATTTTAAAAATAATATTAGTTGATTGCATAATAAGAATAAAAATTTTAATTTACAATCAACTTTCAATTATAGATATTAGACTATTGCAATATTATATATATATATATATATACACATCATTGTTGATTGTACAAAATTTTATTTGAGATTATAATAAAGTAGTGTTTATTCAAAAGAAAAGAAAACATTCTGATTGGTCAAACAACATCCCTTGAAATTTACTTAACCCAGGCACAGATGCTTAAACAGAACCTCTACACACGTGATTCCACCCTCACTATATACGACTTGAATAATCATTACCCACCCCCATATCAAGTTAGTCATGCATCCTTCGTTCGCTTCCTTATCTAGCTGAATGAACCAGTCCACATCCAATATATATATATAAACAAGGACACATCTTTTAGAATGCATTTCAGAGTAAAATACTTAGAAATTCATTTTCCGATAGGATGAATTACTATCATTTGAAAAATTTCATGTTTATTACTTTGGAAGTAATCGTATTATTTTTTAAACTGAATTTCCAGATTATATGCTATATTGTTCAAATGTAATTTTTTACTTTTATCTTATAATGTATTCATTATCATTATATATTAAAAGGTCACAAATATTATCAATAGCAAGTATATTATTAAAGCCCATATTTATATTCATAATATAGTTCTATTAAACAATATTATAATTAAGATATTTTTTTCATGGATTAAAGCATAACTATTCTTTTGAAATTATTCTTTATTTAAAATAAATACATTAATATATTCATTATAAATATTATATTTTTAAATTCTCAAGTTAGTTTGATACAGTATGTCAATAAATAAATAATGTAGACTTATACATTAAGAAATAATCGAAAGTAATGGAGTAATTATATATTGTCAATATATTGAAGGAACTTTTTTTTATTGTTATAATTTAAATTAAATATTTTTTTTTATAAAATATTTTCAATTTCACTATGATATTTTAATAAATAATCTTAAAAAATAAAAAATATTTTATATATTTGTTAACAGAATCAAAAGATTTAATTTTTTTTTCATAAAAAGAAAAATTGATTGTTATAAAACTTTACTCATGCTTCTAATATTATATTTAAAGGTACTTTTTAAATAAGTTATAACAAATTCTAAATTATTAAAATATCATATTGAGTTTTCGATATAATATTCTAACATTAAATCATCTATTAATTTATTCCTCGAATAATAACAATTAATATTTTTTACATATTTTTTTAAGATACTAATCTTATGCTCATGTCGACTAGAATAGATAAAATCACGGTAACTATTCAAAATTACATGAATAAGAAATAAAAAAAACTATAGATAAAAAAGGAAAATATAAAAATTTAAAAAAACATTTATGCGTATATAAGTAATTAATTTACTCGTGCAAATGTGCTCTAATGAAATCTAACATTTCATATACACTTGTATGTATGTCTGGGATAGTCTCGTCACCTCGGCGTGTAGTATGCGTAATAATACCGTGAAGTTCTCCATTTACAACTACTGGACCACCGGCATCACCCTGAAAACAAATATATATATATATATATATAGAATAATTATCTGGTAATTTTTAATAAAATGGGAAATATCTCATGTTTTCTGTCCAAAAATTAAATCAATTTTGCATAATTTCAAAAAAATACTCATTTTTTTCAATTGCTCACTAGCGAGTGTGTGTAATAGTATATATAAAAAACTAGTGAATTAAAATATATTGAGATGAAATTTGATTTTGCAATGTATGTATGATAGTTGATATAATTTGAAAATACTTACGTAACAAGCACCAATACCATGATTTTGATACGTGCAAAACTGCATTTCTAAAAGCGGGAAATTCACTACTCCTTGACAATCAGTATGAGTTAAGGTAAACACTGACGCTTTCCTCAGTCTCACTGCCAACAAAGCACCTTCGTATCTGTCATATAATCCCCATCCAGACAATAAAGCTTGATTCATACTTTGAATTGGAGAATTTGTAAGTGGAATGATGTTTTGGTACCCATTAAGGAATATAGCATGTCGAAGCTGAAAAAATAATATATTTTATTGCAAAATATTAAATAGGTAATGATCAATAAATCTGTGCATTCAAAAAAATCTAATTAATAATTATAAATAGATTCTCAATTTGATTGAAAATACTATAACTAGTTTACTTTTCAAATAGAATTTGGTTTTATAATATTCAATAACTTAAAGAGTAATTATAAAATATATATAAACAATAAACCAAAATAACGCAGTTTGCAAAATTATAATCATTAGGTTATTTTTGTTGTAAAATTTAAAAATGAACTAATTATGCTAACATTTTTTACTATATCATTCATTCGAAAAAAAATAATATTTTCTGCTTAGATGTACTTAATTATTGTATAATTATCAAAATTACAACAATTATTAATTAATATATATATAAGAACAAATAGATAAATTTCCATTTCATCTATATTATATTCATTTGATAATAATTTGATAACTTTATTATATTCGAATTAAAAAAATTCAAAAACGAATAAATTGGTAATTTATAGATCGCTGGTTATATTATAAATTATTGATAGATATAGATGTTATTAAAATTACATTAAATAGAAACCTTAGCAAAATTAAATGTAAATTTAAAAAAAAAAAATTGTTGAATTATTTATACATAATCAGTCTTTGTCATTATAATCCGAACATTAAATTAATTTATTTTTTAATCGAACAACTTAACTTTAAGATTTTTCGATTACACTAAAAATTAATATCATTAAACTTACCTTAACAACAACAATACTGTATATCAGTGGTAGATGAATAGTAAACATTGGGTGATAATGTACCGTTTCAATTCTATGAGTTCCAAAACTGTGAGTTGAACTTACAGTTCCCGTAATTACTTTTAAAGAATTTATTTGAATTTGATGTGGAAATATACATTCAGCTATTGTCAAGACATTCATTCTACTAACGATTGTTGCACCACAGATAAAATCATTATTCTCTTTTCTAATTGATGCCATAAAGGGAAACTGAGAAATTGTTGCAACTGTTCCTCCAAAAATTCTCTCTTTCTTTCCGAGAACACCTAATTTTAAAAATATTTTCTAGAATAATTTAAAGCTTGTGTACAAAGAACAAATTTATGAACAAATTTAATGTAATAAAATATTCATGTACAATAATAAAAGACATAGTTACTAAAATCTACTTAAATTATAATAAATAATTATTAATGAATATATTTTTTAATATAAATTTACCACATAGTGAAACAAAACACAAAAAAATGATGATTTTGCAATCCATGATTAGTAATTATTTCGAGAAATACATGTGAAAAAAATCCTTTATATAATAAAAATGCTAATATTAAATGGTACGATTCTATTAATAGAATAAATAAGATAATTCTTTTATTCTTTAAAAACATCTACTTGTTTGATTAAACTTGATTCCATATAATTAATAAATCAATAAAATAAAATTTGAATGCAGTATTTTGTTTTCACAACTGATAAAATTACAATAAATTCAAAATAATTAAATCAATGTTTATTTTTAATACTTGTTGAATTTATACTATACTAATATTTGTAATGGTTACTTAATTTTTGATAATATATTAATTACTCAGCAGTTCTATATAAATGGAGTTAAATATTAAAATGAATATATTCTCTGAATATTTTTTCTGAATGTATTCCCATAGTTAAAATGAACATTAGTAAATTTATTTATTCATTATTTATATAATAATGAATGTTAAATGATTTAATTAAAGAATAATAATCACTTATTTTAACACATTTGAAATATATATATATATATATATATATATATATATAGAGCTGTTTAAATCAAGTATAATAATGTTTATAAAAGTAGTAAAAGAATAACATATGTTTTACATATGATAGACTTGAGAGATATATTTTTATCACAGGATATAACTTCATTTTTGCAAATAATACCTATATATATATATATATATATATATAGGATTACTTTTTATGTAAACCCGTATAGTTACTTATAATATTTTATTTTGTATTGTTCATATTTTAACTTGAAAATAAAAAAATTCGAATTTTATAATGCAAATCAAATGCAAATTAATCATATTAATATCAGTTATAATATATCAATATGTTTAGAGTACAATCATATGATAAAAATCATTTGCATATCACATCTGCTTTTTATTTATTATTCTTTATTCTCAATTATCTGCTGTAAAATGTATTTAACTATCTTCACTATTCATTTATGTACATCTTTAAACATCTGCTCAAGTTATTTGAATAATTTTTTATCAATATTTTTTTTGAAATATAATTTTTCAGATAATTAATATTTCAATGTCTTTTTATTATTAACTAGGTGCATTGTGGGTTTAAGTATACTAATTATTAAGTTTTGAATTCAAATTTTATTCTATTCCGTAGATACAAAAGTTGCTGTAGTTCCTACGCAGGGATCAATAAAATCATAAAAATTTGATAAATTGTAATCAAAGGTCGTTTATTTATCTTCAATTATCTTTCAATCATCCATATTGTCTTCTACTTAGACTTCTATCAGATTTTTTCACAATTGTCTTTGTTTCGATGACTATCAACATTATTTAGTTTACCATTTCGTCGTTTGGAAATTGTAAGATTATTTTAATCTCAGAATATTATACGAAATACATGGTATTGAGAATTTTACAGATAGTGTAACATATCTATTGGTTAATATAATTTTTTGTAATCAATTCAATAATACACGATATCTCATATCTAAAGTATAATAAATTTTGATGATGTACATGAGACTATTTACATTGATTTTTTATTAGTGTAGGAATTAATGGTATTCTATTTTATTGTATTTCAAATATAATTCTTATTAAAGATTAAATACTAGCTTATTTCATTCAAATATTATGTTTTTTTGATGTTTTTTAAAATCTACAAATACGATGGAATGACAAATTATGATGAAAAAAATGCAGATTTCGCAAAATCAACTAGCAAAAAAACTTTTGTCACAGTAATTTCAAATAGAAATTGTAAGCTCAATTTAATGGAAAATCTGTATGACAAATGTATGATTACCAGGTAAATTGGCAATATAATGTTACCCTTTTTTATATTTTACGAATTTTTTATTTTTTCAACCACTAATATAGACAACACAGAGAAACTGATGAAAATCAAGTATTATCCAAATTGAAAAAACATCATTGTTCCGATGTTTTCTCTTCCATCTTGCTTTCTTAAAATTAAATTAAAATAAATTTCTTAAATGTGAACACTGCAGCACTATTTATAAATAAATTTGACATTATAAGTAGAAATCGTCTTTTACTCCTAAAAAGTTTATTTTTATTTTCCGCCGATATAAGTATATTTAGATGTAGATGCACATTAACAAGTACTCATAAACCACCGTTTGGATATATTTAATATTCATAAATATATTTATAAATTATTTTATTACATTACTTAGAAAAATTACTACCAATCTTCATGAGCAGAAATTATAAGTCAAAATAGGTAAAAGATGAGTGATATACATAAATATTCTACATTTTCCTTATTAATGTATAATTTAAACGAAATAAATACCTTGTCCTTTAACTACATTTAATTTAATTTAATTTTTTATTTTTTATAAGTATAGTAAAAATATGAATTTCTTTTTCTTTACATTGGCATCAGGACGGCGCTAAACACAGATTCTTATTATAATTCATCACGGCGTACATAAGAGAATATGAAAAATAAATAAACTATTGTATATATTATGTTTTTACAAATATTTTGATTTATATTTATTCAAAATTAATTGCAATTACTATTTAAATGATCAGCTTGTTATAAATTATAAATTTATGAGTATATTTTTCGTGATAAATATTTTATATATATATATATATAATCGTTATGAATTACATTTTAATCATTTATTTAAATTGTCCAGTTATAAAAAATTTATGTTTTCGTAACATTATTTTTCAAATGACTGAGCACGATGTGGAGTTTATAATGAAGCACTGTGTAAACATCAGAAAACATAGTGTAAATTGGCGAAAGGATATAATGAGAATGGGTACCAAATGTTGTAGAAAGGATGGGTCGAGAAGAACACATAAATGTGGTCCGATGGAGACGAAACTTGTCAAACATACTCACCAGATCGTGATTAGGAATCCAGTTCTGGACAAAGAACAGTGGAAGGGAGAAAGCGTATATGGCCATTGGAAAACGACGGAAACCTTCTTGTTTCCCGGTTCCCGATATCGACGCCCAGGTTTCAAACAAAGCCTCCCGGAGTATCAAGCACCTCGAAGACGAGGTCGAAGGCGGACATGTCATGCTTGCCCCTCTAATAATAATAAAGACAGTCCGTGCCCGCCTGATGGGAAATTCTTGTTCGATGGCAACTGTCAGTTGAGGTGATTGGCGCAGCCAGTTCCAAACAAAGTGGAAATGGCTTTTCCAGATCAGCTCGCGAATTATTCACGGCCGAGATTATTTCGTACGAGGGCCACTGCGGAAGTCTTTCTTTTATTTTGTATCGCGAAAGTGATTTTGTGTCCAGTGGGCATCGATCTGTCTGCTCTAACAATTTTTAGGATTTAACTCCTCGCCTTACCTTTTTAAAGTTCAATTTTCCAAAAATGAAACATTTATTTAAAAATTATTTGGCAACAGATGAGTCTAAAAATTTTTTGATTTCTTGCCTCGTTAGAATACATACTCCATTATTACTCAATACTTTATTTTTATACGAATTTTTGAAAACAGAGATCGAAACATATATTTTTAATGTGAAGAATTAAAGTAATTATTCATTTTTTAATCCAGGGACGTGATGTAGATGTAATTCTATCACATTTCTAATTCATTATTACACTATGTGTGATTATACATAAAATTTAATAAGATATAATATATTATTATGCATAAGATCGTACATATTAAATACTATAACTATTATATAATATTTATTGAATAATTACATTATATTTTTTAGACAAATAATTTTATTATGAAAAAACCTTTGTCTTATTTCAGCTGTTTAAAAAAATAAATACAACCAAAAAATCTTTACAATTATTGATCAAATAAAAATGTTTGGAAATTCAAATTATATGTAAAAATGTTTAAATATTTTAGAAAAAAAGTAAGCATTTTAGATAGCATTAACAAAATTTAAATAATAAAATACAAATAGTTATGGAAAGATTTATATAATTTAATTTGTTCGTAAAAATTTATTTTTCTTCTAGCTTCAAAACATTTACTGATCTATTTTTAAATATTTTTTTGTGTGTATTCTTTACCGTCTGGGACTAGTATGAATGTTCTCTAAATATTTTTCTATATTTGTATATTTATACTTGATTGCTTGACGCTCCAAGTATTGATCCTAATCATGGAAGGGCTAGAAAGGATAGCCTCCGATGACAATATTTGACACTAACAAAAAGGGAAAAAATGAGAGGACGATCGAAAAGGGGAGAAGAGAATTTGGAATTTACAGGGATAGATGAAAAAGTTTAAAATAAGCTTTTCATACGACAGGGGCAGATCTGATACGATTTTTCAAGTAGGACGTGTATGTATATACGTGCGTGGGGCGTGTGGGTGGTTGGGTGTGCGTTCGTAAGTGTGTGTGTGCGCGCGCGCGCGCGCGCCCGCCCGCGTGTGTTTGTTTGTGTGGTGAATATGCATCATTTACGATGCTCCCGGGAGGCCGTTAGGCAATTGAAAGAACAAGCATGAAAATCAGATCAAACTCCGCCATCTTCGAGATGCACAAAGAAAGTGCCGCCCTCGTAGCTCAGCCTTGAGAATGCGACGACCAAGGGACATAAAACTTTGCATCCCTTGCAAATTAAGAACCATTGATCCCGCAACGAGGTCACGCGCACTATAAAATCAGGAAACTACAAAAAATCTATTTGCACACTTGCGCATGATTTTAATGATGAGTCCTGTACATGAGGCATATATTTTGATTGCGAAAAATAATTGGCCCTTTGTCCCTTTCATTCTGAAAAATTTATTATTTACTTATAATTTAGAGGCACAGACAATTATTAATTATTTCATCTTTGGCCTTATTCTTTTTAATTGTAAATCGATTTTATTTATACAATAATATTCCCTACATCTACAATATACGTAAAATTATCTAATATTATTCGATAAATAGTTATTATTATTTTGGCAATTGTGCATTTAAATAATGCATCGTTATCAATATTCTGAATGTCTGTATGTTTCTGAACTTCATCTACTCTTGTAATAAAATTTATACTTTAATTAATTTCTAAAGTACTAAAATAAAATAAAATAAATAAATGATTATAAATTAAATTTTATGTAATATCATATGTTGCCTTTTCAAAAGGGACTAGACACAAGAAACATGCAACTGATATTATTTTTAATACTTTTATAAATAATTACTCTTTAAAAATTTAATAAACGCAATTTTAAAACGTATTCTTCCATTTAAATTTATAAATAATTCAACTTCTTATAATAATATTTTTATAATAAAAATAGAAATTTTATTAAAAAAAGTATTGATTGTAATAAATTGTAAATGAAAGATATAAAACACAATAAAACGTAGAAAAATAAGTCTTTAGAAATAAATATGCGTTTCATAAAATATGTATGAATATGTAAAGAAAATCTCATTGATTTATAAATACTAAATGAATTAAATGAAATACCATTTTATTAATTGTAAAATAAAGGAGACTGACAAGTTTGAAGGGTTAGGTCGATGCAAGGGGATGTGATCGATCTGCCGATCCCTAAAATAAAAAGGGCAATGGGAAAGAGCAATTTACGGGAAAAAATCGTCCCTCGTATAACCATCACATCACCTCGTACATTCTAAAACAATCAGGCCGAGCCCCGAATCCACGTGCACTTGGACTGGTGGTCCATGATAGAGGCAAGTTTGCGTTTTCGTAGTTTTCTTGCTCGGAAGCGTAAGGACCGCGGCGTTTCTCTATGGGATATAAGAATAAGAAGAAAATAGCCGTCATCTGTATGCGCGATAACATCGTAATTGAATGCGGTCGAGTGTACTTGTGTGTGTGAATCTGCGGGACACATCATCCCCCAACTCGAGTTTCCCCATGCCAACCTCACTCGCCCCGACGACATCGTGCGACTCTTCGCTTTTTACGCGCATAATTCTCCCTCCCTCCCTCTCTCTCTCTCTCTCTCTCTCTCTCTCTCGCGCGCGCGCGTCTCAGACTCCACTTTGATGTCGAAATCCTTCTTCATCTTTTTTCCATGAATCTCTGCTCTTTACCTAGAGTATTCAAGTAGTTTATAAAATGCTGATTATATTGGTTGCCCCGCTTTCGCTGTCTACACGGACGTAAAACGAAAAAATGGCGTTTCGCTCTCTTACCTTTTTCTGTTTGCAAATTTTCAAATTACAACTAAAAGAATTTACACTTTGTAAGTACATTTATACACTTACATGACACATATATTAAGTTTAAAACCATATAAGCTTTTGCAAATAGAAATTTGCAGTAACATCTACTTAAAAAATGAAAATCTTGAAAATAAAAATCCTTCAAAAGCTTATAACTTCAAAGTATATAATTAAAGCTTTCGTTGACATGAATCATTTAATTAAAATTATTTAGTTTTAATAAGATATGTAGTATGCTGGAAGATGATAAAAGTAAATTTATAAGTTTTACAGCTAACAACATAGAAACTTACTTCTTAATTCTTGCGACAAATATTTACATTTTTTATGATTATTATTATTTTTTTAATAAAATAATAGAATTCAAGGGAAATTTCTCAAATTAAAAAATATTGTTTCAAAATAGTACGCGCCAAGTGATAAAAATTAATTAAACAATTCATTTAAAATAAAATTGGATATGTAAAGAAATTAATTTATAAATAATAGAAACGTATCTATTATCAATGATATTATATTTTGACGATAAAAAATAAAAATAGAAAAACCAAAGATAAATAAAAACTCAACTAATAAAATTTTGGATTTAAATTAAAAAATTCCTATTACAACCATTGACAACATAAATTTATTAAATTATCAAAGGATAATTTAAATGAACAATATAATTAAAATAAGTCAAGATAAAAATGTGATATGTAATTTAAGTCGTTATCTCAAAATCATACAGCCGAAACAGTGCAGGGTTCATAACCTCAAACTACCCTTACTTATTAACTATATTCGACTATTATTGTACCAACAATATTTATGTTGTGTCAATATTTCTTGCGATACCAATAATGAGTAAAATTGACTCTTTTTGCGCAGTTTATGACTCTTTCCCTTTCGTCACCAGCTTTTTTACACTTCTAATAGCGAAAGCCAGTGGTCCCTTTGGAACCGATTACCTAAGCAAATAGCGAATATGATTGCCTCAACAGCCTTTCATATCACTAATGATGACTTATTTGACATAGAAAAGAGGGAAGAAAGGCTTTACCAACGAAAATGAGCATATACAAGAAGTAAAAATCTCTCTGCTTTAAATCGAACCTTAACTAATTTATCAATTTTTCGATTGTGCAACCCCAAAAAGATGTGGACAATATTATATCATTTGAAATTTTCATTTACTGGACGCGTAACGTTGAATAAGATTTTTACATATTCTCATTACTCATACATATCCATTAGACCTCAATTAATGCAGTAAAAGGAGTTTTGGAAGAAAATTATTTTCTGGCTTTGCCTTTTGAATCAAATTTTTTAATGATTTTAACACCAAAGAAAAATATAATTGATCTTAATCATACATATTAATATTCATAATAATTGAGTATATTCACGATTTACAAATTTTAAGTAAAGAAATTATTAAAAGTTGTAATCTTACAATAATTTTTAATTATAGGTAATTGTCTTTAAACATGAATTTGTAACATAAATTTATCCAATACAAATATTATTTTAATAATTGAAATTTATAAGTAGAATTTTAAGATGTATTTATTATTTTAACTAAATTAAAAAGAAATCATTGCAGTATAATATAATTATTTTTTAACTATTATTAATGACATAAAGATTTATAATGTTTAAAAATATTATTTATTGAATTATCAAAGTTAAAACTAGTATGTTTATTTTATTCAAGAATTTTAATATAAAAGAGTATGAAAAAGAAAACAAGTTATAAAATCCTTTTTTAGTTATTTTGAAATTTATAGTTTTTACTTTATTTATTATTTTATGTAAATATAAATACTTACTAAAAATAAATGTTACTAAAAATAAATATTATTTAATATTGATAGCATATTTAATATAACTAATTTTAACAATCAAGTGTAAAAAAAAATTTTATAATAATATTCTATTCGCAAAATCTATTAACCAACTATTTACGTAGCAAAAATAATACCTGTAGGAATTTATTAAAAGATTGAATTCTTCCTTCCACTTACATACATTTAATATTCGTGGGTTTCTACACTTGTACTGAAAGTGATTGAAGGGTGACGTGCAATAAAAGACTCGTCATTTTGCACGAGTTTGTTGCCAAGAACTGCATACTATGTTCCGTATTGATATGAAATTTTTTATTTGAAATTTCCAAGCATTTCTTTTTACTTCATTTTTCAAAATTTTATTGCTAATAAAATTCTGAACTAAAGTTCATTCAAAAAAATATCATTTTAAACTATTTCAGAACTGATTTGAATTGAAGACAAAACTAAGTTATACTTTGGAAACTAGATAGATATAGATAATCTAAACTTAATTTCTTCTTAATGAGTTCATTGAATAATAATAAAAATAATTAAGCTCTAAAACACTTTATAAATAATTAATAATTTTAAATATAAATATTTATGTACTAAGATCATTCGAGAAAGTGTTTATGACAAAATTTTCTTTGATTGGTTATTACTTATCAATAAAATGGAAATTTATAAAACAAAAAGTACTTAATTATGTACTATACTATTACAATAAATTAAGTTTTTATATATTTGGATATCTAAGTCTAACTCAAGTTCAATTGTGTAATTATTTTGTATTCAAAACAGTAGTGTACTACTCATTTTAACGAATTATAATTTTCTATATTTGAACAAATATGTAGCTTTCCCATTTCATCAGAGAATTTGGTATTTACCGTAGACACACAAATCATTTTTATGCCGTGGCTCAAGTTCCGTCAGACAATAAGGAAATACAAGCGATAAATGCTTAGCTTCAATTCAAAAAGTAAGAGTCGTTCTAAATATTTGTCCCATTCATGTATATTCTGGAGAAGTTCTCTACAATAAATACTTACTTGACAGCAAGGAAATGTACCATGAACCAGCTGCATCGGCTTACTTGCATGCTTGTAGTGGTGCCTGCTGATACATAAACAGGACACTTGGAATATTCTTACACTTCCATAAAGCCTGCAAAACTTTGGCCCAGAGAGAGAGAGAGAGAGAAAGAGAGTCTGTATTTGAAAAAGAGAGAATGAGAGAGTGAGCGAGTGATAGAGGAAGCAAAGACGCTCCGCAGCATCGCCTCTTTCGCGCAATAAAATATGAAATACGCGTCGAGGACTCGAGGATGTGCGGCTCGTAACGTTTCCACGGGCCACTGCCTTCATCCCGAGTCACCCAAGGGCGTTTTAGGGACGCCAACCGACTTCCGTCCCTGTCGCTCACGACGAACCACGTGTCCATCCGAGAGATGCGAGCTAAATTTCGGAGATGAAATACTGTTTGGCTGTCTGATTGTCTGACCATTCACTTCCTCTTTCTACTGGCCGCGGTTGGACTCCTGGAGCCCAGACGTATCCTCGTTGTGAATATCGCTCCAAGAGCAGAGGCTCCGAAACGTCGTATACATTACTCAATGGTACATTCGAGCTGACAATGAATAAGGAAATAAAAATAACAAAGGAAAGCTCTTTGCTCTGGCCAACAAACAACTTTAGCTTTCTTCCATCCTTACCTTATCCTCCATCTCTTAGACCCTGGCGGCTTATAGTCTTATGCACTTGCACTACAAACATCATTCATTGGCAAAAGTCAGTAGTTGCATTTTATACTTTGAATTTCTAAGCTGTGCTATTTCTGCAAGACTATTAAATGAAACATTGATTTTATAACCAACTACTATTTGTACAAATTTTACGTCACTCGATAATATTATAACCTTAATCTACATGTATATTCAAATCATATCACAATATTTATAGTTTAAAATAAATTCACCCTCTCCAATAAATATTGATTCTTTTAACTTATATTTAATTCTACTGTTTGAGATTTTAAATATTTATCAAATTCTCGATCTATTATGAAATTTTTTAAATTAAATTTTTTATTTATAAATATAAGAAAATAAATCGGGATTAAATATTGTGTCAAAATATTATTAAATATTATATCGACATTTAAAAATCGTTTAAAATAATCTATAAACAAGAAAATTGTAATTAAGATAAATAAAAATCTAAACTACACTTATTAGGTATCAAATATGTTTAAATAGATATCAATAATATTTAATAAAAAATGAAATTGATACATTGGTGAAAAAAAATTCACAAAAAAAAAATTTCAATATAAAATAATTTAATCAATATTCTCTAAATGAAAATTTTTTGAAAATATATTTAAGAAAGAATTTATTAAAATTTGGATTTTTAATAAAAAAAAAGTTTAAAAAATGCAATAAAATAAAACTACATATGCTACGCTAGTAAGAACATTAGAATATACATTTGCAATCTACAATGGATTAAATCAAGGAATCGTGACATCATCTTCTCATTCAATTAGTTTTGGACCATATAACTAAACGCGTGCAAAGGGCGTAAAAGGAACATTTTTATAAAATGGTATAAGTAAAGTTTTAAAGTAAGTCTTTCATTATCATTTAGTGAAATATAGTGTAAAAATGAAATATAAAATTTTTATTATTTATGATAAAAATAAAAGACAATGAAATTATGACTATAATATTGCGAAGCCAAATAAAATAAAAATTGAGATATATATGGTAAAATAAAATGGTATCTTGTAATATCATTTACAGAGAGATTTATGATAATTCAAAAAAAAAAAAAAAAAAAATTGCTACATCAAATTTTAAAAAGACAGTTATGTGTTTTTCTCATTAACAATGTGTCAAGTTTTTTAAGAAATATCTTTACTGTTCATCCTCATCCTCATAGACGTTTGCCTATGGAATATTAATCATGGAAAAATACAAAGTTTCTGAATTTATTGAGCAGCATCTATTGAATTGATATCAAGAGATAAAACAATGAATCTCAAGGACACCGGTAGCACATCAAAATTTTACGAGTGCAGGCATAAGCAAACGTAGATCTATATCCGATGGTCGCTCCCTTAATCAGACAAAATTTAATCCGAAAATTCACTCGATATGCACGTACTATCTTAAATTATTCGAGGAAGGCTCTGCGAGTTGTAAATAAGGCTGCGGATGAGTCTCGCACAAAGAAAAGCGTGAGTCCGCGCTCGCGCCGCGTCCTCCCCTTTCCCTGTGCAAGCGATGACACCCTTATCAGGAAATCTTTAATTCCAATGGCTCGAGGGGTTGGGGTTGGGGGGGTTTGGGGTTGGCGGCTCGCCGCGGCTCATTCCGTCATTTGTCCCGTGCGCCTATGGGGAAATTGCCTCCGTTGATTTCATTTCGCGGTAGATTATTTTAAGCGCACACTGGCTTTTACATCCCTCTCTCGCTCTCTCGCTCTCTCGCTCTCTCGTTTTATCTTATTCTCTTTTCCCCTTATACTGTCTTGCCCTATATGCTCTTGTCCCCTGTAAGTGTATAGCATGATTAATGCAATTTTCCAGAGGCGATTCTTCTCGTACGTGCACACGTAAATACAAGCGCAGCGCGGAATCCAATTTCGGCTCTTCTGCGCCACGACTGAATGACTTAACTTTTCTTATCGGACAACCTCTTCCATTTCTTTCTTTATAAATCGATGTCATTATTATGAAAATTTATGCAGGTTTCATTTGTTGTTTTTTTTTCTCTTATTTCTAACAGTCAAATTTCTATTCGCGTGCTGTGTTTTATATCTTTTGCCAAAAAAATAATAACTGAAATTCTATTCATCTATTTTATCACAAAATATTTTTCAATTTATTCGAATATTTAATTGTAATTAATTCTCTTTAATTGTCAAATATTTCATTGACTATTCTAATTGCTTAAAAGTCCACTCATGCTTTGTTATTATTGTTGCACTCTTCAAATCAAGATACAATAAAGATATGAGATAAATCAAATTTAACAAAACTTTACAAAAGTATTATGTTATATATCGTACAATACATTAAAATAAACAACAAATGTTATATTTTAAAAAATTACATTTTAAAATATAAGAACAGAAAATTTTTTTTTTAATTACTATAAAAATTGTTTATTCTAAAAATACTTTATTTAGTAAAGTCTATAATATTTGGATAAATTAGAAAATCTATCATATTTATATAAAGCATTTATTATTCTAAAGCAATCTCAATTTTAAAAGATGTTGGGAAAAATTAAACTTCTTTTTATATCGATTTATAAGAATATTCATATAAAAGTGATAAATTTATTTCATAATTATTCATAAAAAGAATAATATTAATAATGATGAATAGAATTTAATTTAAATATATATTTTCTACATATTTTCCTTAATGCATAATTTACATAAAAAATTTATTTAATGAAGCTTTTGCAATTACAGAATATAATGATTAATTGGTGAAAATTTTTTTTAAAAATGGTAGATAAGCGAAAAATCTTCATTAGAGCTGAAATAATGCAATTATATTTTATAAAATAATTTTGATATGCAAATAGGATATTGGTGTGCCTCGTGATTAATGAAATACCATAAATTATCTTTATTAAGGAGCAGCAATTAATAATTCAGCCAGTGGAGTATTGATGTTGGCAAAAGAAAACTCACCTACTTAAGCGGAAAATCGAAAAATTATTATCGAAACTTTATCAAAGCACATGTGTACTTTGTAATAAAATTTCACTATTTGTTGATTTACAGCGTCCAAAGAAACACGTCAACGTAGAGGCAGTTAAACATTCTCCCAATATTTTTCTTTTATTATCCTCTGCGTCTGTCCTCTTTTTCATAAAAGCCCTTTCGAGTAGAAGAAAGCGCGGAAAAGGAGCAGACGATCACAGGGCCGAGTTCAAAGAATACGTAAGCGAAATTTCATGCGTATATATCGGGGGCGAGGCGACGCCAAACGTGTAATCGAAGGAAACCCAATAACAGACTCAATAAATTTTTTTCCGGTGCTCCTCGTCTCGATGCGCTCCTACGCCTCTTTTTTTTATAAGGGAGGCCAACTTTAAAAAGAAAAGCATTTAACTTCGAAGCTCTTATGCGTGTCTACTTTTTTTCGATTTAGCGCACGAGTGTGTGCACAGAATTTTTTAAATTAAAACTGCGCCAAAACCGTAGTTTTTATGTTTCCATACCAAGGGTAGCTTCTTTACTTGTCCATATTTAATCTCTATGATCTTAGATCAAAGCAACTAGAATGAGGTTAATCTACATTATTTTACAGTACAGGCATAAACGTAAAACTTAAATTTAATAAAATTTGATATTTTGTACAGATTTGCCTCAGACAATAAATCACACAATTGATCGCACCCCTTAATTCATTGTCAAGGAAATAAAAAAATTATGTAAATTTCAAACACAAACTGTCAAAGTTAAACAGTTTCGTACCCCTTGGGCATTTTCACATTACATTAAATCAATCTAATTTTGTATATATATATAGTTAATAATAGCTATTTCACTATTTACAACATCAAATGCTTTCAAGATATTGATCAAGAGTTATTTATGATTGAGTAAAGTACGTAATTTCTCATTGTAATAAGTAGCTAGAAAATATTAATCTTCAGTCCCAAACAAATCATTATTTTTTTACTTGATGATATTAGTTTTATATTTGACAGAAAGTAATTAACTTTAATGAATTATAGCTATGACAAGTATATTAATTTTGGTGTGATTACAATGCGTACGTATTAGAATAATTTATGAATTGTTTTCTTAATAATATTGGGGATAATTTTATGTCTATTCAGGAAACTAAATTACGTCTAACACTCATAAAGCTTGTAATTCAGTTCCAAATTTTGAATATTTTCAAAGTATAATATTAACGTGCATCATAAAGGTAAGGTTAAGTGTACGCAGCTATATATCCCTGAGAAAATTAAATGTTTATACTAAATTATTTTCATTTGAGAGCTTATGATAATAAAAATTCAATTTCTTACATTCGAGTAATATCGAATGATATTGAAACACCACAATCACTCCGGAATTGCGTCGATTGCTGTTGCTCGAACCAGTGAATTTTCACCCGAATCAAAATAAATACAAGGGGTGTAAATTAATGAAGATAGCCATGATCCGTCATTTTTGCCGATCACTCGTCGTAAAAGTGTGCGGCCGTGGGCTCCTGCTAATTCAAATTTAAAGAGTGCTTCGAATGGATATTATGAATGCCGAGAGGAAAAAAGTTGAGGCATAAAGATCCGTAAGGTTAAACGAAAAACCATTCTGATCGCATAAGGAAGTCGGATGATCGTGCAGCAGGAGGGCGAGAGAGAGTAAAAGGCAATCTAGAAAATCCTGGAGGAAAATGTAGGTAGTTCTATCGAGCCGATACACGCTCAATAGCGGGACACGTTCGAGTACAGAGTTGAGGGTGTATCGGGGCTCTTTCCTCCCTTATATTCGGAGCTTGGCCAATTTCTCCCTGCAAAAGCTCTGGGCTGAAGTGGGGAAGCCATTTCCCTAATGTCTTCCAGACTCTGGAGTCGAATGTTATTATATTTGGTGAAGACTTTATAATAGGAACGTTGAAACTCCTTAAAACTCGTGAGCGACTCGAACGCTTTTGCTTTTGCTTTTGCATGACCGACGCGCGGAACTCAAATTTTCTCTCTCAGGCCTTCGCTTCTCTCTCTCTCTCTCTCTCTCTCTCTCTCTTTCTCTCTCTCTCTCTCCCCCCCCCACTTTCTCTCTTTCTGTTTTTAAGATTGCGTCCTAAAGTTACTCTAATTTAGTTTCGTAACGTGGATTAGTAATTTATAATTTAATATTCATAATTTCATTAATAATTTAATAAAAAATACAACAAATGATAAGTTAAAAATAAATTAACAAAATTCGGTAATAAATCAAGCTATATTAAATGAAACAATAAGCATATAAATAATAATTGTAAAATGTAAAATAAATTTCCATTTTTTAAATAATCTTTTTTTGAAATTACTATCACTGACAATACTATTTAATTTTATAATTAAAAAATATTGGAAGAAAATGCTACGACAAATTTCTTTACGGTTTCACCCTTCAATTCATATAATTTAAAAATAATTTTCTTAAAATATCTTATAAATTAAAATAATATTTTCCCTATAATTATATCGATAACGAATTAAAATAATAATTAATTTATTAAAATTATTACAAATAGTTAAAATAAATTATATCTCTATCAATTTCATATACATGATTTCATTAATCATTATTTAATAAATCATTTATGTTATTGATAATAAAATTCAGATTCAGATTAATTTAGAAAATTCTTTTGGTAATATTCAAAATTAAAATACATATTGTACTTACCCGATCAATTGGTTTGATGCATAAATATTGTAAAATAATATCCTATATTTTTAGATTTCAACATTCTAATAATTATTAGATTAATATTGTAATTTACCTCATTGTAAAAAGTGTAATATAAATTCAAGTATTTCGTTGAAAATAATATAAGTAATAGGTTTTATCAGTTGTTTATGGCATAAATATAAGATATAAGGAATATATGGTAAATAATAATAATAAGGAATAATAAAGTAGACGGAAATTTGAAGTTATTAATAAGAATGTATTTTTTTTTTTTTTGTATATTAATGGAACCCTATTGATCATAATATACTAACAATAGTGCACTAATTATGATAATATATACAGATGATTAACAAATAGAGAGAATAAAGGATATTATTCTTATACAGAACAGAAGAGTAGAACGCATTTTTGTATCGGCAATATTAATCTTTTTTTATACATGTGCCATAATACTTTGTACTAAATTATGCAGCTTTACGAAATATACAATTTTTCCGATTCGCTTAAATTTCTTTCTCTCGCTCTCTCACTCTAACAATATATTTTTCTCATATTTTCCGCACTCACGCGTATAATCTAATGCACTCTCGAAAAATGAAATTTATATTATAACAATTTTCATCTTATACTTCACTCATACTTGCATATATATATATATTTTTTTTTATTACCTGACCAGTAGTTCCTGTCGTTCGTCACATCTTATATTCATATCCTTACACAAGTTGCATTATCATGTACTTAATATTTTTCTGTCGCTCGATAAACTGTTATGGTCTTTTGGTACAAGTAGTTTCTCTTTTGGTTTTACTGTAAAGCTATGACTAAGCCCCGGTACACGGTATGCAAAGAAATAACAACAAAACACTTATCGGTTTTAAGTTTTTTCTGGGGCGAGAGGAGAAGAAATACGTGCAAGAAGTTTTACGTTAAAAATTAATGTATATTTTTCCACTTTACGTATGCTTTAAATATTCGAAGCTTACAAAGTACAAATTTTGCAAATTCTATACCAAATAAAATTTCATCGCGTCATGAGGGCAAATTACCTTATGTTATAATCTTTGGTATTAGCTGTATGGAAACCAATCCTCTAATCTAACTTCAGACTCGTTATTTCAATCCGCCGGTCAATCGCGATCCTTCAACCTTGTATTATCAATTAGCGGTAATTCATAAATGGAAATTAATGTTCGTTTAATTATCGTGGGCTGAATCACCAGCAATAATCAATGTACCGAGTATCGTATCGATGGATCGATTACAATAAATCCGTATCGAATTACGAATCGCAGACGGTTGCGCTACATTCGTCATCGCAACAATTTATTGCCGCTGAAAAATCATTTCATCCTCACTCACTCACTCGACTCGACTCGACTCGACTCGACTCGACTCGACTCGGCGATCCATAAACCTGCGATATCACTTGGTTCGTCCGAATCCTAGGGGTGAAATATTTGACGAAGCATGGCACAGACGCACGCGGTTATCAATTTGTCGATCACTCATCGACGCACTTTAACACTTTACGGCCGAGGCCATCAGAGAAAATAAAAAAAAATAAAAACCAATGACGACGGACAATATTGGACGCTGTACATGTATACGCAAACGCGTGTGTTCCTATGTACCGTTTACATATACCTATGTTAATCTATACTCACACGCATACGCACCGAACCCACTCCCATCTCCACGGGCATATACATATCCTTTACACGTTTATGCATATCTATATAAATTTAAGAGACGATGATGATGATGATAATAATAATAATAATAATAATAATAATAATAATAATAATAATAATAATAGTAATAATAATAGTAATAGTAATAGTGATAGTAATGATAGTAATAATAGTACTAAAACTAGTAGTATCAATAATAATAATAATAATAATAATAATAATAATAATAATAATAATAATAATAATTAATAATAATAATAATAATTAATAATAATATAGAATCCACGTGATCGCAGTGGATAACAACAAAAGTGCAAAACAACGCGTTCGACTAGCCACGACCTGGGCCAATTCCACCACGTTCGCCCCCCGAGGAGCAACGTCCATATGTACAGATCAGATCAGCCGATTCTCGAGGTCAGTCCCCTTGATGATCGATCCCCTTATCCCTCAGTAGCTGTTGAGGCAGCGGAGCTTTTTGAGCGGGGGTGCGGCCTCTTCTCAGCTGGTCGGTGCCTGCATCGACATGGGGGGCGCCTTTACGGGGCCCAACCCCGGGCCCGACAGTCCGTTGTTGTTCATGTCTCCGGGTCCCCCGCGAGTCGGTACCATCCCAATGGCCGCCGTCCCGTTCACCGTAGGGATGTTGCCCGGTATCTGGCCCTATAACAAAAGTCAAACGGGGCTGATGCTCGTCCTTGTCTTTAATTTTACTAATGTGCCTTTGTTGCAATTTTGAAACAATATTACATGCCATCGCATTTTCTATTCAAGGACACCTGAGTCTCCCTTTTCTTTCCTTCTTATACATTTTAAAAAGGCCTTTTTTTATTCGGTGGTTTTATTAAATCGATTAAATTCATGTGAGAATGCTTATTTAAGAAAAAAAAATGTAGACGATAAGAAAGAAAAATCAGCAAGATTATTTAGTAAAGTTGGATAAGCAATTATTAAAAATAAAATTAAACCTGAAATATATTCCAGCGCCAAAATTAATACCATCTTTTACATTTGTTTCAATCAATTTTTTAATTATTTATAGTTTAGTTTGAAATTTTTGAAGCGATGGAATATTTGTCATATTCCGTATATGTTATTTTATTTTACTTTAACAATGAAATATTTTTTTTAACAGACTCAAGGAAATTAAATTTTCAATATTTTTCAATCTCTATATTTATCTTAAAATTGACTGTTGATAATGAAAAATCCTAACTTACATTGGACACGTGGTTATGCTGTCCCAATTGTTGTCCAAGCATTTGTGCTTGCTGATTCTGGTGCTGCTGCTGTTGTTGTTGCTGCTGCTGCTGCTGCTGTTGTTGTTGTTGTTGTTGTTGTTGTTGCTGCTGCTGCTGCTGTTGCTGCTGCATTGGATTATGAGAAGGGTGAATGTTCTGTGCAGGGGGTGTCGGTGTCGGTGGCAACTGCCTCTTCAGATGGGCGAGGGTAGTGGGCGGGTGTAGCGCGATATTGGCAAATACCAGCCTCTCCTCGTAATCGTACTCACAAAGAATTTTGTTTTCGCATAAATAGTAGCGATCCCCCACGCAAAATCTAAACAAAGTTTCAAATATCCATGTTATTTCATTTATTCGTATGAAATATTTTTCTCGAAATTTTATTTAAATATATTTTTATTATTCAATTTATTTAAACTATCGATTAATATTTAATAATTTTATTTAATACCACTTTAAAAAATATACATTTTATTACAATTTTACTAATTTAATGCATGAAATTTGGTGTATATGAATAGTAGTGTACAAATGTTAAATTTTAATTAATTATGAAAATGAAAATTATAAATAATCACAGCCGGACAATTCAATTTTGAATTTAAATTAAAAATTTTTTTTATTTTAAGGATTTAATTTCTCTTTTAATTATAATTAGTGACGTAGTGATTGAAGAGATTTGAGTAATTTTTAAAAAAGTTATAAAATATATACTTTATTTTCAACAAAAATTTATAATATAGTATTCGTTTAAGCTCAGCATGTGTAAATGAGGACAATATAATTTATAAAAAATTTCACAAAAAATAATGTGCAAAAGTTTAACCGTACATTTATAATATTATTAAATCTTTTTGAATAAGTAAATGTAATATTACTAATTAAACATTAACTGCTCAATAAACTTTTCTAATTTTATCAAAAATCCTATTATAGTCCCAAAACTTTGACTTAATGAATAATTAATCATATAATAAATGATTTGTGCAACCTCAGCAGAAATCAAAAATTAATTATAAAAATTTTTAAAGCAATCAGTTGAAGTTTCTAATTTGGAGAACAAGTTGTGCAAAATGCGATTCAGGATAAATCGAGTTTTACATAAATCATACGCCGGGTAGTAGACGAAAGAAAATTTTTGGTAGTCTATGAAGCGCATCCACTAATCGGCATTTCCCTGCACTATGACCCTAATTATCGCGAGGCCCATGCTCGAAAAATGAGCGAGCAACTGTGCCTGAGTTTCGCAAGATAGGAACACGCCCCTCCCCTAAGAAATAGGGCACTAGGGGTAGTTATTGGGGGGGGGGTGGATTCGTTCGGGTGTGCATTCGACTGATATTCATAATCGCAGTCTCAATAGAATCCTCGTCCACCCATTATGCGAATGCACGAGACATCGCGGAATCGCACCCGTCCAATTATGAGCTGCGAGACAGCGATACTTTTCTATTTCCATTTTCCGAGTTCAGGTCACTCATAAATTTGACCTATGTCTGATCCACTTGAAATTTTCACATTTTTCAATAACGAAACACGAGTTCAAACTGGAATACTTGTGTCTACTTCTTTATGCGTTGCCCATTTTTTCCATACACTATACGTACAATATTATGTCATACTTCCAAATATTATTTTCCATAAAAGGTATTTCAATATAAATTTCTACTTGTTATATTTTGATTTTACTGATCTTAAACTCATTTTATTGACTGAAATTGTAACTCACCAATAATGCAAGCAAATATTTTTGATCTTTCAAAATCCTTCTCAACAAGAAAAGCTCTAGCTTCACATTTGGAGATCTTTAAGATCTTTTAAAGCTACATATACCAATAAAACTCTGTTTAATACTTCAATTGTGAAGTATGATTAAACATAGTAATTGTGAATTCGTTAAATATTATTGTACATGTGTATTTAAGTTACAATACAGTACGGAAATGTTATTTAATTTATCAAATATCATTTCAAAATAACATTAACATGGCTTAGAAGAAAAGAAGAGTTGGAGATTTAAAGATTTAAAATATGTACCAAACAACTAACTACTTGAAACAAGCTTTTCTCAATCACCGAACAACAACTAGAGTCAAAGATCTATCAATTGATGGATTAAGCGGCATTTGGTTGGCTGCCGCTATTTCGAGTCGAAAATAACGAGGAAAGTGGGATGAGTAAGCCACCTTATTCCATTCTCGTTTTCGTTCTCGTTCTTCGAATACGAGGACGGTGTACGGGTTTCGAAGGCCAAATTACGTCGGGTGACGCTCCGCTAACCAATCCTCCTTACCGCGCGAAAGACGAGAGCTAGGACTTGCAATTAAACAGCAACAATTACGCGTGGAGGAGGAGGAGGAGGAGGAGGAGGGGGGGAGGGGGTAACTTTAGACTGTAATAATGCGGAATAAAGGGTTAGGCGCACCCGCGGCTGTGGGGTAGATCCGGGGGTTGTCGCGCAAAAGAGCTGAGCTCCGATTGCCACTCCCTCGGTTACGAGGATGATTTACCGATCCAATTAGCCCTCCCTCCTTTCGCTCTTTGAAACGACCGCTACTCTCCTAAAAAGATGTCCGGTCTAATTTAACGGGCATCCAATTAAAGACTAAACGACCACCCTAGGCTGAGAGTGAGAGGCGGGATGACGGAGGAGGGAATAGGAAGATTCGGAAGGAGGAAGGGAGATGGGTAGATGGAGAAAGAAACTTTTTCCGCTGCTGGATCGTGTAGATTCGAAAGAAGAAATTGTAGAGTTACGTTTTTATTTCAACTCTTACCGAGTACATTGTACTATCTCGATTACGCGACATTCTGTTTTCATGCACGTTACACTTTGTCATTTACTTACACTCTTTTTTCCATTTCAAACGATTTTCTAGACCATTACACTTGAAATGGCATTAAGCGACAATTCATGCTGATTCGGGGATCACCAACCACAGCATGACTTATCAATTTTTTTTAAGAGGAAAATTACTCTTTTATATTTTGGAATTAAAAAACTTTTTAGAATCTTTATTCAGTTTTACCTGCGATGAATAAAATTTTATAGAGACATGTGATACATCGATTGTGGTAAATAAGCCAAAACAAGCAATTAATAACTTAATTATGTTAGGAATAAATAGCTTTATAAATTATTTTTTAATTTTTAATTTTTAGACATTTCTCAATAATTGTATTTCAGTCATGAAGCTATTATAAAATTATGAATTAAGCAATTCCAAAATCTCCAAAATTATTAATTTGCATATTTATTAATTAATGCTTAATTTATTTTCAAAAATAATGTAATGGTGGTACGCTTAAATGGCAAATAAAACAATCAATTGAATATAAGAGTCGTTAGACTGCATTTCAAAAAGGGATTTTCTAAACAAATACAAGAATTGAAACTTATCTTTTTCATGAATCAAAAAAAAGATTTTTGCACGATCAATTGGATTTTATGAATTAAAGTTTTTCGATTCCTCGATACATAATCCGAGGATCAAGCACAAACTTTATCTCCACATGTATTACTAGGTATCAGCCGTAAAGAGCCAAAGCCGCATCCTGACATGGACTCGTGTATTTGTAGAACCGTAACGCGTACACAAAATCGGACATATAGAGACGTGGGCAGCTGAAATATTAAAAATCCGCAGAGGACGAAAGAGGCGAAATCGCGTCGTTGCATGAGAAATTTCAATCTGGATGTGCACTGAGATAACTCAGGTGAATCTTTAAAGAGGGTCGCGTGAACGAGAGCAGAAACTCCTGGATATTCGGTGCGCACTTGAATAAGTGAATGAGTTTGTCGAGGTCGATGTGTGGGGAAACATGGAATCTCGAACCTACGAGGAGCCATTTTATGTTATTTCGCGTGTGTCTACGAAGAGAGCCCAAACCAAATCAGCCGATGTCAACGGCCAATGCAGAATCAAATATTGAGAGTCACGCCTTTTTAAACAAGAAGAAAGTATTTTTTATGATTTATCCCTGGTGAATGCATCACCAGGATATACATCCTTCTATAGATGCTTGTTGGGAAATAGAATCAAGCATTTTCTATTAGACTACAATGGTACAGGACATACCTGTTTTTCACTGCATTTTTATTTCACCGTCGTAAAACTTAATGCGTTAAAATAATGAAGTTAGCTTATTGATTTTAAATATTACATGTTTTAATATGAATTTTGTATTTGTCATTGACAAATAAAATTCTCATTTCATTTGATCTGTAAAATATTGACTTGCACTACTTGAAATGATTTTAAATTAACTAAAAAGTATAATAGAGCTATGTGAAATTTTTTTTTAAAAAAATCTATTAGAGGCATAAAAAATATTATAAAATATAAACATATAAATTGGTGATTAAAGATTATATTAATTTCTATAATATGGAATACACATTTCAGTCAGTTTGAGAGTTTAGCAATTGAATTGTATCTTTACGAAGATCAATTCTGAATGGAAATATTGGCATAAAGGACGTAAATACACGTTGTGACAGTATTTACTATCAAATGAAAAATAATTCGATATTTATAATACTAAATTAATTGGCAAATGAAATATATATATATATATATATATATATATAATAATAATAGGAAATGGTCTGTAAATGATTGGATAAAAATCGGTTTTATTGGAGGGTAAATCAGTGTAGTACTAATTAGTAATAAAAATAATGTGTAAATCGTCGTGCCGGAAATAGTTTTGAGAAAAGCAGGAAAGCAAATTGCAAGGGTAAATCGCACCACCCTATAGGCCAATAACCGCATGAATTACTCGAAAAGACAGAATCGAAGCGACGCGAGTGAGTCTCATATGGGAGCAACAAAATGCAGACAATTGAGGATCACGTCTGAAAGCCGAGTGCAATTCGCGTCTCGGTGCCAAGACAGTGGCTGTCAACGAGAGGGATGAGGGGGTGGGTGAACCATTGTCGAAAATAGGGGTAGCGAATAATGCCCGGCGATAAAAACGTAAAATTGATGCTCCTTTGTCGAGCTTTTGTTTGGGCGGCAGATACATGCGACCGCAAATCCGGGCGACGCGCTATTGGCTGCACTAGTTACTCGCTGTACTGAGCCCGAGTCTCTCCTCTCTCTCTCTCTCTCTCTGTCTGTTATCGGCCGAGTGAACCTGCACCCCAACAATTCCTTTGTTTTTATTTTTTGACAATTTTATTCTATTTAACAGCACACTCGATATGGCTTTAATCCGGGTTACGCCAGCATTTTCCACTATGTCATCACGTTTCTCTAACTTATCGTTAAATCTCAAAGGAATACCAATTTTCGCATAAACCAACGGCTTTCCAATGCTGTGTCGATATTGTTTCCACGAAATTCATCGAAAACAATAAGTACGTGCTTATAAAACTAATCGAGTAAAATCATATAAAAACACAACCTTTAAATAAACTTGAACTTGAGAGTCAACAACTGCAAATTTGAAATCAAAATGACTGTCAAAGAGTCTCTATTTTATTTTCATTTGATGAATTATCTTATTGGAAAATTATTCAAAGTTTTATCAAAGCACAATACACCAATAATCAATATAAATTTAGCATAAATATTTTAATAAATTTACACCTCCTATTCGAGTAATCCGCTATAATTTATTGCATTTTGAGACTATGCGAATATTATTAAAGTGAAAATACCCAATGGACAGTTTGGTGCTAAGCGAAATCGAAATTGAATCCTCACGCGCGAATCAATTATTTAATAAATGCAGGCTCTGGCTCTGTTAATGGAGCACCAACCTATCAAAATTCAATTTTAGCTCTCACCGCAGTGCAAGAGAGAATAAGAGAAAGAGAGGTCAAAATGGAAATGAATATATTCTAATTCGCACATTTGTATTCTCACGCACAGCGCATACCTCATCCGAAATGAAATGAAAGGAAGAAGAAAGAGCGTTTGGAGAAAAGCAGCAAGAAAATTGAATACCTCGAGGATCCGTTTTGATTGCCCGTCCGTTCTCCACACGCTCGGTAATTTTATTTTTTCATCTCGGCGAGAGAGGGATGTCTTGACACACGTACACCTCGGGAGCGTCCACTGCAGAGGAACAAGGGATGCTCAGGATCGGGTGGGGGTGGGAGGGAAGGAGCTCTCTTTACAGGCCAGTTGGGAAATCACCCTTGGCCTTCTTCACCCCTCCGAGCGCCTCGTCTCGACTTGTTATATAATTATCGCGATACTGCTGACATTTTCACGGTGAATTGCGCCACCACCATCGGGCTTAGGGTCGGGGTGCACGTGCCCCCGCGCATAGTGATAGTTTTAGTGATTCATGTCCTCACGATAAGACTATAAAATTTGACTCGCTCGCAATACGTTGTTTCAAAATATTTTTTAATATTTCAGAGGCAAGGACGTAGTGGATTTGAGACTTGTTGCTTTCGCAAACTACGAGTTAGAATTTATTTTTGTCTTTGTCACGTAATGCTCTACAAGTTATGAAATAAATCGATTTTTAATAAATGTAAACAATTTCCTGCGAAAATGAAAACATAACTCTTATACTCCAACTTGATAATTCATTATAAAGAGGTTTATGTGTTTTTATAACTATATTATAATAAAATGAATGAACGACATAATATAAAAATAAATATTATTTTCAACATATTTCGAACTGTGGAAATTTAACATCTAAACACAATTAGTGGAGTAATGAAAATTTTAACTCATGTTATTTTCTTAAAAGCTTCAACTATATAAATTTTATGTTATACAATTACTTTGTTATACAATTTACAGAATTACATGTCAAATAGCTGAAATTAAATTCTGCATTTAATTTAAATTAAATAAATAAATAATACATTTATTATATATAATACTTAAAAAATTTCAACTTGATTAGTTTTGTTTTAAATTATAAATTGAATATTCATAACTCGACTAATTATTGTGGGAAATTGAAGTCACGAAAAAATTCACTGTACAAACCATCGAACGTTAAAAAATAAATATATATGAAAAATCATTCCTAATATACAATAAAAAGAAGACTTTGGTTGTTATGGTCTACGCAAAAATGTAACATAAGAAAATCATAGATGATGAAGAAAATAAAAAAGTAAAAAAATAAAAATTTACCGATGATAGCATTGCTGACAGGCGAAGCACTCGAGGTGGTAGACATTCGTCCTGGCCCGCATCACCATCTCGAAAGCGGGGATAGGTTTGTTGCAGGCTGAGCAGTGTCCCGTGTTCCCGAAGAGCCTCAGGTAGTCCCTCCTGCAGAGGATGAGGTTTGCCTTTGTGTACAGGGTGGACCCAACCTCGCCCAGTCGGCAGTCGCAGCAGTTGCACTTTAGACAATCCTCGTGCCAGTACGCGTCCAGAGCCTTCAGGAGATACCTGCACAACCGACCAGCCATTCATTAGGTATTCAGCCCAGGATCCCGTTTGTTTACCTATCGGCCTAATTTTAGTGTCAAATACACGTTGAACGAGTACGGAAAGACGAAAACAATGCCAAACGACTCTCAGTTACATTTAATAATTTCATTTCTATATCTTAATCCGAAATGCTTTTTGGAAACAGTATCACCGTGGCCGACACCTTTACATTTATATACCTAGATATATCAAAGATTGAATAAACGAGTGTTTATCAGTGTATAAGTAGTTGGCAAAATGGATGATTAAAAATGACTATACACGGATCGTCAGCACCGTATTCCGGAGCAGCTCACACGTATTCATCACCCCTACGGGAAGACGAAGCGTTTCTCTTTTCCACGCCGACGGGTGCGTTGACATTTAAGGGAGCGATCCAGGTTTCTCCTGACGCATCGGCAGAAAAAGAGAAATGGCGGGGGCAAGGAGATAGAGAGAGAGAGAGAGAGAGAGTGAGCGCAAACACATAAATCCCCGTCGCTGATTAAATTGATTCGGGCGTAAAGGGTAGGACTAGTGGGGTTGTTGTACACGTATATTGCGTTGCTCACCTTTCCTTGATTGTCTTGCGGCAGCCGCGGCACTCGTGCTGAGTCGAGCCATTTTTACTAGTCTCCGACTTGCTCACATCCATCGTCATCGTGATCTTGGCTAAACCACCGTCTGAAAAATAAAAGAGAGAACGTCGACACTTTAATTAAACCTTCTTGCCTATTTCCGCGCATGCTTTATTTTTAGATGCGCTACGCGTATTCCATTACTCTCATTTCTCCAATTTTACTATCTTTCCAACTCCCTTTTATTTATTTACACTGCTTCAAACGAGCAGCTCAAAAAACAACATTGTTTCCGTTCAAAAGTTACGAATTTAATTGCTACCGACTCTCTTACTTCTCCGAAAATAATCATTCGGATTTTCATCCTCCTTATGAAAACTTATGCAAATCTTACCTTTTCAAAACACGCTTTATTCTTAATACATAAAAAAAATTGATTTTATTTACTGTCAATTCAGTCAATATTATATAACTTTTAATCGCACATCGTACTTGTAAGTATTTGTAAAATTATTTACGCATTTTTTATACACGATTTCTCTTAATTACATACGATTTTTTGAAATATTTTTATTTTGTCACAAAAACTTTCTTCGCTTTAATTGATTTCTATAGAAAGCGTAATTTTTTTAACAAATTAATGGAAATTAATTTTTTGTCACTTTATATCAAATTTCACTTTTTTTTAATATAGTTATGTACCATTTAACTGATTTTTATTCAATAAATGGAGTGAAAATTCACAATATTTTGTATCGCTTTTAAATTATACTATGAATATTTATTGATGTTTGTTCATGTATTATATATTTCCCAATTTACTTTAAAATATAATAGTGCTTATAAAATAGACGTGGTGATAAATGAATTAAGGTTTCAGCTTTGAGAAAAATTATTTTTTAAAATAAATGTTTTCAGACACAATCACAATTCTTTAAAAATATATTTCACATTCACATAAAAAGCGAGTAAAAATAAATCCTTAACAAAATAAATTCTTTTATAATTAAATTGTCTATCATATTTAAACTAATGAAATTAGCTGCCTTAAAAAAAAAATTCTATTGCTGTACGTGTGAAGTCGTTTCCACTATAATTAAAATAAATAGCTTTTTTTAAAGTTAATTTTATAAATTAGAAATTTCATGATTTACCTTAATTAATATACCAATTAAATTGTATGTTGAGATTGATGTCATGAAAAACATTAATATTTGTATTACTTTAATTAAAAATTTAATTGAAAATAATTAAATTTACTCATTTTTTAATTATTAAAACTACTTGATTTTAAATAACTAAATTTTTTTATATTTTCCAATATAAATTATAATCATTTTATATTATATACCATAGAATCACAAGATAAAGATTCAAATTTTATTCTTAAATGAATAAATTCATTAATTATGTTTAATTTTGTATCACATTATAATTTATAAATATTTGATCAAACTATAAATATCTAAAGTAAAAAAATCTGACGATTCATAGTTATAATTGGAATTGACAATAAATTTCGAAAAAAAATAAAATTATCCCCTTTATAGAGACAAAACAAAGAGGAAAAATGAATACTATACAAACAAAATGTATAATTTACAAACAAAATGTATAATCTACGAAAAAATTTCAATCATCGTTTTTAATACAACTAAGAATAAATAATTTCCAATTTCATATTATTTTATAAACGAATCAGTAAAAAATTTACGAAGTCATCCATTTAGCTAATAACTTAAAGTATATCCGTAAGAAACCAGAGATTTATAGTGAAATAAAAAATTGTTAATAGACAATAAAAAGATAAAAGTACAAAATTATTTTATTAGTTAAGTATTAAAACTTGGTTAAAATATAAATGGAGATAAAGTTCAAATTTTATTTTAGAATAGGAGAATATACAAACAATTGAATAATGTATTAATGTTTAAAATAAACAAGTAATTTAAATTGATAAGAATTAACCGATATTGACCAATAGTGATCAATAATGATCGATAAGAAATTTATTATGACAATAATAAAATAATACTACATTTTACTATGCCGCTTAGTGCACAATAATTAAATAAAAAAATTATACAATCCTAAAAATACATAATATTTTAATTTTAAAAAATACAAATACTCTTTTATTTTGTATAAAAGCTCAATACTTTGAAAAATTATTAAATATGAATCAATGTTAGGTAAAATAGGATTCAATGTACGTAAATAATTACTTGGATATACAGAGTAATAGTTGGTATTCAACTGGTTAGAACGTGCAAATGAATTTCTCAAAATTTAACATTAATTTTATACGCCATGAGAAGGAATGAAAAAGAAAAAGGAAAGTAGCCGATGACAGGGCGAGAAAAAGAGGAAGGGCGAGGGGGAGGAGGGGGAGGAGGAGGAGGAGGAGGAAGCAGAGAGAAGCTTAATTAATTAGTCAAATACTTCTAGTAACAATCCATTACACATACAAACATCTTCTGTCGCGTCAGGAGGCACGACGCGATGAGACTCTGTTGAGCTTTATGCTGCTAATTGGCGTCTCAGAGAGTCGACAGACTCACGAGAATTATAAACGTCTTCTCTCCTTCTCACTCCATCCTTCTTCCCTCTCCTACTTTCTTGTTTGCTCTATCATTCACTACGCTTTGGTGTCAACCTTTTGTTATCCTATTTTTTTACTGTCTATTGTCTACAGCCCTGGCTCCATACTCATCCTCACCCCCCCCCCAACTCTCTACTTATAACCATGTTTTGCTTTGACAAACACTTCCCCCCAATTCCCCTTTTTCACTCCTTCTCGTGGCTCTTTCCATTCCTTCTCTCGTTCTCCGATTCCTTTCAACATTTTTATTTTAACAATTTGCAAACTCGGACACTTTCAGGAAAAGTGCTGTCCACATAACACTAGGCGTAGCTGCTTAAAAGACTAAAAGAATTGATTAACTTTTGTCATATTTCTTTATCTCCTTATTAATTCTTATAAGTACAATGTTTGCTTACATATCTGAATACTATTTTAATAAATTAAGATAATTCTATGCATTTAAAATGCTCGAACTTTTTCTTTACCCCACTTAATTTTGTACCTGCGAAAAAGGAAAGGATTTTTTTTTTTTTTTAAATTATTTTTTGCTGATTTTTAGCACTGTTAATTAAGGAAAAGTAACAATTAATTGGGAATTAATTTCACGTCATCAGATTTTATCATTAATTTCAAGAATAATATATTACATGTCATCCAGCATACAAAATTACTTTACTAAAATTATTATTATTCAATGAACGTACTGTCCGTAAAATAATATATGAAAAATCTGTCACAGCTTACTACAATTCTTAATATGTTGAATGTTGATTTATAAATCAGTTTTAGTTAAATTTATTTACATTATTTTTATTAATATGACCTAATTATTCCTTTAACTTTACAACTATTACGTGATGCTCAGTTTTTCAGCAAGTCTACTATTTATTAGCATTATTTATGAAATGAAACTATTATAAGTAAATTTATTTTCTTTCTTAATTGAATTACTTTTAATTAAAAAACTTTTTCTATTTAAGTTTGTAAATAAAAACAAGCTTTATAAGCTTATTTATTTGAATTTTATAACCACTGATCTATATTTATATTTAGATATAGATAATAAGCTTATATTAAAGTCACCTACATTAAGTTAATCAAACGATAAAAAAGGCTTCAATCGAAATATGTAGAAATTAAAAATATGGATTTTAATTAATATGAGGCGGATGTTATAAATTTATAGCTTTATTATAATTTCCGTTTAATTAAATGAAATAGGTCGCCGACTAACTTTGAGAGATAAAAAGAGTATTCTGAATGAACTAATACAAATTCATAACGGACGTACTACTGACGTCCCCGTATAAAAATAAAAATATGAATTAAATTTTAAATATAAATTTATACTCCAACTGTTAAATTATTGCATAATATATTAGGTCCCTTTTTTTAATATTTAAAAATACGTTAATATTATTAAATGTAAATCTCTTACTCTTAATAATTCTTAACAATATCTATTATAGAATTATTAATAATTTTTAGGAACTAAAAATATGACTCATACTATACTATTTAATTTTTTTAAAAAGTAAAGGAAAACTGTATTATTTGAAAATCTATTTGTCGCATTGAATTTTTAAGTAATTATTTATTAAAATCAATAATTTGTAAGAGAAATTATCATGAGATATTAAACAATTTCAAAAAGAATATAGGTATTTTGATAGCCATAACTTTAATGGAAAATTTATGAAAAAATTAATTAAAAATTTCATATATTTAAGCTACATCAGGGACAGAATGTATTCGAATAATAGATTCCTGACTAACTACTATTACTGCATTTAAATATAAACTATTATTGTATATCGAAAATTCTGGACATTTACCACGTAAATGCATGTTATTAATGTATGAGCAGTAATTACATGTAATTTAACTGTATAGATGTATCTTGTCGGTTTGCTCAATATTTTTCAATTAAATATTTTTGCATTTAAAATAAAAATATAAATAAGGTATTTACATCTAATCTTGGACATTTGAATCACGTGCCATTAGACATATGTGTAATCTTCATTTGTAATAGTTTGCATGAATATTTCGGTGGTTAGATCCGTAATACAGATATAAATCAGTTTTATTCGTTTGGTAGATAAGCCCGAGCAATTCCTTCCGAGAACAAAATTGACTCATCTAATCTAAATGAGAGAGAAAGCAAGAGACTTTATTCAAGAACGGCCGGATGCAGGCAGACACACACACCCACTCGGACACCTCCGACTTTATGAATGAATCTGAGCACCCTCCGTCTACATACACGTGTACGCACACACAGAGCCCCACGCGCGCAAGTGGACTGACAAACGCTCAATTCCGCTTATCAGAATTAAAGGCAGAGCAGAACTCATCGCCGTGCGGCCAAGGCTGAGTTAGTGTAAGTGCGCACGCGTCCACATGTACAGGGAACCGGAGAGGCAGATTAAATCCGAATCGCTTTTGATTCCGACACTAATTGCACGTTAATGCTGTACTGCCATCGAACAGCCATCGGACAGCCATCGTCAACCATTATCGCCGGAAATACATATACGCACCCATATACGCATACACATTTATATGTATATCGTAATGACTTCCCTGCAATGGTTATCTCACTTTCGGTCCTTTCCTCACTTTTCATACTTTATTTTTTCTCTTTTCCCCAATTAACCGCGCAAAAGCCATTTCGCACTATGCTTTTAAACGATTTTATAATAAAAATACGACTTTAAAATTCCTTTAATTGGATAAAATGATGAATTAGAAATAAAAATAATTAAATTTGAAATCTTTCATTTTAATTGCGAATATATCAACAATACTAATATGGTAATATAAATACAAAATTTTAATTTAATATAAATCATACAGCAAACATCGCTTGCTCATGTACAATATATTTTTCAATTTTAACAGTGATATTTAGTTTCAAATTAATATTTGTAGTATCTAAAAATATTTATTCCAAACAGAGTTATTTATTCATTGGTAAGTAAAGCATAAACCTATTCAATAATTATTTTATTGTGCGTATAATAATTCATACATTGGCTTTAATTAGTATGATTGTACATTCAGCTAATTTAAATGCTTCGTCATTTTTATTGTTTCCCATTTTCAATATTAATTATGATATTAAAAATTTATATTTCATATAAGCATTCCGTGAAATGTATTTTAAAACATTTTATTAAGCTAATAATCCAAAAGTTTAATGTTTTGTTTCATCTTTTAACAAAAATGGTCCAGATCAATATTTATTATGTATTATTTATTGGATATTATTGTTTTATTAATAATAATATGAAAAAGAATATAATTAAAGTCATTTTTGAATTCGGAAAAAATTCTTCAATATTTTATCATTTATTTTGTTATAAAAATGTCTCAAAGTACAAACATAAATATCCGCAAGTTTTTAGATAAGTTTAATCCTTTTTTTAATGATTGTAAATTCTGGATATTGGTTTTTTCAACGTTTGTAATATTTGGGTATTTAAATAAACCTCCAATGTAAATAATAAACAAAAAATATTGTAGAAGTATTAAAAAATGCATAAAAGAATAGAAACTCGGAGGGAAATATAATGAATTCCACTATAAAATCTGTTTTATTCAATAAAATTTAAAACCAGTCAGAGGAATATGAATCGTAACTGAAACTAAACGTCCCCGTTGGTAAACCAAACTTGGAAAATAGTATCATTTTTCAAAAGAGCATCAACTGTAACTATCAGCCAACAGATCTGACCTACGACTTTTGCTCCACTCATTTATTCAATCTTTCATATCTCAACATCGCGCACACACCCGAATACGCACCTCGGATAAGAAAAGGATGAAAAGTCTCCGCCGGCATCTCTGTACAAGATGACGAAAGTGTCTTAAAAGCAATAAGATCCGCTTCGGTCGGATCACCCCTTGGAATCGCACCCACACCCCCACACACTGATTCGGTATGAGGGAAGGCAGAGCGAGAGTCGGACATACTTTAATAAAAACGTCAGATATAAAGTGGCCAGCGGGGACGGACATTTAAGGGACGAAAATAAATAAGCAAAGGAGCGAGTGGTCGATCTCATATATCCTACAACATTATATGAATGACTAAGGGGTGACGGACGTATCCCTGCATTCTTCGGAAGGAAGAAAGGGGAGGAGTCGGTACTTGAGAGGCTGGATAGGATACGAAAGTGTTGGAAAGTGTCATTGAGCAGCGAGATTTTTATATCGCGCGCTGACCAAATCTTTTGTAGTTTTTCAATTTTATATCTCCTAGTTTTTCCTTTGTTTCTCGCTTTCCACCCCTCGAGCGGATTATTATTCCTCGTTAGATGCGCCGCAATTTACAGCAGGTGATACTGGGAATGGAATAAATATCTGTACTGAATATGATTAATCGAGACTTCACAACGACGAATGAAAAATCCTGACCTTAAAAATAACGTTCATCATAATCGAACACATCCGATGAGAATCGGATGATAATGGCCTAAATAAGAAAGAAAGTAAATTGGAAAGTAGGTTTTTTAACGGGAATATATAGAGTTTGAGGTTGTCGACGAGACTCGCAGGGTTCAACCACCCAAAGGGTTGGAACGCGCACGTGCGTCACCGCTGAAAAGGTAGTCCACCTCAGAGAGAGAGAGAGAGAGAGAGGGAGAGGAGAGGAGCTGCGGTTTTCTACTGGCCGTTCCTTTATATGCACGTGTGTACGTGCAGTCGGTGAGGGAGCGTGTCATTATGGCACAAACTCGAGAGCTTGCTAATTAGTCATTAGCGGAGGAAAAAGACACTTTTGACGAAGTCTCGCGCTCTCTCCCTCTCTCCGTTCCTCCACCTGGCTTGCCCTCTTTGTCTGGGAAGCAACGGTGGTAGCGGCAGTGGCTCCACACCACAGACTCGGCAAACACAGAGTTCAGGGTTCATGGTGGAGCGGCTGCTGGCCCGCGTCTAATTGGACCCCGGCGACGTAAGTTCAACTAATTGAGACCGGATCTTGTAACAACTCGGGAGAAACGGAGATGAGTGTACACGTACATGCACGTAATTATATTTACACATATACGGGGTGAGGGTGTACGCCCGTGCGTGGGTATGCTGTGCGTGATTACCCGGCAGCCACCGATGGCCAGATAAATAATAATGTAAGGATACCTGCTCCAAAGATAATGATTAGCGGGGAATTAACAAACATCCAGAATTAACCAATGCCCATTCAAAAAGAAGGTGAAACTCCGATTCTTATACTTGACGGAGATAAATTGAGTTTTAAATTTTGAGGATATAGAGACTACAACTATGTCGGCTAAAGTCCATTAAAAGATGAGCGGATAAATTATTTGAAAATAAAGATTCAAGATGAAATGAGGGACTAATGAATGGCGTGATTATTGGAAAATACAAGAATTTATGTTTTGTTAATAACAATTTTAGTACCGGCGAATGCAATTTTATTTATCACCTAATCAAACACGTTATTAAAAACTGAAAAATGCATGTTGTTTGCGATAAAATTAAGTGTTAATCGAAAATAGATTTTTCATTTAATTCCAAGTTCTGCATTTGTATATATATATATATATTATACATTAAAATGATATTAATATATGTGTATAAATTATGTGTATATAAGACGTAAATTAGAGATCAATACAACTAATCTTTCCCGAAAAAAGATTAATTTTATTCTTTTTTTTTTTTTTTTTTTTTTTTTTTTTTTTTTATTATTAACTGTAATTACAGGTTTAGCATAAAACATTATTATGAATGCAGCTGCAAAAGAGTGAACGTTTAAAGTGTTTGACTTTAAGATGCTTACGCATTGAAAGAAAAAAGTCAATTAAAAATTAAAGTATCCGAGATCGTGTAAAAAAAAAAAAAAAAATTAAGTCATTTAGCTTTACTGTTAATGCGATAATAAATTATTTGATTTATCGAAATAAAGAGTTTATTTTTTATTAAAATAAAAAAGAGGAAGGAAAAGCAGGGCGAGGCTGCATCTCACATGCCAATAATACGCACGAAGACAGCCCACCATAAATTTCTCCCGACATAATTAACCTTGTAGTTGTTGCTGCTGCTACTGATTACGGTCACGACAACGGTGGGATTTTAATTGATGGACTTGCTTAACTGCGCGAATACTTGCGTGGCGGCATCTTATGGTTCGCCCCCTCCCCTCGCCTCTCTCCCGGAGCCGTATGTATAAATAGAAGAACGTGCTAGGAAAAGAGATAAACAGAGAAAAAGAGAAAAAGAGAAAAAGAGAAAAAGAGAAAACAGGAGAGAGAGAAAGGTGTGAGCTATAGGGCTCCCTCCTCCTCTCTCTCGACGTCGCAGCTTTCCACCGTTCCCACCCCTCCCCCTACCGCCTCGCCGCCCCTCGCCCGCGCCGACGGAAGCTTGTTAGGCATCACAACATGTTCTCACTATCTTCTAATTGGTGATATAATGATCCTGAGGGATGGAATGCCGTTGCCACTGGTACTGACGCTTCTATGAAGGACCATATATTGCGACTGTCGACCGACTGTCGCGCTCTTGTTGACGTAAAGCGAAATTTCGCTTCGGCTGGCAACTGAGCCGAGCGATATTTACCAATGCGTGGGAGGAAATGAATTATCGGTCTCTTTTCCAACTTTTCGGAAGTTGTTGGGAAACGAGCTTTCATTGACGTTTGCGAAGTTTATACGCTTATGCTTTAGCTATTTTTATCAGTATTATTATCGGTTGATTATATCAAAAAATTAAAAGCACTCTTCATACTTTTATGTTTCATTCTTTTTGCATACATTGTTGTTTTTCAAAAATACCCGAGAAACTCGTAATTAATACTGAAATACACTTGTGAATATTATTACTAGAGGAAATTCTAAATATGTTATTGACATTCAAGTGCAATGAATTAGAAACACATGTTCAATTACTAATAACAGGAATAATTCAAGAGAAAGATAAGAGAAATCCAAGTTATTTTTACGCTAATTTAAAATTAAGAATGCAAAATAGCTCGTTTTAAATCAGAAAAATATTTAATAAAACAGATTGGCATACAAGTTCTTCGACCAATTACAGTACTTTGTGAAATTTTTCATTTAATACTGTTCTGTTTTTGTAATCTTCGTTTAACTTTCCCTATATAAAATTGAAGATTAAACGAGAAAGGATGTGAAAAGAAGATATATTCGGTATAAGAATAAAAGACGACAGAGATTGCACACTTTTCAATGACATAAAATGATAAAAAAAGCATTGAGAACTTGTATTTATTCTACTCGAGTTAATTATTTTTTGTTATCTTCCAGTAAAAACCAGCTCAACAGAAGTCACCAACATGGTAATAAAAGCACTAATTAAAATTGTATTTCACCTTACGTTTATGCAAACATTAAATAAATAGTTTCCTTAAATTATAATAATTATTAAGTATGATCCAACTCAAATACATTATCCTCGAAGAACTATAACTATAAATCCATAAGCTGATTCTCTATTTTTGTTTCTAATGACCCAATACTCTACGCTGAACGACTATTTTTCTTTTTCTAATTGAAACTTTCTTCGATTCGCAATTTAATTAAAAGATTTTTCAATTCCTCGTATTCATTATCCAAGTGTAGCGAATCTATTGTAGTAAATAGTGAAAAATTATGTAGCAGAGAGCAAATATTTCAAAAAAAGCATTGGCAATGGTTTTTTCCTCCATATCTAGTGAATTTCTTGCTCTTGTCAAGCCGCACTCTCGCAATTCCCACCCTGGGAGTACACCAGAAGGGTGCATGTACTCCCTCGCACGAATGCGGGCTCCTTCATCCCGGATCCAATTAGCGATAGCCGATCATCGGCCAGTTAAAAATTAGTTTGCGTTCCCTCGGATCGCTTCTCATCCCTTCGGATTCGTGTTTTTTTTTTCATTTTCATCCTTTCTTCACCATGTATGATCCTTCAGCCTTCATTTTGGTACGAATTAACCATTTCAAATCAGCCATTCGTTTTTTTTTACAGACAACTTGTTTCATGGCTTCGATAAAATGTTCTTTTGGTTTTAGGGCGATCAATAATTGTATTCATCAAATCGTGAAAAATAAAGTTAATAATAAATTTGTGTACAAAAAAAGTAAAAATAAAAGACTTTTAAAGTCTAAAAAAAATTCACTCCTTCTATAATTCGTGCAGACTAATTTTGTTTTACTCTTTAGAGTTATAAAAATGATAATTAAAATAAATATGTAGTTTTAACATTTAAACATTTGTTGTATAAAAAAAATACTGAATAATATATATAAAATTTTTAATGCAATTTTATTTAACTTGTGGGTCCTATTTCAACATGAGCTAACTTTATAATTCAATCACATATTTTAATCAAATATTGACTGATTATAAGTTATTATATAAAAGAAATATTTTGAACACACCAAGTATACCAATCTATGCTTTTTTCTATATAAAAAGATTGAAATAATTTACGAATATCAAATTTTCCAGATTATTAAACCATTATGAGAAGATCAATTCATTGATAAAAAAAATAGTATCGAGATCCAATAGTAAATATATATACGAATACCTCATAATTCTTGTACAACATTACCGAGATAAACAGAAAATGAAGAGATCTGGTGAAGCACAGACGCGTAAAAATAGAGACGTTTCCCATCATTTTTGCTAACAAATACATAACGGGTATACCTTAAAAAAGAATTCAGTATCGAAAAAGGATGTCGATAGAGAGAGAGAGAGAGAATAAAATAGATTTTAAGGAGTGGGGTAAAGCCGAATGATAATGCAAATGTATATGTGTATATAAGCGCTTGCATGCTGAGAAACAAGGACAGAGGAGAAGGAAGGGCTGACGAAATTCAATTTAAACTTATTTTTGTTCTTACAATATCTGAAATGGTAAATCTAAATACGGGAATAAAATATAAAATTGCCTTTGTCAAGGGGTCGAAAGAGAGCGAGGAAGAAGGGTAGAAAGCCGAAAGAGTAAGAGAGAGGGGGAGAGAGAGAGAGAGAGAGAGAGAGAGAGTGGGTAAAAAGCAACATCCTGGCTAAGGGTGATGTAAGAGTAGGAGAGCGCGAAAATAAAATGCGCGTGCGCAAATGGCATGGGCGGGGGTCGGCTACTGGACATTGAAAATTGGAAAATTCCTCCAGTCATAAATTAAATCGGACGTATGCGCGATATTGTTTCGCCCTTGCATCCCACCCCATCCCACCCCGCAGCCAAAGCACTTTGAGCCCCCGGTCTTACGCAACCGCCCAAGTTACCCATTCGCACGTGTAATCGGCGCTCGCGTCGGTCGCCGACTCAATCACCCAAGTTACTCGCAGTAATGCGTAATCGAATTGAATTCATACACCATGTACTTCCTTTCGTTTCAACCGCTGTTAAACTTGATAAAACTTTCGATCACACAATTGGGACTTTCAACTACATGTCTCGATGGAATTAGCGATTCCGTAACCGATTATTAACAATGCTTGACCAACTCCTCTGAGCCTATTCTTTTTTTTACTTTATCTTACAGTTAAATTTAATAGAATAACGTATTACATCGGTTCATAAAGTATGATGGTTACTTTGGAATTTTGGAAATCCATACTTTTAAAAATACAAGTTATGGTCAATCTTGTTGACCATTATTGCAATTATAAAAATGCAAAGGAACAAATACATGTCATAGACATGTGCTCGAGTACAGGCAGTCATAAATAAGATCCATAAAATGTTTAATAATCAAAATGTTCTTTTCTAAGCTGCTTCACTTTAATTATCATTTTGATAATACAATTTTTATGTGATGCATAACAAAGTTTCTATAAATTTGATTTTATTATTACATTTAAACGACGACCAGCAAAATACACAACTCAAGAATTTTATGTGAAAATAAAAGCGATTGTGGTTTGAGATAAACAAAAGTGCGTTAGTACTGAATATTCAACGTTTAATCACAAATCACATCTCCAATAATGTTTTCGAACAAATTTTGAGAGAAGGTTCTGTAAGTCAGGGGTGGACCGATATTTTTATTTTAGGCAGGCATTCGGAGATTCGTTTGTTTGTCGTCCGATAAAGTGAAACATTTTTGGAAGAGGAAAGGCGGATTGAAGAGACACTAGACATCGTCTCGGGAAATCGACGCGCGATATACTTTCACCAAAAAGCAATATTCATAAATCATCGTTATATGCTTAGAATAAGTACTTGCGGCCTTATTTCCCAGTGCCTCTCCGATTTATACTTGCCACCTGCACACCTATAAAGAAAAGTGACTACTTACGATCAGAAAAAGCACCGATAGATCATTGCGTAGGAAATTCAACATTTTCCATCGTACAAATAATCGTACTCGATTTCCCCCCACCCACAATCCACTTATACCAATCTTATATATATTTCCATATATTTACATTGATAGAGACTAGTTATTCTAAACAACTTTTCAATGTGATTGTGATTTCTCAAATATTTTTCAATATTATTCACAGAGAATATTACACTTTAGGTTTTTTAAAATATCAAAATTAATTAATATTTTACAGTGCTATTTCTACAGGAATTAACAATTTGATAAAAATTCGAAAGCTTTAAAATTATAGGGACTAAGTTATTAGTAAAAGTAATTATATAAATTAAAATTAAGAAATCCCTATTGACTTGTTTTACATTATTTTAAATAAAAAAATTTTTTATACGAACTACATCCTTTTCCGGATTATATTTTTGAATAAATTTTCATCTACAATTGTAGTTGAGATTTTCTATGCTTATATGTGATTGCTACATATGCATGTATGATTATTATGTATTTTATATGAATATTAAATAAATAGCTATGCTTATCATATACATGCATTCTTCAAAATTTTCATAGAAATGACGTTTATATAACAATATAATAGTAAATAATATATTTTTTATTCATAATAAAATTGAATCATCAATCAATAATTGATTTTTCATAATTTTAAAAATTTAATAATGAAATTTTTTTTTTTAAATCAATAAATATAAACTAATCTTATTAATAAATTGAAGAAATATAAGCTGGAATTTAATTTTAAATATTTATTACAGGCTATAAAATAAAGCAATATATCTAATGAAATTTTATGAAGATAGTAATGATTATTTTCAAACAAACGAAATCGTTTATAACCCATCACTCGTGTTACAAAGTAAAATATAAAAAGTACGCTATAAAAACAACAATTTAAAAAATTAAGAAAAATTTGAGTTGAAAATAAACTCAATAATTTTAAGGTAAAAAAGTTAAAAGGAAAGACATTAATCATGTATTTACGAGCCTCGTGCCCGCAGAGGCTTTAAAACACCAGAGGAGTAAAAGGAGAAAAGATGCTAGTTTGGTCAGCCCCGGCATGAGAAAGCAGCAATTGCGGGCTCGCGAGCGCCCAGACTTGAGATTCTATTAAGATCTCCGTAAGTCTTGTTACGAGGAGGAAGGATGCAAGAGGAGAGAAAAACCACCCCCGCAAATCTCGCAATAAAACCGTCCGAGGCGAGCCGTCGACGATTTCTTCCCTCTTGCGCAGTTACGAAGTACGGCGAGTACTTGCTGAGAAACTATAAGAAGGAAGCTCGAAAGCTCCCCTGCGAGTCTTACGACTTCCTTCCGGTCAGACTCTATATGCCAGCTTTTACACTTGGCAAATTCTTTTTGTTACACATTATGAAAACAATGTGTTTGTCTTCTATTTATAAGTTTATTAAAATCACAATGGCTTTAGATTATATTACATAATCAGTAATAGCAAAATATAACGTAATATTAAACAAAATAAATACCAAATAATTGTAATCATAAAGTAGAAAATAATTATTTATTGCTAAAAATTGAATTCAAATATTTACTTGTGAAAAAAAAAGGTATTTGGTTTAATTTTACCATTTACATTCCTAATAAATCTATGTATTTTTCTTTTTCTTTCCTTTTCTAGTCTCATGTAGATAAAGTAAACGATAAATACGAAAAAAGTAAATCAAATCTAAATCAAATTTGGATGAAATATAAAAATGAGCGAGGGATATCTTCAGTCAAGTAGAAATTACTGTGGCAACCAACATATAATTTTGAAAAGTAGTCCTGTAATTACACACAAAATTTTTCTTGCCCATAAATAACATAATCAAAACTTACAAATAGGAAAACGTTTGTATGAGAGAGGTACCTAAGGCTCAAGCAAAAAAGAAAAGCAACAAAAGAATAGTAAAAAGACGAAAAGAGACAGAAAGAACTACTGAAAAGCTGTAAACACTGAGCTGAAATCAATCAAAACATTAATTGAAAGAGCAATGAAGAAAATAGAATCGGAGGAGAGAGACTTTCTTTCTTTCTCTCTCTCTCTCTCTCTCTCTCTCTCTCTCTCCCTCTTTCTCTTTCTCTCTTTCTTTCTTTCTCTTTCTTTTTCTCATTCTGTCGATAATCAAGAGGAAATCCGTATTTCTTGACCAACGGATGTGAAGACTTCTATCTCATTTTAACTTCAGATAAATGCTATAAATAATTCACAAGATATGTTATATTATCACAAGGTGAAAGAAAATGTATCAGTGCCCTGAGAAAATACTCAAAATAATTTTACAAAATTACTTATATTTTTTACATACTTCTTCATATGTTTATTGGATGATAAATATTTCTTTAAGATTTTTATAGTAAGGTTATTCCGATATTGGTGGCAAAATAAATTGTAATTTGAATTTACGTATTCCTTGGTAGCCAATAATATTAAACAAATTAATACAAATTTAATATTAATGCTATATTTATCATTGAAGTTCTCAAATAAAGCTCACATAAAGTATTTGGATATATAATATTCTGCATATTCATAATAAACTTTAATAAATTTTTAGAGATAAGCATTAATCACATTGCTAATTATTGATGATAATTAGTGATGGTAATTACTGATAATTATTTGTCAAATTTTTACTGTTTTATTCAATTTTAAATATATAGTAACATTTATTTAATTATTTTAACTCATTAAATTATATGGATTTAAATATTATTTAAGAAGTTTTATCCTTAAAATTTAAATTTAACGCTAATGTAAAATCTTTTTTAAAAAATTTGAATTATCAATTCATCAGAAATGTTTGTATAAAGTTTGATTGAAGTATAATTGAAATTGAATTTTAAAAAAACATTCAATAAAAAAACAAGAAACTTTACAAAGATTTATAATAGTTATGGAATGATTATTTATGGCCTTTTTGATATAATGTATAAAATACATTTTGAAAAAGATACATAAATTAAAATTTTTACATACATTATATTTATTAAAAATGTATGAGTAATAGAATGGGTTAAAATGAAAATAAATGACAAAGAATGAAACAGACAATTACCGGAATGCACTCCGGAAAAACGAAGATAAGTGAATGAGATTGTCGGTAGAACAGACATTGATAACTGTCTGATAATGTCGAGGCTTCTCTCTCTTGATGCAGTTATTCCAGTTCGTAAAGTTAAAAAAGTATTTCTTGGGCATTCGGTGTATTAAAAAGCTAAATAAAATTTGAGTGCTATGCATATATTACTTTTTTTTTACGATTTAAATTATTATTGTATTATTAATTATTTTACTGATGCATTCTTTAAATTCGATAAAATTCTTTTGAATGAATTTTGTTACATTGAATAAGAATATAAAAAACTTCTTAAGATTCTTCTTTAGATTCTTTAATTAAATGTTTTTGTTATTATTAATATTGGAATTATTATTTTTAAGTATAATACAAAATAAATACATATAACTGTTTTAATATGCATTTCTATCAACAATTTAAGCTATAATTATTATTTTTAAAAAAACTATATTCAAAGGTTTAAAAAAAAAATTTCTTTAATTTTATATATGGAATATTTTAATATATATTTTGTTTATATTTAAAATAAAAAAGTGTGTGTTTATTTTAATGCGTTATAATTAAAGTGTTGGGTTATTTTGTAATTTTTATTCGATATTAGTTTGTGAATGTTTTATATATTAGCTTGCTTTTTACGAAAATAAAAAAATCCAATATCGTTATTAAAATTATTTATATAATATATAAAAATTATTCTAAACGAACGAAGCTTGTAATAAAAATAAGACCAAATTTTTAAAATAGTATTTTTCATAAAGGTAAGTAAAGTAGAGTACGATAAATATTTCAATTCGATGATTAATTTGATTTTTCACGTCCATTAGAAAATGCACTTGCAGGCAGTTTTTTAACAGCATCAGAGTTAATGGAGATAAGTTAATGATCTACAATCTACGATCCATGATCCACAATCCACGGTCGCCGCGAGTTTATAACGAGTCTCGAAAAAGAATATGAAGGTGCCACCTGGCGGAAGGCCAAAGGACTCGAGGTGCACCGTCGTCAAGGCTGCACTGGCACTTTAGTCACTTTCGAGAAGATCTTTGATACAGTCGGTATCGCTACAGTTTCCACGCGCCAGATAATTTTTATGGGAAATTTGAATGATCTTTTTAAAATGAAATTGATCGAGGAAGATCCATTATTAGAGCAGGGTGTAATTTTAGATGACAATAATCATAAACAGGCGAGTGCTGAAAGACTAATTCTTCATTCTAGATTTCGAAAATTCGAAACTTAAGAACTTGACATTAAAATACCGTTTCATCATCCCGAGAAGAAGGATTATTGGCAAAACAGGCAATCTGCTTTTTCCTTTCAACATTTCGGCATTATTTCTAAAATGAAAACAATGTATTTACTTTGAGGAAAACCATGATAAACCGGTTGAACTACCCGGAAAGCCTCTTATTCCCCAAAACCTCCGGCGGAGCATCTTTCGCATTTATCTTCATTTGAACGGCGCGCGATCCGTGAATGGTAATTAGTGAAAATTTAACGGAACTCGTCGAATTAACGCGATTTCGTAGACTGTAACGAACTAACATTCATTAGTCCGATCCCCCGTTTTAATTTGTTTGGTTACATACATTCCCTCGCACGCGTATGCGCAATCTGCGCCACAAACTTAAATCGTACAACCGAATAAAAAGCTGGGGTACCGCGCCACAACTACAGGGATACATTCAAATATAATTAAATGCAAATCAAAATCACCGTAACAATCAAGCGAAATTAAGCTCTTCCCTAGCTTTCATTACTGCTAATGACTGCTTCTATTTTCATCCCCCCTCTCATGCTCTCATCCCCTTCGATCCCCAACTAGCGATTTTTCTCTAACGATCTACATAATCACAAATCTTGTTCACTGTTCCAAAGTTAAATGATATGAAAAATCAGCTATTATATCATTCTTTTATATGAAATTGACAGCTTTTTGTTCAATCGAACACTAGAAATAGTAAATAATATTCATAAAAAATTGCTGAAAACAAAAACAAGTCTAAAAGTTACTGTTTTGATATTTTTAATTATTCATTTGTTTGCGTTATTTTTTTGTCAATATATTGAAATGGATTAACGAAGAAAAATCTTGTGAAAAAATCGATAAGCTGTTTTTTATTTAATCTATCAGATATCTATGCAATGGAATAATATTTAAATTATTAAAACGAGTTTTCGTTATATATCAACATGTAAATTGTCGATTAATTCTTCTTTTATAAAATTTATTATGAGTTTTTTTAATACTTTCAACTTATACAAAAGCTTTAATAAGAATTTTAATTAATATTGCATGAAAAAACTCAATTACAAAGTTTATAATAGGCATTAATGTGTAATTCGACTTAATGAAATAATAAACTTAATTAACAATATATTTCCATTTTGAAATTATTTACTGCATTTGTTTTATTTCTTATTTCAGTTACAGTAGAAGTTAATTATTTTTGAAATACGATAAAAGTTGTTCTAGAAGCTTAAATTTTTTCATTTGCATCGAGTTGTATAGAAAGACTCTTTGAATAAGTGGAGAGTGCAAAATGTAATATTTTCGTCAGTCACGCATAAATATCAGCGGATATTTAAAATTTTTACGGTAATAAAGTAATCAAATTAGGATAGGAAGTTTCCTAATTAAAGGTGCGTTTCGGAAGTTGACGTAATAAATATTTAAATTTACGGCATACCTCATACAAACAACAATAAAGTCTTCTTAGTCTGCGTTTCGGAAGTTTCCCTCCGAAATGAGCACGCAAGAACAGGTGTATGAATGCAAATTTTCTTACACAGAACCGACTTAGAAAGAATTGGACTCATAAAAATTAGACAGACTGGGGAGGATCCGCACCGAAAGAGGGATTGGCAATAAAATCCGGGCGGAAAAGAGTGTAGATGGGAAAGAGAGAAATAAATGGAAGGCGAGTGAAACACGGGGACATGGTACTTCCGCTCTCATCCGTGGCTAATTAGCCGTTCCAATTTGTAGGACAAAATAAATGTTGGCTCCACCACGATTTGTTCGGCACTTCTTTTCCCTCCCCAATTCCCAACCCTCAACCCTCAACCCCCGCCCGCCGTCGCCATCGCCACCACCGCCCACAATTTCAATTGAGTGCTGCGCACTTAATGCGGGCACAACTTCATCCTTCCCTTACTTCAAACAAAATAATTAAGCCACTCTTCTTAGTTGGAGAGGCAACGACTAACGAGTGTCACTGCGACCACGACCAATTATCCATCGAGTCCGAGCCCAAATTTCCACGGATTTTCAGTCGAGCCGAGGGAGGCGATTCTTTGTCAAAGAGTTCCCGTCGTTGGATGTTGCAGTCGTTCAGAATCGGCAAATTTATTCTGAGAGGCCCTGCGTGTTATTATATCGAATGAAAGGCAGTACAAGAATTTCTTTTTTGTTCGATGACTCTTAAAATTAAAATATAAATGTAAAACCTTTCGTACAATGCCGGTATTAGCGGATAATGTGTTTCTTTCTCAACCATCTCCTTTATTCCATGGTTTCTCTTCAAAGGCAAAAACTTTGGCATGCAATGTATTTAACAAAATTTTTTTTTTATCGTTTGATTCATATTTTTAAATATCCAATGAATTGTCTATGTAAAATTATTCAGTAACTTTAAATGGAACAAAGATACAATAAAATATTGAAAAAAATATAAAACCTAACATGAGTAAAACGTGTAGCGCTATTTTGCTTGGATTCGCACTTGTTTGTTCACACATCTTTTCATTGATTCATGACAAATATTATTTGCATATTAAGTTGAGGCCTGTCTGCATTCATAAACAAACACACAATACGCATAAGAGACTTATCGGGTAAGAAAGAGAAAGAGGAATAATAAGTAGTGAAAGTTTTATTACAAGGTTTCTGCAAACTTTTCATTGCTGATAAAAAATATGTCTTGGAATTAGATAGTCCTTTTGCTCTAATAAATCATATTCAAAACAAAAATTTATTACTCTTGTAAATTATATTTTTTAAATTTTGATGCTTTTACTTAATGGCGATATCTATATATGTATATATTTAATTTACTTTTCGGGAGTAAAATTATTTTTATCCAAGTACAAACAGTAAACCAAGTAAACATTTTAAATAATCTTTTAATATAATTTAAAAGTATTGGAAATTGAAATGTCTGAAACGCAATCACAATTAAGATATTACAAAGCTAATAATTTTTCTTATTAAGTTACGCAATAAACGGTATTATTATTCATAAAAACTTAAACTTCACAAGCAGTCGTAGTAATTGAAATAAATGGAGTCATTGCGAATATTTTGAAGTGGTAAAGAGCTTAAAAAATATTGCGAATAAAATGAGAAAGATGAAAGAAAGAGAGAGAGAAGGAGAGATGAGAAAAAAGGAAAGAGGTTGGTTGTGCCGAAAGGAGACTGATATTCAATGATATGCAGCATCCGCGTCTCGGCACTGGAAGCCTGCCAGTTAAATGACCTTTTACACGACTCAAGGATAAAAAAATAAAGAGCTAAGTGGGTGAGGGGGGAGAAAGGTAACAGGGAGGAGGATTTTAAAAATGACGGCTCGTGCGCCACGTGGTTACTCTTACTCTTTTCGATCCTGCAGCGTGCCACGGCAAAATGAGCGTCGGCTTTTCGGTTTGAAAAATCGCTTTTCCGTTTTTCGCCGCTGACACGACGAAGGAAAAGGAACTATTCTTTGCAACGTCAATTTACATTTATGAATATGAGTTGATTCAGTTTAAAATATATTCAAAGCGATGAGGTGTAGAAAATTATTTACCATCTCGAATCGCAGGATTTCCTATTTACAATAGAGGCAAATTTTAGAATTTTAGAAATAAATTTTCGCATAAATTTAAGAAATAACTAATGGAGAAAATATTTAATTTATATTTCATGCAATACAATTTAATATTTTACAAATTATCTTTTTGATAAATACTAGGTATTATTTTTAAGGTAACAAAAATATATCTTCCAATTTTATGTGTGCTCGTAAAAACTATTCAATCAAAATCAACTGATTTTTTATTTATTTATATACAAAATATAAGTAAAATAATAAAACGGTCTAATATATACAAAATATTTTTAATTTTATTATAAGAATAGTGTAGTTCAATTTTCAGGAATCATTTTTCATGTATAAAGAATTTGTTTTGAGTATCTTTACTTTTTTTGTCTATCTCCCTCTTTTTCATTTTTTCATGTATTTATATAAGAAGAATTTTTAATTACCTTAGAACTATTTCATACGATTATGAATTATAAAAATTTATGTAAATAAAATTTAAAATAAGATAAAAAAACATTTTTCTATAAAAAAATATTATTTCAACATTGTTATTAAATATATGCAATAATTTATAGAAATAGCTAATTGAAATCAAATAATTTACGTTTAACTAAGTTTTTGATAAAAAATACGTTCAATCAATATACGAATTCAATATCATTTTATATAATATTTTAATACATAAATACTATGTATCAAACGAAATAAATTTTATATATTATATTTTTATGATATAAGCATGTGTATAATTTTTGAATTAAATGATATTTAATCTTTTTTTAATTATTTCACGAAATTGTTTGTTATCTGCATTTTAATTACTTCAACGAGATTAATTATTTCATGCTTAGATTTTATGTAATAGATTGGAAAATTTTTTCAAATAACCATTCAACTAAATACATTATAATAATAATTAAGTCTCAAATTTTTGTAAAAAATATTTTATCTCCGTACACAAATTTTTCTCAAAAGTTTCTCCTTCAATTCAATGTTATTAATGGTAAATATGTCAAAGCATTATCTCCGAAAAAACAACCAAATCAATTAAAATCTCACCCGAATAGCAGTAGATCGATCGAATTGTTTTGGCCACCAGCCCGTGATACTATGCACCCGAAGCTGCAGTCGAATTACGTCTCGTCTGCAGGGATCAGAGAAACTTTTACGGACTCCCGGTGTAGGAGTGCGGGAGAACCTGAGGCGAAATCGACATCGGAAGCCGTGGAAGCGCGCGACCGCGCAAAGACGTCTTGGGTCTCGGGTAATTGATACGACGCCGCGCGATGCGACGCAATGCGAGCTCCACCTGAATTTGAATCCTTTTACTCGAACTAATAACACGGCATTGGTCACATAACCCCAACCACCCCTAACCATCTTTTAATAACTACCCCGCCCGCTTCCCCCACATTTCATTATTGCAGATAACGAGAATCCTGTGAATGTAAGTGAGTATCTGACTTTTATCCGCTCCCTTTCTAACCCCTACGCTGATGGCTCTCTCGAGGAATTTATGAGTAGGATGATGGGATTGCTTTTTATGTTCAAACTTCACTTATCCCGCACCAACCCCTTTGCTATAACTAATAATAAATCTAATTTTATTGCGAGTTCATGCAAAAGATTTAGTATATATTTTTTTAAAAAATAAACGCTTACTATGAAAAAAATAACTATAATATAACACTCTACAAGCATGATTATGTAATTATTACCGATGCATTATCACTTTGGATAAAAATCTATTTTATTTTATTTTATTCATCGCTTATGTTATGTCTCAATTATTTTCTTTAGTGCAACATACATTATTCCTCTAAATTATCTATTTAATAAAATTGAATTTCCATATACTCAAGTAAGTACCTTCTTTTTATATCTAGTACATAATCTCTTATAGTGAAATAAGAGAGAATAATTTGTGCATAAATTCAAATCTTGTATGTTTAGTTGATTCAGATTTTTTGTATAAATTTTTTAGTGTGCTTTAAATGTTTATTGTCCACGACAATAATTTACGAAATTTTTTTTTTATCTTTAACGAATAATATTCTATTTAAAAATACACATAATAATAAAAAAAATTGTACCCTCGACATATTAGTTAAAAATAGAAAAGTTCCTATTTCGAATTAAATTATTGCTTCGATTGGTATATCAAAGTAGAAAATACTTGTAAATTCCTACCTGATGACAATGATGTAGAGCTTCGTAGGGGCTTCACGTTGGGAGCAATTTTGAAGGCTTTCCTGAGACTCGATAATAAATAAAAAAAACAAATGTACGCAACAACAAAACAAAAGTGCGAAACCAACAACCAATAGTGTTCAACAAAATCACAACACAAGCAGTCGGGGTTAGCGCGGGTGTCACTCTTAAACGAATTGCCTCGAAGGAGTGCGGTGCACTGGTCCGGCGACGGGCCGTCCTTCCGAGGAGTCCAGGGAGACGAGAGCGAGGATCAACGAACCAAACACTCCGAGCGCCGCTTACAAACTGTCGCGTGCGAGTTCCGCGCGCGCACCACGACACCAAACACCCCTCGCGTGCCCCCACCCCGAGCCCCGTCGGCCCCACCCCGAGCTCAGGCGCCCCTCCCCACGACCCGAAACCTCCTGGAGGGGATCGGCATCGATTTCCCCTCTGCACGCGCGTGCGGCGCCCGCGATTTATTTCCCCACCCCGACCCCTCCCCTAAACCACCCTCGACGCCACTCTCTCGCTCTTTTTCACTTTATGCAGGTCGAAGGGGTGTCGTGCGTCTCTCTCCCGGTGACTCCGTCCTTCCTGTCACTGACCGGTTATTGGATTAACCCTTTCAAATCTTAATTCCTTTATTCAATTCCGCCGTTTTGGAGTTGTTATGAGCTCTTGTCGCTGTTACAAATGTTGCAACTTGAACACCTTTAGAGCACCTTCTGCAAGTGCAAATACAATATCTGTCCCGAGCTTCTTTATTTATTAACATTTTAATCTCAAGATTCGAAACGTAACAATGAAATAAGAAACAGATGTGGAATTTATTACCTAATGAAGGGAAGCTTTTCATCTCAAACCTCTCATTCAATTTTATTGCGTTATGATTTAAAAAAAAAAAAAAAAATAATAAATTAATAGCATCTTTATCTTGATATTTTTGATTATCGATAATGGTATTTCCAAAAATCTAATAGTATTATAATGAGTGTATTGTTATATAATAATAAATAATGCATATATATTTTTTCAAATGAAATAACTGTCATTGAAAACTATTTGCTATATGTTCTACTTGAATTCTGATTCATAAACTATTAATATACATAGGCCTTAGAATAAGTGTAGACGTAATGCATACAATTATTATGGGCAATTAAAAAGCAATTTATGAGTAGATTTCAAAATACTTGATGTTTAAATGTATTAAAATGAGTAAATTAATGTCAGGCGATTAAATTTTTCAAATACTTATGTATAATAACAATTAGTCATTCAAACAATATTGGATTTATAAACTTATTTAAATTTGTGAGAAAATGAATAAGATTTGGATTCATTAAATACAATTGAATATAATTAAATTTCTTAAGAAACGTAATTCTTATTAATAGAGATATTGTTAAATCTCCAACTTATCTAACTAGTGCACATTAATTTTGATTATTTATTCCATTATCTAGCATTAAAAATTTATCAATAGATGCATATGTTTAATGCATTTAAATGTTATTAGTCTAGTCAATTGAACACATATAATTATAGAGAAATTTTTACAAAAAATATTTTATAATAAAAGGTTAAATCATATAAAAGTGGTGGATTTAATTATGAATAAGAATGTATTTAAATATATAAGATCCATAAAAGTTAAACAAATGAATGCCTGTGTAGGATTTAAATCGCGCAATAAAATGAGAAGGAAAACGCGTGCAAGAATCCCAATTAACTGTGCTTGCTTTGTTTCATCCGTCCTTCTCCTTTTCTTTCTTAATTGTGAAAGGAGCTCGCCGTGCCGAGATATACCCCAGCAATAAAGGCGAACCTCTTTCTCTCGCTCGGACTCGTCCCCTCTCCCTCTCCCTCTCCCTCTCCCTCACCCCGGAATTAAGGAGGAAAAAAGAAACAGAGGGAGAAAGACACCCCTGAAGACTCGACACAACCGAATAGCCCGACGACTGCTCCAACCCCCGTGACGGCCCGCCACGCGAAATTGCTCTGCCGACGCGCTCGCCCTCTCCGCGGTGCTTTCATCCCTCCGATCCCCACCGCGTGAATTCGCGCCCCACCACGAAGCCACCCCTCCTCGGTGTCCCGCACGTTCTCGTCCTTACAAGGCCACACCTCCCATTACAAAAATTACAGTTGCCCGCTGATTTAATGACGTCGCTCGGGCCGCCGGCGCGAGAGGGGTAACACGCGCACGATTCGGAAGCGCACGTTCTCCCCCGATAGGAATCTAAGTAATGAAAGGGTTGCCATCGCATGGCTCGTGAACACTGACTCCAACAGACTCAACCTTTCTCACTTCTCTTCCACGAGAATCACGGAATCATTCGCGAGATTAAATTAGAAAAGCTATCAGATCGACTCCTCACCCTCCCCCTTCCCTTCGCTCGCCCACTTTCATTACTACTTATTTCCTTTCATTGCTCTATACTACTCTACCCTCTAATTTTCTTCTTCTTCTTCTTCTTCTTTTTTAAATATAAAGGAACATTCAATTAGCTTATAAGCATTTACTGCTGCTTTGGCCCAATGACGAAATTATCTCCTTTGCAGATTTTTAATTTTTTTATCGAAATCTCCTGCACTGATCTACAACCTTTAAGGTGGTAATTTGGTAATTTTTTCAAAATGTTAAAATTTAAAGATTTTCTAGCATTCTGGATTATCTTCCTGGTTAGCTGTGAAAGCATGCAATTATTTAGATTGATCGATTATGTGTGTTAAAAGTTAAATGAATTTTAAGTACCACTATGAATCAATAGTACCAAAATTAATTGTTTCCATTTTCATTGAATCATCGATATAAATTAAACTATGAAAATAAATGCATCGTCCTTTTATTAATTTCATTATATTGGAGTTTAAATAAATTATTTCACTTGATATTAAATTAACAATCATTGTTGCTCGTTAAAAATTAAACTTATTTTTAATGCTCCGTAACAATGTGTGCATATCATTAGTTGTTCGAGTAACAACGTTGACTTTGTGAATTTTACTTCAAGTTGAAAAATTTGCGAGGGTCGTTACATATTTTCCTAGCTACATTTGTAACACTGACTTTATGTACACGCAATTCCCTGGATTTGCGTTTACCCCCTACTTACGACTGAGCAATGAGGTAACCGCAAATCAGATTAGGACGAGTACTTGACACGTAGATTCGACCTTCCTTTTAATTAACGACTGATTTACGAATAACCTTTATTTTATAGAGTAAGACATAAACTCGTACGTTATTTCATAAAACAACCAAGTGGAAGGGTCGGGGGGAGGAGGGAATGTAAGAACGATGATTGGAAATGTCTTAACGGGATTGTGGGTTGGCGCAAGGAAAAGAAAAAGGGAAAACAACCAAACTCCCGAGGATTCACTCGCATCTGCGAGTGCGAATGCGATTTGAATAAAGTTTTAACGCACGCTCGTATTCGTATTGGACTTTGATCATCACCGTACCTGTCACTATTCTACTTTGAATTGTTTGCCTACACTACATTGTCGTGCATCCTTTTCTATCAACACTTTCCCGACAATGATTCCTTTTTATGCTAATGTTATATTTCCTATGTCAGTCAACATATTTTATAGTATATTCTAATCTGAATAAATCCTGGCCTTCAACATAAAATTCATCAAACTAATAATTAAATTTATTTTACTTTCAAATGATCTAGATAATCTTATTCAACGGTATCAACTATATTTTTTCAAATCTGCACGTCATTTTTAATTAAAAAGTTTAGTTTATAATTGCTTTAAAAAATAATTAATTTGTTCTATACTTGATGTATAAAAATTAATTTAAAACCTTGAAATTTGCCTTTAAATTCAAAAATTTAATTGAATAATAACAAAGAGAAACCGACAATAGTTTAAATAAATCATGTATGTACTTATTTGTGTATTATAACTGGTTATATCAATAGAAAAATGCAATTCAAAATCAATTGAAAATGATACTAAAAGTAAATGATTAAAAAAATATAAATTAAACTACTTTTAAGTATTTTTAAACTTTTCACTAAGATTTTCTGCATTTATTTTAGCGAAGCTTATAAAACTTTAAAAATGTTTTTCTTTTTGATTTTTAAAGAACTTCTTGAAAAAAATTTAAAATAAAAAAAAAATCCAAAACTGTTTCAATTAATATTGTTTTTTAATGTTTTTTTTTTTCAAACTAATTTAGAATAAATTAATTTTTGCATTATAAAATAATTATACATTAACATTCAATCTAAAATAAATCATTCAATATGAGTATCACTGATCAAAAGAATTTCCAAGGAATCATTGATTGGATCATGTAGTTAATGAGTGTAATTGACGGTTTAACAAGAAGTTCGTTTAATGCATAATACTTAATCAAAGTTTTTTCTGTTGGCATAAAATAAAACTTATTTAAGCAGTTTCATGTGACTCCATTGGATATTTATAAAATTAAAAGTAAATCTTCATAATGATATTTAGAGTGGTACATTGATATGAAGCTTGTTTTTAATTTTACAGTTGATGTTTTAATATCTCGTTTTTAAAGCATATAACGTCTCAGTTTTAGGTAAAACGAAACAAATATGCAAAGAAATGAAATTTAAAAATATGCCATTATAGGAATACAGACAATCAGAAGGCAAGAACGAAGGGGAATGAAGGGGAAAAGAGGAAGTAAGAGAAAAAACGGGAAGGACGATGTTGGAGTACTAATCACTTCTAGGGACTTTAATGGAGGTTTTCTGTACCCCGTCTACTTATTCTACTCCTGCTCTGGAAGTGCGAGAGTACTCTCTTTCTCTCTTATTCTAGGTGACGGGTTGAAAGGGGAATGGCTCGAAGAAAAGGCAGACGAAAAGTATCATTATTCGCATTAAGCGAAAAAAACGGCAGTCATATCTATCTCCCACTTGTTTCTCTCTCTCTCTTTCTTTTATATTTTTCCTGAGAATGTTGGCTGCAATCGTTCCTTGTGATCTATAAGCTTTTATTTGTAAATTAATACTCCAAGTACCGTCCGTAATAAATAGGATTATTTTTTATATTCATTAACTTGCTGTCAATGGTTTTTAATTAATGTATAACGAATCTAAATACTTAAACTACAAAATTATTGATCTTCTTTTCATAATTGCTGAGTAAGAAAATTTTAATTCTTCTTAAAAATGTTCGTGTAAATCGATGTAAAAACACTTTACGTGGCATGATATTTTATACAAAGAACGTTATTATATCTCGGTTTTTAGTGTTATTAATGCAAGTCTACTCTATAAAAGAACTAAACAAAAAAGAACATCTAAAACTAAAGTTTGTAATAATATTACACATTAAACTTATCACATTTGCAACTTTTGTGTATGTAACAAATTTCTTGCAGTAACGTGATTGTTGAAAGTGCATAAACTTTAATTATTTGGCAATGCCATTTACTATTTGCAGCGTAAAAATGAAAATACGTAAACTTTAAAATTATGTGGTATAAGATTATTAAAAATTATTGATTAGATTATTAAGTTCTTCCAAATGTAGTCAATCAGCAAAGATTATAAATGTAATTTCGACAGACGCACACTATTCTAAATGACGCAACAATATGTTTCACAGATTCATAAATCACCTCCATCACTTCGTCATCCATAAGCAAAACTTTTTTTATTAGCAGCTTTGAAATATTTCATGTCAAAATAAATAGAAAAATAATTTGGCAATATCAAGCGAAATCGTGTATAGTATCCTGCTGTGTAACGTACAATGCATACGAAATTCCGAAATGGCTATTGGCGAAAGGCGACCCAATTTACCTAAAAGTTAGGGTGTGAGCCTTAGCCCCCGCTCAGTGTAATCAAGGAGTCCGGAAAGAAAATGAAAAAAAAAAAACAACGGGAATAACGTCGAAGTTCAAGGAAAGGGAAAAGGGACTAATTTCGACAAAAAAAAAAAAAAAAAAAAAAAAAACAGAATGAGAAAGCGACGGCCTCGGGATGTATTGGCGAAAATTTGATAGCGAAGTTTGCTGCTCGGACAATTCTCGATATTGATATCCAGAGGGCTATCCATCTGGTCGAATAACGCACGAGTCTTTATTGCGCGAGTTGCGTAACGGGACAGGACGAGAGGTCAAAGTGCACCCGGTTCAAAAGTGCAAGAAGTAATCGTCTTCTCCCTGAGTCTCTCCCCACTCCCTCGGCGAATTTATGAGACCGGAGCCAATTTCATTTCACTGGCCTCCACTCGAAGTAGAGGGAAAAGTGAGTCCTCGGAATCCCGAGATTTATTTATTATGCATGAGTCTGATGTATTGAACAGCGGACGTGTGGAGAAGGAAAAGGTGATGTCTCGTGGGTGGTGAGGAGGGTGGAGGGGGGCGGAGAGGTGGCCCAGCCTCCCCCTCTGCAGCTCATTCGTGACTCTTTCAAGACCGGAGGCTGTGAGTATCTTCCCTCCCGAGCTTAGATAGATTCAATTCATCGAATACGTAAACTCGAGTCACACACGCGCACACTCTCCCGTCGAACCCAAATCGAAACAAACATCCTTCAACGAATTGTCTCTCCTCCTCTCTCGACTCTTAGTGGTGGGATAGTGGTTACTCACTCGTTTCCACTTTCTATTTCTTCCTTCATCTCAATCTCGTTCGCTTTCCTCATCATAACTGATTCTCCTATCCCTACTTTATCTTTCTCTCATTGTCTCTTCTGTTATTTCTGTTAAACACACATACCTCTTTCTCTATTACTCTCGGCAAATTCTATCTATCCGGATCTATCTGAATTTATTTTTACTCGAGTATTCCACTCTTTATCGACTCTCAGAATACATATATTAAGCCATAACATTTTTAATGCTTCAATTACGATACTCATGTTTTTAACTCTCTGATACTTTTTATAAAATCACTTTAAGATAAGATTTAAATCTGCGAAAGAATATTAAAAAAATATTAAGTAATTGCATAATACTACGCAATATAATTGGATTATAAATGAAATTTAACTGATCTTAAATTTATCTGCACTAATATTCTTAATTTTCAATTAGTAAAAATAATTCAGATTCTTTTAATATTTATTATAATCTTATATTTATAATATATATTGATTAGAAAAATATAGTTATTAAAGGGAACAATATTGAAATCACTAATCTTACAATTTGGCCGAGTGCGAAACGTAAACAATTGAAGCAAAGAAATCAAATATGGAATATTTTAATGTAAATTTATATGCTCGAAAAGAAAAGTGAAGGAAAAAGAACGTATGAAAGTGAGAAGTATAGAAAATTACATAGTAATGAGTTGAAAAAAACTCTAAATTTAATCGAAATATTTTCTCGGCAATTCCATTACGCATACTAAAATAGGTAATAAAGCTAAACTGGAATATAAAAAAAATATTTTACGGAATTTTAATGAAATCATCAGAAAATAATAGATGTATTCCAAGTTGAAAATTGGAAAATAATATTGAATTCAATTTAAATTAAATTCTTTTTGTGATAAATTATCTGATAAATTAAATCTGAAACACCGCTTATCTCATCTGAAATAAATAAAATGTAACTACCGGATTCGAAGAATTTTTCCTCTTATAATTTATTTCATCAATACTCCATAAAGATATTTTTAAGTGAATGTAAAATATTTTATTGAAATATCATTTACAAATATCGATATTTAATACAGCAATTACTTTTAAATTGAAATTAACGTGAAGGATCCGACAACTGAATTGACATTTTTTATAACCGTTAGAATGTTATTTAAAGAAGATAAAAAGGAAAGAAAATTGTCAAAGAATACAATAATTTCTTCGATGATTACAAAGCCCTCGTTACCGAATAATGATATAAATATTAATTCAAAGTTAATATTCGTATGAAAATTGAAGCTGAAGGGTCCAAGCAAGGTCAATTAAAGTGTCTATTCTTATGGATCAGTTAATCAATCAATAGTTTATATATATATACGTACCATCGTTAATAATTCATTCATCTACCAGCACAAAAGGCTATTTTGATCTCACTTACAAGTTTTAGTCGAAGAAAATACTAACTAACGCAACTACATGAAAAATTGCTTGTTGCAACGGTAAGAGACATATTTTTCCGAGGAGTGATTAATTTTTGGATGAAAATGAAACCGCAAAAAACGAAGCGATTATACATTTGAAAAAGCGAAAAGAGACGGTGGAGAAATTGCGTCAAAGGAGAAACTCCAAATAAACAAATGAAGGAAGAAGGAATAAATGATTTAGTTTTTTAGGGAACCATGGATGAGTGGTGCGTGGGGTTGAGGAAAGGCGAGGGGGCGGGGGAGGGTGGATAAGCCCGTGATAACCGATATGGCGTCGAACTCGCGTGCCCCATACATGTATACACGTATACGAAGAGCTTTTGAGGAGGGAGAGAGCGCGCGGGTCCATTAGCCGACTCGACTGTCTCCTGAGTCCATTACAAGATGAGCTGCACTCCCCCGCGACCCACCGCCCAACGCCCCCTGACCTCTGATCTTTCCCGTTCTCTCGTCTCCCTCGCTCCCTCTCTATCCCTGCAACTTCCCTCCTCTCTGTTCTGCTCTGCTCTGCTCTGCTCTTTGGCTTTTTCGTCAGGGTGGTAAGGGAAAGTGGCGAGAGAGCCGAGAGCCAGAGCGATGGAAGGCCGAAGATGAAGAAGGTGAAATAGCGTAATAGAGAATAAGAAGAGGATAGAGAGTTTCGAAAGCACTGCGGCACTAATGCTTTTAGCCATCGCGACGTCCGGTCCGCACAAAAACTTACTTTGTATGCTGCAACGCCATTAATAATCAGCTGCTGTTGCTTTCGTTCAATCTTGCCCTATACAAGCTGTGGGAGTGCCGAGGGAAATGGAAATGGAAAAGAGCTTTTCCTCGTTTGTTTGTGTTTTTTAGGCATAGGCGTATAAACGAGTCTTACCCGAATGACGATCTTTTTTATCAAATAATTTCTTTCTTTCTCAGTTCAGTTTAAACAGGACCTTCTGTGCAATGGGAGAATCTTTTAAAGGCATTCTAATTATAATATTAAATCACGCCTTCGTCATTATCGATAATTGTTATTTTTTTCGTTACAATCGTTACAGTTGTATTTAATGAATTTTAAGCTTCTTTCCTTTATATTTTATTATGTTTACATTAAGTTATGGCCTCTAAATATATTACTAGCTAGTTGCTCTTTGTGATATTAATCAAAATCAACAAAAAATTGTATGGCATAATACCGCAAATATAATCACTCCAATTACTTAATTATTTATACTAGAATATTTATTCTCAAACATCATTTAACATTATTTTATATCATAGATTTACTATCATAAGTTTTTATGATCACTTGCTATAATCAAATATTATAATAACTAGATTTTAATATAATTTCATTTGTAATATTTAATTTTAAATCTTTTGTTGAATGACTACAGATATTGTAATTTTTGAAAAACTATAAATTTTTGCATTGGCGAACGTTAAATTATTTTTTTTAATTTATATAAATTCTTTTAAAATTAATTTAAATTTATTTGTTAATTAAAAATTTAAATGATTCATATTATTATGTTATTTCCTCATAAAATTTATTGTATTATATATACAAATATAGTATTTATAAGTATTGAATTTCATTACTTTATTTCTGTATTTTAATTACTATTTCTTTATTCTGTTTCGCTAAATTTAGATCGTTTGTGCACGCTAGCACTTGAGCTATTTCATTAAACAAGCTCTTTTCTATTCTCTAGCTTCAATCTGATAATATATTCTAAAATTAAATTGATTAAAATAAATGCTAGTACATCATGTTGTTTAGATTCATTCTAAATTTTAACTTTTTTAAAAAATTATTTCTGATTACCACTTTACCAGCAATGTTACCATAAATTTTGGCATTCATTTAGATTAATTTTTTATTAAATTTAATTAAACTTAAATAATTTCTTTGTTTTTAATTACAAAATATGTATCTATTACCCTTAAAAAGCTTTTCTTTTAATTAAATATTTAACTATTAATATGCTGTCTTTTATGCATGAACAGAAAAAAATCTATATTGACAATATTTAATAATTGTTGAAGATGTTAATACATGTCTAGATAACAATTTCTGCAAGGGTATAATTAAACACGTGGACTTTTTATGTATTTTTAAATATGTATAATTTTCTGTAAATATATATTATAATAATGTAGGCATGTACACATATGAACGTATATGAATGTAATATGTATAAAAGAGTGTGAGTACGTGAATGCGTGCAAGTTTTTTTTTTTTTAAATAATTTTCATGAAATTATTAATTAATAGATCATATAAAATTAGTTTTTGAATTCAGTGAATCAGTCTTAATGGGTATTTCCCTCCCTTTTTTAAAAGACAATATATATATTTGATTTGTAAGAACTGCAAATATGGCGCCTAATTTATTGTTCAGATCTCTGTTGAGATTAAATTATTTCTTTTTCATACTCCTAAATTTATATTTACTCAAGTGGTTGCATTTTGATGATTCGTTTAGTGTTTGAAATTCCCAAATTTTTTTAAATGAAAATTTAAGAACCACAAATTATAATTATTTTGTTAATTGATTTTAGCATTATAGACTCTTATAAAAAAATCCAGATCAGTTAAATATTTGTATAGTAACCTATTGAAATACATAAAATCTAGTCAACCAATAAAGACGTGAATCTTAAGTCGAAACGATCTCCATATATACATGCATATAAGCATGATACTGAAAGAATATATGCAAATAAATTGTAGATGACAGAAACATACAACGCCGAGCAATTACTTACGACCTTATAATTTGATATGAAAAAGGAGATTTAATAAATCATTAACATATATGAAATTATCACGACCATTTTTTACATCAAATGACAAGAAAACACCTTTTTGTACCAAAGAATAGGGTATTATGAAAGATTGAATAGAAAATAATTTTACGCGTGTTTTTATTAAAAAACTGAGTGTATCAAATGAAATATATGTGCATCGAATTGGCGGAAGCTACTTCAGTAAAGTGGGCGAAATATGAGATACGTTCTGGAAAGGAGTTTACCTTTCTATGGGAAGAAATACTCTAAGGAATTTGATCTAAATCTGTAAACATTACGAATTAAGCATCCATGATTGTTTCTTTTTTTCCCAATCCGAACTATCGAATATCCATGAGCTCACTTAGTTCTACAAGTTATGTAACAATTTTTATAAGAGGCAAGTGCATTTGTTTACTTGCGATAATTAATGTTTATGAGAATAGTTTTATTTATTAGTATCTTGTTAAATATTGAAAATAAAATTAATCTCTTATTAATTTAGTAAATATAAAACTTTTAGCTAAAAAATATCAAGCAATATCATGTTTGATTATGTTTCAGGTAAAAATCAGAGATACTAAACAACACGAAACATTTCTAACCCATTAAAAGTTTAACGTAATTCGACAAGCGGAAACTAGAATCAAACAACTTCTTTGAGACATCCACGTCCACTCTGATCTATCGAATGTGACCAATTCCGAAAAGCTCAATTACCCATAATACTTTAAAATCATCCACAATATCAAGAGTTTGTACACTGATATTGTAAAAAAGTATCTCGTGTAAAGATTATATCTCATCGTCATCATTATCATTTAAGATTTTTAAAATCACGAATTTACTAATAAAAAATTTTTCAAATTTTTTAATACATTAAATTTATTAACTTTTAATATCAATACATCTATACATATTCATATTTGTAGTTTAAGTTTAATGTAATTGATAAAGGCTGTAATACATTGTCGTACGTTGATTTTATTTAAAATTTTAATATTAGGTATACGTTGAATCGAAATGACAATGGTTAATGCAAATTTAAACGACAAAATCACTCCATACTATATAATCCTATTAGAATGTATAATTTATATTATAAGCCATAGAATTACCTTTTATCAAGTAACAAATTGTGTAATATCATTACCTATTTGTCACCTTGTACAAATGTACTTGTATATAAATGTAGTACGACTTTCTGCAAGATCTTTCTTTTATCTTGCAGACGACGGAATTATCATTTATTAGCATTGAATTATTCGTAAAAAGAGAAGAGATATATGTTTTGATTCAAAAATGTGTTGAGACCTACTCAGAATATTTAAACTAAAACCCAAAGCAGACCACCGTCCCTTGATTTATTCGCTCTGTAAATTTTTTATCACAACTTTTTTTGCTTTAACTTTCTTCGTAAATTTTCTCTCACAGTGTATATTCCTTCTCTCTGATTCAAGCCCCGAATATCTGTTTCTCTTATTCAAAAGTAGTAAAAAAATTTTTTATTATCAACTATAATAGCAATGACATAGATTAAGTGGTACACTGTATAATAATATTCACTTTGCATATTTGCATATTTATGCATATTCTAAAGCTAGAAAAAAAAAATTCGACATTAATGTTCATATATTTATATGTTTGAGCAAGAAGTATATAGAGAAATTAATTACAGAGTAATAAAACACAGTAAAATATTAAGAAAATTTATTATATCATTTGTACTAGCATTGATAGTTTAAATAAGATTATAAGGAAATATTAGTATGAATAATATCTGTATGTGAAAATAATGAGAAACTGGTTGAATTTTTACATTAATTCTTCTAAAAAGAAAAATTATTATAATTGATTGAGTTTCTAGATATTATAATTTTAAAAAATCAATAATTTATAAATTATACCAACAAAATAAAAATTTATTATATTAATTTTTTAAATTTTGTAATACCTGTCACTTCTTTATGATACGTCCAAGAATATTATTAAATTTTGAATGGAATTTAGAAGAAAATATAAATTAATAATTTATTTTAATATAAATCTAAAATATGTACTTCCATCACATGTAGGAAATTGCAACATCATTCTTTTTTATGTTCCGTTAGGTAACATCTATTTTATTACTTGTGTACAGTAAATAACTACTTCGGTTTAGGGGACATTTGATTTCTATACAATCTAACTTCAACTCCTCAATAAGACTACAGTAGAATTCATGCTTCAAGGTAACTCCAACGTAGTTTTAGGGTGAGTTAAAACAATTCTTTTTTATATGAACTGAACTAGCAATTGTTCACTAGAAAATGTTTTTGTCGTGATTTCTTTTTGAAACATTAAAAAATTAGTCGCCAAAATTCACGTTTAATCTATTTCCAACTTTGATGCCATTTTACTACTTTTAATTTCATTACAGTGTCTCCATTAATGTATTAGGTCTATCAATTTATTTTTTCTACATCTTCCGTATTTTTGGATAGTTTTCATTAATGTTTTTAATTTTTCCGGTGAGAGTATCTTTATTTAGAGAGTATCATCATCTCATTCGTATACCAAGCACATTCTAAGATGATGGAATTTTGTTTGTAAAATTTAGTTTTTAAATACATTCCGATGAAATCTATCAATTTTGAATTAAATATTTTTAAATTTCAACTTATTTTATTATACATAATTCATATATTGAGGTAAAATTTTATTTTTAGATATTATGCATATTAAAATCCATAAAAACAAAAAATAAGTCAAAGTGTATAGTCATGAAAGCGCAATTCATAATTTTATTAAAATAAATCGGTGATCACAATAAAAGGTCATTCAAGTGATTTAAATACAAGATTGCTATTCGAAATGATAAATGAGAACTGGTGGTTAGTATATTGCGAATACATTTACTACAAAATTGTTTTACATAATAAAGAACATAAGTTGAATAGTATATAGGAATTTGAAATGCTAGTAGATAAACAATTATTATTGTAATTAAGAAAATTTGAAAGTCTGAAATGAATTTCACCTAAGATAAAAAGCATGGGTCCCCAAATTTGTATCCACTCTAAAACAGTAATCCGTCGCCGGATCAAACACTTTACCTCTGGCTATTTAAAAAAAAACCGTCTGAATTCGAAAGTTATTACACAATCTCAGTGATACAACTTTAGACAAACATGCACAATTTTAGAACTTGTACTCGTGAATTGCAATGATCTGGAGGATCATGAGGATCCCACGAATGGCCGGTATTCACGCCACCATCATTACCAACATTTCACTTTTAGATTGATCAATTTTCTTTCTCTCGCAAAGATTAATTCACAAAAGTCGCGCACGTAAGCCTTTTATATTATATGTGAGATGCGGTAGCCGTCGAGTCGAGAGGAGGGAGAAGAGGTTTTGAAAAATGCAATAATAGGTCTTTCAGAACGGTAATAAATAAATTGCTGAGACCCACCGCTCTCGCACACACACGTACACGCGCACACGAGGCCGAACCGAAAGCGCGGCAGTCCGTGCACACACATGCAGGGAGGATAATATGAAGAAGTTGGCAGGCATGTGGGGTGGATGGATATTGCTTAACGTAGAATGGAGTAACCCCACTTTCCTATATTATTGTCCCCAACCCCTTTCATTCGCGGACGTCGGCGAGAAGGAGGACGAGGAAGGATATGAACTCCGGCGATGCCAAACAAGCCGATGCGTCTCTCCCTATCCGTATTATCTGTTTGATGTTTCGGAATGAATTTTTGTCCTTGGAAGAGTGAAATTTCACTAGTCACGAGTGAGCGGGCCCCACCAGAAAAATTAATCCTTTTCTGTGCTCTATTGCTAAACACTGGAGTCCCCAAGGCAAAACACTTTTTATTCCATTTAACCATACACTTTTTGCATCATTCAAACCGTAAAGTAGCACTGACGTGAGTTGAAAGAGGAACAAGTATCTATAAAAAGTTGCTCAACAATGAAATGTTGATACACGGTAAGAACGACTCAATACGACCAATTTGTGTGAAATGAACATCGTCGCTTTGATAAGTACAATGCATGAGATACAATTGCATTTATTATTTACACAACAAAACATGAAAACGTAACAAAATAAACAAACAAAAATAAATATACAATCAATATTTAATGTATTTCCATTTAAATTGATCAACCTATTTCTGATATCTTCACTGCGCCTAAGAATATCATTTCATTAGTCATAAGCATTTGGTTCATTAATCACTAGTCGAAATTAATCCATTGCACAGCGAGTTGAAAATCATTGAATTTAATTTCGATTTAGCTCGAACAAAACAATAGCTAATGAAAATAAATTAAACAGAATATAGAGATAGTACATTTGAAATGGGGGATATCAAGAATTTTAATCATGAAAGCGACATATCATTTGCCGATCATTGTCCTGTAAGCTACCGCCGTTATACGGATAAATGATTCGTTGTGGTGGTTATTGAGAGAGGCTCGCCAATGCCAATGGAAGATCAGAAGAGAAAAGAACTGTCTCAATGCGATAGAGTGAGACGCCCGCAGTAATTGCTTTATTGACGTTCATAAAACCGAGAGCTACAACATCTCCTCGTCTCGCTCCCACGACATTACTTATAAGTCACTTAGTTATATGAGCGGAAAAAGAGAAAAGAGAGAAAAGGGAGATGGGATGCGTCGGTAAGTAGCGAAACAATCCCTTAATCGACATCGAGGACTGACACACTTTAAAACACCCTGTGTGGCCACTACTTATGGGTGTGTGGGTGAGTATTTACACGCATGCGCGAATCGGCTCGCAGAATCCACAATTTCATGCGAATTTTTTCAACGACACAATTCCACGACCTCTCCTCTCTCCCCTCCCCCCACCCCCACCCCCCACACACACACACACATCAACCCCCCATGCCGGCCCCCGTAATATCATATTATTGCTCGAGACTTCGATTACGATCTTTTAATTACGCTGCTGAGGAACAAAACATATCTCTTGACGGTTTTTATTTAATCACAATTTTGTACATAACATTCACTGCTCAAAGTAAAGTGAAAACTTTTCATGAAAAATTGACATCTTATTGAAGGATTATTTTACCAGATTTTATAATAAATAAATAAAATTCTCTAAACGATATTAGTAAGGATAACTAATAGTAAATAAATATTTTGAAATACTAGAATTTTTATTTTTGCCCACATTTTTCATAAGATGCATTATAGCTTCTTTTAGTATAAGAACAAATTTTTTTAATTTTAATTCAATTATAATTCTTATATATATATTTATAGTTTTACAGGAATCTTCGATAACAATCGAACGACACTTTAAATGTCTCATACGTAAATTTTGAAGGGTTATAACAAGAAATAAAAATTATATAAAAAATGTTAATAAAAATAATTTTATATATATTAGAATAGTTTTTAATCCAATCAATTAATTAATTAACTTAATTTATTTCTTATTTTAATAATAGTAGAAAAATATCTGATTCTATAATTTATCAAATTAATCAATATTAAATTTGGACGAATATTAAATGTTAACAGTTTAGGAGATCAAGAGCCTGTTGTGATATAACCATGTTTTTTAACAAATTATTATTGTTTAATTTTTTTATAATACGACGATTTTAATATAATGACAAGAATTTTATATAGAAATTTTTTAAAGACTTTCGAGTAGTTTCAAAAATTAATTTATTAACGTAATATGTAATATATTTCTTAATTATATATATATGTATAATTAATTATTAGATCAGCCTAATATTGGATAGAAATTGATCTAATATATAAAAAGAATATTTGTTGGTTCACCTATTAATGTACCATACATCAGTCAATGTATTGTGTAAATTTCTATAAATTGCAAATAGCATTGGTCAATTCCTTAAAAGAAGCAAACTGCTACTCACCTGGAACATAAAAAAAAATTACGTAAATAAACTGAAACCATATATTTCAATATAATCGATAGTTATTTATTAACATATGTATTATAAACTGTTTCGACAGAAATCAAATCTTTATCTACGCACAATTTATTTCAATTTTTCATTCTAATTTAAAATGGAAAAGTGTTTGATATTTTTTAATTAATATTTAATGATAAGTAAAAAAAATATTAATTCAAACAACTTTTTTTCATGTGTGTTTTTGAATAAATGAAAACGTCAAGTCACTTTCTTAGTTGATCATGAAGATACACACGGTTTGGTAAAAAAGAAATGTCTAAAAATTGACGTCAACTAACACGATATAAAGATGGGAAAAGGAAAACGACAACAGTAGGAAATGGTTAGGAAAAATGAGAGAACAAAAGTAATAAGAGTAGAGTTAATAATAACAGCTGAGCTCATAAAATTTCATTTAAGTTCACAAGAGACGAAAAAAGGGTTCAAATGATGATTCGTAAAACTAAATAAGGCATATCATAAATGAGGCTTACATTGAATCCTTGAACTGGAAACAAAACAAACTTGTTGGTCATGTAGGGCGCCAATAGCATAAGTAAACTAATATGTCCAAATGGTTCTCGAAAAAAAGAAAAAGGTCCAACGGACGAGTAGATGAAATTCAAGATGAAAGAGAAGGAAGCTGAGAGTAATAAAAATATAAATTTTTCCACCAATAAACATGATACAAAGGCTGGTGGATTAATTGCTGAATCGTTTCTTTTAGATTTTAATTTGCTCGCGCGCCGCGTAAGTGACAATGATAGTTCGAAGCGACACAGAAGGAATATTCGCACGAGTGCAATATTTCAAAAAATAATTAAGGACATTCAGGCGGAGGGGTAGTCGCACAGAACAGCAAACAAGAGAAAAAGTTGGGCATTACAATAGGAGGGAGGCGCGTGTGTGACGAAGACACTATCGTCCGTAATAATGGAAGGGCCGGACGGGGATCAAAGGGGGTGTAGGAGCCGTTCCGGCGATATTTCACGGGTGTATTTCGCATGCCGTTGGCTGGCGAACTTTAATAATATTCGTTCCATCAGGTATGGCCCGGTGCTCATATTAAGTCGCTCGGCCGAGGGCTCATGACGCAAAAGTAGGTAGCTGCTGCCTCTGGAAAGCGGGGGTGGGTGCGAGCGAGAGAGACCGAGAGAGAGGGGGGACGCGCGAGAATGAGACCTGTAATAAAGTGAGTTTTTAATTTCCAGCGGAGGCTGTGCGGTTGTGTGCCACCCCCGAGCCAACCCCAACCCCAACCCCCCGCCCGAGAGGGTCGTGGGCGAGCGCGAGCAGCCTCGCCGCTGGCCTGTCGGCTAGTATTACTAGATAAATCACCCAACAGGCAATAACCCCGAGGCCCCCACCCCCGCGGGTACGCGAAAATGCGGCTTCGCCTCCACTTCGAATGCGGCGATCGCTGAACCGTCGGGGGTCGCGAATCCTGGAAGGGGTTGGAGTTTTAATAAACGTGACGGTTGATTCGCTCAACTTGTTAATAACGTCACGGAACGCATTCTCCTGGCTACTTGCGGGGGGCGGGGGGGTGGAAGGGAGCCGGCCTCCTTGCACTCTCGCCTCTGCGAAAAACGCCCCGGCTGGAATTCAAGCTGATTCGTCTCTTTTCCGTTTTGTCGGTGTTTGTTTTCTCCTCACGCTCGCAACGACCTCATTCACTCCGACTCGAGTGGACTCTAAATAATTTAAACCGACGCTTCGACAGACGGTTAGTCACAATCTCTCATATGTGTTGACAACTCCACAACTCATGCTTCATTGAAAATTGCCGTTTGAGTGGAAATTGTGAGCGAGGATGTAGCCCGAGGGCTTGCACATACCTAATAACTTTTCACACTGTAAATAATATTGGCTGGAAGATTTGAAGACGTAGATACTCGGATAAAGTATTCGAAAAATCGTTTAAAACTTGAATAAAAATCAGCAAACCGTATTTTTTAAGTTACTGCTCTTCGATTCGCCCCTTCTTCATATATCTTCTCTTCATATTTCCTAGGACGTAAAAAGCAGTCCCCTGACGTTTTAATCAATAATATTAATATCCTTGGCGAGGAGTTGATCTGTTGCGTCATTTGTCCACATAATGAGAATACACAAAGTTATTAAAGGTTGTATTCATGTAGATTGCTGATATTATTTTTCTCATTATATATACAAACGACGTAATAGATCAACTTCCTCTTGGACTGGAATATGAATACTGCTTATTATAATATCGAGTCGCAAATATAACATTTTATGTGGTTGAAATTAAGACAGTAGACTGTAAACTTTTTTAACACAAATTTTATCGATCTTGCTTTAAAATTCAAGTTGAATTATAACTCTTTTCAACAGTCTAATATTTAAGAGCACATTGTTTGTACAAATTTAATTGCAAAGCTTAAAGTATTATATACATAAACACCAAATTGATTCATCGAGAAGAAACTTCCAAAGATGATTACTTGGAATACATTTAGAATCTATAGCCATGAAAATTCATTAAGCGCATTCAATATGTTCAAAATTTGTATTTTATTATATTAAATTGTAAAGCACTAACTGTTAACAGCTTTTTTCTTTTATGTCAAATTTTTTAACGTTTTTTTTTTTTTTTTTTTATGCAAGAAACCTTTGAAAACAGTACCCTACTCATAATTAATTGATATTCTTCATCGTCATTAAAAACGCTGGCTTTCCAATTTTCATTTAGAATTGACTTGGGTGCGTAAAAATAATGGCAGCTTAACTTCGAAGGCTATTATAATTTGGCGTGTACTTTGATCCGAGCACACGTCCCTCTCCGAAACGGTGATTAAGCATGGTATTTCTTTTATTATCCAATGTCTATACATGCGAGTGAATGGAAAAAAAAGTTCAACACCGGTTGCTTCAAGTATTCAGAAAATATAATCCATTGTACCAAGGCACATCGTCCATATGCATCAGAACCCTGTACACTCATCCTCGAACAAATAACGATTTTTGTCCGCTATTTGTCACCATCTCGTGTCTCCGTCAATTTACACATCGGACTAAAGTCCAAACTCGAAAAAAGAGGATGCCTATGCACGTAAAATCTGTAAAGCCAATATTTGCACGGCACCGTGAAATTTTCCACCGGCCCCCAAGAAACCCCATGAAAGAGCCGCTGTCGGGCCCGAGCAGGAAAATACAAAAGGGCCGTGCTCACTTTTCCGCCTCGCTTCAGACCCACACATTTGTCTCTCCCCCTCCCCCTTCCCTCTATTTACCATTAGAAGCAGGTCCGGAAAATCGCTACGCACACTCTTCTCACAATTTTAAGAGAAGATAATGGACAGAATTTTATTTTAACACGTGGGCCTCCAGTGTTATCGATAGATACCGAAATTTTCCAGCGCAGTTGTGCGTCTTAAAAAGGTTCGGGCAGATTAAATCTTTGTTTAAATAATAAATGCACATCCTGTGTAAATGAACGTACCAAGGTGCTGAGCAAACGTGAGATATTTTTTTATCGTAGCACTATAAAAATAACCGGGCATTTGAAATAGCAGATAATCGCTCCTCATTTTATAAGCAGATTTTTTGCGCACAGTATTTAGCACCACGAAATATGCATATGCAAAATAAGTTTGAGTTTTTTAACGAGCAGCTGCGCACCCAAAGTATAAATTCGCTAATATTATAAAATCGGATTTAGTTACAGTGTGCAGGAAAGCATCGTTCGTGACTTTTTGCGTCGCTTGTCAGCGATCGCATTAAAAAAAATAAAATTCTAATGATAGAGACCGGTGCTCCGGTCGCTCCGGACCTCTAAATATAGTCCCCCACCAGATCGAATAAGAAGACTCTTTGAGATCCTCGACAAATTTTTCACGCGGTATGCAAGATGCATCCGTCACGCCTTTGGTTAGAAAAGATGAAAACAGATCTTAAGCGGTGGAGATTAGCGATTTTAATGCAGCTCTTCCTGCCTCCTCCCCACATCTCTCATCGGCGACCCCCGGGGTGGGGGCAGGGGGAGGGATTACCGCGACCCCGCGCGGGTACAACTCGATCCCAACTTCTTCTGAACCCGGACACCGACATCTGGAACGTATCTTGTCCCGGAACGTATCTTGTCCCGGTCCGCATCTTTGCAGCTCTTCTTATTCTTTCTTTCTTTCTTTCTTTCTTTCTTTCTTTCTTTCTTTCTTTCCTTCCTTCCTTCTGTCTTTCTCTCGCACGCACACATACGGGCCTTTGTGTGCACGCTTTTTTCTATCTCACTTCGTGCTTTTGTGCCCTTCTTCATTGCCACTAAGCAGATTAGCTCTCGACACTTTTACTTGTTACATTGTTCTTAACGAGTTTACTTTTATTTCATTCGAACTAGAACCGTAATTTTTTCAATATATATTAGTAGCAAATTTCTTTTTTTTCTTTTTTTTTGTAATATTCTTTTTTAATAATACATGCATTTAGACAAATTATTTGTAAATAATTTTAAAAAGTAAATTATTGGAAAACGCACGGTTTTCACATTTCCGATAAATTTTACCGATCACACTTTGTATTTCTTACAAGAGATTTTTTTGTTTTAAGATATCAATCAAGCGAGCTTTTTTTTCATTTATTTTCCTCGAGTAATTATTCATGAGATAATTTAGTGATAGCAATTTAGATAAATGGTCTAGAGCTAAGATTGTAAATAATTAAAAGGTAATGCATTGGTAGTAGGCCGGATCCTACTTAATCCTATGTATTTGTTAGTACTAAGTAAACAGTCCCCGAGTTGGGATTATATAGCTTTAATTTCGGAAAACATTACTCAAATCTTTCAATATTTCCCTCCATTAAAGAAATATAATCTAGCATCAAGTTAATATTTGTTCAGTGTAGCTGGCTAAGAAAATACACGAATCCCGCACATCTGAAAAACGTACATTCCCATTTTCCTTGGAGGCTGGATAATTGCTCGTCGGTGACACATGGAAGCCAGCATCTTAAAGCCCCGGGTTGCTTCAGTAGCCTACTCTTTCAAAATAAAAGCCATTGAACGCTCCCCCTCCCCCTAACCTCCACAATAGCGCATGTCTCATTTGTTACGACAACAACCACCCCGCATTCATCCCTGCCTCTTAGCGTTTAACGCTTAAGCCAATGCATTACAGAGAAGGCGAGAGCTACCACCATCGCGACTCCTCCTCGAAGATTAGTTTAATGGCAGTTTACGACGGAAATCTGTTTTTCCGGGCAGTCGGACGAGATACCGTGTGGTAGATATTCCGGGCGTGGGAAACCCGATTTCCATCCTCGCCATGGCTCAAGCCACCAGAAGATGCACTGTGAGCTCGTGGTCCTCGGCTATTTTTAGCTTCGTAACTGACCATTTTCCAGATGTTACGCGACTGAAATGCAACCTTATCTCGCAATATCTTAGAACTTTACCTTAATTTACCGTTACGACCATTAACAACATCTTGTTACTAAAGGGAAAATTGATTGTATTAGTTACAATTGTACAATAGTCAGCTCAAAATTTTAGAACAAATGAAATTTTAATTTCTCGCTTAAAATTGTTACCGTAACTTGGTCTGATGTAAGAGATCGTGCTCTTTTTGCAGTTTTGTGAATCTATGAGGAAATGATTTGATATTTTTCCACACAGTTATATTGTAAAATCGCAAATACTAAGGGGGTCTTCAAATTATATTTAGTTTTACTCAGTTTTAGAAAAAATACTTGTTTTTGTGATAATAGTTTCGCATATATTATAAAAAAAACTAACTGATAATTTCAAAGTTTCAAACGTAATCGTGATTGTTACTTCTATCATTTCAGTAAAAACTTGAAACTAATTATACTGACTCAATCTATTGTATAAAATTAACTTTTTTAAATTAATAAGACAAAATGAAGATTTCTGTCATTACAAATGTATATATATTCTTAAAGTTTTACACTTTACTTTGATATAAATTATTAATTTGATGAATTATTTTTTTTTTAAAAAACTGTCAAAATTCAATTATAAAATATAGATAAGGATTAATAGACTATTAAAATTTTTTACGTATATATTCTTAGATAATTGTATAATTCTGTCTTCGATTCTCATATCTAATCGATATTTATTTGAACATCTGGCAACTTTTAAAAAAAAAATTTCATTTTTAATATAAAACTACATGTACGATTCCTATAAAATTTAAATTGTATGTTATATTAAAGTAAAGCAATACCATGTAAATATTGAAATGATAGAAGTGTAATACACGAGTTGATCAATTTAAAAAATTAAAATGAAATAATATGAAAATGTTCCATCAATAGAAGAAGAAGAGCCAACTGGAAATAAACGTTGATTTTCATGGTTAAAATTATACATATATAATGTATTTTATTTAAACTAAGAATTAAAAATGACAGCAAGGCCAGATACATTTAAAACAAGTTTATACCCTTGTCACTCAGAAGTTCTTAATCCCTCCGTTTGTCAAATTTAATACTCGAATTCCTTGAAACGCGAACTTTATATTTATAAATTCCTGAAATCGAATTTTTAACCGAATGCTCTTGCGAATGCTTGCGTTACTTCGTAACTTAATATGAATTCCGGAAAAATTGATATTAAAATTGTTTTAATATTAAATTTACATCGCATTGCCCTGGAACATTAGGTAAACTCCGGCTGCGTCTGTGTCAGATACTTTATATTTCATATTCTTTTTCATACTTCTGCACTGGCTGCACCGAATACGAAAAATCAAATCTAGGGGTTTGGGTTAACACAAAATTTCTCCAAAAAAAAGGACGGGTGTCCATTTAAAAGCTTAATCACCCTTCGTGGGAGATAAAAAAAAGAGTGGGCATCGGTGCGACAATAACTCGAATGACCACAGAAGCCGTCAGAAAAGTCTCATAAGCGGAGCCAATCGAGCTTTCCCCAACGATTTCCCCGACCCCAGCCTGTTGCATCGGTCATGACCTTTCCACACGAAGTTCCAAAAAAATGGTGGCACTGGTGCGCGACCCCGCAACCCAGGGGAGGATCACCGACGTCGACCAGTTCCCCCTCCCTTTACTTTGCATTATACACTTTGCGGGAACAGGACAGATGATGAATTGTTCATCGTTACACATTGTTACACTTGTTTTCTTAAGCGAAACAATATCTTTCTAGTTGTTGTCAAATGTCTTTCCTAATGTATAACTCCCCCCCCCGTGCTTTCGCCTCTATCTATGCTAAATAGAATTTGTTTCTTAACTACAATTTTGTTATAAAATTAAAGCACATAAATAATTCTTAAATAAGGGTAAAGAATTTCATTACTAGTCATCCTCAAAAGCACTAATTTAATTATTGTTATATAAATATATGTTAAACAACTATTCTCTCGTATTCAAAGAGTAGCGGTACTTCAAACGAAACAATTCATGAAATTCATTTTTACTTTACGTTTAAATTTAGAATTTAAATTTATTGTTACAAGTTATTTAATCGACTATTTCACAATTTTAATACATAGTTTTGTTTAATTACAAAGATGTTATGTTTTTTTCCATTATTTATACAATTACTATATCCCCCTACATTTAATCTCTTTACTAAAAATAGTCCCTAAAAGGTCCAAACTACAAGAAAACACTGTATAAGTGCTTAAGTGGTGGAAAAGGCTTATCCGTAAGGTAGTTACAAATATTTTTTTTAATCAACTTTTATTTGTACAAAGATTTTATTCGAAAGAAATAAATTGAAATATCGCTGTGATGTAAAAATGTTTACTAAAACAGCGTTTATTCACTAAACAACATTGGAAGAATTATATTAAAAATCATCAATTTGATTCATGAAAAATAAAATTATAATGCAGTAATTATAAGCTGAAAAAGAAGTGGAGAAAATGAGGAAAAGAATAGTGACAGATTGACAGAAAAAGAAATATAAATTGAAACGTTAAATCTGTATGGTAACATGTGTTCATGCGTCTGTATAGTAGCATACACTATAGAAAGATCCTACAATAGTTTAAATGAAAGATAAATACACGTACTTTCTTCTGCATATATGTGTATAAGACATTAATGATCTAAAGGGCAGAATCGAAGAATAAATAAGTAAGAAGTAGGCTTTACATTCACGACTCCATTTTTCAAACAACAATCGCTCATTAACACATTTTTATTGAGCTGGTGTCCTTTATTATTCAGCTTTCTGCAAGTGCTTTTGTCCTTTTCTAACACTCCCTCTACCTCTGCTTCAACTTATGGACATAATCTGGATGATCGAATGTGCATCAACTGTTAAACGAAACCTACGATGGAAAGAAAGATTCATCGTGATAGAAGGGGGTAAGGAAGAAAAGAGAGAGACAGTAAATCTTGAAATGAGAAGCATTAACGGGTTCGTTCATCTGTTCGGTCGCGCAAGTTTGTTCTTTTACGAGGGTGAATTTTGAGCTCGTTGAGAGAGAGAGAGAGAGAGAGAGAGGTCAAACAGGAGCGAGAATGCGTGGTGATTGCCGGAGGGCCGCATAATTGTGCCCTTTGTGGTGCAATCAGCGGCACAGCTTGCTCCGATGCCTCACACATACAAATGTCCACGTAAGCCCTTGCACACACACGACCCTACACATCTTACGCTTTTTAAATCTTTCCTCATTGGTTTGTCAAATATTTTCTCCTATTTCTTTTTTATGCGACTATGGATATTTACACTTTCTATAAAAATCAATGGGAAGCTTAATTGTAATGTGTTATTCAACTTTCACACTTCTTGAATAAAAGGGTTTTTGAACCTTTGATTGTATAAATATTTAATAATATTGATATTAAATATTTTTAAACTTTTGAAAACAATCTTAAATGGAATAAAAAGTTTCTCTGTAGACGTACATCCTATAAATTTGATATTAATGTCTATATTATTTAATTTTATTGCTGTTATTATTTTTTTCTTTTTTCTTTTGACAAAGTTACGATGTAGCCTTCAAATTCTCAGATTTAAGCTTTTATACTTAAATGCTCTTTTTTATTATTAAAATTTGCATTTATGGTAGAAATTTTAATTTTCCATGACTAAATTAATTAAATTTTTCCACTGGTAGATGATTAAAATAATTTATTATAAAACCCCTTTCTCTGAATTTTGTATAAATTTTAATTTCAGCTATTAATCATTATTTTTATGAAAGATAATAATACCAAATTGCTTTGAAAATATTTACTAAAAATTATAAATTTTATCATTTGAATAGCAAAAGCAATTTCAAGTTTAATTATTTTATGATTGTAGCAATTATTACACGAAACATTTTTTTAATAAAATAAGAGTATTTGATTTTCGCAGGTAATAAAGTTTGAACAAGCGATCAAAGATTATGTAGATTCTAATATATACCTTGAGTGAATAATTACACATTCAGTTAAGTTTATAAATTGATGTCATATACAAAGTTATGTATTTGTGTATATTAATAATCTCATTGAATTATAGACTGTGTTTCATACAAAAACTACTTGGGTAAATTTATAATTTTTGTTAGATTAAATACAATATCTGTTGTCTTCATCAAAAATAATATATGTTGATGATTTATGATAAACGAAGTTCGTAATGATTCGAATTAGAAAGCGGGAAAATATTAAAATTAAAATTGCATTTTTAATAAAAGAATTAAATTATGGAGAGGTAAACTTTACTTATATACTTAAAGTCCATAAAATATAAAATCGTATTAATGAAAAATAAAATAATCGCCAACTTTAATTGATCATAAAAGATTTATACCGTCACAATTTAAATATTTCATTTGAAAATGCGGCTTTTGTAAAGTTTTCAATGAGGAGTCATAGTTTTAGTAAGTTTTAATCGTGTATGAATTATTCCAAAAGTGCATTGCAATATTCATGAAATATCGGACGATTAAAACTTTATAAAGCATAATCGCATATTTTTTCAAATATCTAATGAAAGTGTTTCCGATAGTTTTTTCAAAAAGACTTTAGGATTATACGCATTTTTTAACGCTTCGGTGATAATAATAAACTTTCAATTTATTCTTGTATAAAATTAAAGTCCAAATTCAACTCAATTCATCGTTTATCCCTACTTCCACTCCCCCTTCTTTCTTATATGCATCTTTCAACATTTTCAAAGATCTTTGGCGCTTATTTCTGATTTATTCCTCGGGCTATCGCTAACCGGCGCAACTCTCTTCGCCTCTTTTTGAATATTTGCAGCTCCTTTCCAAATATCGAATTAAGGCCAAAGCGCTTGATTTTCATTCGCCCCAAAGAAAGTTTAATGATGGTTGAAAACGTTGTTATGATAAAACCTTTCGTGATGCTTTCTTAAACCATTCGTCAAAATTATAGGACCATCTTAAAGGGCTGAGCAACTTTCATATTTATCGCCGAGCTGCTTTACCACATCAATTGAAAACGTTTAACTTTTTTAGTAGAAAAGTGTTCGTGTATTTAAAAATTACATTAGAACTAATATTTTTCACAATCTTCCACTCTAGCATGAAATTTAATTTAAATTTGAGTAATATTTTTATAATTATTTTTAAGGAGTCATAATAATGAATACTACAAAGGTATTCGTATTCATAACACCCTGTATTCCATTTGAATAATTTAAACAAAATTATTATTTAGAAAATTTTTTTATTAGACTTTTTATATATACTTTTAAAATCATAATTAAAATCTAATGTCCACTTTGTTTGGAATTTTTTAGAATTTAAATATTTATATATAAGAAACTCCATTTTCAATAAATATTAAATTTATTAACATCTTTTAGAAAATAACAAGTTATTTTATATTTATATTCTTAGATAAAAAGTTTTTAAGAAAGCTTTATAATGTATACTTTATAAGTTGATTAATTTAACACAAGTACAAATATTTCATTCGTTTATAAACTAAAATCTCACTCGAGTGCAAAAATGTTTATTTTATATATTTAAATACACTAAGAAAAAAAGCTTTTATTTAATGTGTGTTGATTAATTAAATTACTGACGGCTATAAAAAATACTTTAAAATGAAATGCAGATAATCATTTGAAAAATAATTATACTGTAAATATCTTTACGTATTAATTTATTTGGCGTCAAATACTCGCGATGAATTTCAATATTAATTTAAAAACAAATTAAGTTGTCATAAGTATTATTTATTATATTGATTTACACACAAGTCTCATTTATTCCATTTAGCTTGTAGTAATTATCCATTTAAAATAAAATCTAGAACTTATAATACAGTATTATACATTAGCGTATTGCTTACATTAGAAATGTATCAGCACCATCTTTTTTCTCTCGTAATATAAAAAAAAAAAAAAAAAAAAAAAAACAACTAGTGAAATCTAGTTAAGCTAATTAAATATATGTAAAAAAAAAATCAACATAAGCCGTAGTGAATAGGGTAAAGTCTAAACGAGTTACACATATTTTCCATGTTTCATTTTAAAAAGTACAAAATGAAAAAGTACACGCAAAGCGCCGTTTCGATAATTTTGAAAAAAAGCAAGAAATTCATTAAGCGAAGAAACTCTCATTCCAGGATTTGCCGTCGCAATTAGCAAACTAAGCTTCGACTTAAAATAGGCATTTGGTTTAAATATGCATTGGGAGGCCGATCACTTCATCAGCCTCGTGAACACAAGGAAGGCAATGGCAAATCGCTACAAACAAACTCTTAAATGCGAAAAAGGAAAGAGAGCTGTGTTGTGTTGTCAGAAGGTCAGGGAGTCGCAAAGCCAGCGGTTAAAAAGAACGAAGAGTCGTCGAAACAAACACGTGTGCAGAAGAGCTCAAGAGGTTTTCGCACGTGCGCGCGCAAACGGGCGAGATGAATGGGCACGAGATGCATAGCCTCCCACGCAATCACCCGAGCACGGTGAAATTAGGAAAAAGTGGGCGGGGAGTTTGGTGGGACAAACGAGCCGGTGCGCGTCGTCATCAGTTGCAGCCTCCGGTGGTCCAGGGCCTCTGATCTTTGCACGCGCACACACTTGCGTATTTACACACACGGAGTCATGCTGCGGAACGGTCCTCCCGGATTATTACGAGCCTCTCCAAAAGATAAACAAGAGAGGGGCTCGAAAGTGAAAGAGAAGAGTCCCTTTGCTTCAGGATGTTTTGACTCGGAGCTGATACTGCTGTGTTTCGCTTCGAGCCTTGCCTTGCCTTTTCTTTCCTTTCCTTTCCTTTCCTTTCCTTTCCTCCCTTCTTCCTCCGTCCGTTTTACTTTCTTCTCGCATTCACTTTCTTTGCCTCTCCTTTTCCTTTCGTAATTGTCTGCTCTGCGGACTTCCGGTTCGTTAAACGGCTCTAATTTTTCTGCTTAGTTTCATTCTTTGTATCGTCCCAACCCCACCCCATCCCCATCTCCTCTCTTTAACTTATAGCCCCCTCAATTTTTATTTCCTATTCTGTTTATTTTTATCATTAAACTTTCATGATGCAATCAAAACGTATGGTCTCTATTCATCCTCATACCTTTATGCTAAAAATCATATTTTCTTGATATCTTGATATATTTTTGAAAATTTTTGTTAGACTTTGACTTTTTTTTTTTTGTTTTGAATACATGCTAATTTAATCAATATTTAAAACAATGTATAAAGTGTCAATAAAATTAATAAGAAAATGTTAAGTAAGTTACAAGGTTGTGCAAATATAAGACTTAGAAATATATAAATATAGAAAGATGAATAAGGACCATTAATTAAATCAATTTTATGCACACAATCGTGAGAGTTCATTTTATTTTTATTATTTATAAAGCCAAGTAAAATGAATGAATAATGCATAAATTTAAATTACTTATACCTTCATACAATACAACAAATTATAAATATAACCGAGAATAATAAAAACAAAAATACATTTTTTAGTATAAAATATTATTCATTGAGTATTGATTTTATACGCTCTTCTTATAATTAATTTATATTTACCAAAAAGTCAAAACAATTTATAATTCAGGTTACAAATAAATAAATTGTATTTACTTGAAGAGATAAAGGCAACAGAATTATTCAAAGTATCCATCATAGTTATGGTTGGTAGTTATGTAGTTTAGCAGTCTACCTGTCAGAGTCAGATTAAAATAACTTGGATCCAAATTACGTACTTAAAAGATTAAATGGACGTACCCTTAAAATAAAAATTTCAGGATTGTGTATTCTCTGGTCTGGAATCTGTTGGTAGAGCTAATAGAGCCATTGCTTCGAAAGTGAAAGTAAGCTTTCCATTGGTGCGCAATATATACGAGAGCATCATAAAATTTGATCAGCCACTTTTCAAAATATTCTCCTACATTGTTTTTTGTTTTTATTTTCATTACGTTTTTTGTTTTTCCCTTCCACTTTATGTATTCTCTTCACTTTTTCCCCTAGTTCTGTTTTACGTCTACGTTTATTGTCTGTCATTCATAGTTATTTTCTACCTTTTTCTAAATTTTTTCTCTTTTAAATCTCATTTCATCTATCTGATCATGCAAATGAAAATAAGTCATTAAACTTTATCAAAATAAAATATGAAATTTTTTTAATAGCACTAAACATATTCATTCAACAATAAACCTCAATATTATTATTTTTTTAAAAAAATGCTACTTATATTTATATTTATTTACTATATCTAGAATATAGAATATTTTATAAATACATATGACTTGTAAATATTTATGATTTATGTCAGTTGCAAAAATCCTCGAGATTTAATTAAATTTCATTTAATAATCGATGAAAATCCATTATTATTTTGGATCGTATTGAAAAATTCCTTTGTCTTTTGTGCTATTTTTAAAACAAATTATTTAATGGAAGTACAATATAAAATAATTGAATATCAGTATGTTATTAAATAATCCTATTCATTACATTCATGATTAAAATAAATAAACAATTTTCGACCTCAAAATGAACTAGTTATTTCAAGCTTTGAAGTTAAACTTGAAAGCAATATATGTATATCTTATCATTATTTAAATATCATTTCTAAATTGAATTCAAATTATTACTTTCATTAAAATATATGTAATACAATGAATTGAAAAGCTGAGATATTGTATTTTAATAATTTTCATTTATCATCTATAATTATATTGATAATTTCTTAGTTGCAATCAAAGTAGAATCAACTGATTCTCAAAAAAAAGGATTATATTACCATTAGCTTATATTATATTTAATGTAAATGAGAACTTTGAACGAAATACTTTTTAAGATAAAATAAAGATTTAAATAAGGTTCAATTACAGGTATAATTACATAAATAAAATACTTAGAAATATAAATATTTTTAAGCATTGAAAAAATATACTGGAAGGTATGGGTTAATCACAAATGAAATTAATTTTATTATTAATCGTATAAAATGGGGGAAGAAATGAAACCTTTTTTTCAATGCCTATGGGATTCTAAACGTAAAGTTTTGGTACTTTTTCAATCAACGAATATTGAGAGACGTGAGGGGAAAATAAAACAAATTTTATATTGAATTTTTAAATCCACTTTGAGCAAATAATAAACATTTAGTGTTTAGCAATAAACAACACGCGTGAACAATGAAAATTTATCCTGAAATAAATTGAAAGAATTGTAATTCTGAAACAAGTCCATTAACTTCTTTGAACAAGAGGATGCTTGAAGTTCGGCATTAAATGGTCCTGCTTTAATTAACTCGGGGCAATTTTTCTCCTCGCCCCATCCCGCAGACCTGCCCAAAAAGGAAAGAGGGAAAGCACACGCGGGCAAGTCTAGTTACAGAGGGAGAACGAGGAAGAGAAAGCAGGTAGCCAACTCTTGAAATAATACACAAGGACCCGCGGTATAAGCTGTGCATCAGCACTAAAAGCTGTCATTTACTGTAATCCGGAATTATGGAGATTCCTGGTAGTGGCGGCAGTGATTGCGCGAATGGCAAAAAGCCTAAATAAAGAAGAGAGAGAGAGAGAGAGAGAGAGAGAGAGAGAGAGAGAGAGCGCGTGAAATACCGCAATGATGCAGGAGAGCAATTGGAGAAAAAGCAGAAGTAAGCTCTTTTTATTTTTAACCGAATCGCGAGGCGATGTGCCTCTGCCATTTTGCTTTCAGCAATCGTAAACGCGAGTGCATTAGCTGTCTTTCTTTTGCCGTTAAGCGCTCGAGATTATTCGATAATTGAAGTTTTTCATTAATGTGTATGCAGGCACGCACGTGTGTGTAAATTAATATTTATCAAACTACTTTTACAATCGAGTCGCCTTTAGTGAGGTTCTCTGCGCGCGGATTATCTTTCAGCTTTTCTAAATACCCAGATGATTAATATCAGGCGTTTTAACTGCGACTCTTCCAAAGATACATTTTGCATTTTCATACAAATAAATGAAAAAGCGCAATAATAAAATTTATTGTGCACCGTAAAATAATATAAACATAGAATAACGACATTACAATCGCCATTCGCTTTTTACGACAATCAATTTATTTACTTTTTTATGCGATTCTATTCAGATGCAATAATGACAATGAGCCAAAGACTATAGAAATCCAATTTTTAATCTTTGTAAAAAAAGGAGCGATTTAGGTTGTGTCAATTTAGGCTTGTGATCAATGAGTCCTTACAATTGCGACAAAAAGTAAACTTGAATCGTGAGTGATAGCTCTATGCGATGTGCTGCCTACCGTAAACGTATCTTTTGAATCCTCGGGCTCAATATGAAGTTGAGAAAAAAATAAAAATAATTTCAATGGGTCATTTATGTAATTGTCGATAAATAAGATTGATATAATGTAACCAAAAGCCATGGGCTGATGAATGAATGAAGCGACTAGTCAATGAATCGCTTAATAAACCCCACGTAACTCCCTCCTCGTTTCATCTACGCTTCCTGAATGAGTGACGTGGGCCTCAAGACGTCCAATCGGACAAAAGATCATTATGTAAAAAAAATTAAAAGAACTGAAATCAAATGAGCACACGTTATCATTATCCCGATGAATGAACGTTTTGTATATCCTCTCGGAATGTATTCATAATGGGTAATTCGGAGAATAATTAAAACGAAACAAGCATAGAAATTTATTGATAAATTGTACATTCTGGCGTTCAGCTTTATTCGACAAATTTAAAGTAGTGGGAGCAAAGGTATGGACTAATCTACGTTATTTACGAAGCAATTATACGGGAAACTGAAATTCATCAGCTCTGAAATTTAATAAAATTAATTATCGCCAGTGTTATTATTATTAGAGTTGTAATTATCAGAATGTGTGCAAACAAACAAAAAAAATTTTCCAAAGAAGCACCACCAGAAGTGTAGCAAATTCGTGTGTAATTTCATTCGTACAAGCTTAAAATTGTGTTCATTCATCACATGCTCCTTGACCAGTAGACGATTGGCTTAATTAACGTTATGCTCAGTCTAATATGACGAGGGAATTATAATCGCACTTTAGCACGGACACTTGAGTGTCGGGAAAAAAGTCTCTGCCAACTAGTGAAATTGAATTTCTCTAGCCAAACACACGTGTAACATCGCACAAATAAATGTGTACTTCGGTCTTTATCTGCCCCTGTAAATGTGTCTAACACATTTATAACACACGTAATATGCGCATTCGAGCTGCGAGTAACCGACCTCAGAATAATGAATTTAATCCGAGTTCCAGAGGAAGGGACGTCGGAAGTTGGGGAGAAAGACCAAGTGTAGAAGTAAGAGAGCGAGAGAGAGAGACAGAGAGAGAGGGGGGGGAAGGTTTAGACTGGAAACAGAAGCCATAATATATGAAGACCAATACATCTGCGTTAAAATTTAATGTAAAATTATAATAATCCATCTATCAAGCATTAATTGCTTAATACAAGTATCTGCCTTTACTGAAATTATTCATCAAATATTGTAATTACTGCTGTAATAGAAGTAGTTGTAATGGACGTAGTTCAGTACTTTGACAGATTTAAAAGGTTTTTGATTTAATGTCCATGTGTCAGTAAAATATTAGAATTGTAATTTAACCTTTAATTATAGATAATACAATGTAAGGGAAAAATGTTTTTGAACAATAAAAAAAAGAAAAATATATTTTTAAATTATTATACAAGTTACTGATATCAAATTAAAAGTAAAACGTTAATGTAGAAGTATTTTTTTTTCTTGTAAATATTTATCTCTAAACTGTTGGGTATTAACTAAAAATCAAATTTTCATATAATATTATTCAATTTGAATCCTACGTCAACGAGTTATTATAATAAATAATTTTATACTAAATATTATTTTGCGCTGAATCGAAATTTAGTAATTAATCGGTTTAGTAATGCTAATGAATAATGTTGAATTCGCAGATAAACAAAAGATAGTAAGAAGATATAATGAAGGAGCTTAATTTCTTAAAATTAATCGGAGTACGACTAAAGTAATTAAGCAGCGAATTCAAAGAATTCAATTATTTCGAATTTTAAAATTAAAAACGCAAGATGAGTTTAATTCATCAATTTGAGCAATTACTGAAATTATTTTACAGGCATGACTCAGATCGATTCGGAATAACCCATCCTTAACCACTCAACGAATTCATAAATTCGGCTTGGTTTCCGTGTCTTTAATGTAAGGAGTGATCAGCCCATGAAAGGTATTTCGATATTGGATTTCGACGTGGAATTGGACTCTACCTCCGTCTGATATTAGAGCCCCCGTTGACGAAGGGGCGGGAGGGCTCGAAGGGAAAAAATGCGAGCTTCACGGATATTTTGGTCGTGGTCGAGCGATTAAGCCTCATGCCATTAAGATCTTTTTTTTTAAATGAGCCCTAAGGTACCTCTTACCCACACAAAAGACTATGTTTGAAGGGCGGGGCCTCTCGCTCTCTGTATCTCTCTCTCTCTCTCTCTCTCTCTCTCTCTCTACTGCGCGTGCGAGTCTACGTGGAGCATTATGTTATTTGCGGCGGTTGCACTTTACCAATTTCGGAGCTAATAAAAGCTTTCGAGGATATAAAGGATCTTCCTCTGTAGATTCGCTCGTGAATGTTGCTTAAAATTCCTTAAACACTCAAATGCATGCATATTTATCTTTTTCACTCTTTGTATCCTACCAATCTAAGGAATTTCTAATTATTCTACAAGTACTCAATACTAGTCATGTAATTGTAGGCATATCTCTAAAAGGAATAATAATACAATATTAATACTACAATAATAATAATAACAACAATAACATTCATAATAATAATAATATAATAATATATATAATAATAATAATAATAATAAATAATAATATAATAATAATAATATTATTAATAATAATAATAATAATAATAATAATAATATTAATAATAATATTAATAATAATAATAATATTAATAATAAATAATGTTTAACATTTACATTGTTAAAAATGATGAGGTTATTAAGAAATTACAGATTTAAAAATGCACATGTTCCAGGAAAATTATTTAATCAAAATAACAAGTTTATAGAATGAACTATCGTAATTGAGACCTTCCGCACAACATCCGCATGTATACACATACGCATTTATCATGTTCTAATATTTAATTAATATTTTATTTTTAAATATTTACTTAATGGTCAAATTGATTTCTCGTCTTTAGTTACAATTTCTGTTTCATGTTAATCTACATGATATATCATTTTCTTTCAAAATCCTCTTTGATTAAAGCTTTAAAAAAAAAAAAAAAAATTATTGTATCAAATAAAATTATTACCCAAAAGCATTATTGGAATAAAAATGCAGTTAAAAAATTAAAAATATAATTACCGATTTCAATGAAAAAATTATGAACATTTAACAAAATAATTTGAAATTAATCTTTAATTCCAATGTTAAACAAAATTCTTTCCGTAATTCAATTATAAAGCTTTGGTTTTTTTTATTTTTTTATTTTTAATTAGAAACAGCGACGTAGCAAGTCTTTTGAAGTTTCACGGGCAAATAAATTTAAATATTGTTTGTTTATTGCACATTCATCATGGTATTCCTTAGGATGTAAAACTTCAAAAAACGGAAAGTCAAAGCCAAAGTCCACCGTGACAATTAATTCGGTAGAAAATTATTGCCGTATCATTTTTCAGATGGGCTCGGCACTCGAATATGAATTTATAATGTACGATCGGGCCAGCCATATGTTTTTCGTTAAGAAATTTTTTCCCCCCGAGGCGTCATTTCGATCGTTGGATTTAATGTAGAGGATGCTCCACGTACACAGGAGTCAAGTGCGCATTAGCGTGAGAGTGAGCGAGATGAGGTAGTGTCATATACGCCCATTTAAAAATAGCCGGGGAGGGGAGTGAGAGAAAAATGAAAAGTCCTCCTCGAGCAAATGAGAGCAGTGCCTCTCATTTGCTCGCGCCTGCGAATAATTGTGTAATTCATGAAACCCGCGCTCTTTTCCCTTTCCGTCATTAAGCCAAATGCCGTTATTATTCACAAAGTCCGTCTCTCTGGGTGTGCTTGTGTGTGTGAGTGTGTGTGAAGTGCATAGACAAGGAGGGGACGGCACTTGGCTTTCCCCAACAATAATCCCGTATGCCCTACTGATTTATACTCGGTTTCCGCTCCCTTCCCCCTCCCCACCCCTCGCCCTGCCTTCCGTTGGCTTGGTTTATCTATCCAACACTTGACTGCTGTTTCTACGAGCCATCGGAATGCAATCGGTATGTTGTTAATGCGCGTAATTAATATTAGTTTATGACGTGCAATTTGTTGGAAAATATATATCACTGTAATGCAAAGTATGAGCTTTTTTAATTAAACGCCACACTTGATCAACAATGATATTTCATTAAGTATACTTGCCTTGGAATAAAAATTTTTATTACCTGGCAGTTATTTAAATTAAACAATGCTTAATTATTTTACTGTAATAATGTAATATACTTTGTAATATCGATATTAACACACTTGCATACCACTGTAATTTATCGCATATACTAAGCATACATTTTTCGTTTGCTGCAAAAGTAAATAATCTTTCTGTTTTATAACAGTAATAAAAAAATACACAATACTTAAAGACGTCTGTAAACAAATTTAATCAAATTTATATAGGTTTTTCATAATTATTTATGTAATGTCCTATCGAACTTCAATAGTTACTGTAAAATATATACACAGAAATAAAGTGATACATTATTGAAAAAGCATAAGGCTAAAAGTAATTATAAATATATTATAAATAATATGATAATATATACAAAGTTAATTTCATTTACTAGCTGTAATATTATAGAGTTTATAATAAGTAATGCTCGTGTATATAGGTAATGTGATTTTTAAAAGCTTTTTAAATGACATTTTAAATACCAAAACAATTAAAGTAATGCATCATTCTAAGATATTTTAGGTGCAATAAAAAGTAAATTCTCTTTTATTACATTTAAGGTATTTAATTAAGCGAGTAAATGAAAAATTAGTATTTAAATTCATTATCACAAAATTAATGCAAATATAAAAAGTGTCTTTCTATTTTCAAATTTAAGAAGAAATTTAAAAAACTGTACAATTTTTCAATACATTTTGTAATATCATTATACAGGGTATTTTTAATATTATTTTTTCTTCTCAGTAATCAATTTTTTTTATATATATTGCTTAAATATAAGAAATTTATTACACGAAAGTATTATCATATTGAAAAAACGTATTAAATGTATTAAATGATATATAATGTTGTATTACATTATAGTTGATTTAATAAATTTTCTTAAAATTTTGCATAATGTCAAGAAAAATATTAAGATAGCCCTTATAGTGCATTATTAAGAAAATTTATTTCTTTATTAATTATCATGTTTTTTTTTCTACATATATTAAAGAATTTTATGAAACAGTTTTGTTATTTCATTAAATCGTAGTTACATATGATAAAAAGATACAATTTTAAAAATTATTATATTAAAATTAAAAACATATATGAAACTTATCAAATAAGGAATATTTTCTGTTAATCGCATTCATAATAAAATCTTAGTATACGTGGAATTATATTAAAATTCCTTTTTAATAAATATTGTAACTAAGATATAAGTTTAATCAATTTCATACTGTACTTATCATAATGAAAACTTATAACAAAAGTTTGTCTAAAACTAGATTTACAAAAATATGTCATAAATATTGTAAATCATGAGTATATGAAACTGAAATTTTTTTTCAAGTATATTAAAAAAAATATTAAATTATTTCACATACTTTTTTGATAGTCTTAATTTTAAATATTTATTTTTGAAATGCATGACGTTGTAAATTTTATTTAAGTTTAACAGAATTATGAGCTATTTCATTCTATATGTTCCTTATAATCATTAAAAAAATGCCAAGTTTTTTAAAATTATAATTTAATTGCTTATGCAATTCATTCTCTATAATCTATTGAAGGTTTTCTATAAAAATTTTTAATCATTTTAGCTACACAACAGATAATTCTCTATTTTTACACCACTGACATAAGAAAAACTTTAATCATAGCACATTTTATTATACGCCATTTTATAATGTCTTTTTCATAAATTTCTATTAAAATGCTTATGATGTATTTAATTAGTATTTTCTATTACATTACAAAGTAGTTTGCAGATATTGTGATATTTCAAATTAATTATTAGTATTTTGTTTAGAAATTTACGAAAAAATTTTTTAATTTTCTGTGCATTTGTTGAGATTGCAGATTAGCGACAGGGACCTTTACGGACTGTCAGATTCCGAAATAAAATATAATTAATATCGATATATGCTTTTTACTTAATTTAAATATTGGAAAATGTTTTTTCTACATTTTCTCGTTGATTAATGAATATTCGTTAAGATAAATTTTGCTCGAGTGAAACTGCAAAGTGGATACTCGTTTGCCCGATTCAACGGGTTCAGTTGATGCAGATGCAGTGGTCGTCGATGCGCATGCGCATGCCCTTCTCCGAATAATACTCATTCAATGACTCCAAAGGCTTATTTTTGACCGACGTTACGTGCATCTTCATTCCGAAGATGCGGGCTGCCAGGGGAAATCACCGATAAAAAGTACCTTCGCTATTTTAAGTCTAGAGTGAAGACTACCAACATAAAAATGTATTCTGTAAAAAAAAGAAGCTATTCTTTTTATTGACCGTTTTAGAGATTTTTAGAGATTAAATTAAAAAGCTAATGTCAAGGTGTCAGGATGTTTCATTCGGGAAGTCTGCACCACGGGGAACTAAGCCCAGAGACACGGTGTTGTCATTACAAAAGTTGTGCTATACGATCGACGTTTATTATTATTATTATTATTATTATTATTATTATTATTATACGATCGTTGAGGAGTCCTACGAACATCGCCCACACCCGTTAGTCAGCCTATCAACTTGCAAGAGAGGATGAGCATCCACGTGATTGTCAGAGATATAATCCTTCTTTATCCGAGCTTCATAAATAAGCTTAGGTAAATCATTTGTATTAAATATGTGTTATTTAATATTTAAGCAGAAGTGGCAGAAATGACAGAAATGACAGAAATGGCATTAGTCATGAGTACGATTCACTTGGAAATAAGGTTGTGAGAAGCTTAGATAACTTTGCATCATTTAGGCTTTCATACATGGGGAATGAATTATATATCACTGTATTGGTGGTGTATCATATGTCGTATTATTATGACTCCAATTTTAATTTAAATTACAGATTAACTGTTAATTAATTAATTCAAAATTAAGTACGAGATACGAGTTCCCTTTTATACATTAAGCATGACAAATAACTTTATATGATTAGCATTATAAACATATTCCCGAAAAAGGATTTTTTTTCCAACTAATTATGTTTCTTAATGTTCATTTGTAATAAAATTTTATTGATTCCGAAAAGGTTTTTTATTGCAAAATTTTTTGACATTAAAAAATCATTTTATTGAATAAACACAATAAAAGATTTTTATTTTAAGTATTTAACACATTTTCAATAAAAAATTTATTAAAACTATTATACTATGATCATAAATATTTACAATAGATTGCTATTCAATTTTGATATTAATTTTCAAACGTATTATAAGCACGAAAAATTACTATTTTTGAAAATATATAAGTGAATGTCTTGTACAGATATATGAATAATAATTATCTTACAAATTCTGCATTATTCAATGTTTAGGCTTAGAACAACGTTACCGTTATGATTAATACAATAAACACATTTACGTACGCGAAAAGGTAAATATAATAGGATTACTTAATGCTATTCTCCGTCAACACCATAAATTCAGTGGTTGAATACCAGTTTGCCAATTATGCAAACAAATCTAAACTTAGCCTCGAGTATAACTTTATGATACAATTATATCTTTCTATCCTATAAGCATAAGAAAATTATACAAACAACATTAATATTATTCAAAATGAAAAAATATTTTAAATTAGACAAAAATAATTATTGTAAATTTATATTGGTATGTAATTAATAGCCTATTAAGCGTGTGTAATTTTAAAAACTTGTGTTTACAAATGTAATATATTACAAGCTCTTCTTTCAATTATTATATAATTATCGAAATAAAACTACAAGTTGCTTTTTTAATAAAAAATAGATACAAGTAGCAACTATTTTATTCGCTCAACAGCTGATTTTAAACATTTGTTTAATAAAATCATATTTAACACTAATATATAATAAATAAATTCAATTTTATATTAATATATAATATTAATCAATCAATCAATTAGTTTATATAAAGTGCGTTTTCAAAAAAAGAAATTAACCATATAAATTTAGATGTAAAGATGATTTGATAAATTTGGTTAATTCTGTCCGAGTATGAGTTTATCATCACTTATGAGATATCAAGACATTCTTTTCTTTAATCAAATTTAATAATTTATTGTGCTGTTACATAAGGTGCGTATCGCATTACATTACGCTGATATTCTATAATTTAGGAAAAGACGTGCTCGCGGCACCGGACGTTGGTGTCACGTAGTCCCGGGGAAATTCCACCAGGTCTGCGGAATCTTCCAACTAGGCATCCGCGCCCGTGGGAACGAGCATTTTGGGATCAAATCCACGAATGTTACTTTATCCTTTGATCGAGTTCAATTCCCAGATTTTTTAACAACCCATGCACATTCTAAGGACCTATTGATCCTTTGACAACCGAGGTTCCAGAGAAGCGTAGAATGAATTTCGGGCTAAGTCTCGATCTGATGTATGCATTGAGACACGTATACACCACCTACACTCTATCTCTCCCTTTAAATCGAATAAAAAAATTTATCACTGAACCTCTATAATTAGTTTTTTAATCACCCCTCCTCTCGATTCCGAAGTAGGGATGGAAATCGGATTGCAATCCTTAGTGGCTTCTGAACTTAGAGGATTATTTTTTTTTTAATTACATTCATACGTAACAGCGTTATAAAAGAATTTTTTATGCTGAGAGCCAAATTCATTTATTCAATTCATGTAATATTAATATTTATTATTAATGATAAAAAATCAATATAGCGAGCGATTTAAATTAATTATTGATTGCAAAACCAATTTAAAAAGTATTCCAAGAATACGGATAAAATGAATATTTTTTGGTAATTTGAAAGAAAAAACAGTAATGTGAAGAGAAGTATCATTTATGAATAATATGATGTTTTTAGATTTAGATTAAATCCATAAAAATTAATGAAATCCATTTTCTACACAATATCTCATTACCTAAGTTTCCTTCTATCTTTTTTCACCAATATTAATTTCACTTTTTTACTCATTTATTTATCTTTTTCCTACAATAACTATTAACTTGATGTATAAATATTACAATGGAGATGATAATTAGAAATAAAATAGGAATGTATCATTTTTAATGATAATTGAAAAAGTTCTTATGTTAAAATTTTAAAAACTAAGTCTTGTTTTTTGAAATTTTACTTAAAAGAATTATATTTTTTTTAAATTTTAAATTAAATAATTTAATAAAGTAACAGATAATTTTTCCAAAAAGGTAACCTGTTTCAAATATCCCATTTTATTTTTTAATTAAATATCATGATTTAATGTAATTACGCGATAGTGTACAAAATAATATTTTTAAAATCATTTAAAAATTTTTTAATTACGAAATTTTTAAATGCTTAAAATATACACATGTGTACACCATTGTGTTCTTGTGTCACAATAACAATTTTTAACGACGTAGAATTCCCAAAGTGTAACTATTCTCCTAAAATTATATTGAATACGCACTTTATTTCTACATCCATAAAAAGACAAATGACAATGATTTTTTACTCCCTTGTAATCGAAAGATAATAAAAGACGTTTTTATTAAATGTAAAATTTACTATGAGTTATTAAATTTTTTTAAAATTGATTGTTTTTTAATTAATATTTATGAAGGTACCGTGTAATGTATTTTAGAATTAAAATGAGAAATAAGACCCATAATTTAAATAAAAATTAGCTTTTGAACTGGTTTGTAGTAGCTTGTATAAGCTGCACCGTAACCTGGTAGTATATACGTGTTTGATACGGACAACCGGGATAAGATTATTCCGAGTTATACGTATATATATCTATATCTATATCTATATATATATATATATATATATATTTGTATATTTAAAAAACACTACACCGAACGACGTGCCTTTAAACTCAATTACAATCTCTGCAGTTTTGTGGTTATGTGAACGCGCGCACACAGATACACACATACACACAAGAAGCTGGAATATTGTCGTGATGTATATCGACAGGATATGCGAGAAACTGTTTATTGTAGCCATTGGAGCTTCAGTTAATTAAACGCTTGTCTCCCGACCTCTTTTTATAAATGCATAATTGGATGCGGTAATAAAATATATTTAGTTTATTTTATTTCTCATTAACGTTGCTCATATTTTCTAAAATTAAGGACCAAAGATTTAAAATAACGTTTTTGTGCAATAGTCAGGCGAGATAAAAGCTACAGAAGCATATTAACCTTCCCTTATTACACATACTTTTGTTTTATTTTCCATAAATTATCTTTAACTATCATACATTAAATACGCAATTTTCATTTGCAGAATTAAACGTTACAAATGTTTAATTTGATACACTTACATCATTGTTATGTTTCTTTCAATTATACTGAACCTGTAGAATTTGGCTACAAAATACAATTTTTAAAAGTAAATACAATGCTTTGTATGAAATATGTATTATATACATTACTATTCGTTCTACAAAATTGATTTTTATTCTATTTGATTTAAAATTTAAAAAACTATTGAAAAATTCTCTTGTATCAATTAATAATTAAAATCATTTAAATAAAATATCAATTTGTAATTTTTTAAATTACAAATTGATCCCAAGTACTTTGGAATGTACGAATTTTCATAAATTGTTATTTGAAAAACACAAATTACCATGTTTTCATTCATTTTATTTTATTACATTTAAATACGTGAATATTAATTAAGAATAAAAATTCAAACACAATATTATTATATAAGAACGAGAATAATTATTTTAAATAGTTTTATTCCTTAGTTTTAAATTAATTAGTCGACATTAAAAATAATTTAGAAACAGCGAGTATGAAATTAAATCCCATGTAAAATTAATACATGCGCAACACGAAGTTTGAAAATAATTATAATAGTAGCCATTTTACAAATAAAATATGGTATATAATATTTTTCATCAATTCAAATCCCTCAAGATGACGACGATGATACATTAATTTTCTTTCATGTAAAACTCGTAAGATATAAACTAAAAATAAGATTTCGTGCCCTGCAAAATCATAAGTCGTTCGATATGGAAACTTTTCGATATAAATATCAAATTTTTCTTGTTTTTATTTTTGAAATATTATTATAGGTAATTACTGAACTAAGTATTATTGCAGGAAAGCTTATCTTTAGTAATAATTTATTTCCATTCACTTAAGTTTCTTTAAAAAGAAAGCAGATTAAACGCGTTTCCTTCGTCATATATTAATTACTTTATTAAAATTCAGAAAGTAGTTGATAATGAGCGAAGAGTTTAAGAAAAGTTGGATAGAAGGAGGCAAACCGAAGGAAAAATTCTTAACAGTTTGTTGTATTGACAATACTGTAATCGGTAATTTTACTAATGGCACTGCCTGGCACTGAAGAAATTTCTGTGTTTTCTGTTTGGTTCAGAAAATTTATAACTACACTATTGGGGTGATTTTGAACGTTAACTCCCAAATCGAAACTTTTCTTTTAAACTTTTATATTTGTTAATCGCGATTCTTCTATTTATTCTTCTTTTTTCGATATAAAATATTGGAACAGCATAATTTTATTTATTTGTAATTAAAAAATGTTAAAAATATCTGTATCTATGTTTCATTGCCCTTCATTTATATCTCAGTTTTACTATTAAACTTTTTTTTTTATAAATATTTTTTTTATATTTGTTGCATAATATTTAGCTTAATAGTAATTTTAATAATTAATGATTGTTGTTATTGACATTAAAGGAAAATACAAGCTTTTTTAACTTTTGTAAAATGAAACATATTTTTAATTGTCGTACAAGTCATAAAATAATCAATTAGTATTGAACTAATTACAAAAGAAAAATTTATTTTAATTATTTGAAAGATAACAGTGGAGAAAATGTATTTAAGTGTTATACAAAATTAACCAGATAGTTTCTATACTCACTAACAACCCTTAATGAGATTTAGAGCTTCTAGTCTTCCCACGCAATACGTGACTTCATTAATTTTAGCCTTTTATCTGGCTCAGTTGACTGAATCAATAATTTTAATGACCACAACATGCTACTATATTTACTATTAATATTTTATTAACTTTTATTTAAAAATATTGTATTTAATTCTAGAATGCTTAAAATTTATTTAATATTTAAAAACGCAATGTTTTACATTTATATTTTATTCAAAAAGCATATTCACATTTGTTTATTCATATTTATTCGATACTTTTTATTGATAATACTAAAAATTTTATTACTAGACAATAAAAAGTTGATTCATTGCATATCATGGAAAAAATAAATGGATTACATTAAATTATCGAAATATACTGCAAATGAAATATATGTTTTGAATAATAACTATACGTGTAGTGTAGAATAAAATAATATAAATAAAAAATATTTGTAAAATACTGTTAGAATATAATTTGTAATAATTCAATAATAATATAAATATTAATATAAATATGAATAAATTAAATATATTATATCATTTGAAATATAGAAAATGAAGTTTTTTTAAATGTTGATTGTACTTCATTTAAAAATACAGATATTTAACTTAAATATTGAATCACATGTAAAAAAATGAAAAAAAGTTTTGATGAATTTTATAAGTTTTAATAGTAGATTAGGCTTGTAATAAATTTTCATTTGAATTGGTATTAGTAGTGTTGTATTCTATCGAAGAGTAATTTTTTTTCTGGTTATAATTAAGATATAATTCAAAAAAATTTATTTAAAAATATTTTGCATTTGCTTGATATGTAATACCTTGACTCTGTTGGAGAAAAGCATAATATATTTTAATGAATACAAAATGAATTAAGTTGTGTCATATGAAATGTGTCCATATAAAACGTAATAAATTTAAGAACTTTAAGAAATAAATTCTAATTGAAGACGATCAAACTTTACCTCACATCCATTTGTAGATAAATGGAAAATGTTTATTTATTAATGCAGTATTTTACTAATGCATTCTTAGAAATTGCATGAACTTGAAAATTATCATAGCGAATTCTAATGAACAGTTTTATTATATCAGGGGCATTATGTTTATAACGATACGCAAACAGCTCGGCAACTTTATTGACCACCAGGTCCCATTAACTTGATAATTTTACGGACAAATTAGAAGCCCTTGGGAAACTTTACATGTTGACCGTTATTACCCTAAAAGGTTCATTACACTTTGACGGTGTCGGCAGTATAACCAATTATAAGGGGCAAAAGGCCTTGCGCGAGCAAGCATAACCGTTAATACGATACGGGAAACAGCATTATTAATCAAATTCTCTTTCGGAATGATTTTGGTATTCAGAAAAACCAAGGACGGGATTTCGAAGTTGCATGCAAAGACGTAATGTTGAAGAAAGTGACACCACATTTTGAGTGCCACACACATATACACGTGTGTATGTATATGACTACTGGTAGTATCCATTGCAGTTCATTACATTAATTTTAGGATTTTACAAAGTAAGCATTTCTGAAATAAAACGGTTTTACGAAAATCTTTAGATCCTAGTGAATTGGATGGATTGCAATGCAAAGTTAGTATCATATTTTCGTATACATAAATCGAATTTACGTGGAACGGCGTGCAGAATGACGATGCACTTAAATCTTCAAGCCTGGATTTACGAGCAGCACCCGGGAGTAAGAGAGCGAGCGAACACCTGATCGCAATTCATTAAAAAGACGGAGGCTGCGGGGGCGAACGAGTTCGGCTCGGGGTAGGAGCCCGGAAAAAGGATTACCACTCGTGATTACATCGTTTGGTCCATCACCCGTCATCCGTCACCATCGCGGAAGCCCGCGAAATTAGTACCTCCCGCACGCCCTTCCTCCGAGGCAAGGTCACCAAGCTGTCGGCGCACAAAGGATACACCAATCCGCGCGGATCGCCGGCGACGGCTCCATTCTTCCACTCGCGCGGAAGATCGATGGTCCGGGGGAGGATCATCAATTTCCTGGAGTCACAGAGGCGCGGCGCCTCCTCGTGAGTTGCTCCGATGGACCGGAGTTACTGCAGTTACTGATTTAACGCGGGACAATTGAATCCAATTACAAGGGCCGCAGTGGCTTCAGCGGTTCTCAGCCCAGAGGCTCCAGCTTCCAGCATCCGAGGATGGATGCGATCTCAAGCTATCCTCCTCGGCCTCGAGTTTGATGGAGTTTTCCTGGATTACTCACGGCAGAATTACCTTGCCTTCTTTTCTCACTACATTCCTTCGACAACTTTCCTCTTCCGTCTTCCTCTCTATTTCATTATTGCTGTTGCTCATTGCGTAAGGAATCAGAGGAAGGGCGATGAAAACAGAGGACTTGTTCTCCCATTTTCAACATTCCTTTTTCAAACAATGATAACCAACCTCTTTTTTTATCCTCTTACAATTATTCTTGCTTATCTTGATTTCATCTCTTTCTTTATTAATTTCATCAAACAATTTATCCATCATATTTAATTAATTTTTTAGCAATTTTTAAAATACTTTAACCAAAGACATTCAAAACCTAAATACGCATAACAATTTAACTTGTTCCAATTATGTTACTAAATATCTATTCGTCAAATTACCATTCAGATCTTTCACTATCCATTATTCTATATCAATATTTATACATTTTATTAATTTTCCAGTTGTATGATAATGAATCTAATTTTCCGACTATTGCGTATTTAATAAAACATGACCCAGTTAAATGATGTTAGAGCAAATAAGAATCTTAATTAATTTTACTGCATTGAATTGTCAAGTAAATTATTTTTAATGTTATTGGAGTTAACTTTCATAAATATTTTGATAATTTTATTTCTTATTTTTAGAGAGGATTAATTAGCATTAACATCACATTCTACAAAACTCGATAGTTGATTAATGATTATTGCTATGTCGTTTTACTAAATCTCATTAAAATACTTTCGAATACTTAAATAAAATGCAGCTATTTAAATTCATAGAATTTTAATTTAAATTTCAAAATATTAGATTCATGAAAAATTTATATTCATAACTTGAACACACAGTATTAAATTTGTATACAAATAATACATTATTATAATAAATACTTTCCAATAGTGAAAAATCATGTTAAAAGTTACAGAATAAGTTTTTCAATTTTTATTTTGTATTCAAAAACTTTGAAATACTCAAATTTTTTTATTAAATTAAATCATAAATGTATACACATTAAAAGTCTGTGATATTTTATTAAAGTATTTTTAGAAATATGCATAAATGTAATGATTAATGGAAGAGTATTTTTTTCAAAAAAATGAGAAATAATAATCAGAGGTTTTCGGATGTACATTTCATTTTCAGTTATTTAAACCTGCATTTAATTAATCTAAAACTGAAAAAAAATTATTAAAATCATGAAAAAAAATTTAATTTTGAAAAGCGTTGCTTATATTTTAATTGTTTCACGAAAATATATTGTATTTTTAATTATTTTTAATTTAAAAATTAAAAATTATGAAAGTGAGATTATAAATATTTAATTTCAACATTATAATTAGTTGAAATTATACGAGATTCAATGAAAATTCATATTATTTTTATTAATTAAACTTTTAATAAGTATGAATAACTCTGCGTAAATGTAAACAATGTTTCGTTGAGTCGTAGGTTGTGCGAAATGTTTGTGTCGTTGTAATCAAAGTACAAGCTTACACAACGAAGTAACCGCAATGCTATTTTTGAAAAGAAGATTCAGGGAAATTACGCGACCTCTAACCCTTACCTCACTGACGAAATTCCAAGTTCGAAACTCCAGTTGTATTCAACTGGAAACTCACCGATTGCGTTTATTCATTGTACTTCTCTTTCCATCCGCTATCTCACTCTCAATTTCTTTCCTTCTCTCTCTCTCTCTTGTTGTTTCACGTTCTATCTCTTTCGTTTTCTACCTGCTTTCTCCTATCGTTTACAGTAAGTACTATCCATTTTATCAATTAACATACTGACGTATTTGTCGAGCATACACCAAATTGAATTCTCTGAATTGTAGAAAATCAATTCGTGTCTTGTCTAACCTTTTATTCCTTTTACATTGTTCACTGCAGTACTCTTACGTTTTATGTTCAGCTCTTGACTTTAATTTTCTATAGCATTTAAGCAAATAAAATGCTCATCTGGTTAAAAAAGGAAAAATAAAATTTTGGTTAATAGTTAACATGCAACTCATAACAATTTAATTATTACTTTATTGGTATAAACTATCTTTTTTAATATAACATTAATAATTTCAAATAATTTTCGATGATTATTCATTTTAAATTATTTATAATAGCTTATAATGTAATAACTGCTAATATGAATATATTTACTAAAATTTGATATCCGCTAAATTCTTGACTGAATTAATAAAAAATTAATTTATATGATAAAAATATGAATTACTATTAAAATATTAATAGATCTATAAAGCTTTTGAAATTCAGAATAACTTCTGATGTGCCCACGTCATATAAAGTTTTTTATTAAATCTGTGATCTGTTTTTAGATTAAATTTATATCTGTGAATGAAACGTTAATTGAAAGAGATTTTGTCCATTGTGAAACTTACGTATTAACTTTTAATGATTATTCATCTTTTTGACAGATATAAATGAAATTGTAATTAAGAAATAAAAATTTTATTACAGAATGGTATTTAAATTTATTTAAACATAAAATACACCAAATAAATTAAATGCGCTACATATTGTCCTTTCAGAACTCTATAATAATTATGTATGTATTAAAAAAGTAATTATTAGTAGAAATATTTATACTATAAAATAAAATTAATGTCCACAATAATGAGAATAATTAAATTACTATAAAGACACTATAAAATTACCCATGTTCTTCTATAATAAATAAATTTATAATATAAAAACTAATTGTATAATCTCCTGTTACAATAAGTAATAAAATATTTTATAAATTAGTAAAAAAAATACAGAAAGTATGTAATTCTCAGCTTTTAAAAGTTAACAATAAAAAAATTGCTAAAATTACAAAATAAATAATCACTACACGAAGTTTTAATATATAAATAGAAAGTAAAGGAGAATTGTGTAAAACTAGAGATAAAAATGCAATTAAAGTTGAAATGAATAGTAAATGAAAAGATAACGTTAAATTATAGTTTAAAATGGCAGAGTATGACAAAATATTGAGAAGAAATTTTACTTCAACAGAGAAAACTCATTATTTGTATTGGTTATGTGAGAAGTTTTGAAGATTTTTGTATTATATAAAATAATTTTGTAGGTTTTATTAATTTTAAAAAAATCTATAAACTTCAATGTTATTTTATATCTATGGAATCAGAATAATCATTTTAAAGCATTTTAATTTTTATATGTAAATAAATTTACGTATTCTTCGAAAAGAAATAATGAATCCTTATTATTCAGACCAAAAAAAAACAATGCATATTTTAATGTATTTATTTCTTTTTTGTTTTGAATTGTGAAATTTTATTTCTATTTGAAAAATGATTGGACAATCTTTATTATTAATTTCATAATATCAATTCAATTTAGTTTATCACAATATGCTTCAACATTAATGAGATTTTGTCTATAACATATAATTAAATATGGATGAAAAAAATTTGTAAATGCCATCCTCAATAAATTATCTATTAGATTGAAGTTTGACATTTGATTACTCCAAAAGTGACATATTTTTATTGATACACGTGATAATCTGAAATAACTAGGATAAAATATAATCATCCACCTCACTGATTTTGTTATGGTAGCATTAGAAACTATGAGATATTGGAGATATTAGACTACGAACGAAATCAAAAAATAAAAGCACGAATAAGTTTGGGACTAAATTTGAAAAATAGATATATTTGAAGAGCAAATAATAAGGAAAAGGATGACACCACATTCCCCTACTTCGGTAAATATCGGGTAGCGAATGAGTGCAGGAACTCTCAGGTCCTTCGAAAGCACTGCAGTCCCAATAAATTAATCAAACCGCCCTTACTGTGCTCCCCCACCAGTAATGACGCCTATGACGTTACGTAATCAGCATACCGTCTACGGAGGTTTGCGGGGGTGGATGGTCGGGTGGTCGCGAGCCCCCGGCTCTTCGTTAGGGGCTGCATTGTCCGCTAACTAAGTACGGCTTCTCACCCCCCACAAAATTCAACCCCATACACGGAGTCCTTGATTGCGCAGGCGTAGATATGCACATCTACACACCAAAGCGCGAGATGATCGGCAGGTTTTTATTTTGATTTTCAGTTCTCCAAACGAAGCTCCTCTATTTTTCCTTCTTTTTTGCCAACCATTATAGTAGGTGTTTTATTGTGTACCTGTTGTTTTATTGTATACATTCCATTTTATACTATCAATTACAAATCATCATCGCATTATACTATCCTTCAAAGCAGTATTAAGCTTTTAGTTTATTTAACACAAGATTATTCTTCATGAATTCTCTTATTAATGTATTTGAGTATCTAGAAAAAGTTTGAAAAAACAATTAAACAAAAGCACAATTAAGTAAAACCTTTTTGGGAAATATACAATTATTGTCAACTAAAGATAAAAAAACAAATTTATACTACTAAATACTAGTATTTATATTTATTAAAAGTACTTTTAGCTTAGTGAAGCAAGAACTAATTAAATATAATGTAACTAGTTGATAATGCTAAAATTTAACAACTTGTAAAATAATATATTTTATCACGAACATATTATATAGTATTTAAAAATAACTCAATAACTTTTTTTAAAAATTCAATTTATAATTACAATTTTTTTAGATAAATTAGATAAATGTTAAATAGTCTAAATTATATAATAAGATAACATAATCAATCACTCACATACATAAACAAAAAGTTACTATATATGCTAAAAATATATCTAAATACACTTCGAATTAGTTAATAAATTTTAAAATATTTACAACATTTCAATATAAATGCATGCTTTAGGTTAAGAAAGAAATCTACACAATTAATTACACAAATAATCTAATGAAACTATTATCTATGGAAATTAGACTATTAAACTTTGCATTTGATATCGTGTCACTTCACGCATTTAATTTATATCTTAAAGTGAAATTTTTTTGTTTTCTGTTTTATGTTCATTTGCATCACGTCCAAAGAGTTTATATAATAAATTGTAAAAACATTTTTTTATTAGTAAATAATAAAGTGAAAAAGGGTATTTTTAAATGTATTTGTACATGTCTATCTACGGATAATATTAAAAATATTTTAAAAGGACAGAAAATGTATTTACTATAATTAAATTAATCAAATAATTAAGTTTTTTTTTATGATTTCTTTATTAAATGTGTATACAACATTTTTGAGGCACATATAAAGAATGCATGCATAAAAGTAGTTACTTTTAAAGTTAATTTTGTATAATTAAAAATATATAAATTTACAGAATTGGAAAACTCTTTTCTTCTAAAATATCTTATGACTTTCCTTTATCACGCATTCCATACATTTCTTTAAATATATCAAAACTACAGACGTGTAATTTTAATTTTATACGCTCTGATTAATTTTAATTAATTATAATAATATATTTAATAAAATAATAAAATGTATTTGAGTGCATTTAGATGAGATATATCTCTTTCAAAGCCATTCAAATTAATGACTATATTGATTTGAAAACAATGTATTAAAAAAATTTCTACAATTATAATAAATATTTATTATTCAATTACATGAGTGCAATGCGAGTCATGAAAATAAAACGAAATATAAAAGTTTACTAGGCATAAAATATTATCACATCAATTATCTCAGCAATAAATAACGTTTAAGGTGCAAGTGCGCAAAAAAGGTGTGAAGATTCTATAGATTTGCATTACAAATTTGAATACAAATTGAGTTACAACGTAGCGTATGAGTTGCTCCAACAACATTCATTTGAATGATATAATTTCTTTCTTTTTCAGTGCACTATTCATTCTAAGTATTAAACCAGGTGTGCGGTTAAATGGAATATTGAATTCAGTCTCTTTTTATGCTCTGATTTTCAAGCACAACGTGCCATAAACCCACATAAACCTATCAAAGTGCGATGTTGCCCATGTTTTTTATTCTCTCCTCCAGATTTAATAATTTCATTTATTTTCCCTCGTTTTAATTCGCCTCTTCTCTTTCATTAGATCAAGAATAAAGAGTAGGCGAGAGATCGAGAAAGATAATACGAAGCTTCAATGCAAAGTGCTAGATAAGCCCTGGCTTAATTAATCCCATCGTTCCTCGCCGTTCTTTATCTTTTTTCCTCCTAGAGCAAACATCTCTTCTTTCATCCTCTCACACCGATAAATTAACTTCCTGCGAATTAAACTAAGCTAGAAAATCGACCGATTCGCTATGCAATGCATCATGCATTCTCGAAACGTAGTCGCTGGCTCGTTAGCCAACTGACCAAACACTTTCTTAATTCGTACTCGCCCGCCCCCCCCGCCCCCCGCCCGACATTCTGATTTCTTGTTCATTAATTTATTTACAATTGAGATTATGGCCCACTATATCAAAGCTTAATAATTGCACGATTTCTGTTCTTTTTTTTCCTTGGTGATTCATTGTTATTAATTTGCAGGCGCTAACAATAAATTGTCGATGCAAAACAAATGGACTAATTTTATTTCGAATATTCCTGCAGAGAGAAATAATGTAAATATATTTCACGATAATATATATACTTTTACTTTTTCAAATATATTTCTATTCCTTTTATGTAATGATATATTTTATATTCTGCAAAAATGAAGTATTTCGAAGTCCTTTTAAATAATCAGCATAAAATAAACTCGATCATCAAGATGTTTATTTTCCTGACTTTCATATAAATTCAACTTAAAATATAATTTAATACTTAATAATATAGACTTTAAAAAGTTCGATAAATTTCAAATCAAATGCGTTCAAATGTTCAACAAAAAAAAAAGAAAAAGAAAGTCTTTTAGTAATTGACTGCATGATCAGAGTCAAAATCTAAGGATCGACTATTCGTCCTATATTTATAGAAACAAGTGTCAATCAGCAAAAGCTCCTTTTCTCTTTCTTTCTCTTCCTCTTTTTCTTGGAACCTTCCCATCACACTCCATCTGTCTCGTTCGCTTACTTGTGCTTCGAGAGTACAAGGTATTCGGCGTAATTAGGAATCTTCGAAGTTGAATGTACTGATCAATGTCCTAATGATGAAATCTTGTATAAAAGTTAAATTCGTGCCCATTTAGTATAAGCATTTTATTTTTTCATTTCTTATTTTAATTTGTGATTATTCGATTAATTAATATCACGATAGCTCTAAGGAATTTATCGTCATTTATCACGAGAAATGAGAAACACGATTTTTATCATTCATTATTGAAAAGTAACTAATTAGAATTGTTATTTTTTTACTTGCATATTGTATTTATTAAGATTTTAATTGTAATATTTTATTCTGATTTATGTGGATAAGAGAAGTATTACTTTGGTTTTTTACGTTAAACTTATACTGTATGATGTGTCATTTTGGTTCTTAGTCGACTATTTTCAAGGAAAGTATATTTTATAATGATCTAAATTTTAAAAAATATATTTAAATCGGATAATCTAAAGTTCGCATTGAACAATTAAAACTTGGCCACCGTATTTAAAAATAGAAATCAATTTTAATATCAATCAAAAATTTAAAAAATTTAAGCTACTATTTAATTAAAAGAACAATTAATTAATTTAAAAACAAATTTATAATCCAATATCTATAGAGTTTGGCTTTCATTGTATTGGCTTTTACCCATTGTTTCCGTCGTCCTTCCATAAGTAATCAAATTTTATTGATCTAATCAACAAACTGCAATTCATCAAAGTATGCCATATTCCTATCAATTTAATTTAGGTAATGATCAATGATCAAATACTAAAATTTTCGGAATTATTCAACTGCACATGAATATATAATGAAGAGTTAGTCGCACGAATGTTTAAACGGTTTTTAAAATCGAGTTTGTCCTTGAATAGCATTATCCAAAGACCAGTGGAAGGACTTTTGGAGAAAAGAGTGCATTTTTTTGTTTTTTTTGTTTGTTTGTTTCTTCTTCTTCTTCTTCTTCTTCTTCTTCTTCTCCTTGTTCTTCTTGCACCGCTCAGGTGTACGCGCTCTTTGTCCCATCCCTCCTCGCAAAAAACATTACAAGTGCCTTAATCGAAATAATGAAGTAGCTCCATAGCGAGAATTCAGAATCAGCATTCGCTCAAATCTGCACAAATAATGGTGGCTGGGCTCTCGAATCCAATAGCGTGTCCAACGAAATGCGACGGTCGCGCATCGCGGCCAATTTAAAACGTCCGAGTGCGCTACCCTAAATTACTTCCTCGACCTTTCAACCTTTCAACCTCACGGTTTAATGGCTAGGGGAAAGAAGCCGGTTTATAAATGAGAAAGTATAAATTTATAAATACGGGCCAGTGCCTCTGGTTGAATTGTTAATTTCGCGCTCACGCGAGTTAATGAATGTGCATCACAATCGTCAAGATATGGAAATACAGTTAGACCTCACTCGCTGTTTTTTCCTGTTTTACTAGTTTATTCTACTTTACATTTTAACGATGATTTCTTTGTTCTATTATTTGCGTTTCAATGACAATGTGCGATGAGCGAACAAGCGTTTCCTTGGATTTTTTTTTTCTTTCCTCGTTTTAAATTGAGCCTGATTAATGTCGAATAAGTTTTACTAATTCTTAAAACGAGTTTTTAATTCCTGAAGTGGATTTTTTTTTTTTTTTTTTTTTTTTTTTTTGCGCTTTTCTTCCTCGGAGGTTCCCATAATTACAAGCCTTTTTAATAAATAAAAATTAATTTAGCAATATTCAACGAATAATTTTTTTGCAAGTTACTGTAATTATATTTTGGCCTACACTAATCTTAAAAAAAAAAATTTAAATTTAGTTGACTTGATATTTTGCTACGTAAATTATTCTCAATCTTATAACAGCCCAAACATTTAATTTTTAAAATCATATGTCACCTTTTTAGTAATTAAGCAACTGCATGCTGTTTATTCTTTTTTTAAATATCGCTTAATAATATACGGTAAAATTAATCATGCAAGAATGGAAGAAGTTAAGTATATTACTCAAATAGAACAATCTAATAACTCTATAAACATTATTATACTCACGAGTTTAAATACTCAAATACATTTGAAGTTGATAAATAGGACAGCGTTTAATATAAAAAATCGTATCAAATTACAGTGACTCCAATAATACTGTTATAAATCAAAAACTACTTTCCGAACTGATTCCGAATATATGTTAAAATAAAAATTACAATTAAAAATGAAAAATGATATTATTAACTAAGTAAATTAGATTGAACGTAATAATTCTTTCGTCGTATTCTTTCAGTGTACTCACGTTTCCCTTAGTTTGTCGTTAGTTGTTAGGCTGCAGCAATAAAGATTCCGTAAATAAGCAGAGATCAGGGACGAAAATTGTCATTTATATATAAGTAACAAGGCTTTAAAATTACAAGGGATTAAAAAAGCGTGTTTGAAAATGAGTGGTCTTAAGAAATTTTATACTTATTGTATTTTTACTGTTATTGATGTCATTGAATTTTGACTTTTGACTGTTGGCAATAATATAATATACATGAAACGATATTTTATAAAATTTTACTTACTTTTATTTATAAATATACGTGCATATGTGGATTTTATGGAAGTATTTAATCGACAAGGAACCTAAAAAGAAGAAGTTAGGATGCTTAATGATTTTATTAGTATATGAATCGACAAATCTGTACTTTATACCGATTATTGTGGAGATAATGAAACTGCGAAAATTAAGATTGGCGTAGTATAGTAGAAAATAAGACAGCAACATACAGGATATTAATAAAAATATCGGCGAGTGGAAAATCCCTTGGTAGACGAAAGCGAAGATGAGAAAATAATATTAAATCGAACTTAGAAAGTAGGGTACGTCTGAGTATTCCGAATGGATTGGACGAAAAATAGGGGAGATTGAACTTCTAGAGTTCATAATATGATGAATACTTGTATATATAATGCAAATTATGCTGAATTTAATTGAATAAAAAAAAAGATTTTGAAAATGGAAATTGGATAAAAATTTTGATGTCATCAAAAAACTCAAAAGATTTAAGTGATTTAGAGGTGTCGTTTTAATATGTATATATGAAAAAAGTAATTCAGCAGTGTTATATTTACAATGAATCTTCAGTATAGGTTTATTTTCTAATTTGCAGTTTCAAATTTCTTTAAATCGGATCAGTTATACTTTGAATAGTTAAAAATTGCAATAATAAAATTAGGAATTGAATGTCTAGTAACAAATGAAAGAAGCATTGAAATCCTCACCAGCAGATTCCTCAGTGAAATTCAGCAACAGGAATTCAGCCACAACTGCATCGTCTGTAAATAAAAAAAAAAACGAAACAAAATTAACAGGGTAAAAAAACATTCTCTCTACAAAATGAGAGAGGAAATAGAGATATGCAAAAAAGGGGGAAAAACAAAGAATGTTGGAGCCTATTAGTCAAAACATGAAATCCGGTTATCATCACTTTTCCGGTTAAGGAGTCTACTTAATGAGGTACCCGCGCAATCACTTATCACGTGTACACATGAGCTGATTAACTCATTTGTTTGTTAAAAAATAAAAAGCAACAAATGACGTGGTGGCACACGAGGCGATTCATCCTTTTTGTGCACCCGCATCTAAGATAACCGGATGTTTGTGTCGACTAAAGTGTGACAGTTGGTGCAATTCTCCTTCTCACTTTTCTCCGAGTTCTTTACCAGTAAAAATTAAAACGTGATGATTGAGCTCTGCAATATCAAATCTACTTGCCGGTATTATAATTTTGGTACATTCAATTAATAATTATTTAGGTTATTATTGATAACTTAATTAAAAGGTAAATAAATTCATAAATATAAATCTCAAAATATATAATTGTCTATTTTTCAAATTGACTATCATAGGTTTTATAAATATTTGGTGTATCACTAGACGACATAATACAGTACATTCAAATTCTATTTACATTTTATTCTATACCAAAGTTTTTTTTGATAAACAACATTTAATAATTCAATAAATATCAGGTTAACGTTTTTAAATTATTGAATAGATTGTTTTTAAAATTTTTCCATATGAATTGTTCATAAAAATTAAATAAAACGCACAAAATATCAATACTTTTTTAAATATATAAATATATTTTAAGAATAAGATATGAAATTATATTGAAGAAATTAAAATAATAGAATAAAATTATAATTTCGTAATAAGAGTATTAATAAAAAGAGGTATTTAAATTAAAGAATTTACTAAAAGAATGAATATTTATTTGCCAAGTATTTAAAAATAAGTGTACAAAATGATGGATAAAATATAATGCGCTTATCACATCGTGTTTACATTTTTTAACTTTTCTAAATTAATAAATTATTCAAGTTTAATGTTTATTATAGTTTTCAAAACTATTATAATACAATAACGGACAAAAAAATTATTTTTTCTACATTATTCAAAAAAATTTTTAATCTGAAATCTAATAAGATTGAATATTTATTTTTTTTTTTTATTTTTTTAACTTATTTTTTTACATTATTGAAAATTACTTAATAAATTGCTGAATACTTGTTGATATTATATTAATTTTTTAGAATGATAAGATATTAATTTGTATTCATGATGTTAAGTGAATACATATTACAATTTATACAGAAATTTTTTCTCACAAATAATTTATTTAATCTTATTGTAACTTGAATTTTTAATATAATGGAACGTGAAAATTTCATAGTTGGTAGTAATTTATATATGTAACTATTATTATTTACTTAAAAGTATATATATTAATAAATGATTGAATAATGTAATATATAAGTCTGCCTTATTTAAAAGATTACATTTTTGAATAAATATATTTTTCATCAAGAAAAAACTAATTGTTTGAAGTATTCACCTAAATTTTTATTGTATAATTCAGGCTAAAATTCTGTGCAAAATTGAAAAATAATAATGGTAATTTGTATTTAAATTTTACTTAATGAGTAAATCTGACATAATTTCTGTACTATTATTTGTTTGACAAATATTGATTTTATTCATTATATTCAAAAACACACAAACCTCTATTAAAAAATTTTTTTTTATGCTGTATATGCTTATTACATATTTATATCTCAATTTTCAGCAATATGTTTAATTAAAACTTTTCATTTACCTACATATGCTATTTTAATAAAAATAAAACTTATTTTTAACACAGTTCTTTACTTTACAACACTCTAATATTACTATACAAATAGCCACAATTTTTTTAATCTCTTAAAGTTGAGGCATATATTAATATAATTTTGAAAAAGACTTCAATATTTTTATATAATTTGTGAAGTTAATAAATTATTACAACTAAAATTATACTTTTAGTTTAATTATCGGCAGCAATAAACTTTGGAATTGAAGAATTAAAATAAATTCTAAATATATTTTATAATATTTTATCATAATACAATAAATTTGGAAGCAATGGAAATTATTTTTAAGAATCAATTAAATTTTTTTTTTTTTTATACAAATATTTCAATATTTGAATTGAAAAAAAGATAAATCACTAATAATATTAATGTTATTCATTTTATAGAGCAACTTTTTTGTTCAAGCTATTGTTTCTTGTATAAGTATGTCAGAAAAATCATAGAATGTACGTGGTATTATACTAGCGTGAGGGCGTATATCAGAGTATAAAAAGAATGTAATATTTAAAAAATCACTTTACAAAAAAAATTTAAGTTTAATAGAATATTTTAAAAAATGGATGTAGTGATATATGATAATGTCTAGAAGGGTAGTTATGAATACAAAATTTATTTAATATAAAAACTTTTAGTCACAATGAATTTAAAAAATTAAATAGCTTTAATATTGCGAATCTACGCTACAAATTTAGTGTTTCAAATTATTCCACGTTTGCATTATAAAAACACTCCGTGTTAATCAATATTTGAATTATTGAGTAAAAACGCAAGTGAGTAGTCTGTGAAATCGATATTTTTGTAAAAACACTATTTTAAAATTTACTATGTATCATGAAATATGAAAAACATTTTGTAGCCTTCAATTTTTATTTACATTTTACAAACACGTCAAAATAAAATGAGTATCTGGGCTCATGGAAAAAAGCATAAAAAGTATGAGACAAAGCGTATTTGAATCTCCCGCGTTATAGGAGAACGACAATCTCTCAAGAGGCGAGTAAGAGAAAGAGAAGAGAATGAGAAAGCGGTTGGGCGGTGGAGGGAGGGGGGGGCAGGAGGAGACGAGCCGGCATTTCGCAATCTTCTTCGATCCAATATCCGAGTTTTTTGACAGCAATTTCGGTCACGTCCGATAATATATCTGGATCATTAATATAAAGCTTCTGTCCCCTCCCTTCCTTCCCCTGATTCCTTCATCTCGCTCACTCTCACTCTCACTCGGTTTCTCTGGCTGTCTCCGTTTGCCACCCCTTCCCAGCGACCCCCACCACCACACCCCTCGCGCGCGCCGCTCGGGAAAATTGCTTTTCAATCCCCGGTAACTTGCCCCGCGCCTCGCACCCCCAACCATCTCTTGAGCCTCGTCGGCGCGCCGTTGTGGCCGATATGACACCCCTTCCTACCCTCACCCGCGACAATGCTCCAGCACTTGCGACTACCCGTATGTGTCTTTGGGCACTGTATGTGTGCACGATGGGGGAGGAGTGTTTTCAAATGAAACAGAAAACGAATTTGTTACGAGTGTCAGAAAAATGGGGAACTTTAATTTAAGAAATTAATACGCCTCATGTAATTTCCACTGTAATGCCCTACTCCTTCTTCCATTATTTCTTCAATTTTACTTAATAACTTATTAAATGGCTTTCAAACAAATAATAACATACAATTCGCATTTCTTGATTCAATTAAAGTGACTTCTTAATGATGTGGATAATGGCTTTTTGGTAAACCTACATTCTGATGAGCAGTTTTTTCCTTAATTAATGGGAAGTTTACAGTTTATCTTGTATATATATATTCTGTATCTTTAAATAAGCGAGAAACTCAAGTTATTCCAGAAACAAAATTTGCAGTTATTACTAAATTTTTTGCAAAATATTCCACCAGCGTGCAGAAGACAAAGTGAAAATTGATACATTTCTTTTCCGAACTTCAATTCCGACGGAATCAATTTTAATATTTTACCGTGTCACTAAAGTACTTTATTCGAACCAAAATAATACCACGGTGGTGGCCCTACTATGTGTAATAAATACAAGAAACGAATATTACTAAATAAGAGCAACAATAAATCCATAAAGCTGTACACGTATTCCGAAGAAGATAGGGAAAAAATAAAAAGAGGAATAATCCGCACCAAAAATGAGAAGGAAGAAAAAAGTAATTTCATAAAAGGTTCAAGGTTCTGATCGCTAGCATTTCCCTCTCTCTCTCTCTCTCTCTCTCTCTGCCCCCTCCTGCCCATTCACTTTCTCTTGTATCCTTGTTCTATCTGACCGAGGCAATAAAAATTAGTCGATACAGCAGACGAATAACCTCGAGAGGAGGAAAATGAGATCGGAGAGAGAAACAGCGGCGGCGGCGGCGGCGGCATGAATATAAAAAGAGCATTGCGTTCTCTTACGAATACACGTACTAGATTATATTCATACAGATGAATCACGTTCGTGTGCACATACCTAACACGCAAATCTATACGTATGATGATAGAGATGCTGGAGGGCACAGGTTCGCAGGAGAGAGAGAGAGAGAGAGAGAGAGAGAGGAGGCGCTCAGACCGTCCCCCATAAAGACCCCCTCGATCAGATAAAAAATGTATTATAGCCGCCATGATACAGAACTCAATACCTTGGCGACGGCGACGGCGACAGCAGTGCTGGTAACTTCCTCCTGGAAAAACCCTCGAAAACTCAAAAATCTTCGAGTGTTAGAAAGATCGCGGAGGAGGCAGAAAATGCTAACCTCAGAAATGAACCTACTGAGTACGTTGCCAACGAGGAAAACTGAGACTCTCGATTCATGTTATCGAGAGGAGAAATTAATTGTCTGAAGCGGTGGTTTTCTTTTGTAGACATGATACGTATAAAAATAGTGAGAATAATATTTAAGTCATCTCCCCCAAAAATTAAAATCTCTACGTCAATAAAATTCATCAACAAATTCTATAGAACCATTTTCTCTTGGTTGCTTTCATATTATTGTATTCAAAAAATAAAATAGCCTTCTTCTTCTTAATAAAAACAACCGGTGATTATAAAAATGTATCATATAGTGATATCTTATTAGTATTCTAAATTAATTAAATTTTGACTTATGTTTAGTCTTAACATCAGTTATTTTGTAACAATAATGTAATAACACTGAATCATAAATTTATCAAGCAATTATGTTTAACAATTAAATTTGAAAGAGAAATGAATAATAATATATTATATTTTATTGAGAATAGTATGGGTTTCAGTTTTCATTTACCAATAGAAATAATATTAAAATAAAAACAATTTTTTTTATATCCTCACAAATATTTTCAATTCTTCAAATAAATTAAGAAATTTTTATTTTCTATATTCCAATTAAATATAATTTTCGTAATGTATATCATTTTATATACATATAATTTTAAATATATATAACTTTTTTGTAAATGATTTTTCACTGCAAAAAGAATAGTTTTTTATTAAATGTAAATATTTATTTATAATTATATAAATATTTGTTTTATATAAATATTTTGGATAGATTTATAATATTTTTTATGTCAATTATATAAATATTTATTTTATTATTATTTTATTCTCATAAAGCTTATTATGAACAATTTTATTATTATAGGTATGAAAAATTATATAAATGAATCCAATTGGTTCTACTCGCATAGTAAGTAAGGAAGATGTTGGTATGGTGTTATATTGTATACGTAGAGTATAAAATCGTAATATTATTTATTTTTAATGAATCCTGATATATAAGAAAGATGAGGGTAACAATCCACATATGTTCTGTTATATTTGTCCTGAGCCCCATGTGCTGTAAGATTATGAGTGTCTGATTCGTTAATGAGGAAGACGGGTTAAACATTTTAAAGCATATGGATTTTGTTACCTCATGATAAAAAATTTTAAAATTATTCTACTGTCACTCCAATAAAATTAAAGTAAATTAAATTCATAAATAAAATTATTTCAAGAAAACAGTACGTTTAGATAATTATTTATTTACTTTTTACTTGTGTTAAAGTTGCATAAAGAAATTTAATTTGAACTAATAATTTGATTTATAATTACTTAAAAAAATTCATAAAATATGATTATTTCTTATTCAATAATTTAATTTACAAAATTAAGAATTACAGTGTTTTCATTTTTTCTTATACTTTACATTTTATCATATTAATTTCTTCTTTAAGTGTTATATTAATTCTTTTTTAAGTGTTATATTATCTGCAAATTGTTTATTATACTGGTTGCACAGTATCCTATCATGCTATTGCTATTAATTAATATTTTTTTTTTATAAAAAGTTATAGACTATCTGTATTGAAATAAAAAATATATATTTATAAAAATTTGAATTTTTACATGCTCAATTACTAATAGTAATTAGTTGTTTTTTTTTTGCTTCGTTTAAAATAAAATAACCACTTTAAACATTCTTTTATTATCCATATTCTGTTCATAAATTGACATTCAGATTAAGTTTTTTTTTTCTCTTAAATAATGTTTGTAAATATAAATGATTTTTACAGTATTATAATGATATTAACAATATAAGAATTAATTTTTAGGAATAACAGTATTAAAAACTAATTCATAAATGTAAACTGTGACTGAAAAAATGTATTAAATTAAAAAACAAAAAATTAACTAATCTTGTAATGTATTTTTCAACAATTATTTAAATAATTTTTTAGTAACGTAGTAGTTCATCAAGTATTAAAAGTATCCTTTATTTGAAGATACTAAGGTTTTTTTTTAGAATTATATTCAAATAAATTTTAATAAAAATTTTAATTCAAAACTTAAATTCATCGCTAAATATTTCATTTCTTTGACTTATTCATTTTTAGGAGTTAAAGAATTAGAGAAAATGTTTAAAAATTCAGTTAAACCGAATAATTTTCAAGGAAAGTAATTGAAACAAGAAAAAATGAATAACGAGCAAGTAAAATTTACTTTCTTTTTGTTGTATTTCCGTTATACATAAGCCTTCATCAAGTATTTTCTTTATCTCCTCTAGACACACCAACACATTTGATCTCATATGTGAGACGTGCAAATGCTCACATAATACAGTGAATTTTTTATTATTTTATTCTATTTTCTTTGGGACTTTTCGGATATTGTGTGCTTGATTTTATCACTCGAGATCCTTTTGGAGGATCTTGTTATTTTACTTTTTCTCAGATTGGTAAAAGGGAATTTATGAATAAAATTTCTAGGTGTACATACCCCCCTTATGAATTTATGACTGCTGAATTTCATGAGATTTTATAATTACATGAATTCTAATTTAATTATTCTTACGTAAGAAAAATATTGCAACTCGATAAAGAAGGCAAGTGGCCAAAGTGGTGCTTCAGATTTTCCGCTAAAACGAGTAATCTTTTACAGCCGTGCGCGAGTACACAAAGGTAAATGATTTCATTGTCAGGTAGGAGCAATTTACAAAGCAATCTTTTAAGCATAGCTCGAAATGAGATAAAGCTCCTCGGCATCCTGGTGGCTACGTCTCCAAGAGGGCCTCTGTTAATATTAAAGGAAAAGTACTTATCTCCCTCCTCGGAAATGTATCCATTAGGAGGAAGGAGGAGGGAGGACTCTCCGAGGACATCCTCGCTCGCCCTTCATCCCCTTCCGCATACGTGTGTCGACCTCGAGGACGAAGCAATTTCAGGACCTTTGCCGAGGATCCGAGTAACAAAGCCCCGACTGCAAAGATCGAGTCCGGCGATGTAACTCGTACTTTGGCAATTCGGACGAGATGCAAATCGAAGCGACGACGGCCTAAAGTGGATGCCTGGGCAACCGTGCGAGCGACTGACGACATACGACAGACGACAGACGACAGACGACAGACGACAGACGACAGGAGTGAGACCGTAGACGAGTGACGGCTCGACGGCTCTGCACCACCACGGGAAGGGTAATTTTATTCGCACTTAGCAGATGGATTCTCCCTTCTGACACATCTTTCTCTAAAACATTCTTCATCCCTCGATATTTTCCTTATTCCTTTCTTGCCCCGTCATTGATTTCTCTTTAAGTGTGCACATTTTTTCATCGTGCCAGAAGCACGACTTTTCAAATTACTTACACACTCTATGTCGTGTACGCTTACGTGATCTACGTTAAGGGTATTTATTTGCTTTTTATTTCCTATCTTATACGTATCCCCAGTGGAACAATAAGTACCTGCGGGAGAGTAATTTCTAGAGTAATTTCTTGCATTTTAGCAAAAATTTTGTCACCGTTACTGGTCAATTAGTGTACGGCCTTCATGACGAGAATTATTAATTATTATTACGATAAATATCCGTATCGGTGAGCGATAATCATCAGTGAGCATTAAAACATCTTTTTCTTGAATTTCTATTGAAACTGTAGAGACTTTCATTTATATTCGTAATTATTTATTTAATAAATTCTAATTTATATTCGATCTTTGCACCATTAAATTTGCAGATTAAAACTGCTTATACGCTTCAAACCTGTTACAATTTTTGAATTCTTGAAATGGAAATTTAACTCACGCTCTGCATGTTTTTTCAAAATCACCTAAATAAAACCAATTACTTACAAAATTAAGTAAAAGTTATGCACGTTTTTGGACTAAAAAGATTAGAAATAAAAATTACATTAACTAATAATATATAAATTCAAAAATATAATTGAATCATAATCTTAAAAAAATTAGAAACAGAAATTGTGAAATAAAAACAATACGGTTACACACATGTCAGCATATGCAAACACAAAAATGTATTTGTAAATTGTTGATTAAAAAAATTATCGACATTCAAATTTATTCTTTAATATAAATTTTAAAAACTAATATTTCGAATTCAATTTTTAATTTCTTTTTCATAATCTTCGAAAATATATAGGTACATAAAGCAGCTATTCAACAAGTATTGTAAACTTTTATGAATAGATATTGAAAAAAATACATATTATTTTTTAGTAAATTTATTAAAATAATATTTTTATTCAAAATGATATTTGGATTCATTTCTTAAATATTAAAACCTTATTGTAATATCTTTTTACTTAAAGAAAATATATTTTACGTAATAAGAGTTCATCAGAAATGGCATATTTACTGAAAATAACAATAAGAAAAAAAATTAAATAACAAATTGTTAGAATTAAGCTTTTATATATTTCGTATGTTATTAATAAATAACATTTTCTTGAACAGATTCTAGTTTATGCTATTATTTAATGTGTTATTATATATTTACGCTACTTTAAAGAATAGTAATAATTTTAAATCACAGTAATGTTAACGACAAAATAACTAATGTAAACGATCTATATAATTTTCACAAAATAAAATAAAGCTTCTTAATTATGGAATCTTAACTTTTATCTCAGCAAAAGATCCGTATACACAAGCAAAAAATATTATATAATTAGTAGTATTATATAAGTATAAAAATTAATAGTATAAGTAAAGTGCTAATGAAATCAGAAGTAAAAAGCCAAATGATAATAAAAGGTATTTTTATGTGGATTAAAAATTACTTTTATTATCAATAACACTTAAGAGTACTTTTATTTACATAGGACGAGATCTGATAATTCACAATCTATGTGTAACTGAATTGAAAACGTTGGTAATTTTATAATGACAGTAGTACTTTTAATATATCTTACGTTTGAATATTCGATTATAATGAACAATAATATTGAGAAATGACAACTCAAAACAATGACTCTGATAATGATTAGAAAAACCTTAAGGCTCCTCGTAAGATCTTATGCCACACCATCGGCAACATCAAAGACACTTGCCGGAAAGAACATTAGACCAAAGAAACGGACGCGCTAATTAAACGCAATGTGCACATGCTAATGCTGGTCGATCGCGAAGGAATTTGTTAAAGGATAGGCCAGGATTAGTCGTATAGACAGATCAAAGGAGAGTGTGGCGTATAACGAAGGGCATCTGCTCCGTTGGTTCGTTGCCTCCTCGGGCAAAAAAGTTGTATGTAATCCGCGAAAACACGTGTTCCGGAGCATCGCACCGACTGTTTTTAGTTGTGGAGCCTCTCTACTAACTTGGAGAAGGTCATCGGTGCCCTGGCGGTGGGAAACCCCAAGAGCTAATAAGGGATTTAACGATGGCAGCTTCAATAAAAAAACACCGAACCCGAACATTCGTCTTTAAACTTTGACCAGGAATGCCAGCTCTCCCACGTTCAAAGCCTGCTGGCCAAAACAAATTATCAAACGTCAAATTACAAATTATTATCTTTCGACGCCCTTAAAATCTATTTTCAAACAGTTTATTAATTGAAAATCTTTTTAACCTTTTTTTTTTATTTTCATTCTTTACAGGTCACTTTCCTCGTCGTAAAACTCGACGTACTTTTATGTCTATGAAGTTATAGCGTCGAAGGAATTAAAATTTTTATTCATTAATTATTTTACTTGTGTATGTTTAATTTTTTTTTTTTATTTAGTTCCAAGCCTTCTTAGTATGTGTTGCGCATTTTAAGAAGCATCTTGTGTTTTTCTTCAAAATTATCAATGACTTCTTTATTCTATTAATTAGGCTTTAAATGAAATAATTATAACGTGGAGCTGTTCGTAAAATTTTTTATATTTTACATTTTAATTAACTGCTCTGTGAATTCTTATGATTGCACAAGAACATTTCTTGACAGCGCTAATAAAGAAAAAACAATGTCTGTTAAAAATTTGCATAAAAATCGCGTTGAACTCTCAAGAAGCAAATTACGCAAAGTACGCGCATGAGCATGATTCACACATTGTTGCTCAAACTGAAAAGTCTTGAGCAAAAAGACACGCATGTGAAAAGGACAAAACAAAGCTCATATGTTGACTGAGGATGAGGTGCCGCGTTCACCAGTTCAGAATCGTATAAGCAAGGAGGCGAGGGATTGGGGCGGGGGCAGGGGTTGAGGGGGGAGGGGGAGGGGGGAGTTGTAGAACCACCCGATGGGAATTTCGACTGTGTTTATTTAGTCGTGATCTACGCACACATTGACACGCACACAATGGCCGAATGAAAAAAATCCTCTTCCTTCCTGTAGCTCATCATTGTTCTTAATTTGCAAAAGGGCTAGTGCGCGTGCGTATGCATCGACGAGCACATTCGAAGAAATCCCTACGGATACTCGCGACATAATATACAAATTGTGCACAATGCCACTTTGCCTTTCCTTCTCTCTTTCCTATGAGTGTTTTCCTTCTTTGTCCCTTTGTACTCCCGTGCCCTTTCTTCTCTAACGCGAGCTCACCTGCGAAGGCTAGAGCGAGCGCGACGAGTTGGTAATAAGATATCTTCATTTTCTTAATTAAGCACTTGGAGCACCATTTTCAAAATTGAAAGAGCGATTTAGTAGCAGTCAGTTTTGGTGAAATGATGTGCTCGTTAATTAAGAAAGTGGCGAGGGCGTACCCAATTGGGACTTCATTCGCGCGCAAAAGCAAGGACGAGGTGTTGTTACTTTTCAAAATTAGTAAGGGTATGGAATTTTATGATACTGAAGTATAATAAAAGTTTTGGAAGAGGAAGAGCCAGTTTTTACAACTTATGCAGTCTTCAAGATTCAAAATACTTTTAATTCGGGACTCACAATATTCAATAAATCTCGGGTGAATCGCAATTTTCTCTAAGGACTTTTTATCAGAGATATCATGATACAATTGAAATTTTAAATAATTATTTTATTCGTAAAAGTTAATCTGTTGACCGTATTGGTGAGAGGGTTTCGAGTTGGTTTCCATAGGATCAATTACATCATGAGAACGTAAAATTCAAATGAAGAGCTAGAAAATAAATTTCGATGCGGAGAGTGACATTAATGTTGAATTATTAATCCTTTTGAACATTTATAGGAGGACGTAAAGTGTCAAAATAAATGTCGGAGGCCTGTGTGAATTATTAAAAACGCTGAGAAAGGAAATATAATTTGATCGAAGGGCTGAATGTAAGTATCTCTGGCTGCTGAGAAACTCGCCAAACCCGCGAGCCAAGTAGAGCAAAAACAGGAGCGACAAAGAGCAAAAAAAAGCAATGGGACGAGCAAATAACGAAGTAATTCTATTGTGCGGCAACAAATTGATATAAACACTAATACTAATGCACTCAAACTTCCACGAGTACTGCCGGAATCAAAATAATGGACTCGTGATAAAAAGCGCGTGGCTCGTTAAATCTGCTAATGCACTCGCCGATACAACCCACCCCCACCAATTATTTATCCCTTTATCCCTTTGTTTTTGTTTTTGTTCTTGTTCGGTTTTGTTTTGGATGACTTTTTGCCAGCACGTGAGATTGAATTTTTACGCTGTAACGTCAACTTTGCGGAATCCACGGATTATCATGCTTTTTTATTATTGCCGAGCACACTTTTAATGGATTATCTTTGTGCATTAAACCTTTTTGTGGACTTTCTCTGTTTTTGAGACTAAGTAATTTTACGACTGCTACGTGCAAAAAATTTGGATGTTATCAGAAATTTTGCTCAAATAAACACAGCATTCATTTTACTCCAATCTTATTTGCTATTAGTCAACGTGTTCTCAAAAGTTCATTTATATTATAATAAATATATGAGCGTTTGTTTTGCAATTTAGAAGCATTAATATTGTTTGAATGAAAATTTATTGGATGAATAAATTAATTTAGTATTGTCGTTTAATTATGAAAAGATCCCACTTTTCAGTTGCAGTTTCATGAAAGTAGCATTGTGAAAGCAGCTCTAAAAATTGATATAATAATGTTTGATTCCCGAAACACCAATACTATTGAGCATGTCTTTTGCATCCTTCGAAATTCTTACGTAAAAAATACGAAAAAGCATGATAAAAATACAATAGTTGAAAGCATGATAAATCATTGGTTGCTTAGAAATAAAATAAAAATGTGACCGATCCGGCAAATTTTGATGGTCAGAGAGCAAAGACGAGGAATTTGGGCTTTAGAGTCTTTTTTAAGTCGGGAGGGACTGGATGAGAATCGGAGGAGAGTCTGGTGTCGAGTGTCGGATGACCAACGCGATAAAAACGACATCTCCATTTATTATCTATCTGTATCTCCCGCGAAACTAATAACGCTAATGCAATGTAAGTGATGTAATTGAGCGCGAGCCGACCGATGTAAAATCCAAAGCCCAGTATTTTGTAGCATCGCCGGCTCTCAGAGCACCGTAAGTAATTGCAAAATAATTGTAAAGGATGTTTTTCTCTGCGCTTTCGCTCCGTTAGTTCCTTACGATATTTAACAGTTCCACAATTACTTTTTTATTGCAGACTTTTGAAAATAATACGTTATTTCTTCATTGGCGTAATATAGCCATTACTTTTTAATCCATATTGTTTTCGCAAAAATTAAGACACTAGTTTTTCTTAGTAGTTTTTGATTTAATTTAAAATTACCAAGATTTTTTATTTACCAATGCATTGTAATTTGCTAAAATTGATTATCTATCATCGTTGTGCAAATAACAATCCATTACATTATTTACCCTATTAATCATATTTTACACATTTTACCAATAATTGTAGTTCTCGAACATTCTTTTAACAGGATCTATTATTTTAAATATAAAAAATTTTTAACCTTATCAACTTAGATTTATTGATGTCAATCACTAATACATTTATGAATTAATAACATAATTAGTATACCATTCATCTAATTCGTACAGTAATGCTCTAGTTTTCAAGTAATTATTCGTATAATTTTATGGTCAATAAATTTACTGAGCTCATTTAATTTCTGTTATGAAAAGAATTAATTTATGATACAATGTTTTCATTATAGAGTTGTATTTGAAGTACAAATTCAATTTGTTATACAAAAATCCAATTAAATTAACTAGATAAAAAAACTCAGTATTCACCAAAGACTATGATTAATTTTTTATTTAAAATTTACATACTTTTTAATAAAGTTTATAGTATATAAATACATAATGTGTCATACTTTAAAAAAATAAATATACTATTTATAAAAACCATTCACATTATGTATGATTACTGTCTAGTAATTTATCGTGTATTTTTTAAATTTATTTAAAAAATTATGGATACAGAAAGTGAATTTTCCTTTTTTGTCTATTTTCCTATTATATCAATAGATAATTTATTAAAAAATTGTCGACAATGTTCTCATTTGACAAAAATTAACCATTTCTAAACTTAATTTCTTTAATTATTATTTTTTTTTATTACAAAATAATAATTTTCTGTTCAGACAAATTATATTTTTATTTTTCATAATTTAATTCTAATAACATATAATAATAAACTCACGTTGCAAGAACATACTTTCACAAATTCATAATTACTACGTTTTTCATATCGTTAATTTGAAACTTTATTATTAATTTAATTTAAAAACAAAATTAACTTATGAATGTCAAAAATTAATATATCCGCACGTGATTTACTTGGGGAAATGTTTTAGTCTACGATTAATTTCGTGCAATGTATTTTTTTAAAACTAAACTATTTAATGAAAGTATCTATTCGCAACACTTAAAATTTTTTTCAACAAAACCACATCAACCACTTCTTTAATCTCATTTTGAATTTCTATATTTCTCGTCTTCTTTTTATTTCACGTTATAATTGTACTTTCCAAGCCATATCTTTCAGCATTGTATTTCATCATTTCATGGTACGAGTCTATCGTTTTTTCTTTTTTTGTTTCCATATAATTTTGCAAGCTTTTTATGATTGCGTACTTTGAAACAAATCTAAATATGTTCTTCTGAATCTGTTACATTGTGTTGAAATAACATTTCAAGTGCTACAAATTTTAATTTTCAAATAAGCACTATTACACTAGTAATTGCTTCAAATGACTTATTAGGTTCTAAAAAATCTATCAAATATTTCAAAAGTGTATTCATGAATATTTTATAATGATAAGTATACATAGAAAAAATATTTAATCTTTTTAAACAATACTAGTTTAAGTAAGTTTGATATATGATAAATTTTATACTAATATTCAATACCAAATATTATTACTTTAATTTTTTAAAAGAAATTGTAAAGGTATAATATTTTCATTTAATATAATATTAGTTATGAAAGCAATTTGTTAATATTTTCTATGTAAAATAATTATAAAGAAATAGTAAGAATGAATAAAAAAAATTTATTTAATATAAATTTATGCTAACCTTAAGTAGGTCCACCAATTTATGTGTTTGCGCAATAAAAAAAATAATTTTTTCACATTAATATTTTACCGCAATCGCAAGATTTTGTAACTATTTAACATCTAACTTCTAATTTCATCCCATAAGCTCAATATAGATTTGATTTGTTATTTTACTGAATGGAATTTTTTCAGAACACATTTTAATGTCATAAATCTACTTAGAAAGGTAAATAATCTTTGAAGCAAATATTATGAAGAATATTATTATTATTTCAATTTTAAAAATTTAATATTGTAAATTTACTTCTATATTTTCTGAATCATTAAAGTGTAAATATAATTTATGTAAAATATTATGCGTAATATATTTAAAAATACAAAATATATATATATATATAATGATATTTTTGAAAAATGTCTATATTAATAATTGTTTATAAATATTATAAATTTATTTTTATGGAATGATAAAAATTTTTTTACGAAATAAATAGTAATCAATAAATAGTATTATGTTTTAATAAATGGATCTTGTAAATAATTAATATTAAATTTGATTTTAATTTTTTTCTGAAAGGATACTTTTATATAATGTTAAAAATTCTCATAAATATTTTTAAAAATAAATAAATTTTATCGAATTTTATATTTAAAATTTTATTGAATTTTATATTTTAAAAATATTGAGTTATGCACTTGTCTGTCTTTTTTAATTCTTTTAAATAAATTTGTTAAGACATATATTTGTTCAAAATATAAGAATGAAAAGAATAAATAAATAAATAACAATAAGTAAATGGGATGAGAGAGGGAAAGAATCAAGAAATGAAAAGAAATCGGGGGTGGGAAATGCGCAGATAACATAATTACTTTTGGCCCCTGGCATAACTGGCGCTACGCGGACTCTGCCGCGTCGGTGGCGGCGGAGTTGGGGCAGGGACGGGGACGGGGGGAGGGGGTATGTTTGGCGTGGGGTGTGGTTGCGGGGGGGTGGTGACGGGGGCGTCTTGCGGCTGTGAATTTAATTAAATATTTTCGTTGGGTGAGCGCGAGCGTCTGTTCGCCGGCTCACGCCGCCCTCTCTATTTTCCTCCCCCCTCCCGCTCGCCACCTCCGCTAGTGCACAAGAGGCAATTTACTTTTTTAATTTGTGTAATGAATCAAACTTATACATTTCTTTCCTAGGTCGATGTTTACATGTGGAAGGTGTTTCCGTCATTTCTTTCATTCGGCTGCGGGATGGATACGAAATTCAAAAGTTAATTCTTAATCATACTTTTCTAATTATTTTCATTTGCAACTTCCACTAATGAGAGATTCGCCATTGAATAAGATTTTTTAAAAATTGGACTTGTTTTAATTTTTAAAAAAGCTCTTTTAATTCTGATCTAATTATAAAGAGGTAATTAACAAATACTAATTTTAAATTCATTTTTCATATGTATAAATTGACGGGATATGAGTTAATTACAAAGTTATATATTTTTAAACAATTGAAAATTTAAATTCGGCCACGAGAAAATTATTCTTTTCCAGGGAAATATAATACCACTAATATGTTGGGGGGGGGGGAACGTTTTTTGGATTGAAGAAACTTACATGAAAATTAGATAAACATATACTTGAATTGTTAAATTTTGAACGGAAAATGCGTGATTGAAGAAGGGAAAAGCTCGACAACTAAGTCTTGCATTTACCATGCAGAAAATAGATGTTGGTAATAAAGACATCAATTGTAGGGTCTATTAGAAGAAAATTTTATTATGCCCGAAAGAGCAGAACGATTTCGTTAACGTCAATGCGATGCCATTAGTAGTTCTCAGTTTAGCTAATCACATGACGACGTGACATGCAAAACCACGAGGAACGGAGGGAAAATCCGAGGAGGAAGCCTCGCCCCGATGCGCGTCAGCAATTAAATAATCGACATCAATCTCCTGGAGTTGGGCATTTAATTGAAAATCCGAAAGCGCGACGCACAAAAATCCTTGCTCTTCCACACAATCGCGCGTGTGCGCTCTCACGCACACAGACAAACGGAGTTTCCGGTCGAGTAGGTGGGGGGAGGGGTGCCGGCTGTGTGTTGCATATGCTTCCAGACATTAATTTTCAAGAGTGCCACTTCATCGAATGTTACACACGTAATCCACTTTTAATATATTAAATCCCCGACGTCGGCATCGGCGTCCGCGCCCAGCGCATTACCCCCCCCCCGCCAACACCCAAGTATAATGCACCGCGCATCCTGGATCCCTGCATCCGAGGGCCGTAAAAATTGTCGGAGCCAATTCTAATTTCGAAAGTATTTGCTGCGAATATGCGCTTCATCGCAACTTCATACGGACGGCTCGGAAAATATTTGGGAAATGAAAGCCGCCTGCGGGGAATTTATTGGCTACGTCAATTCATACATCTAATGTGAATATGGAAATTACGACTAATTTTATTCCAAGTGTGTGATTTTTAAATTCTGTTTTTAAATTCTTTTCTATATTACGCGTAAAAGTTTGACTCTACTTTTTTCTTTGATAATGTAAATAAATTAAAGTAGTAATTCTTTTTTGATATTTGAACCGATTGACAGCAATTACATTTCGCATTCATCATTACCACACGCAAGGGAAAATTTGGTTTGACATTTCCTGTGAGCAAGTATTCCTATCCCTTCTGAATGATTGAATTTTGACACAAATTTCCATTTAGCTCCACTGATAGAAAACTAATAAATTGACTTGGTGAATATCAATACACACCCTGATCAGCTTTGCAGCAGTTGTACTCGTATTTCTCTTCTACTTAAAGTAAATGCAATTACAGCAAAATTAAAATGGAACCACGAATATTATAAACCTCATTAAATTTTAATAATTTTTGGCATGAAGCATTCAAGCTTATGTTATTTGATTACTTTTTACATTTACCAAACCCATGTATTCGAGTATCGTTACAGTTTTATACGAATTATTATTATCGATACATCTTGCTGAATATGAAAAAGTGTGCTTATAAAGTTTACTCCATAAAGAATATTGCATCGGCTTAACCGATATCTCGTTCCATTAATAATAATGAAAATCAAAATCATGATTCAAGAATGTTTTAGTAAAAAGGGATTCTTCTCTACGTTTTAAGCACAGAACTGCCTACAATTTTTTACAAGGGAAAATGAAAATATAATCACGGAAAAAGAACCTTCCTTTTAGGGGATGAGTGGGTTTAGCCCGGAAAATGTACTCGGAGACTTCTGCTATATCGGGCCCTTCACTGATCGAAAAATATCATATGAGGGAAGATTGGATAATTCGGCTACTCGAGCTTAATAAGAAAATGTCATTATGTATTAAGAATGATCCTGTTTAGATAAGGGAACTATCCTATGATTTATGCTTCGGGGATGACGTATTCTCTATCTCTTTCTCAATCGCCTCTCGATGGTCTTTCTTTAATCTTAGAATTATTGACTGCTCTAATGACTGTTGAATTTTTTTTTTTCTCTATTATATTTCATATTTCTTTGACGGGTTGTAATCTTTTGAGGAAATAATATTAATAGTTTATTTAAATTATATTATAAATATTTCACTAAGAAACATATGGTATCAGTTACAAAAATTAAATATTAAGTATGAAAAATTAATAATCTTACCGACATATAATTAATCTTTTATTTTTTATTTGTACATTAATTCTGATTATACACATCTTATTTTGATAACCATCTGAAGAAATAATTTTATATTTCTTAATAATATTATATTATTAAGTTTACTAATTTTCTTTTTTAACAGAAGTAATACTTCAATAAAAATTTATTAAACATGAAAAATTCTGTCCTTTGTACTCATAATATTTTAATTCTAATATTCGTAACTAATAAAATTTATTTATATAGTAAGTATAAGTTGGAAATATTTAGATGTGCATGTTTTCAAGTTATAAACTTAGTAAAATTATATATACCGACTATTAGATTACTTTATTTAAAAAGTAGTTACAGTATAGTTTATAAAATTGAATAGAAACATAAAAAAATTCACTTACATCTTTTTTTGCAAATGTAGATAATAAACATTTTACTTGGCGGAAAATGCGTTTACCGAAAATGTATAGATCGTTTTCTTATCCTTTTGTATGGCCAACGCGAATGCATTTAGATTGAATACTAAATTTTGCATTCGCTCGTTGTTTGGCAATAAATATCGGCGTTTTTTCCCTTCGCCAAGTGGTTTGTTCCCTCGATTTTCTATCTTTTCACTTTCTTACGCCATTCTACTTTTGACTTTTCGTATAATTTTCCTATTTCTAGTCTACACCTATGTAATTATTTATCAGTAGTACTAAAATGTATTTTATTTAAAACATTTATTCGTCCAAAGGTATTATTATTTATTTTACTAGATCTATTTTTGAATTATCGTATATTCCATGATCATTATTCTAATATTTGATAATAAATTCTCAATTATATAAGTATTTATTCTTAATGGTTAATTTTAATAACATAATTATTATATTTTATACATGAAAAAAAGATTAAACTCAATTTTATTAAACAACAATATGTGTTTTCTAAGGAGCATTTTTCAATAATATTTTATGGATTATTTTTGAAAATTTGGACAAATATCAATTTTTGAATATAAAAAATATTATCATATAAGAATGTGTGAGATTACAGGACCATTGACTTTATAAATATATTAGTAGTTTTTTTTATAGGTGTGCATCATTATTATTCATTTCATCTCGTAGTTTATAATTTAAATATATATACAATAACAATATTATTATTATATTGTTCAAATAAATAACAAAATATTGTAAAGGTATGTTTTGAATTGTTTGGCAAAGTTACATAAGACGCCCGGACTCTCCGGAGAACCAATCCGATATTGACATATAACACAATCTCCAATAACGTATTAAAACCATAAATATGTTTTCCCCTTTTGATATCAAAGAGAAAGAAAACACATACATAAAAAAGAGAAACTGGCCCGAGGACGCGATGGAGCCATTTTATCGTCGTGAGATGACACCCTCTGAACTGACGAGAAAATAATGAAACATCAGCAGATCAATATGTAGTCCATTGTTAAGCATCATTCCATGTCTCTATTTTAATTTATTTTTGCATTTGTAATTACGTTTCTATACTCGATACTAAAATAATCGATGAAAACAAAATCTTTAGCCCAAGAAGATTATTTTGTTATTTACACATTTAAAATGGACAAGTAAATGTTACAGATATTTTAATTATGTTTAATCAATATATACTGACACTGTCTACTTTAAATATCGTAGTACATCTACAAAAACTATAAATATAAACCAAATATACCTTGAATGATTTGTATACATCATATTTTTTTATATTAAAATTAAAAAATCATGACATTGAATAGTTGATAATTAAAGTAATTATAATAATAGTAGCAAAATTTTTTTTGTATATTCCTTTCAGTTAAATACATGTATTTACATTAAATAATTGAAAGGAAAAATTTAGGACTTCATATTTTTATTCATAAGAATTTTGTCGTAAAAAGAATAGTGATGATTATGAAGCAAAGTTTATTTAAACTCTTAAAGTTTTTAATGAAATTTTTTAAATAATTAGAAAAATATTTTTCACAGAAAGATAAAAATAAAATGTTTTAATTTTGTTAATATTATAATATGCATTTATTTTTAATTATAAACATAATTTGATAATCTTATTTGAATCTACGTTTTAAGCTAATGTGCATCCACATAGATACATTAGAAAATTATATTAAAATTAAATTAAAATTTAATACATATACAAAAATATGCATATAAAATATTTATTATTATAAAATAAAGAATTTAAATAATACATTTTAAATCATCGATAAGAATTTCTAGTGTTAAACTTAATTTCAATAGAAAAATCAGTTACTTAAAAAAAATTACTTCATTAGTCTTGTATTATTAAGTATTAATTTTGCATAACTAAGATCTTACTTGAAAGGAAATTGAACAATAATCTTCTCGAAGAATAAAAATTTAAGACGATAATTTAAATTATAATTACCGTTGTATAACTATTGTAATAATCAGTGAATAATTGTACCTACTTCTTTGTAATTTGAATAAAATTCTAAATCCGAAAGATTTATTTTTTTAATAAATACAGTGTATTAAATGAAAAATAAAATAAGCATATACGTAAGCATAATATTGAAAAAAAAATTTTTTCAAATGTAATGTTATTTTATGTATTTATACAAGCCTTTTTAATCCAAAATATTTTATTTCTAAAATTTAATGCAAATTACAATTCGTGCAGTTTTATTTATTAAGCGATATCTAATACACTCATATTTTAATTTTTTTTAAATAATATCTTTTTATATATATGTATATTACTAAAATTATAATACTACAGAGTGAAAACTCATAAAATACTCCACCAGTGTATTTAAAAATACAATATACTCTTACATTTTAATCCTACTTATTTTTAATAGGTTGATAGCATGGCTAATTTTGCAACTAATAAAATTTTGTACATGAAAAACTGTTATAAAACTTAAATTTAAAATATAAAATCAGATTTAAAGCGAACAATAAAATTAATTGCTAAAGTAAAACCGAGATATCGCTTTATTTTCCAACAGTATTATACATTACTTCATTAGTTTTGAATTCTTCAAAAGGATATATCAGTCTCATATATTGAACTTGATGTTCTATATAAGAGAACACTAATTCTGTAATGCATTGTAAGGTATTAAGTATTAATGAGGGGTTTATATATTATTAAGGTCATATTTCTTGAAATTTCGAAAGGCTGACCGATGGCCAAGGGTAAAAAGTAATCTACGCTGAAATAACACGTCACCACCATCCCTAATGCATCCTTCAAATATCTCGTCAGCTGCGCGTCATTTTTCGATTTCTCCGCTGGTTTTTCTCCCTTTGTTTTTCTCTCGGCAAATGTCCTTTTTTTTTATGGTAGAACCTTTATTTTTATTGGACTTTTTGGACGACGTAAAAAACTCTACTATTGCAAATGATTACCTTTATGAATTGCTTTTATCAATATTTATAATATTTATTATAAATATTAACGAAATATTGATTTTTGTTATATGTATTTATTTTTCTTGTAATTTTTGTTTTTCGATTTATTGTCAGAATTTAAAAAACTTTTATGGTAGAATAGTTAAAATTTATTTTCAGTATTTATACCTAATATCTCTTGTTTTTTATATCATTCAATTTATTATAATAAATAAAATATATAAAGATAAATGGCAAAAAATAAAAATTCACTTATCTATGAAATAATTTATTATTTTAAACATACATACATATAGTCCTATGAAATACCAAGTAATTCAACAAAAGATAGTAAAATAAATAATTATATATTTTAGGGATATAATTTACAAAGTTTCAACTCTGCAATATTTCTTGTATAGTTTAATTTATAATTTATATTTAATACAGGCTTACGGTAATGAAGACCAACCATCCCATTCAATATTAACCAATTGAAACACAATTTGTACTCATTAAGCATAGTAATAGTATAATTTTATATATAAGTATTAAATCAATGATAATTACTTAAATTCATAAATTTATTCAATTGTGATGTACTCTCTTCATAAAATATTTCATTTTTATAAAAAATTTTTAAATTTGATTTTTTTTTATTATATACTATAATTGTAAAATACTATACATTCTACAAATTTATAATTTACATAAAAAAATAAGTGCTTTCAAAAATTCCAGTTTTTAAGTTAGAGTTTATTTAAAAATGATAAAGAGGCTTTTTCATGATCAAATTTAAAAGTTTATCGTGAAAATAAAAACTTTGGTTACGAGAGTAATAAAAAGTATAAAAAGCAACATTGTAACCAGTTCCTTTGATTGGAAAAACTGCAAGGCCTAGATGTTATTTTAACGAGGAATGGCCGACTCTACTAAATAAAAAGTACAAGTTTAAGAAAATGCTCGTCAGATTCTTGAAAACCTATATGAGTTGGTTAGTTTAAAAGAAGAGACGACTATAAAACGTCCAATCAACAAGATCGAATAAACGTCGATGAACTCTGCGCTTGGGACTATCGCGTTTTTTCTCGCAAGCACACACTCAAGCATGCATGCATGCAAACTCACACACACCCAAGAATTCATCTAAGGTAAAGCATTTTCATCTGGTCTCAAGAAAATGGAAAAGCGAGCGCCCAGTCGAACGCATGCAGACACCGACTCATCGTCATGAAAATTTGTCATAACATTTTGAACCTTATCAGACTCACGGGTGCTGACCGATTCAAAGACCTAATAGATACGTTCACGAGTTTTCCACAAGAAAACCAAAGTCCCTATTCTTATTTTATTGATATGCTCTCGAAGTGAAGAAATGTGCAGTTCTGACATTTATTGAAAAGGGCCTTGAGTATTTTATCTCTTTATCAAATAAAGGCTTCGTTTATTACGTTGAACTTAGCTCCCAGTTTTCTAAATATGAATTCAACTGGATTTTCATACATATTTGCTTTCATTTGGACTGCAATGAAAGTTTTAACGAGTTGTCTTGGGTTTATTTGTAAATATATTAAAGGGATCTGCAATTCTGTGTAGACTTTTTCATAGCAAATATTATATTATAGAACGACAGAAGTTTTAATTTTAATTTAATTACCTGCAAGAGTATTTCACTTAATTACCTTGCCGAGTATTATATACGTATATTCATTAAATTTTTCATCACTAATGTACGGTAAAAAATATATAATTTTTCAGAAAACATTTAATGAACTGCATTTAAGCTAAAACTATTTTAAATAAAATTAAAGGAAGGCTCCGTATTGTTATTGCCTAATTTTCACGTAAAAGATATTGATAGATCCCGTTAGAGTAACATTTGTCGTATTATAAAATACAGTGTAAATGTAATATTTGTTTGTAATAAATAATGATGCTGCACTGAATCCTGCCATATATTCCAATTTCTACTGAAGTACACACAAAGAATGAAATATACTTTCTGTATGGAACTAATAACTAAGTGGTATTTCATTCGACAAAATGTGTACAACATAATTTCAAGTTATTTCAACTTTTCTTAACAAGTTCCTGTTTTAAACTTTTAAACAAAATTTATAAAAGTTTCAGGCCATTTTTTCAAAATTTTAACTCATTTATTCTTATTCATTGTTTAACGTTTGTTGTGTCCGAAACGACAAGAATAAATAATTTCTGATAAAAATCTTTTACTCGTCCTCGAAAGCAAAGAGCCTTTACAAGTTTATTTATAAAATATTAATATTTAATCTCTAATTATCAAAATTATAGTCGATACATATTACGTATTGTACTTTAATTTCTAGTTTAACTTGATTAATGTAATTTGATAGTTATCCATTATTTTTTAAATTTATACCAGTATACGTTTTCATTATAATTTCTGCTGTACATGAGTATATCTTCATCATCGGAGCATATGATCAATAGAGTAATAAGTATTGTAAATTTTAGTCAAGATCTGATTCACGCTGTCGTTTGATGAAAGATTTACGTGGTGGTGTGTTTTCAGATTTTCATTTCGCTGGGGCGTAATGTAAGTGTCGAAATCTAAAAAAGGCATAAATTTTGGATTTTCTGATCCATTTTTGGATGGTATCCGTTATTAACGATGCTATCCTAAAGCTAGCAATTCGAGTACCCATGCACAAAGCATAGGGATATATTAATAAACAGCAATAAATGGATATAAAATGTATTTGTGTGTATTTCATTTATATAAGAAATGAATATACGTCGCTGGGGTATAAATAAGTTGTACTTAATTATTTTCTTTTCTCTGTCTTTCTTGAATTTTAAAACCATACTAATTAATCGTTGTTGTTTGAGGACGCTTAACATTGTCTTTTACATATTTTTTCTTTGCTTTCCTTATTCTCTCTCTCTCTCTTTCTCTTATTCTTAACTACACGAATTTTCTTTTCATTGTTTTAAAATTGATTTATATTAAAATAATCGAATTTTGGTGCTTTGGTATATGCGTATAAAAATGCGATGTAGAATTGGATTTTTCTTTGACAAGTATGACAATTTGACGAAAGCTTTTCTCCAGGTTTTGGAATATACGTAAATATATAAGAAATAAATGATGTTGTAACTATAATAATATAAAAAAATGGATACATTTAAAACTACAAAATCTCTTGATACTCTACATTAATTAACACCCTGCGGCCTTTGAAATATACTTTTTTTAAAAGAATTTAAAATGAAATTCAAGAGGCAACAGTTTAGCCGTAAACTCGAGATAGAGTGAAATCATACTTCAATGTGTGAAGAAAGTAGGAAAGGGATAGTAGAATAATGAATAAGGATATAGGCTTCCTCATTATTTATAGAATATGTTATAATTATTGTATAAATGAAATAATAATTAGATATTATTTTTATCAACAAAATTGAAAATTTATAAAAGCATTCCGAACACGTAAACAAGATTAAGGTCAGAAGTAATTTTAACGCAATTAGCTGTAAATAAAAACACGAACGTGTTAACTTTTTACTATTAGGGAAGTTGCATAAGTTATTGGGTAGATAACTTGATTTAAGTTGAGAGACTAATTAAAAAGTAAAACTTTTACGTTGCAATATGTTGATCCGATGTTCAAGGTAATAAATATTTAAAACATTGGTTTGCACAAATACTCTTCAGTTGCACACAGATATTTGCATTTAAAGGCAGTAACGTGCAATGATCAGATTCTGAGTCGAGTGTTGAGTAAATTAAAGGAACGCGGGTGAAAAAGTGTCAGCATCGTCAAGCCTCCCTCTCATTTATAGAAAGTATTGGAAGCATCGAGGGGGGTGGGGGTGGGAGAGGAGGAATATCCCGGTGCCATTTCACATTCGAACGGAAGGAGAAACGATTCGAACGCCGGAAAGATTTAAAAGGAAATCAATGCTTATTTGTTTTCGCGGTTCGGTGAGTCATCCCCCCGTGAAATGGATCTCTCACTGCCTCCGTCTCTCTCTCTCGCTCCCCGCGTTCACGTACATAAATTTTACCGTAAAACCACCCCTCCTACCCCCTCGCGCGCCGGTCCTTTGTTTCTCATCTCCGTCGCGTGCATGGAACGCAGTATCTTCCTCGAGCACCTTTCCCCACGCTCACCTCCTCTCGCACCCTGTCACTTCGAATGACATCGCGATATGGGCGACACCCCCACCCCGACCCCCAGGCGATATGCGATCCATAATACGATTCGCAGTTCCCAGGATGAGAAAAATCGTGCGTGTATCGGAAGGGAGGTTTTGGGGGTGGGGGGAAACTGAAACGAAGAAACGGGAGCGCTCTTCTTTGTAGCGAACTAAGTGGGTTTTTGCTTTTTTAAGCCAAATAGCTACTTCACTCAATTCGCTTATTTGCAATGTCAACGGTTTTGTTCGAAACATTTTCCCGTCACCATAATCCTGAGTTTCAGTTTCCAAATGCCATTCAAATTTTAATAGTTATTACGAAAAAACGTATTTACCAAAATTTTATTTACCGGTATATTTTATATACGCATTATCCTCAATCGCAGCCCAAAACTGCCAGTAGTAAAATTCAATTTTAAACGCACTCAAATTAAAAAAACAACAACAAAGAAACACGTAAAATCACACGCTTAATAACAACGAAGCTTCGTTCTATACAGACGTACATAAAAAGATTTCTGGATTCGCGATGAGTTTGGTGTGCGATAAATTGAAAAATAGCCGGTTTCTGCTAAATTTATAGTTATATCTGTATGTAGCGTTCGTCGATTTCAAACAAAGTTAATTGAAAAACACATTGCGTGGCAAAGCATTTGAAAGGGTAGAAGATTAATAAGGGCATTGCCTTCCCCGTCACTGCTACCGCACACACTCAAATTATGTTGAAAATAATGCTTGAAAAAATAGTTGAAACAATTTTAAAAGCATTATTTTGCAATAGAGCTAGTAATTTGACAATTTTTTCTTTTTTTTTTACAAATTTTTAATTATCTTGAATATACTTTTTCTCGTCAATTTTTTTTAGATATTTTGAAAAGAATTGAAGACATTTATAAAATTTTCATTTGAATAACAACTGTGATATATATAATATTTCTCAGCAAAACATTTTTAACGATACAAGAAATTAAATTTTTATAAAAAAAATACCATTTAAATGGCATAAAAAGCATTTACAGAATATGAATTTCTCAGTGCATGAATTTTACTTAAAAATTATACATTTAATGTTTAATTAATATGCGTATATTTTATAATATAATATTTAAAATGAGACTATAAAATGTTTAGTTCATAATATATTATATGCACTGAATTTTTTTAAGTAAATAAATTAATTAAAATGAAAAATAAAGTTAAGCAACCACAGTTTAATATGGGGACAAAATTAAAATTGAAAAATGAGGTGTAGATGGAAAATTTAAAAAATAAAAGAGATAAGGTGACAAGATAGAGAAAGAATGAAAGGGAGAGATAGAGGGAGAATTGTAAAAAGAAGTTGAAAAAGAAAAGAGAAAAATAAACTGCACGAAATTGAAACTGGCTTAGAACGTATGGTAATGCGGTTAGCCAGATAATGATTTATTGCTTACTTTGAAAATATCGGCTCGAGAATAAAAATGAAAAACTGCGAATAGAATATTTTTTTTATTGATTAGTTGATATTTAAAAAAATTATTTCTTAATGACTGCGTAAGGTTTGTAGATAACTGTGGTATATAATTTTCTGCTGTAACGGTTAATTTTAATTATTCAAGAATTGATAACAGTTGCAATGCTACTTTTTCCATTTATTCAGATAAAATATATATTATTTTTGTACTTCGAGATTACCTATCTCAACTGCAGACAGTTTTATAAAATTATCTTGTCTTTTTATAAAATTTTAAAGACAGTTTTGTGCAGGTATAAGGTTGGCAATACTTTACATACACATTATATGTGAAATATTTTCATTCATGAAAAATATTATAATGTACGATTTGATATCTACTTTAAATTTTTATATTTTTTTCAATCTCATTTATTTATTCTGAATTGCATGTTTATGCATTTACTAAAAATGACATATAATTTTATAATATGTATTATCTTTAAAAAAATATTATTATTATATTTTAAAATAAAAATCATAACATTAATATTGTAGTAAATATTTCATATTAATAACGATTAGTGAATAATAAAATTTATTTATATTTATACTGACATATTATAAATTAAAATATGATAGTTTGTCAAAAAAAAAAGCATTGCAATTTTTCATGCAAAATAATCTTCAATAACTATTTAATGTCGTTTTTAATTATTATATGACAATATTGTCAAAGAAAACTTTGTTTAAGAATAAACTTACTATTTTTATACTAATTTTAATATTGTCGTATTGGATATTGACATGTGTAGATGAATGTGAATAAATATTCAGAAAAACGTGTGCAGATTATTGAAACTCAGAAAAAGTTAATCAAGTAATGTATTAAAAGTGCAAAATTTAGTAGAAAATACTCAAGAAAGTATGATCCGATGTAAGACAAGAAAAACAATAATAATGACTAATTACATATAGAATTAGGTCGTCAAAATTTTTTTTATAAACTAATAAACAATTAAAAATAGAAACAAAACTTAAACTTTATCGAATACATAGTATTTATGATAAATGAATTAAAAAATTAATACTCGGAATAAAGCTATAGTAATAATAGCAAAAAATATTAATAAAAATACGAAGAGAGTAGTGTTTATAAATAAAAAAAATGAATGAAATAAATAGTTACAAAAATTGAGAGGTTAATAAGATGTTTACTTTTTATTAATATAAGTATATATATTTGAATTTTTAAAAATAAATAATAGTGGTGATGATGATGTTGATCATAGTAATGATAATAATTGCCTTTTAAATGAAATAAAATATTTTATACTCTGTGGATTTTCTTGACACGCATTGTGCTAGATTTTTAAGTTCGGCCTACCTAAAACCTTTTTTACATATATATCTCCACAAGATCTGAATCCACTCTAACCCCCTTTTATGTTTTACTTTAGGGTGAATCTCTTTTTTATCCGAAACACCAAAATCTACTTATATCAAATACTTGCTCTCCTTAATCTAAATGAAGTTACACTTTGGTGAAAAAATTTTGTTAGTAAATAAGTAACTGGATAACTGCTTTCACAAAAATTAGCAACTATTACCAACTCATTTCCTTGATCTATCAATCAAACTTTATCTTTCTGAATAAAATGTATCTCAGATCTTTTAGATTTGCTACTTCAACTCTCCATATTTCATAGGAAAATGGATATGAATTTGGTTGTCAAACATCATTCTAAGTTAATTTCAAGTTTTTTGGTTTTTTTAAAAGTAAGTTTGAGAGAATAAATGTTTCATCAATAATTCAATGATAGTATATCATTGTAATAATATTGTTAATTTGGATAATAATAATATTAATAATATTAACTCAAAATTTTGAAAAAGATTAATTATTTATTTTACTAAATCCACTTTGTAAATTTATTTAACTCTTGTTAATTATTGCTATAAAACGTTTTCCGTGTTAGTGATTCTATAAAACGTTATTATCAATATCATCTATTTTCAAAGGATAAGCTTGTGGAGAACAATTATTATTGCTATGCATTTTAAGATATTCTTTGTCTAAATTCATACAAGTTATCTCTGGTTATATAGTCAAATTGTTTTGGGTGTGAATACCATGATCTTCCTTTTAGTTTCGGCAACTGTAATCCAGCATTTGTTACTTAAGGAGATTATCAAATGCATCTTCCAGTTTATAGTCACTTACTTTGAATTGATATCTGTCGCATATTAATTAGATAAATTTATTTTTATAATAAAAATACTTGTGTTCTCTCAGATACTTTATCATACAATCTAATAATTTATTATATTTATTTATAGCTCCTTAATTTACCTTTCATTTTACTTTTTTTTTTTATTTAAGCAATTTTCAAAAATTTGGAATACATTGAATGGCACCTCATTAGTAACAAAAAGTTGAACGTTAAATTTTATAAGAAAAAATTAATTTTTAAAGTTAAAGAAAGTTACATTGTTAGTAGATTTTATATCATGGATATAATTTAAGAATATTAATTTTGACCATTTTCACATGACGCAAAATGAATGTTTTGTTACATGATTTTGAAAATTTAATAAGATTATCAGCCTTCTGCATCTCTACATTATTATTCTTTCTTTCTACATTATTATGTTACTGCATTTATTATTCTTTCTTATCATATCACTTAGACTAGCACCATAAGGTCTTATATCCACATATTAACTGGAGAATTATTTGTTTTTACATCGTTTATCTATCTTGTTGAACGTAGGTAGAAATTAAAATTTCATTTCCTTTTCACATAATTCCTTTCAAATACATTCTTATTATAGATTTAAAAAGTTGTAATTTTAGGTATGATAGAAAAAATATTTCTATTACCGCTATAAATATCGCTTATATACTAATGTTTATATACTAGTATAGTGTTTAATTTTTATTAAATTATATATTTTTAAACATAAAATTGTAAATATCTATATTAGAATCTTCATAATAAATGATTAATTCCTGTTTTATTTATAGGGGAAATTTCATTTTAATTATGATAGTTATGATGTATTAAGCATTAATTTTGTATTATGTTTAATTGAGTACAAGGTTTTAGAAATTCAATAAATTATAGATATGTAATAATTCTCTAATTCAACAAATTATTTACGCATTGAAAAAAAAATTAAAAAAACATTGTTGTACTCTAATCAGCAAATATTTAAAAGAAATATTTCTAAAAAAAAAACAAATGAAAAACCAATTCGATCTCTTGTCACCGCATTCTACTTAACCTTCACTGTGTTTCTTTTTCTTACTCTTTCGTTTTCTCTTTTTCTTCTCTTTTTATTGCAGTTTCTATCTCTCTCTTTCTCTCTCTCTCTCTCTCTCTCTCTTTCTTTAGCATTCCTTGTTGGTTTTTTATGTGTTTTTCTTCTTTTTTTTACATTTATCCTATCGCTAGTTTGTTTGACAGATAAAGGTTGTCTCTTATTTGGCTGGAGTTTGGTGCAGCAGCTCGATCACTCCTGATAAATTGAATAAGGAGACAGCCAGTAGACCAAGACAACGAATGCCGCAATATAAGAACAATTTGATCAGGAGAATGCCTCACAACAAGATAATATCGTTTATATGCAAAAAGAAAGAGTTGCACGTGTATTACTGCATCAAGTGTGCTTTTTTCAATTAAAAATAGTATTATTATTATTAGTATTATTTTTAATTTATTTTCGTATTTCGAATACTATCATAAACAATTATTTAAATTGAATAAGGATTAAAAATAATTATAAAAAAGAACTGTTAAGAAATTCGAAGGCATTTAAATTAAATTCGTTATTTATTGTTTTTTATTTAATAAAATAATAACAGTATTGTATCATAACGAAGCAATACTGATGATAAAAACTAATAAAAAATATTCAGATTAATATTGAATTTCATATACAAGCATAATGATTTTATTTTGAAAATCCATATCCAAATCATTAACATGATAAATAAAAAATCACATTTTCTGCGAATTATGTGCAATTGAAATTAATATCACGAAATAAAGTTTGAAAAATCATACAATGCATTAATGTCTGGACTAAGTGAATTTCTCAGTAGCATATTTCAAAGCCAAATACATATTTATCGAGAATTTGTGTTTACCAAGATATTAACTTAAAAAAAATTCGGCATCAAATCAAAAAATAAAAATGATCAATTTCTAGGAAAGAAATATTGATAAAGAAGAAAGAATAAAGTATGCAATGGAAAATAGAGGAGATTGTGGAATTTGCAGATTATCCACCATTTTCTACATAAATAAGCTCTATTCGATTTACAGATATTGGCAAAAGCACCGTATTTCCCGTATCCGTACACATATAAGTTTGCAAGGCGATCCTGCTAGTTTGGGTGGTGCACTAAGCAATACGCATACAGCGAAAATAAGTCGTCGATGAGATGATAATGGAGATAATAATAATAAAAAAAAACAGAAGGTCGTCATGGCCAATCGATTCGATGCAGTGAAAAGCACAAGATAGTACAGGAAGTATCAAGTCAAATGTTTATCCTCTCTTTTGTGATGATCTGATTGCTCATAAGTACGGCATTTATTCTGTTATGGTATGCACTAGCTGATATTTATGATGGTAGCACTCGGAACAACTTTAAATTTCCAAGCACGTTGGAATGTTAAACGCATCGATAAGGATCGGTGCAATTTTAAATTGATATATGCGTAATTGCTGGTCATTACCCCTTGAACAAATCGCTACCTCGGGTGTTGAATCTCACAGTTAAGTCGACGTTGAGTTTAGATCGCATCTAAAATAATAAAAGTCAAAAAAAATAGCAGGCAAATCACGGCTAGAAGGATGACATTCAGCGGATAAATGTCAGATTTTGAGAGGAGAGTCGGTATTTGGTGGCCGTGGTATGGTTACGAGAGTGTTCCAGGAGTTAAAAGCTCAAGCGATTACAAGGACACCGAGATGATAATAAGGGAAATGGGAAGTGGGTTCCTCGTTGCCCACCCTCGTTTCGGGGGTGGCGACTTCGATTTTTCAACTTCGGAGGCTGCGCAGCTCTTGTTATCCTCGGCATGAGTCCTCACCACGTGCAGGGGATTCCTGCACGTTTAGCCGCACGTGTTTATGTATACTCCGGGAGACGGCGGGATCAAGTGGCTGACAGGTTCCTAATGGAACCCGTAAATAGCGGCGTTCAAAATGGGTTATGTTTTCCAGATGAGATCCCGAAAATTGAGTTGGGGAGTCGAGATTGTCCCGAGATATCCTCGGGCCCGGCTTCGCCCGAAGGGCCTCGACGTGGAAGGGAGTGCAAGTGGAGTTGGAGTTGTAGGTAGAGGTAGAGCTGGAGGTGGAAGTGGAGGTGGAGGTGGAGTTGGAGGTGGAAGTGGAAGTAAAAGCCAGAGGAGGATATCTCGCGAGGTATCGGCTAGTGAATATAACGACGATAACGATGCTTCCAATTACGTGTAGGGAAAAGAATTTTATAAGCGTTGGTGCTCCTTTTTCCACCTTTTCCTCGAGTTTTTCCTTTCCACGGCGCCAATTGGATTGCTTTCTTAATTTAGCAGCGACAGCTCGTCAGCGGAACGAGTTTACGTAATAAAGTGATTAAAATTTTATTAAACGAGGATTCATTTATATTGGTGCTTTGATTCTATCGTTTTATTTACTTGCGCTTCTTCTTCTTCTTCTTCTTCTTCTTCTTCTTCTTCTTCTTATTTTTTACACTCATCGGTAGATTTTTTCCTTAAAAAGTGTAATTGGGATTTGGTTTACTTCGAGATAAAAATGCGTGCGCCATAATAATGCGCAATCGTAAAGATAGTGCTCTGAAATTTCGTATTCGGAAACTGTATAAGGCAATTAGAAAGCGAAAAACTTTATGCATTTATGGGCAGCATTATCGCAATATCCTTACTTTGTTTACACTTGTCCAAATAACACAATTATACTTATCAATATTATGGAGTTTTTAGCGAGAGTATGCTGTAAACTTGAAGAATCACCGTTGAATTGAGTCGCACGAGTGGCTTGTAAATAACGAATTCAATTGAAAATCCTGAAACTCCTGGTGTAATATTGATAAATATTGTTTTTGTCGTTTTCTTAAGGCAGTAAAGAATCAGACGAATGAGCAAAATCGTAATGCCGATGATTACTCGGTAAAATACGAGCAGCGTAATGCAGGAAAAAGTAATTTTAACGACCTTATCGATGGCTGTACTTGTACATTGGCTGAGTTTTATGCCCCTTAGGAAGCGTAAATTACAGTTGAATCGCATTTGCTTAATGGTTCAAAGTTGTTCAAATTTCTCGGCCGAACGACAAATCGAAGTTATAACTGCTAAAGATGTACTATTAAATCGTAATCTTTGAGTGAGTCTGAATAAACTATTGAAATAAGACCGCTAAAAACACGAACACGGAAAAGCCATCGAAAACTAGATTCAATGGGATAACGAAAAGTATCAGAAAACCGTCATCGAGCGAGGAAGAGTCTGGGTATTGGTATCGCAAAGGAGAAATGCGGCACCGAGTCCCAATGAAAAAAGTGGTGAGAGAGAGAGAGAGAGAGAGAGAGAAGAAAAAAGGACGCGCCGCCATCAATTCGTTTATCGAGAAATAAAGCACAGTTTAATGAAAGTGAGCTGGGCCCGGGCCTCGGCCTTAATTAAGAAAGTCTTCCCCCGGTGGAATTGCATCGGATGGGTGGAGTAACCGTGTCACTCCCCGGGAAGCTGCGCGTTTCATCTTTTGGTCCTTTTATTATTTGCATGGCCGTGACTCGCCGCTAATTAACCTAAACTGCCGATGGACACTTTGCATTTTTCGCGGTCACCGACGTCTATGAATTTGAATTCTCGCCTCGAGTTCTCCTTTTTGCAATGTCGCACTCCCTAAAAACCCGGTTGTCAAGCTTTTTATTAATACTTTGTGAGTGTCCGAAAAGAGCGCCGTCAACTTTTTCCTGGGCAGCCTCTTGCATTAAAGCGGATGTGAAATATTCAACCGACAAATTTTCTCTCTACAGTTGTGTGTGTCTCGTTGTTTTTTCCTTCGTTTCCTCCTCCTTGTTACCGTCAATGTCACGACCAGGCACAATTGCTATCAATTCCTTCAAATTTCATTTTCAACCTCCTATTTATCGAGATTAATCTGTGCGTTCCGGATTTACGGGGGATAGGAATGACTATTTGTTTGTAGAATTAGCAATGAGACACGAAAGTCGTTATTATACAAAAACCACTGAGACTCAACGTGTTATTACATAACGCCAAACTTGTGGTCCGGTAATATCTTCGACGGATACAAAACTCCAGCTGCGTTCATCGGTTTTCCTCGGGTTCCTAACGGTTCCTTTCTCACGTGGGTTCAACTCTAGTCAATAACTTTAGAGAAATGGTTCCCCTCTAATTTGATGAGATAATAATTGCAAAAGTTCACCTTGCCAACATGCAAATGTTGATCGCTCGATGAAAATTCGCATATGTGATAGCCTTTGCGAGTAATTTAACTGATTATGTTAGGGTCGTTTAAACTCTGGTGATCAATCGATTATTAATGCATTAGAGAGAAGGATAGTGATAACTAAGATGCGATTGATCAGACGTGACCTCCGACCCCGATTATAGTCTTTCTAGCGATCACTTCGATAAGCCTCCAGAAACAAATTTTTTTTTCCTTTTCCATCGGTGCACCACATGACCAGACTCACGTGCTAATTGAACTTACACTTTGGTGGTCAATTTACACTGGCGTCTTTCTTTGTTTTTTCAAAAAATCATGCTCAACCAATACTGTATCTTTTCTAATTTTATACTTATATGTAGAAACTCATGTTCAATATATCTAAATCTTGTTTATTTTTATGATTTTTAGACTCTGAAATCAATAAACGCTTACTCATTTTTAATTATCAACTCTAATTTACATGTTGAAATATTTTTAAGTGCATAAAAAACATAGAAATTCTTATTGTATAGTCAACGTATAATATATTATATTGTTAACATTTCTATTGGAAAGTAAACATTACTTTAAATATTAAATAATATAAATATAATTATAATAATTATTTAAACAAAATTATTATTACATTAGTTAAAAGAAAAAAAAATTCTAGAAAATCCATTCTTCGCTTTTTACAAACACAAATAATTTTAATTATAAATAATAGTATTGATTCAACAATTTCAATTTAGTGATTGTAATTTCTCTAGTATATATGTATAAAAATACGTACAAAATATGATTATGCATAAATTATGTTATATATCTTCTAACAAAAAGTAGGCCATGTCTGCTTTTTAATTAAATAAGAACTAATTCATCAATGTGTATAAATTTTAACCTAAAAATAAAAATGTTGATATATTTTAATGTGTGGTTTCAGTTTTTACGAATATTAAAAAACCGATAATGGTTATTTCCATACATAATTAAAAATATCATTAGTTTTTAGTATTTCGCAATAAAAAAAAGTATGTCACTGAAACAAATTTAATATTAATTTTATTATTAATTATTATCAATATTCTTAACAGAATTAAAATTTCCATGAAAATTAGAATTTTTAACTATTTTTAATTGCAATTGATCATATCGTTTCTATTTTATTTGCAATAATTTTTATTTGGATTATTATAATCATATTAAACAATCAAACATATAAAAAATATTGAAAAAATTAATTGTAAATTCTACTAATTATAATAGTTAAGTAAAAAATTTTCATTACTAATAAAATATATTTAGTCAAAAATTAACTTTATAAAATATAGAATTAATTAATTATATTATTATAGTAAATGTAAATATTATATTAAAACAATCACAATTTTTTCTAAACAATAATAATTAATGTTACGTATTAAAAATAAAAATCATATTTTTATTTATTAGAATCGTAATTAATTTTATTATATTTACTTTCAATAAAGAAATGTTAATAAACATATTTTTTTAAACTATTATAATTACTATTTACATCTAAGATATTAGCATTAAAGTAACAATATACACATCAATACCATTCAAAGAAGATTTTATATTTATTGTACGTCGAAAGAAAAAAATAATTATTATTAACAGTATGATTATAAATATATGTATATCTTTTAGTTGTATTTTATCTTCAAACAGTAATTAAAGACTTTTTTGAGCAGTTGATTTTAAATGAACTGATTGTTCACTAGATGAATAATATCAAACTTTTACCTAATTATAAAAAAGATAATGAGTTTTTAAATATAAATTCTAGTGTGATAATTAAAGCACATTATATAAAAATTCGTTAAGAAAATATGGGTAGCTATCAAAATAAAATTAAAAAGTTGATTGCAAGTTTCAAATTAATACTGTTTTTAGCTTCTTAATTAATTTCATGTTTTATAACTACAGTTTATATATCAATTATCGCCAAGTCCCTTGTATTTCAATTTACTGTTTTCGAAACATTGTAGATAGTTATGAAATGAAACAGTTATCTTCAATCCCTGATAAAAGTAAGTTAGCTACGTCAATTCTATGGAAAAAAGAGTTAATAGCAGATACAAATTCCAAAACTCTGGCAAAAACATGATTTTTATATAAGTCAACCAATTATAATACTATACATCCTGTTCTGTCGAAATGAATATTTCATTTTACTACGTTTGATATTTACTTTTTTTGTAAATAATTGTTCATATTTTTTTCTACTAAACTATAATGTGTAAAAGTAAATTAAAAAGATTAAATATCATGACTTTACAATCCTTGTAGAAAATAATTTAATAAATGTTATAAAAATTTTTTATGTGTAATTAAAACTCACAAATTAATTATATAATAATAATAATAAAAAAGAGAGATGTTGATAATAACAACCTTAAAAATTGAATTGTTACATCATAATTTTCTGATAAGCAATAATGACATTTTTAATGGGCATTGGCAATATATTATCGTTATTGTAATTCTATTTTTATATTCGATTTCTTATTATATTTAAATTTAAAATTAGGTAATTCTAAAAATAGGAATGCTAATAAGAAGTCTAGCTTGTATCGTTGATGGAAGATTGATTATTGAGTTATTATTCAAATACACGAAATAATTATATTATAAATTTTACTTAGAAAATTAGCATATAAATTTATTGCAAGTGTTTCACTTTGATTTTTTTAATGATAAGGCAAAGATAACTTTTATAAAGAGAGGATGTGTTACTGCCACGATAATTAGCTTTTTGAATGGAATTGCATAAAATTAAAATCTGCACTCACGTATTATTCGTTCCTTATTTTTTTCGTTGGCTCCTGCAATAAAGATTTTTTGTTCAAAGCGCCTCTTACCTGAAACACCAAAAAAGTTTCATTAAATTTTGAGCATAAATCGAGAGAAGAAGTTGACGCGTACTTGCGGTAAGCTGCAAATCATTATGCATTCTCAGATAAATTCACCATAATCAATCGAACGCAAACACAAAATAATCACGCTGAGAAACTGAAAGGTAGAGTGGGAGGTAAAATCGGCTAGAATATTGTTCGCGGATTACGGTTCTAAAATCTAGAAAGGCTCTGCACAACTGTCCCGCATGCCCAAAAATCTTGATTAAGCTCTAAAATCCGAGTTATTATCGTTTGAATAATTGTGCGTCATCTCCGGGAGTCGAGAGGCGGTGGGAGTATTTAGCTTCTCTCGAAAATACGGGCAAAGCAATTACGTCGCGAGGAGTCGTATAAACGCCGAGGCGCCGAGGGTCGAGCTACTTATCCGATTATAAACATCGAATCGTATCGCAATTGCAGCAGCAGCGGCGGCGGCGGCGGCGGCGGCGGCGGCGGTGGCGGCGGCGGCCCGCATACATTCGAGTAGAGAGTGCCGCGATAATACACCCCGACTGTTTAATGACGATAGTAATGCTTTTAATCTTTTCGCAGATGCTAAATTCCAATTATCGCAATTAATACTCTGGACAATGAAGACGATTAGCGCCCGGGAGATCCGGGAGTAAAAACTCGACCGGAGTCGGTGCGAGGCGACCGGGGAAATTAGATTCGCGGGTTTATTCTACTGCGTATTTTCAACTCGGATCTTATAATTTTATGGTAGAAGGATTCTTCAAAGAGTTGGTCGGCCGAATTACTCTGGGATTCTATATGAGTGAAGGCCAAGAATCAACGTGGGCGCATGTGTGCGATGTTTCCATTTCAAAAAGTGCCAATAAAAATTTTAAATTCAACATTGATGCATAGATAGGGCATAAATATCCTCGTTATATCTGCCGTTTATCAAAGTATTGTTTTTAAAGTAATATTGAATAATTAATTGCTTGCAAATAATAATTTATTATTTTATACATTTTCAATTTAAAACAAATTCATTTGCATTAAATATTATTTGATTCGCATGCAGTATATACTTAATCATACTTGTACATCATGAATAAATGTGATGATAACTCACTAGAGGAAAATTTTTAAATAGAAAAAGGATTTATATCAAAACAACACTAGCCAACTATTCTTTACTGAAACAGCATTTGAAAGTCGTGCATTCCTTGTTCACCGTATATCTGAATGTAATTTACCAAAAAAAAATAAAAAAATAGTCAATATTTTACTGCTCCGAAAAACGGATTTTCAATCAGGAAAACCGAGTTAAAATTGCAGGATAATTTGGAGGGCAGGGGGAATTAATATGCTAAAAGGACCGATTCCATTAAAATGATTAAATTTCGACCTTCAAAAATATCAGAATAAGTAGGTGCAGAGATTTAAAAAATTTAATTCGCCGAATCGTATTTATGAAAAATTATATTATTCAATTTAATGCTCCAGAATTGGCTGGGGTATAGATGGCAGAGGATGAGAAAGAAAATGGAGTAAAAATCAGCGATAATCGAATTTTAAATCGCCATCGGATATCCGTTCGTGCCGAAATAAAGCGATTCCGTCCGACATTTTCAATCGGCGCGATGAATGCTCCCGATACTCTTCCAATCTTTTTCGTTCTCGTTGGCAGTTCACTCGCCAAACTACTATTTAGTCATTTCGTGAATTAATTGCTTTCCCTATTCTCCCCTGAAACAACCCCGCATGTGTGCGAGCGTGTGTGGGTGAATCAAATCGCAATATAAATAAGTTAAATCGCCAAGTGTCAAAAATAATGGAATAATTGATTTTTCGAAAGCCTTTGTACACATAATCTGCAAGAGTTCATCGATGAGATCATTGCATTTACATGTTTTTCCCTTTTTTTTTTTAATAAAAAGAAAATTTGATTAACACCTTTCTTTTTAATTTCTCGTTGGTTCGTCTGCTTTGCTTTTTTTGAGAATCGCAAAAAAATTTTATTCGGGTATTATCGAATATTAATTATCGTATGGAAAAATGTTTCCATCCTGCAAAAAACACTTTCAATTTTCCTTGTAATGATGTGCCTCGGTAAATCGATGTCCCCGATAAACCTACCTCAAGGACTTTAATTTTTTAATTACAATCTGAGAAAAAACTATAATACATATAAAATTATCATTCGCGTACATTATCTCAATACTAGATGCAAGATAAAAAGATATCAAACACCTTGGAGAATATGCTTCCTTGTAGTATTTAATTAAACCATGTAATCTCGGTCAAATCGTATTTATCGACCCTTATTTTCTTGATTAAATTTCGTATTCAGATTCACAAAAATGATTTTATTTCCAATCAAAAAAATTTTATGGACATTAACTGATATTAAATGATGTATATTTTGTGTAAAATGTCAATTTTTTTACCTGAATTTATCCTAGATATACTGCATAAAAATAATTAAATTTGAGATATAGTAAGTATATTGATTTAAGATCACTTCTTCATTTTTCATTTTCATATGTAAATTAAAGTGAAAAAAATAAACTGTATAAGCACATCAAGTAAATTTCATTGACATTAAGCATTATCGATTATGGTACTCTATATTTTTAAGCTTATCACAAATCTCAGATTTTAATCTTATAAATTTACCACAAGTACATTTAATATTAATTTAATTTGCTCTCTTAGTAATTAAAGTAATTTTTAATTCTTGATAAACGGTCATTTGGTAATTAAGTACAGACTTCATGTTAATACTTTATTAACATTGTGTAGCGACTCATACAATAATTGTGAATCACTTAAAAAAAAAAAAACACAATATACATCGATGGAATTTATTCTGAGATAATTAATTCAATAGTGAAAACCGAGGTATAGTTTATAAAATAATAATTGGAGCTCAGGCATATAATGAATCCAGTAAAGGAGAGGAAGAGGCGAGCATTGCGACGGATTAAAGTATAATAAACAGGCGCCCGAGAGTCAAAGTCCTTAGAAATGAATCTTTAATTACCATAAATCTTATCAGAGCTCGACGATTAATAGGAAAAATAGAAAATAAAAGAAAATATAGCGATACTGTATACCCACTTAAGAAAACTTTTGTAATGGGAGAAAAATAGGAAAATGAATTTTTTTCTAAGCAAAAACGAAGAAACTATATTATTTTCTTTGTTGATCAACATTTAATCTAATAATTTTAATCAATAGTTAATCTAAAATTAAAAATCTACTTTGTTCTGAGATTTATAAATTTAAAATTTTACCTTAGTTTTATAAAAATGCTTGTTCGTAAACACTTACTTTTTAAGCTTTTTTAAAAAAATTTTATAATTATCTTTTGATTAATTTTTTTACTACAAATATTGATATCGATTAATACATTTGTCTAAACTTCTATTTTATTTATTAATTAAAAAAATCGTCACGATTATATAATAATATATCATTTGAAATCATTAATTACTATTTTTCTTTATGATACAGTTATTTTACGCATACAAATGTACAATTATATACATATCTTACACAAGGTATTTGACAGATTACTATTTACTTTAATATTTTTTAAATATGTGTTCAATGTAATTATTATTAATTGAAGAGGACTTATTTATTTTATATAAAATTACTTAATTGATACGCTCATTGGAAACATAAATGATTAATATATCCATTTATAAAAAATAATTTGTACCAGATTTTATTATGCTAAATACTACGTTTGTTTTTTTGTATACATATTTTGTACATTTTGTATTTTATTTTAAATATATTTTATGTACATATGTGTTTACTTCAATCTTTTTATTTTCAATTTTTTGCTTACTAATATATTTATTTTAATACAATAGGTAACTGTGGCATAACTTTATATTTCTGTATTGAAATCTAGTATATTATGAGTGAATTAAATCAATATTTAACAAAAATAATTGTAGTGTAGAAATTTTCACGATTAATTTATTTTTTATTTGATTAAATTTTTTTAAAAAGTGAAAACAATAATTTTTATAAACATAATCTTGAGTAGAAATTTTTGCAGTCGGTAGAAAAAATTTACCATAATCACCATTTTGAAAACTTTAAGATGTATTTATGACGCAGATAATCAAATGAGTTTCTTAATTACAGTATGATGAAAAATAATGTTTACGTTTAGAAAATATAAAATTTTTAATTAAATTTTTTAAGCTACATAAATATGTTTTTTAAATAAATAGCAGAGCATATTGTGGCTTCGCTTCAAAAAAATTTCATACAAACTCGATTATAAACGTATCAAATACCGTTTTGTTTTATACAAATATTATGTTTACTAACTTTTCAATTATAAAAGAAACTATTTGAGTTATAGTTTAGAGTCGAGAAAATTATCAATATAGAAGAAGACTATAAGACAGGTTGTGTTTTATCGATTTATTCTCAGTTTTTTATTAATAAATTGTATGGAAACAATAAGTGTCTCGGTGGTTTATCTTTCGGGTCCTCGCAACCTATGCTCGGATAAGAAAAAAGTTGTTAAGCCATGAATGAAAGAGGTGCTCAAAAGTAAAATCAAGCAAGAGTTCGCACACACGCACGCGCTCAAACACGCACACACAGCTGAAAGATATGCAAAAAAGTAAAAGGAGGGTAATGAAAAAGGAAATTGAAGGCGAGCGTTCGTTCACGCGCACCGCTATCTTTAATTCCCAGTTCATTGTACGGATACTCGAGAACAACTGCCTCGGTAAATATTACTATTTTCCTCTTTCATCCCCAATCCATAATCCACTTATTTTTATTTACAGTTATTATTATTAAAATATTATTCGGATCTGTTGAGTAGCCTCGACTGGAACTTTATTTAAATTATTCCGATAAACATTGAGAAATAGGCATTAATATTAAATTCACTAAACTCTTTTGTTACAGCCTGAATTTAATTACAAATGATTATGTACAAATTCAGCATTCGGAATAAAAATTATAAAACCAGTAGTGTATAAGAAGCAGGAATAATTTTTTTTCGAATTTTTAATCCTATTTTTAAAAGAAATGATATTTGAAGTCAATTTTTAAGCTTGCTTATGGAAATAATTTCATGTGATATGTCGTATAAGTAAACAGGAGAACATTTTAAAGATGTAGATTAATATTCAAATAATAATACCAATATAGTATGATATGTAAAACTACTTCATTACATTAATTGAATGTATGCTAAGCTTCTCAAAAATTTTCATTCATAAATTTTTTCATTAAAATAAAATTTTGCTATCGTAAGTCTTGTGTTATGCTTTCACTCTTCTTACTATTAGTACCAATTTTTCTACCTGCAACAAATTTAATTTTCCTAAGAAATTCAGAAGGAATGAGAAAAAAACTAGCTACCAAGTCATTACTCCAATACTGTTTCAATATTGGATAATTGCTAGGTTAACCCTCTGTGCATGCTTAGCTACTGCATGAATTTAATGAATGTTCGTTACCCTAGATGGCCCTAATTATATTCACATTAACAGTGCAGGAAGTGCGTTAATACACATACACGCACACGCACACGCACACGCACACGCACAAATATTCATGTATGTATACACTAGCAATAAGCAGGATAAAAAATTTGTATATGGACGTCCGCTATATAAGTATATACATTATATTGCTGCAATGTTTAGATTGAACTATTTAAATTTAACCGTATCAAATATATCTCCAGCAGACGTTAATTATATCGCGTGCAATAAAAGTCGTTTAATTAAATTTTTTTAATCGTTATAAAACATACATTACGTAGTGTACTATATGACGGTATAAGTAAAACAAAAACATAATAACTAAAGCATATTTAAATCTAAGAATAGTCAGTGTGAAATTAGTGAGAGTTACGTACACATTATTTTTTTTCTAGATTCAAAAATATAAAATATAATTTCCATATCGATCCCGTCCAAGACAGTTGTTTATAATTTAATTGATTTGCATATAAAAAATGATCGATTTTTAAAGAGCTTTTAAATGTAAATTTTATCGTAGTTGTACACCGTAGTGATTGAGTTTTTACTAGAATTTTAGAAAAAATTATTTCAAGTGTTTTCTACACCAATTAATTCTAACAGTGTCAATTATAAAATACTTTTAGATTATATTAAAATATTGAAAATCATAACAAAATATTCAAGCATCAGATGTATAATAAAACATAGTGTTTATAATTTCCAAAATCAATTATACCTGATTTATTTTACATGGTTCTAAAATACTCTAGATCATTGGTGGTGAAATATAAGAAAAATATTCCTTAAATTTTTTAATGAAACTATTATATGAACTGATATGCAATTAGTTTAGAGATGAAATTCGATATTTATTACTGTTTATACGAATAGACCACACACAATATCATCGACATTTCCAAATTATTATCTTTATATTAGATTTAGACTTTATAATTAGATTTATGTAATGATGCATAAAGCCATAAAGCACTTTTGTTCAAAAATCTTAATTAATTTTTCAATTAAAAATAAGCGATCAGAATAAATTCATAAAAGTATAGAATCATGTAAATATTCTCTTTTTTAAATTTATGCAAACATCAATAAATGTTTATTGAATAGAATTATATCTTGATTCCCTTGATCTTTATTAGATAAATAACTTTGATCTATAATATTTTGTTGGTTATATACTAGTCATATATTCAATTTATAGTATTATATCGAAAATCTTAAATTTATAATATGCAGTAGAAATGACAGAAATTAAACTAAAACACTAAAAAATCATAACAACAAATTAATCAAAACAAAGTAAATAAAATTATAAATTTTTTGATACTGTTTATTTTATTCATGTCAACTAACGAAATAGAATCTAACATATGAATATTAAAGTAATACATGTTCTGCGAAAAAATACTATAAGGCAAAATTCGAAACTATTAAATGTGACAAAACTAAGTCGAAACTAAAAATTATGTGTTGATTAGACATTTTTTTTTGTTTATACCCTTCAAAAATTTCTCTTTCTTTTTCTATATAGAGTGAGAATGAGCGAATAAAAAAAATAAAGTGCTTATAAGAAATTTTCTTTTCAAAAAATGAATCAAAAGTAAATAACAAATAACGGATACTATGTATTATTAAATTATTCATACTAATTATCTTCTTTCAAGTTAACACTATCTTTTTTAATCATCATTATTATATACCTCTCAAGTGTAAGAAAATTTTATGCCTCATTATTTATTAGATTCCGCTCATACTCTTTATTATTGTATTAAATCAAAAAAAAAAAAAATAATAAATAATACCTATCTCATGTTCCATTTCTCAATTAGATTAACTTGTCATTTTTAAATTAACTAAACTAATTTGTTTGATAGAGTTTGTATGTATAGATTTTGCGTGACTTAAATAAATTAATTTTTAATTAAAATTTTAAACTGCAAATAATTACTTTTAAAAATTACATCAGAAAAAATGAACAATTTGTAATTATACTTATCTTGTTTATATATAATAATAAAATACGTATACAATGTGTATATACTTAATTCATAATCTGATTCTTATGAGAAAAAATAATATTTTATTGATGTCTTCAGTAAAAAAAAATATTTTTCAATGAATATCATTTAGAAATTCATAATATTTATGTAATTTAAACAATAAAATCTATGAAAAATTTAAGTATATATTGATGAATTCTAAAATCACCAAATTTTATGTATTCTGTTACGTGATATAATTCGTTTATAATTACGTGGTATAATTATTTTATATAATATAATAAAAAAACATTTTTGTTACAAGTAATATTTCTAATCATTAAAAATTACTGTATTTCATTCCTTATATATTTTACATAAAAATTTATACAAATATAAATCAATAAACTTCCTTTTTATTTTTTTTTAAAGAATTATTATTACTTCTTGAATTAATATTTTTTAAATTAAAAATTACTTTTTGATTAAATATATGTCTCAGAAAAATACTTGCTTCTTAAATCTGCTTTGCTTTAAAAACTTTATATATGAATTAGTATTTAATTAATTTAAAAATAATTTGTTCAACATAATGTTCTGAAAAAGTGAATTCATAAATTTGATTTCGTCGTTTATGTTATCTATAATAATTACTTTGAATAAATTATATTTTAAAATATTTGGAGCAAATATAAATTTTTATTTACTAAAAAAATTTGTATTTTCAAAGTCAAAAAATCATTATCTTTAATGAAGTATAATTATTTAGTAGAAGTTCAAATCCTTAATTAACTTAGTAATTTAATTTTCTAATCACACTACATGTCTTGATTTTTTGATTAAAAAATGTTTCATCCTTGACACCTAAAATGCATAAAAAAATTTTAACTAGAAGTAATTTTTAATTAGTATTAAATAATAAATTTGAAAGAGTAAGTAATTATTTTCTTAGAACATAAATCTACTTTGTTAAATTTCATTAATAAGTAATTCTCTTAATACGTAATTACCTATAAATTTTCGAACATCTATAATTAAGTGCAATTTTTAGAGAAATTCAATTTAAAAAATAAATATTTTACTTCAATAAATTTTATATCTTATTGATTTTTATTTCATACTATTATCAACATTTTCAAATTCTTTATTGATGATTAATATATTTTAATCGAACAATGTACAAATAAATAATAAAACCTGTATGACTTGAATACAATTCATGAGAGTAAAACTATCCATAAGCATTAATTAAAATAATAAAATTTACAATTATTTATTTATTGTTATAAATGTATACAAGTATGGACAAATTATTGAAAAAAGCTATATAATTTTAAAAATTTCAAATAAATAATTATATATAAATTTAAAAAAAAAATTGATTAATTGATTATAATTTATGCATATATTTTTTTTGTCTTTATTAAATTGCCATTTAAAAATTTTGTTTATCTAAAATAAAAAGTTGTTTTTATTTCATGGATTATGCAAATTTTGATATTGCCTATTAAATAGTATTTAATATATTCTAATTTTATTTTGTGTAAAGAATAAAAAATAAATTTGATGTTAAAATTATGTAGTATAATTAACGTTAATTATCTATAATTATTTTAACATTATTACAAGTAATTTGGCATCTTGAAATCTTACATGAGTAAAAATTTTAATTGCAGAGTTGAAAATTACCATTGCTTCGTTTAATTTAAATACTTTTAATTAAGTAATAATTGCCATATAGATGAATGTTACACATTAAAATATATTCGTAAAATGTATATTAAATTTTCAAGTTTAATTTTACATATTATGAAACGCATGATAATTATAATATCGCACAAAAAATCGAATTCGATGTTTAACATGTATATAAAAAATAGGCATGTAATGTATTATGTAAAAAAAAGAAGAAAAAAAGATAAAATGAGAAGAAAAACCTTATTTGATTATTCAATTAAATAATACAGTTGTTTTCTTGATTTATTACTAGTAATGCAATTACACGAAATACATCAGGTAAAAGAGAATAAATAATTGTATATTATTTGAAAGGTATGGAAAGTAATTTTTATCTGAGAGTCTGGACATGGGTTTTAATAATCTGAGACTGTCGATTAAAATACCAGATATTTTAGTTAGATATAGATTGAGTAATGATTTAACAGAAGAGAGTCTTCGCCCTATTCATTATTGATCTTAAATGTTGCGATTGTGAGGATTGACGCAGAGTTATGCGATTTATTACAATTGAACACAACTGAGCAACAACACTTTGGCGATGTGGACATATTATTTTAAGCGCAAAATGGCGCAGTATTAAGAGATTGTTGACAATTGAGCTCCAGACCATCTGGACCAACAACAAGTTGGTTAATTGGAATGGAGAGACGGGAGAGCGCACCCAGTCTTAATTGAGCCGGCCCGTTGTCGTCGTTGCCGTCGTTGTTGCGTTGTTGTTCGCGTGTTCACCCTGACTTCTGCCTCTGTTCCACATGAAATTGCTTCTTGTTGGAACTCTCACGCAGATACGCCCCCTGACAACGGACGAGTGACGTCCTCGCTACTTTCGCCCGGAGCTTCCCTGTGCCGGAAGCCAACTACGGTCCATAGCCGAACCCGCACAGTAGCTTCCGTCCGATCCAACACCGATAGATCATCCGTGTGAATCTCTTATTACGCAAAATCAAGCGTCAACTAAAAATGTTCGTAATTTGGATTGTATTCTTCATTGAAGAATAGTCCGAAAAATTAAATGAACAAGTACGAGTTCTCGCTCGTTCTAATCTAGCAAGAGAAATATCACGGGAGATAAATAAAAGGTCGGCGGAAACACGCGAACCCCATTGCCTGATGGACGGATACCGAGAGTGGAAAAAGAGGGTCGGAGGTGTGCGGTGGAGGTGTGGACTGTCCACAGATGTCCCCGCGATCCTCACCGAATAATTAACACCATGCAAGTCTGTGGACAAATATTTTTTTTAATTAACCGAGGCTGCTGCGCAAACCATCGCTTGACCACGCGATGACTTTTATTTTCTTAAGTGCCGCGGCTCGCTCTGCGATAGCTCAGCCACTCATAAAACCGCATGAATTTTCTCACTTCCCCCCTCGGAATTTGCATTTAATTGAATATAAAAAGGCTGCGTGAATTTTAATTGAGAATGCCATATTACGAGCGGCGCTTCTTCCCTCCTTCCATCTGTTACTCTCTGCGAAAACATTTTCAAAAACGTGAATTACTCGCGAAATTAGGTTAATACGATGGGGATCGTTATCGAATGTGAATACATTTCTGAGCCTCGGTACATTCGTGTCTGAGCGATCGTTACACGGATCGACTATCAACTTTGAGTACGCGTGGAAAATTAAGATTTAATACGCTAGGATTATTATTGAATTACGTTTCACTTGTCGAGCTTTAATTAATGGCAGCAGCAAGAGAACTCAAACGAAACTCGAACCTCTAATTTTGCTAATACTCAAAATAAAAGCACAAAAATACCAAATCACTATAAGATTCTGATTTTTTCCATTATTATTATCATTATTATTATCATTATTATTATTATTATTGTTATTGTTATTGTTATTTTTCTTCGGATTTTTATTGCAATTAATAAAAAATAAATTCAAGGAATCTACAAAGAATGTATGAATTAATAATTGATGTAATTGCAATATTGCAAAATTTAATTAAATAAATTAAGGCATAACTTTAATTTTATGAAATACTTTATCGTAATCACATTAATTATAAATTTTAATAAAACTGTAATATGCAACCTGTAATTCGGTACAAAATACATTGGATTATTATGAATACAGAAAAAAATTATTAAATAATTTAAATTAATTAATATATAATTTATGTACTTTATTATGCCCTTTGTTGTATAGAATTATACAGTTTTAATATAAACTCAGATAGTTTTCTAGTTTGTGCAATATATTTATTTTATATATGCATATCAAACAAATTATATTTAATGCATTTAAACAATATGAGTTTAAATAATAGAAGCCATTGTTTCAGTAAAACAATGAAACTTTATTTTTTAAACTTTCATTTTTTAGCCCTATGAATTGCTATTATATCACATATAATTAATTAAATATAAAAATTATCATTTATTTTTAAATGAAATAAAATAAAGCTTTAATTTAACATGTTAAGATACCATTTTTTCAAACTCAGCTTATGCTTAAAATTACATAAAATTTAACGATATTGAATAATTATTTAAGTACAAATACCTATAAAATCAAGCTTTCATTATATCAATAACATTGATTAGTTGCATACATTTTAAACGGGTATAAATTTGTTGTCAATTAACATCGATATAAATGTACCAACTCAACACCGATTATAATTTAGAGCTCATTATACGAAACTAAACCCGAATGGTTAAGGTTAGCTCTTGTACCTCGATAGCATTGTTTGTTATTATCAGCCATTGTTGTATCTACTCAGTAATGATTATATTTGTTTGATCGAGTTTGGTCGAACATGATAAAGCAAGGAAAATTGTAGTATTTATTACCCATGATTACTCGGACGAAAAAGACAAAAAGTGTGTAAAAACAATGCAAAAAAAGGTACAAAGAGGTGCACAACTACAAAGGTTCCGCAAAAGGTGACGCGGCAATATTGTTGGGTTGTTGTTCTCGATGGGACTGAACATGCGCCGGCTTTTGCAAAATGCACAACCGCTCCTTCTACAACAGAACTGCCAGTACAAAAAAAAAAAAATAATTCAAAGCTAAAGGGGGAGATCAAGCGTCGGTAATTGTAAAATTAGCAAAAACAATTTATTGTTTAATCTCGACTCGGTCGCCTTTCTTCTCTGCTTTTTTTCTTCTCTCTTCCTATCAGAGATGCGACGATGTTTAATGACTACAACTTTAACTTTCGAAATAGAGTCCTTGCGTACAACATCGCAGATAATATAACTAAGCAATAAAAATTCTATAATTACTTTTCACTTCCGTTTGGGAAAATTTTTAATTAAATCCAAGATTTTTCCTTTAACGACAAATAAGCCCGTGGCGGTCAAATCAACACCATCGCTATTTTGTACGAGAACTAAAGTCTGTGTTAATTATTAAAACTGTATGTAAACAGAAACAAACACATATACCGATACAAAATTGCTAATATAATTTTGATTGCATTATTCTCGAATCGAATATCTATTGAACACGCATACCTCATAAAGAAACTGCAATGAATAACAATAGAGTTCAATTCAATTATTCACAATAATAAAATAATTAGTCTTGTATTGTATGTAATACTTTTGCTTATAGGTAACAAGATATCGACTCTTCATAAACGCCCACAAAAATAATTAATTGTTACAAATGAACTTTATCAATTTAAGAAAAGAATGCAGATTTAATTCAAGACAAACAATTCCACTTTTATACCATCTTGAAAGTAAAATACTAATAAAATTTATACGATTGTTAAATTTACATTTGAAATTAATTTTATTACTTTTGAAACAATGAAAAGAGTAAAAGAGTATAAAAGTACTGGTGCATTATTTCAGGAATTATTCTGCAGTCGGAACGCGTTTTCAATTTGAATGGGTAAGAAAAGAAGGTGTTCGAGGGATGAATTAAAGAAACTTTTGAAACAATGGACCGGAGTATTCGGAAACTGTAAGTGCTCTAAGAATGCGCAGAGCCAGCGAAAGCCAAGAAAGGATGGAATCAATTTTGCTTTGGCACAGAGATGAAATTGCTAAAGAGGTGGGGGAGGGGGGAGATTCGCGGTCATTTAGCGGAATCCATAGCAATCTATTGGCTAACGACAGTACACGAACACACGCAGTGCCATGGGAATAATCCAGATGTAGATGCGGTCGAGTTGTTAATTCGCAATTTCGGGAAGGACGCGCGCCTGCGTAATCAGCGAGTCACCCTTGCCTTTTGACAAAAATTTGAATTTCGTTCGGCCCCTTACAATCTGCACCTCGTTATTACTTATCTGATTGGACGTCTACTCTATCCACAATCATTCTCGATTTTTAAACGAACTACAGCTTGTTATTCGTATATAATTATGTAGCACCACTCTTGTTTTGTCCACTCTTAATCTCTTCGTATGCAGTTGATTGCTTTGTCCCCTGCACTTTACAAATTATGTTTCTCTGCAACTCATTAACCCTCGTAATGTTTACAAAATCGTTTTACAACATTGGCTTTTTTGTCAATTTGACATTGAAAAGCACATTTGCTTTTTATATAATGATGACAGTATTGTTAATGATATTAAGCATTATTAAACAACAACCATAAATACAGCAATATCAATCTTTTTCTATTATATCCTGTAATTAATCTTTCGTGTCAAATGAAATACGATGGGTACAGAACTCGTAAAAAAAATTAATATACTTAAAGTGTTAAAACATTAAAAATGTATTCGAATAGAAGTAATTTCTTTAGTGAAAATGTTTAAATGATCAATAATTCTTTATTTGAATCTTATGTTGAACATAAAGTATTGGCTAAAAATTGAAAACTATTGATTCGATTACACGAATCAAGTTTCAAATAAAAAATATTGTTATAATGTATATTGTGGTAAGTAGAGTCCAATAATCTCAATTTCTTCTCGAGGTTAAGTGCACACGTACATCAATAAGAGTTAGAACTTGTAAGTTGGCAAAGGTCGGTTGCGTATGGCAACCGGGAATTACAAATTACATGCAGGAAAAGTAATATTATAAAAAGTTGTTTTAAATCATTGAAACATTTCCAGCTGTAATTTATATTGAGAAATATATTTATGTAAATTATAGAAAGCAATGTTTACAATTTATGAAAATTGATGTTGATACTTTTGGTTAAAGAAAAATCTATTTTTCCGAAGGAAATTGAATTTATTTTCTAACAAATTTCGATTTGCCTAATGAATCGATAAATTTTTAAGTATGTACAGAATGGAGGGATAATTAATTTGACTTATCGATTTATTATGACTAAGCAATGAAAATGATAAAATTATATCAGAGTTATTAATGAAGAGAGTAGAAAACTTTTGAATAATATAGATAAGCAGATAAAATCCATGTTTCGATGCTGTCAATTGTTTTGAGGGTAACGAGTAAAGAATTTTCTCGAGAAAGCGTCGAGATTAAATTCCCCGTTCCAAATTATTCACTATTTTCTCTATTTATTCTTTATTTTCGAGAATAAAAAATTAGGTAGTAAAGCACCGAGCACACGCCCATATAAACAGATCAACAATCCTTTTTACAAAGCAGCACCAACCAAAGAGAAACGAAGCTCCAAGAGTTGGTTCGAGTGAGTTTCGCTAAAAATCGCACGAATAATAAAGTTGGGTTCTCCGTATGGGAGACTGCAAAGTAATTGCACCGACTCGCGCATTGGAAAGCAGAGGAGAAAAGCAAGAGTGTCTCGAGGCTCTTGGACATCAGTAAAAACTCGCGCTCGAGTTAATTAGGTGTAATGAGATGCGCGTGGGCCGGAATCCGGGAGAAATGCGAATAATGCAGAATCAGTAGCACACACGTCTTGACATTTGCAGGGGATTAAAAGGCGTGATTAATATCTCGGGCCATTACCGCGGAGTAGAGCTGAAGCCCGGCTCGTGGCTGCCCTCGCCGAATAAAGGATCCAATTAGAAATAGGATCATTAAAAAAAGGAGGGCCTCCGTACGAAGGGCGCCTCTTTTGATGTATGCGCGTCCTTCATGTTTTCCCCTCAAAGACGCTGCGTAATTATGGAATATGTGGAGGCGATGTGAGTTCATTCTCTTGTCCTCCTCCCCCCCTCCCCCTCCCCCTCGGCCTGCGCAACCGACTTGACAACACGGGCAGACGCCTTGGTGCGCTTGTGTTGGGAAAAGTCTCTTTGCCGGATTCAGTAATTGCGCATCAAAGGTTTTTGTCCGGTACTACCTTGGGACGTGTTCATTTGTATGGGTGCGCGACCAACACTTTTAATGGGCAATGCCAATTTTTCAGCGTAACGAGCGAGTGGCTGCTTTTCAAGTTGCAAACGATTAATCGTCTCGCTGATCGTACGCACCTTCATTTATAATCTGATTATCATGCCAGGAATTTAATACTTTATCCTCTCCTCGGATACTTTTTCTAACTCCTTTTCTGTCAGAGCGCAATTTTTTTACCAGTACACTTGTGTCATTCGCGTATAAAAGTCACTCTAATAATATGGCTGGAAGGTTAGATCATTATTATTCCTTTAAACTTAATTGGTGATGCTAAATTATTTCCTCGTCGTGTATCGATTTACAATGCGTAAGCTTGCTTATAGAGATCGGGAAAAATAAAGAACATTTTAACAAGAAAAAACCATTTTATTTTGCATAAATACGTAAAAATAAACTCTTCCCGTATTTGATTCAAACCCAATATTTTTTAACAAAATAACTAACATATTCAGCTTATATGCTCAAAATATTATTATAAAAACTATATTGAATTACTCAATTATATTTTACTATTATTAGTTTACTGAAATAATAAAAAAAAAAAACTATTAGTAATAAAAGAAAATTATTTCATTTATTCAAACTACCATATAAAATTGTATTCACAAATTCCAGTAACAGTTCTTTTTCTTTACTTCAATTTACGATTAAATTAAAAAATTTATAACTCTGAAAAACATTTTATTTTTAATAATGAAAAATACATTTGCTCAATATACACCAATACATATTTATTTGAAAATTAATTTTATCTACACGCATGTATGTATTAAAATTTCTATGTAAATACAATTTAATTTGAAATTATATCAGCAATATATAATAAACATAAACTTTCTTGCATAGAAAACAGTTTTCAGTTACAATAACTGTCCTCAGGTTGTTATTCATTGAATAAAAAAAATCACTATTAAAATTATAAAATTAATTTTAAAAAATTTCATAAATCTTACTCGAAGAAACTATATGTAACTTTAGAAATTGAGTTAAATAAATATTTAATTAAAAATAAACAAAAATTTTAATTTGGTAAAATAAATTAATTTCTAATTAAAAAATAAAATAACTTAAGACTAGTCTTATTTCGTGATTTATTACATGTAAATATTTATTGTAAAATTAATTTTAAGGCGTTAAAGAATACTTGCTGAATATTAATCATATATGTAAGTTGACAAGATATATATTTGCAAAATCAAATATTTAAGATAAAAAGTTACTCGGATTTATTTTTACCTAATACAAGTCGGAATTATAAATAAATATCATTGGGTTTTTTAAATAAACTTTTGTATGAATCTTAATTTAAAAAAAAAAAAACAAATTCACTTTATAAAATGTGCTGATTTTGAGATTCAATAAAAATTTATGGCTCATAAGTCTTGTGTAAAATAATCTAGACTAATACGAAGTTAGGAAAAGTAAAAGAAGTTGAAGTATCTTGAAATTACGTTCGAAATTGAAAAATGATAAAAATCACGTTCTAGAGAAAATGAGACAGTGCTGTTTTGTGCTGATGGCTTTTTGATAATTTATAAATTTCGATTTCACGGTCGTCCGTTAAATGGGAAACCAAAATATTTAGCACGGAATAGCGTCCACGTGCCTCCAAGAGAACAGCATTTACAAAATTATATTTGATTCTAATCTGGCAAATGGGATGGTACTACCGTCTATTTATTTACACTTCCATTCTCTCTTGGCTTCCGTATGATGTATGTGTTTGTTTGTTTGTTTGTGTGTGTGTGTGCGTGTGTGCGTGCGTGTGTGTGTGTGTACTTCTTGTCCTAGTTTTTTGTTTCTTTTTTATATAACTCAACTCTCCCGGCAAAATCAATTTTTATTAGTGAAATGGAGTCAGGGAATCGCGACTTCCAATATATAGCGACTACTTTAGGCTTTTTAGTATTATGCTCGGATAAATTTAATGAAATATATGGAGAAGAAATAAATTATTCCGATATGTCATTGGATTAGTTCAATCTTGAATTTTTTAATCTTGAATAATTGATCGTATCATTATGAAAAATTCAAAAAATACATATATGAATGTGAATACGAACTCCGAAAGTTACTATCCATATTGAATTTAGTACGACTTAATATCTATGAAATTTTAAGCATTAAATTAAATCAAGAATGTTTATCTGTGCTCTTAATTTAACTTTGCAAATATGAAATATGAACAGCAAATTTCCATGGCAATTTCACATTTCAAATAAATATTTCAAACTTGTAAGATTACTGGGTAAAGTAAAAAATAAACATGTTTAATCTATTGGTAAAATGTATTTCGACACTTCAAAACTAGAGTATACCAATGCATTATAATAAAATTAAAAATATATTGTATTAAATAATAAATATTTCAACAAACATTAATTTTCATTCAAGAGTAATAAATTTTACGTTGAAATATGATAAATAAACTAATAAAAATTAATAAATTAAGAGCTTTAAATCAAAATTCCAGGTGTTTCGAATATTACGCGATTACATAAACAATGTCAAATATGTTTGAAAATTGTAGCCTATGTATTGGAACCAATTTGAACTACTCCTGAAATAATAATAATAAAGAAAGAAACTTACGCAATCTGCTCGAAGTTTATTAGCTTAAGAGGAAAAATATTATATTTGTACAAAGGTTTTTAGATTCCCGGGAAGTAAACTTCCAGAATTGTGCTCTAAGAGTAAAAGGCAAATGGATTGCCAGCTTAAAAATTTCAAATACATAAAGTGTAATCAATTACTGTCCATTCACGTAATTTATTAAATTTAACCAATGAAACTTTCACGTACGAAAAATGTCGCACTCTTAAAAGTTAGTTTTGCAAAGCCCCAGAGTGAAAGAGAGACGAATGTCCAATCGCAAAAAGGATCAGAAGGCTGAGGGACGGCAGGGGAAGGAAGGAACGAAAGACGGAGCAATGCGGAATTTAATGTTTTCAGGATAAAAGTTTAATATCACTCTTGCGATGACCCGCGTCCCCTCGCAACACCAACATTTTCGTAAATGTGCGCGTGGTTGAGGTCCCCAGCGACCGGATACTTCGCAGCATCCCAGAGATGAGGAGATGTCGAGGAGGGGGAGGGGGGGGACGGCGCATTAGATCTACGATCATGCGATTTATTAATAAAACAGGTATTGGCAAAGTGTCCGCTATCAATACCACCAGTAGTACAAGTACGCGGCTCGAGCCCACTTCCCTTCCCTTAAACTCGATCTGCTTTCTGTTCTACTTAAATGCAATATGCCTAATTAAAGCCCCGTTGGTTTCCAATTTTTAAGCTTTGGTGCTGTGCTATCGATACTCAATACACTTAGAAGCTCTGAGTAATATTTTAGAGACTTACTCTTTTAAATTACTGTGAATGGAATTGAAAACGTACAGTATATCCAGCACTAAAGCATAATTAAATTTATTAAATTGAAACACATTATTCCTATGAGATACATTTTCTTTCATTTTTCACGAGTAAGTGTTGTGAGAACTACAACAAATATTGAAAATCCTTTTCTTACTTAATTAATTATTTTAGCATCTTATATCATCATTCTAAATAATGCTTTTTTTTAATGGCTTTTAGATTCGTACACAACTTTATCAAATTTTTAAAAGCTTCCTATTTTCGTATTCTTACGTCACTTCAAATCCACTGTTCGAGATTTTGATTTATATAATCTGACCTCGAAAAGAGTTTGAAATAGAAAATGGGAAGATTTTATATATTCATGAAATGATTTGATAATATAAAATGATATTGAATTGAAAAATATTTTACTATCTTCGCTAAAAGTTTTATTAATCAAAGTTTTTAAATTTAGAAATTTAAAACTATAATAAGCAAACATAATAGTTTGACAATACCTTTGTTTAGTATTAAAATTGATATTAATTTTAAACAAAAACCATATATTTTGGTACATGACAACAATTTTATGCTCAAACTACATAAAGCTTTTTTACTTTGAAAGAAGTAAATTCAACAAAAGCTGGAAAATCATTAAATTATTTATCTTGTTTTTCATTGTGGCTTAATAATAAAATATAAAATCTAGTAATCGTTCATTTAAGAATAAGTGATTAATAGTTTTGTATAGTTTTAGGATGTCATTCTTCATATTTCATCATCTGTTTTGACAAGATTATTTGTCCTTTTACTATGGAAAACCCTGAAATTTTATTAACGAAATATCACTTATTATTTTCAATTAAATTTATAAATTTAAATTTAAAAAATAATAATTTTTTACAGAAAAAATTTATTGAAGATGAATAATCAAATAATCCTTGGTGAATAAATAACAAATATTCTAAAAATAAAAATCAACAAACTTGAAAATTAAGCGCGTGATGTACATATTTAAAAATTGTATTTAATTCAAATAAACTTTTTTTAATAAATAATAAGCTATTGTATATTAATACAACTAGTTATATTTCATTCGTTTTTCTATGGCTGCTTAATACCTCAATATTATCATCTTGTATTAGCAAAAAAGCAGGAAGAGGGTGATTTTTCTTTAGAATCGAGAATCGATCTTCAATATTTATTTAGCGAGGGTTATGCAGTTTACAGGATCGAATAACCCATGCTTTCTTTCGCCATTTTCACCTATTTCGATAAAATATTGAAGGAAGGAAAGCGTGAGGTGGATGGAATAAAGGGAGTTAAGATCGAGTCGAGTCGCTCCTCGCCCAAGCGATCGAATCGGATTTTTAATCGGCGAGCACTCGCCGGAAAATAGCCACTTTGACCTGCCACATCGCCGCGTCTATAAATGTTCGGCCACTTGTTTTCCATCCTCCAGCTTCGACTTCCCCTCCACCCCTTGCCAAACCTTTGGCCTCGGCTCATTCTCATCTAAGGGCGAAGTATGAATACGAGGATCAAGTGGAGCCACCGACTCTCCCTCCAACCCTTCCGCCTTTATTTTCGTGTTCAGCCGTTTGTTATTTTCATACTGATTGCTAATTTAATCGAAATTCCGGAGAGCTTGAGGTCACTGATCAAAAGTGTAATTTCTTTGTATCCTGTGAGGAGAAAAATAAAATTAAAAGATCGAAACGACCTTTTAACCGAGGGGATAATTAATTATTTCTCCGGTTTGATCTCAAACTGTTGATCCTTATCCTTTTTCTTCTCTCATTTTCACGAATTTGTAATTTTTCTTTTTGAAAATCTATCACCTTTTTACTGAACTGTCATTAGCAGTTATTTTATATATATATATATATTAAATACATGAAAAATGACATTTTTCATCGATAACTTAAAACTTAATACTTTAATTATTAATATCGATGCATTCGTGTTGTGATTTAAATACTTTATTTCAACTTTACCTGAAAACGTTCTTACATTTCTTTATAAAACCTTTCAATTTTATACGTTTATAGTTATTTGTAATCTATAGTACAGCAATTTAAAAAATTTACATTTTTCTATTTAAAATATTATTACTACTATCTCGTGGAATATTGAATAAATAAAAAGAAACACATATTAGAAAAAACAATTTCAATTGATCTCATAAGCCATTGGAGTAGAATATTATTCCATTTTGAAAAACATTTATTTCTGAAAATAAGCCATTAAAAGTGAACTCCTAGTAGAAAAGCATTACACTGCCAGAGATAATGTCGCTTTTTTAAACCTCAGATTCAATTGTCGTTCTATCGATATACATTGAATCAATACAGAGAGAAAGCAACTAGAGATTCCATTAATGTTTCCTTCGAAACATCTAAGGCAGGATATCGCGTAATATTTTTCGCGCTGCGCTATAATGCATTAGTCAATAAATTCGCGAATCAAATTGCCTAGACGATTCGAGTTCTGGAAATGATTGCATAGCGTCGATCGAAATACTTTTTCCATTTATCGAAATTGATATTAATTTCTTAAAGTCTCGATTTTACTGCTCACCAGAATCGAATGTTTGTGAGGTTCAATAAAATTTCTTGACACGACGCCACCAGTATATGGATTGATTACTTTACTTAAGTGCATTAATTTATTGGTTGTTCTCAGAAATATGACTTCCTTTGTGCCTTATTTATTTTTAATTTAATCACTTGACCTATTTTTGAATACGAAAACTAACAATGTGATGTATTTGTCTGAGTCGCTTTTTCACTTTATTGCAAATTAGATAATAATTTAGATAAAATAATGATGATAATTGAAATTAATTTTATAAAAAAATGAGGAAAAATCTAAATTTTATTTATAAATAATATATGTGAGTGAGATATATAACCATTAAAAAAAAATTCATTGTTAAAAATGAATTTTCCTGATTAGATTAAAAAATAGTTATTATGTTTTTAAACAAATGTATTATTCATCAAATCATATTATTTCATAAAAATAATACTTATAGAATTTCCAATTTTACTTAAATTTTAAGATTATTTTCTTTAAAGTACTTTAATTACTGATTAATACAAAAGCTTTCTAGAGTGTATAAATTTCTCTTTTGAATACTTTTACTGAAGTACTAATGATTTTCATTTAATTATAAAGCCAATAATAGATAATAATCGTCAGATAAATTAATTACTAATAATGATATTGATTGCAATAATTATAATCCACCTTTGGAATTAATAACAAAATATTTAAAGCTAAAGAAAGAAGCAAAGCAAAGATATAATTAGAGTAAATGATCGTAAAAATGCATATATGCAGTAAAATCTTATGATAATTGTATGTCAATAGATAAAATCTTCCTTAACATAAGCTCAGCTTATTTAAAATACATTTTTAATCATACTCATTTATGTATGATCACGAAATCATAAATTATGGTATTACATATATAAATGAACAAGTCGACTTTACATCAGTAATAGATATTCGTAATCTTTCTCTCACTCTCTTTTTACCTATAACCCCATCTCTTTTCCTATGTTTTTGTCCTCCTTAGTTTTGTCAACAATTTCCTTTATTCGTGTATACTTTTACTTTAGCATTTTGTTCCATCGCCATTATGTTGTTAGCAGTTTTATGCATTTAATAAATGAAAGACAATTAGAGTTGAAGAAAAGAAATTCGAAAAACAAAGAAATTAGCGAAAGACTGTTACTAGTAAAAACGATGGTTTTCGGTCTAAGTTACAAAAATAGATTTGATTAGGTGACATACGACTAAATGATATATTATCCTTTAGTTATCTGTAAATTGTCTTTGCTTTCATCGAAATGTTATTTTTTAATTTTATTTATGTAACTACAATTAGTAAAATTTTATAAAATTTATTAAGAAATATAGTGTAAATGGCGATGAACTAATTCTAAAGGATTTAGTTGAAAAATTCAGGTCATTTCAATGTATTTTATAGATTGAAATAAGACATAAAAAATTACAAAATTACTTATTTAATGAACTTTAAACTAATATGTATCATGAAACGATAAATGATTTATGAGTACAAAACCTTGCTTTAGAATATTAAAAAATTTCATTATAATATTGCTGATATGCTAAACTATATAAAAATTTTATTAAAGATATAAAATAAATCAATTGATATTTTGAAGTAGTCCATTAGTAAATAAGTAAAATATTAAAATAATTAATTACTATAAGTTCAAATAATAAATGATAAGTTTTAAATATACGAAATCTAAAAATGTATATTAATAATATTAAGTGAATTGTATTGTACACTTTTTATTCATAATATAAATGTAAAAGATAATTATTTTTCCTATTTAATAATTATAAAAATAAAAATCTATTTTATTTATCGTGTTATTTTTTTTAATTATCACTGTTATCTTACAGTGAAGGTTATGAACATTGGTATAATTTTCCTTCATAAAATTTTAATTAATTATGTACATTATATATATTTAAAAGATGACCTTTATATTTAATTAAGTAATTAGATTTCAAATTATTCTTTTTAATTATGAAATATTTTTAATATTATTATTTGTGAATTTTAATATAATCTAGATATACTTAGAAATAAAAAACTATTGGAATTTAATGAAGAGAATGACAACTCATAAGTGTAATATTAAATTGAATATTAGTCTTAATTGTTGTAATATATTTGAAATACAGTTGCTTAGTTTCGAAAGATATTAAAGCAAAATTCAGAAACAGAGAAAGAGGGAACAAGAATAAATAAAATACAGAGATGTCTAAATGCAAGCTTATTCTTAGGGTCATTATGAATCCATTAACCGATAGACTAAATATGATAGATGAGTAATTATTCGTTAATTACTTTGTATTAATTATCAAGTTATGGACAAATTATCAAATATTTTGTTGAAGTTTCTACAACGTTATATATAAGTTGAAAACATTATAACAAATTCTAATGTTTCATACTAGTTTTTATAAGATATTTGTTCATGATGTTGATAAAACTAAATCTTTGTGTTATAACGCAGTGGTAAAAAATTCTAGGATAGCACCTAACTTACAATATTAAAAACATTATGAAAATTATATTTAAAACATTTTAAAGGTACTTTTTTTAATTATTAATTTTGTTTATTACAAATAGTTTCAAGAATTACGTATGTATTATTGAATTAATGTATTAACTAATTAAAGAAAATATGTTCACTAATATTTCATTCATAGATAAAATTTAGTATTCCATTCATGACCTATTCAATAAAATACAATTAGTCTTATTATAGTTACATTTGAATAATTATAAAAAATAATTTTCATTAATTTTATGATTCATTCATAATTTTATGTAATAATTCACAAGTGTTCTATTTAATTAAAAATTTACATTTAATTGAAAATAATTTTTTAATAAATTGCAAATTTTTAATTCAAAAATTACGAAATATGCTTCACTTTTTTTGTGGTTGAACTCTTTTGATGAATATAAAGAAAAAAAATTTTTTTTAAACTAGAAAACTACTTTTAAATTTATAAAATAAAAAAAACACGTACATAAATCAATTTCTTATAATTAATTGATTATAAAGAATATTCATCAAAAACTAAATTTGACAGTTTTAATTGAACCTAATCAATGATTATCCTTGAATCTGATTTATTAATTGCAATATTTTTCATAAGAACGTTTTTCTAGAATTTTTCACCTACATAACTACGAAATTCAAATTATTATTTATTATTATTATTTCCTTTGCAATGCTATGCTACATTTATATTTTAATTATATTTATATAAATTATTAACCTGGGATAAACATTCTCTCACTGAATATTGAAACAAAGAAATGTTGCATTATTAACGTTGTTCACTTTTAAAATTATTTTTATTGTGTTTAATATTCCAATACGTTAAGTGCCATTTTAAAAATTGTGTTGAGTACTTCTTAGTCCCTCTTACCTAATAAACGCTATATTTAAGAGTTCAGTTTTTTTTTCACGCGATTAAGCGATAGAAGCATTAATGTTAAATCCTCGTCATAAAGTGTGAACATCTGTCTCGTTATGTCAGAATTCTCGTATTGTTTCAATCGGCATTATTATCCAATACACTGATTTCGTTAGTCAAATTTACGCCGCGAATTATCAGATGAACGGAATCGTGCTTCCCTCGTCCATTCAATTTAATATTGTTATTCTGAAATGCATACCTTCAAATTTCATAAAAATTATCAAGTTGCATTTAAAGCTGAAATACCCACCCCTTACACATATTAGAAATAATATAATTGTATCCATTTCACACATTCATCTTATTGTATGTATATTCGCACATGTGTATATCTTATAATTAATCATGCGACTTTCAGAGTCTCCGCAATCTCATGTATATCCTCCACGCTTCTTAACTAATATTCTCCTAAATATTTCTATCCTAAGCATCTCTTATACTAATAGTATCTTTCTCGGAATAAAGTAGTCATTCCCGATCATCTCTATTGCCAAAATGTTTTAAAGTACTCATTAATTATTAATGATTTTGTCGGAAAATTTAGTCTTATCTTATAAAAAATCTTGTTTTATATATGATCAATTGATGTTTATTACCATAATTATCTTGATACATCCACGATAAATAATAACAAGTTATAACAATAACAAACAATTAGAGGAACCTAATGTTATAAAGTACGATAGAAAATGAATGCAATCATACTTAAGTAGAAATTACCAGCGAAATTTGGAAGCAGTCTCGAGTTTGAATTAATCGGAAACATTGCACTCGATTTTCTTTTTTATCAGGAGCCAGTGAAATCAGAATTTTCGGAAAATGAGCCTCATATAGAACAACGATAGGCAGCATATTGAAAAGGGCGTCAATTCTCGCGCATCCACGCATCCAATATCTCGCGAATACGAGGGAGGGGGGGGGTGGAAACTCGCAATTTCCACTGGCCTCTGCCATCGATGACTCGGATTAAAATTTAATTACTGCGGGCATTAATCAGGACGGAGCTAGGGAATTAGCACCGAAAAAGGACGGACGCAATTAGATATACGTGCGCGGGAGCGAGTATAAGAGAGAGAGCGAGAGAGAGTCGGCTCACCTCTAATGTGATTGGTTTACTGCTTATAACAGTGCGCGGAGTGAAACGGAAAGGAAAAGCCAGACTTGCCGGTGAAATGGAATTAGCTTTTCGCAATTTCGTGCAGTTCATCTTTCTAAGTGGGCGAAACTGCGGCGCGTCGCCTTCTTTACTTTTCCCCCTTTCCCTTTTTCTTTGCGTTGCGCCCTTGATAGGCACCTCTAATAAATTCTGATTTTAAAACTATAAACCTATGGCTTTTTCATTCTTAAAATCCTCAATACAATTTTCGTCGATTCATATTGTGTAGTTCTTTGATGCTTATCCACTTGGTTTCTTTAGCACCAATTTTTAGAGAATGTGGATGATGTTTTTTATAAACGTACGTACTTAAAAGCACTGTTTTGAAATAATTTAGAGTCGCATAAAATGTAATTTTACTCACTTGCAAAGCATCAAACTAAATATCATTACACTCGTGAATATTTACGAGCTTTAAAACTTATCTTAATCTATAAATTTTGTGACAACACTACAACTAAAATTTTAAAAAATTTAAATGCAAATCAAACTTTGTAAATTTTATTCTTTCTATAGATAAATATAAATGTGTACTGAATAAACCTTTTTTTATTTAATATTGATCTAGAAAGTCCTCGTTTAATATAAACAAAGATTGTTGCCATATTATTTTCTCTTATCTTTCTCACATCCAACGCGAATAAGCGTATAGACAAAGTAAAAGAAATTAATCCTATTATACGATCTCCTCATGCTCCCTCTCTCTCTCTCTCTCTCTCTCTCTCTCTCACACACACACACACACACTCTCTCTGTCTCGTTATTGCACTCCTACGTGACTATTACTACCCACTGTGTCTCTATGATCTTGGAAAATGCACTCGCTTGACCACATTCAGCAAAAGAATGACGGTAAAACTAAAGGCTACGATAATTAATCATGTCTTCTTTTGCATGAATGATACACTGCTCTATTTGCAGCACATAAGCATTCGGATGTAAGATATACGAGATACAGGGTTTTTATTAAAGAATATGCTCAAAGGCGTATATTGGAACGTTGGACATGATGAATGGCATGATACAGTCTCGCAAACAAACATTTTTAAAGCTAAAACTACGAAGCAATTTTCAAAATTAATGCAAGTTCCGGAACATTATTCTGGGCACACACAAATAGATCCCGGGCTGAAGTAACCGGGTTCAGCATATCTATTGCTCAACTAGATAAAATCAGGCATTAGACAAGAAATAAAACACTGAATAATACATCACTCTACAACGGGTTCACAGCTAAAAATCGGTTAGGACAATTGTCCCGATTTTTACTACCGTTTCTGCTATCTTCTTCTTGGTGTATTGCTCTTCAATTACGTAAATTTTATGTTTATTCGAAATTATTAAATATTTCTGAATTTTTTTCCCCTATGTCTATGCTCTAAGTGGATTATCTTAAGAAATAATAATCAGGCAATAAACAAATGTCATGATTATAGAAATTTACCATACTGTCGATCATTTACTGATTCATAGACCGCCAATCAATGAATAAAAGTTTATTCAGTTTATTTGATACTTTTTTTTACTGCAATTTATGAAAAATTTAAACTTTTTCTAAATAAAAATTTTAAATTAAATAGTTATTCAATAAGGTATTGCAAATTTTGTTAGTGACAAATGACATGAACATTGTTATATTGCAATTTTGATCAAATTGAATGCCTTGATAGATACAGAAATTTATTTTTGACTTTAATTTCTCAATACAAATGTAAATTACAACTAAGGAATTAATTTAATCTATATATAGAAATTTTTAAATTATTGACACTCTTTTAAACTGTAATTTTGACGTACTATTATCTTATGAATAAGCACAAGTAATTATAATTATAGACATTTTATGTGTTATTCTATACGAAGTGTAATCAAATGATTCGATAATAATATAATTAATTTGAGATTTATGTTTTCTGCTTTTGTAGGTGTATTATACATGTGCCTCGTTGGTAAAATTAAATTAATTTAAATAAATTAAATTAATAATTAATTGAAACAATAAAAATTTTAACAGCTTAGGACATTGATATTTTTTCAAATATTTATTATATTACCATGATATAACTAAAAAAATTGTGGCTCTCAATACGTACGATGATAACTATATTATTTTTTAGTGTCAGTGCATGTTTAAAAGTGTTTAAAAATTAGAGTTATAAAGATAAAAAAATATGTGGTTTGAGGAAAGCAAGAGAGTGATAGAGAGAGAGAGAGAGAGAGAGAGAGAGAGAGAGAAATAACCAGAAAGCTTTCGATGCTAGGCATTTCATTTGGAACGTTCGATTGATTTACCTTCAGTCGGTACCAGACTTCCGATAAAACGGATTCAACAAATTACGGAAAAACAATCTGATCTACTATCCTTCTTTATTTCTCCCTGTGACTCTCTCCTCACTCTTTCAGTTGACGCTTCTCTACTAATTTTGTCTCTCTCACTACAGTTTTTCAAATTTTATCAATTTTCCTTTCGTTCACTTTCATTTTTGCAACTCACGTATGCGCATTAAATTTATGTACGTCTAAAAGAATAACAGCTCAATTTTTATTATTTAAAATAAATAATTTAAGTCATTTAAGAAATATTTTTCATTTTCTTTTTTAACTTGTATTTTTTTAAGCAATATTAATTAACTTTAAAATTATTCATTTGTTAATAAAAATTTAATCTAAATTTTAAATTCTATTAATTCATTACTTTTATTAATGTTTGTATTTTAAGGGCGACATATTTGAATAAATGGGAGAAAACTAAATAACATCACCTTTTATTTTTATTGCAGCTTTCGGTCCAGGTGTTTGCTATAAAACTTGACATGAATGGTATTTTTATGTATGACACATCAAAATTGACATTACCTTAACCATCCAAATAAAAGTAAAATTTAGTATATTTATCTAGTTTTTCTTTCATTTAAAAATAATTGAAGTAAAGGTATAAAATAAATAATGTATCACAAGTATAAAACTTTAAAGTATCTATAATATTAAGACTGCTTAATACGATATAAATTTAAAATAAGATGATAGAAATTTTTTTTTAAAAAAATTCAATTTTGAATGGACATAGAAGTAGTATAACAGAAGAAAAGAAAAATATGGCGATATCTTATTTTATATTTCAGAAATATATTTTTACTTTAATTTTAATGTTTCTTTCTAAAACCCTTACCTACTTTAGATGGAGTACAGATATAAAGGTAATAGTTGTGGACGTTCCCAATTTTTCCCCTCTTATGTATTAAGGACAAGGTAGTAGCATTTGCATGAAATATAATCTAATATATATATATATGTATATATATATATATAAATAAAAGAGGATAGAGTAAAAAAAGAATAACTATTCCGTCGAACAATTAATCGACACTTAGAGATCTTGAAACGATATGTCTTTGCCTCAACTTGGTCACATTACTTTGCGTTTTTTTGTTGATTTTTCCCTCGCTTCAACTACTATTACTGGCAATAACATCGGTTTATGTGTTTATGAGAGTTGGGCCATACATACCTATATATGACTATATGATTTTCACGAGACGAGATTTTTAGAGCCGAAGGCCTGCTGTTGTCCACAGGAAATTGCTTTAGCAATTCAACATTTATAGTTGAGAATGAGAAAATAATGAAAGTTTCTTCTATTTGTTACCATATATAGCTTTGATTGCAATAAATTGTAGTTCAAAATGAAAAATTTTTATTATTAAAAGATTTTATAACTTATATTGTTATATAATTTTATAACTTTTATTGTTATATTTTGAAGTCCTTAATATAATTATATTCATATCAAGCAACGGCTAATATGAAGTATCTTGTATAAGATATTTAGTTATCATTACAATCATTCCAATAAAAAAACAACTTGTAAAGCATTAAATTAAATTAAATTAATTAAGTTACATTGTTAGATTAGATATTTTTATTGCATATTATATGTGTAAAATTTTTTGAATAATTTAAAAATATAAATTAATAAATAATTGCTTATTGAAAAGTATAAAAAATAAATTAATATTCACCAATACCTCTAGTCTATGCAAATATTGAGTCAATTAATTTCTTTTTACTGAAATATTACTTTGTATCATTTTAACGATTGATAAATATAAGTAATTAACGAAGAAAAAGCGTTTAATTTCTTATAAATGTAAATAACGTTTCATCATAATTTATTAAAATATTACGACAATCACACAAAAAAATTAAGTGAATATATTATAAATTTAACAACGATAATATAAGCACGAGTTTGAATTAGGGAAGAGAGAGATGTTAAACAATTGAAATACTAGTTATTAGATTATAAGAGGAGCCTTTATCTTTCTTTATTACATATCAGTATAAGATAGTACGAATTGGCTAGAATTCTCGTTCTGGGAAGAAAACTTTTGTCCCAATTTTCCTAAACCCGATTTGTTATCCACAGTGGAAAATCTACCATGCAAATATCATGATAACAGATAGATAGTCTATAAAATATCATTCCTTATTATTATAATATAAAATAGGAGTAAAATAAAGGTATAATAATAATAAAGGTAGGAATAATACTATTAGTTTCATTTCCTTACATTTCATTAAATCTTTAAATAACTTTTAACGCTATGAACAGATATATTAGCATGTATTTATGAGAGACAATAGGTTTCTAGTCAATAATCTAGTAATTATTTTATAATAGCTATTTTAAATAACAATTCCAACATTCAATAAAATTATATGTACGTAAAAAATATCCAAAAATCCTTAAAATATTATTGACTATTAAATAGTATTATAGAATTAGAGTGTATATGAATTAAAATGCAATAATACGTCATCATAACCAAAAGTTAAAGTAAAGTTATAAAGCGCATCGATTGCCAAGCGAATACAAAAAATAATTTGTTTCGGAAAAATGTTTCTTTCATGTAAGTACATTGATCTCCGGCCATGTGTGTAAAAGCCGCGTCAGACATGTACACACACTGCACGTGTATTCTCGTACGGTTTTCGAGGAATTTCGTGGTAGTGTGTAGAGAAGACTTCGCGCTCGCTGACCCACACTTGCGTGGGCGTATGCGTATGTGTGAAAGAGAGGGAGAGAGAAAGAGGGGGAGAGAGAGAGAGAGAGAGAGAGAGAGAGAGAGAGAGAGATAGTAGAAGGTAAATAGAACTGCTAGCCGTTCTGCCGTAAAATTGTAAGTGAAATTGTGCTATGCGTCTTGGGCGAATTGAATTGCCGGTAACGACACTGATTTTATTGCTTGTTTCGTCGTCGCTTCGTCGTCGGTCAGACTCAGACTCAGACTCCGACTCAGACTCAAACTCGTACTCATACTCAAGTTTGCGTGGCCGCGCCTGCGCGATTATACATACACACATCGGATTCGAGTCCTCTCCTCCTCCTCCTTTGGGTTCTCCCTCTCTTTCGCCCCTCTCTCGCTCTCTCTCACTCTCTCTCTCTCTCTCTCTCTCTCTCTCTGCGGCAATCTCGCACCTTTATGGAGACGAGATCGACCGAGCGCGCGGTTACTACCGATTTCGCGTATTTTACGAATGGACAATTTCGTTTAATTTAATGCCCTTCCCCACCCCCTCGCCGCTGCTCTTAATTTGTTTAACTTTGCGAGACACCCACCCCTTCGCCATTCACATAAGTGTCTTCATCGTTTAATTGTATTCTTACTGTCTCTCCTATTCCGGGCTATACATTCGAGGCTACAAATTTTAACACTGGCACTTGTGTCCGGAATTCGGCGAAAGTACGTTTTCCGGCAAATTATTTCCGGATCCTCGCGAATAATATGGACACGCGTGTACGCGCACACACCCACATACATATCCAATAATAATATTAATAATAATAATAATGAAAAATAACTATTTCATTTCGTTTTACATCGACATGAAATTTCATCTTATTTTTATTACTTTTATCGCTGAAAATTTCCCTTTACTATAGAAAATGCGCGGTGAACCAGCGGTAGGATACTCGTAATCTTTGTTAAATATTACCAAAAATTTTATAAGCCATTTTATTTTCAAATAAATTTTATTCTATGAAATAGATTACATACTGAATTTTTTAAAAACTTAAAAATTATTAAGCCATTCAACTCAGAACAAACTTTAAATTATATAAAAATTTTATTAAAATTTTGAAATATTTATTTAATTTATTATATGAAAGGAATAGTATCTTATATTTTTTAATTACATTTTTTATTTTTATACGATGTGGTTATTTAGTTAGAAATCTATTAAACATTTATCTATGTGAAATCGAAACACTTATAAACAACTACGTGTTAAATTATGTGTTTTAATATATAAATGTTTGGAAATATAGTGAATTAACTAAATAAACTTTACAATCTAATTATTATTTTATATTAGATTGAAGTAATACATATATAGTTCATGATTAGTTCATGTATAATACTTCAATTAAAATTATTGCATCAACGTATATAATACATCAATTAAAATAATTGCATTAATGCATGAATTTAGTTAGTTGTTGAAATTTTAATTAATTAAAGTGAGAATCAAAACAAAATATTTCAAGATTATCCATATTTAATTAATTATATAATAATTATTCATAGAAAAATTTAATTATGTAATATTAAACAATTATTGAAATGTCGATTGAAAATAATTATATAAATTTTTATTGAAATGTTATTAACGCAGGAACGATGTATTCTCATTTGTATTGCTTCAATATAAATTGTTTATTACATTCTTCTTTTATTTTTTAATATTTACCTTCATTGTTAGAGAAGTAAAATGTATAAAGAAAATATAAAACCGACATTCAAATATTCAATACAAATGGATCACCCTGAAATTAATTACTTGTAAAAATTATAATTTTTAAAAATTAAAAAGTAAACAAACATTTTTTTTTAATCAACTAAAAGTATCTGTAATTTTAAAGAAAATTAAAAACGTTCTATTTATAGTTGAAAATGATGAATAAAGCTTAAATGTAAAAAAAAAACGTAATTATTTTGCGCATACGTTTTGTACAGACTGGACAGCTTGATTACGTTCTAATTGCAAGTGCTTCCGCGTAAAATCAGTGTAATCACTCAATCACATAAATTGCAATCCCAAACAAAACAATTGCGAACCATAGGAATCAACGTAATTGTCGCTTCGATCTCCGAACGTTCAAGCAATCCGCACTCGCAAAAATTAACAAGATCCATTAATAGGTTACGCGTAACAAGTGACATACGACAGGCGACAGGCGATAGACGACAGACGACAGACGACAGACGACAGACGACAGACGACAGACGACAGACGACAGACGACAGACGACAGATATCAAAGGATGCAAAAAAAGATGAAATGGAAATTTAATCGACACCAATGAATTGAGAATCTGGATAATAAAATTCAATGCGTAAATAATTGCCCGAAATTTTATTTATATATAATAATATATAATATTATATATAATACAATGTATATATAATACAAAGTTTTACATATTTAACAGTATCTATGAACTACACTTTATAAACTTTTTTATGCATAAATCTCTTCATAGCAATGAAATTATATTGATTATTTGTTGATGTAATATTTAATAAATTGTTATAAAAAAGTATGAAATAAAAGAGAGCTTAAATGTGAACATTTTAAAAAATATAATAATAAAAAATATAAGAATAAAAAAAAGCTGAAATTTTTTCATCAGTGAATAATATTTATGCCTGCCGGATTACATTTATGTTGAGGTAATAATACCAGTGTCCGAAATTTAAATAATAAATAACTTTTATACTGTATAAATCGATTATGTATTTTTAAAAAAAAAAGTTGTCAGAATAATATTTAGGATGTCCAATATTTCATATGGAGGGAGTAAAATTTTCTTTACACACTCTTGATCTATCAATTCGTAATTGCACTTATTGAAAAATCCATTTCATAAAAATTATAATTATAATTTCATATAAATTGTAATTCTATTCCACATTTAAAATATTTATTCGTTTAAAAAAAAAAATTATAAATTTTTATAATAATTTGATTAAAAATCTATTCACACTGTTGTAAATAATCTTGTAAAAACCTTTAAACGTTCGTAAAAAACTCAATTTATACTTCTATATTTGAAAATTTATCGTAAATATAATTTAAACTTTTTATTTTATTATAATTATTTCATAAAATATAAAATACAAATTTCATAAAAAAAATAATATAAGTATTGACAGAAATTATAAATTTTTTATTAGAATATATAAAGATGTAGAAGTAATATAATAATTTGTTCGAAAATGCGCTTATTAATCATAATAAATAAAATAATAAAACTGTACATATTTAATTGGTAAATATTATTTTAAAACGATATCACATTGTATTGTAAAAAACTGGTAAATTTGTGTTTGGTTTGAAGGTCCTTTAAATTAGACTATAATTCTCAAAATGTAAATAATAATCTACTAAATATTTATGCAGTAAAAAATTCTATTTGATACAATTTGTAATCTGAATTGAAAATCTAATAAACTAATTTGTTTTAAAGGTTAATTTTACTGTGATGAAAAGGTGAAATAATCATTTTATTAAACTCGATAATAGTAAAATAAAATTATATTTTAAAAGCACTAGTCATTCATGCATGAAAAATGCTCAATTTATTTTAAAATGTCATATTTCATTGTGTCTTTAATGAAGCGAATAAAAAAAAATAATACTGTATTACAAACAAGTAATTATAATAAAAAAATTTAGATACACTTAGCCTTGTTGCATATGTGTAACAGAGTACAATTAATCGATTAAATTAATTAATCTATTAAATTATTCAGAAGCGTTGCGTATGTGAAAACGATTATACATATCGATTAATCGATTATAATGCCGCGAGTTACGATGGAAAAAGGGAGATGGAAGACACAGTGGAAAAAGGAGAGACAGAGATTGGAACCAACGTTCAAGAAAATTCGAAGCCAGCGAATCGATAAGTCAGACATTTCAAGCGATGCCGCGCAACTTATGCAATTGATAATGTAATTAGTTTCTCTCTCTCTCTCTCTCTCTCTCTCTCACTCTGCTTATTCATTGGGTTATGAGAACTGTAAACGCTTTAGTAGTTATCTGCAATTGCAGTAAGTACATATATGGCCTACGTATACCTGTATGCATTGCCATTAAGGACATTATTCGCATAAGATGAAAGAACGTGCAAGCAAAATTGTATTCTTAAATTTTAATTGATTGGTCTTTCTTCTTGAGATCTCATGTTGAATTGAAAAGTGGCAATGGTATCAAAATTGATAAAAGTTAACTGACTGTTATATGGGTTCCAAGTTATGGTATTGGTAACGGTTCATAGACTTTATCCTACAAGATGTGTTAATGAGCTGTAGGCATACTGTATTAAGCAATTAATTTTCCAAATCTCGACATTTATTCCCTTTGGAAATTATAATTTTCTTGATTGTCGTTAATTAGCTTCAATTAATGCTGTTTTTATATTTATTTTATAAATATTAAATTACGAGTCATTCAAAGTTGAATCAGTAACTTTAATTAATAGAATCTCTGTTTATAAACAACTAAGTGAAAAATATCAAAACTTATTAGCATCATTAAAAATCGTTTCAAGTTGAAATGCATTTTTAATTTAAAAATTTATTATATGTTGGAAAATTTTAAACATTGAATGAAATGCTAATTAATTTTCTTGCAAGAAAGATGTAAAATTACGAGTATGTTGAGTAAAAAATTAGTCAGTTTATTTTAGATTATAGTAATTTCAAAGCAAATTAATACAAATTTAAATAAAAAGCATTTAACAGTAAGTCATTATGATTAATATGGCTGATTAAAGAGCAAAGTTTAAATGAATGAAAAGTATATTAGTAATAAATTAGCGGGAGTAAAATAAACTGAGTGTTCGTGCAACGATAACAGAATAAAAAACAAAGATTTTATTTAATAAATATGGATGTAGATAAAAATTCACTGCAAGATCACATCTTTTGCAGAATTTGTAAGTAAAGGGAATTTTAAAACTGGAATAAGACGCAGCATCCAAATCTTCAAACGCATTGTGGGAATTGTGAAGGCAAGTCCTTTCGATCGAGCATCAGTCCTTCGAAATCACTTCCACTCAGCGACATAATTAATTTGGGCAGCGTGCAAAGATTCAATAAGCGTGTGAGTGAGTACATGTGCATAAGTGTTGGGGCGGCTCGAAACTGGGCCGAGAGTCGTAGGTCGCGGCACCAGCCACGATCGGTTTTCAGGTGCGAGCGCGGCACAATCACACCGCGGAGGGCGGAGGGCGGAGGGAGGGGAGGAGGGGAGGAGGGGAGGGAGCGAGGCACGCCCGGAACCGTCCATAATTTGTATTCAATGATTTACCGGGGCTAATTGCAGAATACAGCGAGGGGTAATATCGCTTTGCAGTTTACGCCGGTGGAGCGGGGGCGCGCCGGTGAAGCTATACTTTAGTTTGCAATTTAAACTTTACTTCCTCTGGAATTGATTAGCTTTTAGTAATTAAGCAAGCAGCGCCTCGCTCCCCCTCCCCCCCTTTCTCTCTCTCTCTCTCTCTCACTTCCCTGTACCCTTGCTTCCGCGGGTCTTGCTCGCTCTTCTGACCCTAGTCAATCCGCCCCCTAACCTAACCTTCTTTTGTATACGCGGGGCACTCGCGTTATCGTTTCGCGTGTTTCGCTTTGATAAAACGTCAATTTTTCATTTAACCTTGTTTACTTCTTTCTTCATTCCTTTATCGAGTTTAAAGCTCCTCGTACTTTCCTTAATTTGACTTTAGTCTCCAAACTCCACATTCGAACCAATTCCCAGAGGTCCACTACTGTGTTCTGAAAACTTACTAGTACTCATTTAAATCGCAATTAAATTATACGAGAACCACATTCATGACCAAATACTCAAAATCTCCCGATTCGTAGAACAAAGCAGAGGATTCGTGATTTTCGCAAATGAATGCCTAATTGGCAATACTTATAAATTCATCATTACTGAAGCCTTCAGGGAATTGGAATTTTTGCTCACCCAGCCAGTTCTCTTATTTGATTTTCGATTACATTGCGAGAACAAAAATCCAATCAATTATTTTTGATGTTTTATATCCCATTGTCATATGATCAAGTCATGAAAATAAATAAAAAAGAAATGTTTTTGTTGTATTTATTAAAATTGCACAAGTGACGCTCGGACATTTGAATTTTATTATTAAATCATCGTTGTTTAATATTTATGTAGAAATGTATTTCCAAATTCAATTATATATATATATTAAATAGAAAATATTCCAATGAATATATTAAATGAGTAATTTTATTAGGGTTCGAGATATTTCTTTAATACATAGATTTATACTACCAAATTGGAAAATGAATTGTACGATATTAATATTAAAAAAGTATATAATATTAATTAATCGAATGATCGAATATTAATTTAATTCTCTTACTCAATTTGAAATACCAGTTATTATCAAATAATATATTGTGCATCTATTATTAAATATTTGTATAATCTTACATGTATATACATATTTTTAAATATAAAATATTTTTAAATAAGAATGAATTTTAAATTCAACGGAATCAGAAATTATTTTATTTTTTAATTTCAAAGGTATAAGACTCGTTAAATAAGCTAAATAAACAAAAGTATACTTTATGAAATTAGGTTGAATAAAAAATAAACGAGCATAAACATATTAAATAAACTACAGATTTTAAAGGCATATTGCAGTATTATGTAACTGTTAGTCTTTAAATATTTTATATAAGGTTACATCTGTAAATAGTGTTACCTTTCATATGTGTGCGGATTAAATATTCGATAATTAAATTGATTGTTTCAGTATTAATACAAGATTTAGTCACTGTACTACTTTAGTAATACAATATGAATTCACTCTAGGTTGCATTCAATTTTCATTTTCATACGGAAGATGAATCACGTTCTAAAAATCTAATGTACAAAATTGTGAAAGTTAAAAAATTTTCTGCACACAAATTTAAGAAGAAGATTGTTTCTGTATATTAATAAGCACTATTTAAATCATATATTTGTTATTGAATATAATTTACTTTTTGCTGGTACATTATAATTGTGAAGCTGAAAATGTAAAAGATTACCATGTACTGCATATGAGTGTACCTAATATAAATGTTAATGTAAGTACCTATTAAAAGTGTTCAGGGCATGAACTTGAGTAAAAAATGTGATATAATTTACAGAATAAGATGTATTTTTCATGTTTTGGGAGAATTGGGAAATATAGTGGCTGAATACGTTTCTTATAATCAAGTAAATCCATTTATAAAGGAAACTAAATGTACGTACTCGCGGACAAAAGAATAGTACTATTTTGGAATCTGGTAGTACTTCATAATTTTTCTTGGCGGACCATTAATAATACCCTATCAGATGCTCTCAAACTACCTAGATAAAGTAGAAACTAGAGGCTTCTGGTTATTTTATGTATCATATATAAATTTTAAGGAGGCTAGAAAGAGCCTAACGAGTGATAAATTAATCACAAGACACTATGAGGTACTAGTGAAAACCTTCAAAGCATTGCGCAATGAGAATGTGAATCTTTTCAAGATGCCTATTATAAGCATACTAAACACCTAGATCGAGCAACAGATGATCTTCAGTTCAAGTAGGCTATCCTGGCACATAACCTATAGGAGATCGCAATTTGATAGATTACGTTATTCGGTTGCTAAAAATCTTTGAAAAATATCTGTAACAATGAAACAATAAAACATTCACCAGGAAATCCCAATATTAATAGAACAATACAGGCAAGAAAAGTTGTATCACTATCCAATTCTTTTGATAAGAGAAACTGAACAAAATAGATAAGTACCGCACAGAATTACGTGAAACATTCGAGAAGGCTCTGGCTGGAAATAAGGTCAACACTAAGAGAAAATATGTAATTTATTTCTATAATCGAAATAATACGCTACCTCGATTAGTAAAACATAAGTGATTGTATCCCAAAGAATTTGAATATGGACCAAGGAGAATCTAGCCTCTTTCGGAGTATTACAAAATTCCATAATGGGCTTGGAACCTAATAAACTTTGACCAGAACCATCGTTTCAATTATTACTCCCAAATCACGAACTTCTAAGACGACACAGTTATATCACCTCGAAGAAGTAAATAATTTTCAATTATATCAGTGATGTATTGGTTACTATAGGGATGAACCAATTAGGGACAGATATGAAAAAATGTTAATATTAAAACTGCTGAGCCATCCTATGGTAGATATTATTTCAAGGAAGTGAATCAAGTCGATCGCACTCCCGATAAATAGTCCCTAATTCCTCTTATTGGAAAGGAACGCGAGCTCAAGATCTCTATGTTAACTTTTTAATTTCAAATAATGGATGTCTTCGTGCGAACGCAATCTCATGAGAACATCCTGAGAATATTTCCAGAATATTATGTCATTGAATAATGCTGAAGTAAAAAAATGGAAGTGTATTCTATACACGCTAAGGACATGTGTAGATCACACTTCATATAGATCTAGAGAGTAGTGGACCAATCCATATCAGCAGGTAAAGGATAATGATTTTACTAAACCTGTTACCTTGGGGTATAACACTGTAGATATCTAATGTTCATTTGTATAGAAGTATTGGTTACAGCCAACAAATGTGCACCTCCAAGGAACCTAATACCCTCACTTACTGGAATAATAATCAGGGAGGTAACCAGGGTAATCTCTAAAATATGTAAACGTCAATCACCCTAGTTACAATAAAATGGTATCATTGTAATGGCTACATGGCACACCACTTAATAGAATCTAGTCACAACCAAATTTTATTTATGAAGATAGTTAAAGATCTGAGTCTGCCAAAAAATATTCTAATAATTTAAAGAGGTATGCGCCCCAGATCTTCAAGGATATAGGATTATAAGGTAAAGCTAGAAGAGACCTGATTCTCACATAGATTCAATATGTTAGCAAAGAAAATACTACTTAGACGGAGTCATTATTCCTCCTGGCTACTCGTAGTTTTTTAACAGCTGCTAGACACAAGTGCAGGGATAAATCCGTTGTTCACATTGCAGTGAACGGTGGTATGGCATGGACCTTGTAGAGCACTCAATTAATCCAGTTCTAGGGCTAAGTTTTTCTTAAATGTTGAACCTTTATACAGTAAAGTTAATATAACTATAAATATATCAAGACCGCTGATATATCAACACGTGAATATTGCTATGCGATTCTATCACGTTCGATATGTATTAATCACAGGGTAGAATACCCACACAATATATATATATATCAAATCTACATCTGGACAATAAGGCAATTATCCTTTTTAGCGTCTTTTACTTATAATCTATAACTAGTTTTTCTTATTAAATAGGTCTCAGATGCCATCTAGCGGTCAACTATGTAGTTAACAATCTTTATATTTACAATAAACTTTTCAATCTGTTTTTATGTCTTTCGACTTTGGATTTTTACCGTTTTTGCAATTGAGCTCTTTCCTCTCGACCAGGCATTAAGACCATTTCTTAAAGGATTCAATGGAGATTCGAGAATATTTATTAATAATAGACACCATTTTTCAAATAATTTCAAATCTTTATTTTGAGCGTAAATATAAATTTGATGTTTTCTTCACGGCACATAAAAACGAACTCCTCGAACTGCCCGCAAAAAACACTCTCGGGGGCATAATAATTTTATGCCCCCGAAGGTCCCCAGGTGCACTCATATAGAATACGTGTCAGAAAATCTGCATTGCATCTGCAAATAGTCCACTTAATATCTTATTACTGGTATATGTTTTCCCTCTATACAAGAATTTTCCTTGTTTGATTTTAAACCAAGCAAAAACTACCTTCTTTTATATAAACTGAATAATCGGTCGCAATTCATAACACCATTGAAGTGCAAAAATCGCTCAAATATCAATGAAAAGGCTGAGAGGAAACGAAAGTGTAGTGCAGTGCGTCACTCTTTCCTCTCCTTTCATCTTCTTTCGTTCCTCCACCGGGAGCTGAAAGAGCGGTTTTAATAAAGGGTCCACTATATATTTTTTGATTCGTGGACCAAAGTTGAAAGCCAGACAGGACTTCGACCTCCAGGAAATGCGAGAGAGTACAAGGCGGTTGTTTTTCTTGATGCCGTTGAAAGATTTGACTCGACATATTGTCAGCGCCCATGTTCTTCGAGTAATTAAAATTTTGATAATTACCGATAATTCGCCGAATTGGAATTTAATGTATATCTCCCTAATTGGAACAATACATTTTATTAAATGAACCACGAGCGAATTTGAGATCTACAAATCCGTAATTATTGTATCTTTAAATAATATTTACCATAGTTTGAGCTTTATCATCGATGCAGGATTGAGTTCGTATTTTATAATGCTCCTTCGAGGGAAGGAAAACTATGAAAATTATCGTACAGTTTATCGATTGAAATATTAAGCCTTTAGGTGTATATTAAATTGATATTAGAGCGATAGTCTATCGCTTTTGTAACTTCAGTAGTTTATCGAGGTATTAGCATAAATTTTGAAAGAAAAATTGCATCCTTAAAAATAGATAGGAAGTTGAAAAAATCTTATGAAAGTTTCGGAGTAAATTTAGTATAATTATGGATATATTGTAAATATATTTAAAAATTTTTTGCATATTTTCTTGTGCATCTACATGTAATGTAACCACATAGTTTTGATATCGAGATGATCGAGGTAAAAATCATTTTTATCAGAACACTAATCAGTAGCATTAATAATATTTTTTTTATTCTTAATTTCAAGATACAACAGTTACCAACTAATATTACATTTCCAGAATCAAATAATAGCTTTTTACTATGAAATCAACCCAATTTCAGCGTAATTACATTCTAGAATCTCGGAAAAATATCAGTTTATTGCAGGAGAATAGGTAAGTTTAATATAATAATAAACATGTAAACTGTTTCAAGATCAAATAAATTTCCGATTCATGTAAAAATGAAAGCAGTTAAATAAATCTGTTAGAGAAAAGAGTGGGCTCTTATACAAAAAATGATTAAGCCGATAAATCAGAAAACCAATCATAAAGGACGGCCTCGAAAGCTGCTAAAAGTTAAAAGTTAATAAAACTTTGAGAGTGCGGGTTTTACGCAAATTAAAACGCAGAGGTTGAGGGAGTAACTGCATGCTCGCAATAAAAAATAAATCGTCTAACCCAAATTGGCCTTGGCGTTGGTGTCGTAACGTAGCCGAGCGTCTGCTGGGACAGCCCGCGATTGTACGTTTGAGCGTGGCGAAGGGGGAGGGGGAGGAGAGGAAGAAAAGGAAGCTGTGTGCTCACAATCTAACCTCGAACCCGTGCCACGCGCGGCTCGGGGGGAGGGGGACAAGCAATTTCGGCAGGAATGCGTTTCCCTCCGACAGGCCCAACCAATTCCGAGCCCCACCACCAGGTCACCTCACACCTACCCGGAGGGGACCGCCATACCCGATCGAGATACTTGGACAGGAGACATCAGCGTGTCCTTTGACCTTTCCCCTTGGGAGTCCAATCGCTCGGTATACATTGAAAATTTGCTTGAATTATTTTTAGATTTGTCAATGGGATAAAATCATTTCAAATAATATGTATATTTCCATTGTTTACTTACGAGTTCGATAGTGTAAGTATGAAAAATGATAGAAATTATACAAAAAATACTTTTATGGCTATATAATTCAACTTAATAATACTGCATTATTTTCTTTGATTACGAGATTCATTTTTAATATGTAATGTTTCACATTGAAATTTCCTATTAACGATTATTGCAAGTTTGTAGTTGAATAGAAAGTAACTTTATAATATCACTCTGTAAAAATGTTTTCGACGTTTTATTTATTCACATAATTTACTACTAAAATAAAAAGGTAGTTTTTCTTAAACATCTCTTTATGTAATAATAAAAATGAAATAATCGACTTTTTGATACAATACACAATTTTATACCATATGTATTTGATGGAATGCTGTACACAAAATCTTTCAAGAATAAACTCTGTATTTTTTTTAGTATAATTTATTAGACAATTGAAAGAACTGAAGGATTGATTTATTATAAATTATCTACAATAGAAAATTGAAAATAATTAAAAATCTTATTAGAAAATAAAGTGCATCAAATTATAAAGATATTAGCCATAAATTTTATTTTAGTTTTAGATAATTCCAATGATAAAAGATACTAAAGCATCCATTCAACATTATTAATTGTCCATTATGTTATTATTGACATTCTGAAAACATTGTCAATTGCATTTAATAAAGCGGAAAAGCAATTTTCTTAAAATATAATATACAAGAAAGTATATTACGAGGAAACAGAGTACCGAAAGTAAATTAATTACAGGAATATGCGTGTATGTGCGCGAGACACACAAATAGACAGACACATACACGATTCTAAAAAGAGGGAGTTGAAAATAGTCAAAAGTGAGAGAATTTCGGTTCCCTAAATTGGCGGATATCGAGGTTTTGGATGAGCTTGATCGGAGTGCGAGAGAACGAGACGGACTGATTGAGAGGGGCGCGGGGAACGAAGGGGGGGAGGGGGAAATAGGGAAAGTACGTATGAGAACCACGTGCAATCCTTCATCTCCATCGAATTTGAAAACGCAATTTACAGACAATACAATGGCGGTTGGGTCCGGTAACCCCGTTCTATTTTTCTCTCTTCTCCCTAGTTTCTTTCTGATTCATCTCATTTATCTCTCTTTCACTCTCCTTCCTTTTCTATCAAGTTCTTATTCACTCTACCATTCTTGTTCTTTAATGCTTTTTCCTCCCAAAGCTTTTCGTATATAAAGAATTTTCCAATTAATTTTCAAAAAATAGTTCATTTTCTCTTGTTTTTCATTTTATTGCTGGGTATGAAGTGTTAAATTGTAGACTAAATTACATGAATTAAAACACTTTTATCGTAATTTTCTTTAATAAGAAAATTATTTTTTATAACCAAAGAATATTTTGTTAGAGTAATGAATTAATGAATTGATGATTAACCTAAATATTTGATTCAAGATAAATTACAACGTTAATTTGCTGTTAATTTCTTTTCATCAGGACTCAATATATTTCAATAATAAATATTTACACAGTCAAATATACCAAAAGCAACAATAATGCTTTTCTATCCTATTATATAGTTGCATATCTTTCACAACGTTACATTAGTTTCGCTGTACATTATACGCTCGTGATGACTTGTATTATGATCAAGTTTCCCTCTTTTCTCTTTCTCTCATTCTTATACTCTCTCTCTCCTTCTCCGTCCCTAAATTTATCTTCCACTTTGATTCGCTCACTTATTCTTTACATGTCCCTTCGCTTGATCTTCGTACAAAAAGAAGCATGGATACTGGGGGAAAGAGAGGGGAATCTCTTCATGAACTCGGTCGTTAAATGTTGTTTTTTAATTTAGAAGCTACACCATTGAGTTAATATACGACTTTAATTTTGGGATTTCATTTACAAGACAAAAATGTAAGTAGGGAAAAAGAAAAGAACAGTTCCAATGTACAACTAAACCTCTAAAACAATGAGATAAAGAATGGAGGATCAATAAAGAAATTTCTCTGATAATAATGAGAAAGAGGGCGAAAAAGTAATGGAACACAACTGTTCTAATAATGATTTTAAGTTTTAATGATCATTAGATTCATATTGAAACTATTATACGCCATTAGCCATTAACACTTTAATATAAAAAGGTTTTTAATACATATAATAGTTCATCGAGAACTTTTGAAATGAGACGAGAAATTAAAACTACGTAATTGATAAGAACTAGTAAACATTGAAGCACAGCTGGTAACTAATAATCATTAATTGAAAACAAATTAATACACAAGTTGATTGTACAGGAATCTAATTAGAACAAGAATACGTTGTACCAATATAAACTAATGTGTATTATTTTCATTTACTAAAAACAATATTATATTATTATTTCGTAATACGTAAAAAGTGTAGTTAAAACTTTTTCTTATTATAGAATAAAATAAACCTGCCATATTTTTAAATTTATAACTTTAATTAAAATTTTTATAAAATTTATACATTATAAGCTTTTTAATATTATTTGCACATTTAAGATTGAAAATGTAAATGTACTCAGTGTTTCATATTAATACTTATGCATGTAATCAAATTAAAATTATATTTGTGAAGAAATGATATAAATATATTTTTCATTCGAAATAAAAATTAAATATAGATGAAAAAAATTAATTTTTGTAAAATTTGAAAGAATAATTTAGTATGTACACATTATTTTTTAAAAAAGATATTTAATCTACTATCAATTCAAATTTTCAAAAATATATTTGTTACGATTGCACAATGGGATAATGAATTTAAAAATAATATAGAAAGATGTATTGATGCTGAAAATCTAATTGCCATTTATAATTGGTTATAATTTTAATTCAAAAAAATTAGATGAACGATGAGCTGTTGGTAAAGTCGAATAGAAATTATCAAATGGTTTATAATAAAAAATTTCACGGTCCGTTAGATGAGTAGAAATTAGATTTGGCTGAAGTAGTAACTGTTTATTCTTCACGTGATACATTTAGTTTAAGCTCATTTACTTAACTGTGGCTGTTGATAAACCATTTTAATTATACTCAAGTTTATGAAAGCTTTCCGAATTAAATAGCGCGGGTGATTTTAATAAAATCTGTCACCAGTGTAAAATGTTTTATACGCAATGCGCAACTTATCTAAAAGCAATATCGACTGTAATCGATTTTTACACAATTAAAAGAGAGTAAGAAAGTGCACAGTAAATCAGAATGAGTGCGAGTATATTGCAGAGATAATTAAGGTAAAAGTGCTCAGTGTTCCTCGATATATACAAAGAAACAGAGGGTGGACCGGCGGGAGGGAAAGAAGGATTGAGCAATCGCTCGAATCTAACTAATGGATAGAAGAGAAAAAGTAACAAAATGGACGTAGAGTGGAAGGAAAATAGCGGGAGAACAACGACGCAAAGGAAACGAAGGGCTGAAGGTGAACCACTTCCGGCCGCGAAGATTGACTTCCGACCCGCCTCACGGCATCCACTGAGCTTGGCCGAGTGTTGGTGTGTTGGTCTGTCGGTGCGTTGGTGCGGCGTCTAAAAACCAATCGAAGACTGCGGCAACCAACTTGACTCGAGCTTTTTGGCAACTTTCATTCTCTCTCTCTCTCTCTCTCTCTCTCTCTCTCTCTCTCTGTCTCTCTCTCTCTCTCTGTCTCTCTCTCTTTCACTCTCTCTCCCCTCCCCCCTCTCCCTCACTGTCTACTTTGCTACTCTCGACGCGATCACAACTCGAATAAACATTGGGTTTGATCTCGCTCAGTTCACTTGTCAAGCCTTTCTCTTTCATTTCCTCTTTTTCACACTTTATTTTTTCTTTTTTTAGATGCCGCGATCTTTTCCTAATTTCTTATCTATGCTCTTTCCTCGAAAAATATTGAGAACCTGATCTGCCCGTTGTAATGTCGCAATAAAATTCTTCTATTTCAGATTTATGGTAATAACTGAATTAAGCAATTTAAATATACGAGTATGTTGCTCATATTTAAAAAAATAAGTTCCCGGAAAATCAATTTAACTATTTGAAAAACTTTTTCGTATGCACAAACGTATATAGCTATATATATTCACAATAGTTACTAGAATTAAGCTTTTTAACTTTCAAAGAAATTGATCGGCTTATTAAAGTATTTGGCAACAATTTTTCAAATAAAATTACAATTATCAAGGGCGTTTAGTGATTAAAACTTTTAAATTAAAAGATCAAAATCGTTTTTTAGAGTTTATAAATCTTATTTTCCTCTTGCGCTTTCTTTGAAAACGAGTAAATTTAGAAGTGAGTCGAGAAAATAAATCATTAAAAAAAAGTTGACCTCCACTAATCTGTGGTATATTTCAATTCGCCCTCTGCATTTACATTCTTGACCTACTTGAGAATCTATTTTATACATAATTATTTAAGAGTACAAGTGGGAAACGAAGAGAGAATCAGGTCCAATGCAGTAAACATTTCAAGCAAACAAAAATAGTCCTCATGCACATTTTTGTATCGAAGGTAAGAAAGTGAGCCAGGTGCATCGATTTCCCTCCTCCCCCAGGTGCAGAGAAAGGGTAAGATTGTTTCGCTGGCATTTAAAAGTGTCCTCTCCTCCGATTACCGTGCAATTACCGAACACCACGTGTACAGCACTCGGGTTTAATAAGTCTCGCCGATTCCGTTCATAAATTATCCTTATCGAGCATTTCCCTCCTTATATATATTTTTCTCCGGCAGGCAAACTCGCCCTTAATACGGAGGCGCGGGCGAGCGCTCCGACGTTAATTAAAATTTTTACGTGACAAAAAAGGAAAAAGGGAAAAAGCGTGGAAGGTTCGCCTTCCTCCTAGGGCCGAAAGCGAGCTATAGCTTGTTATACCGCCCAGGGCGCGAGTTCGCTCGCGAGTGAGTAATACTCCGTTAATTACAACTTTTTTAATAAAAACCGGACCTTAAGTGGCCGTTTATCGAGGCATTAGCCCTGCCCCGGCTGCCGGCTCCGGGGGAAATCAATTAAAAATGTCGGAGGGCCGAGGGGGCGAGATGGGAGGGGGAGGGGGCGCGATAAGGAAGGCGCACAGCGAGAAATTCGGTGCGCGCATCGCGTAATTACATGTGGCCCGATATCGGGGGAGGGGGCGCGCGCTTTAATTGGCTCAGCTCGTCGCGCTAAAAGAAATTGTTAATTAAAGTAATTGCCAATTCGTAGGCTCGTTATGTGTATTTATATACAAAAATCGAGCGGGATGCTGCATTTGTCGGGAGGATTAATCCATGACGAGGAACATGTCTCCATCTCCACTATTACTGCCCCACTCCCATTATTTTTCCGACTTCTTAACCAGAGGATCGTACTCGAGAATAATTGAAGCACCGAGTCTCTGAGCACCCTCAAGTGGCATTTACTTTTTTACTTTTTTGTAACATCCGTGTGCATGCCTTTTGCCCCTCTGGATACTTTACGTGCTTTATTTTCTTTATTGTACATTAGTCTTTTCCTCGTAATAACGCGAGTTTTCGAATAAAATTTCAACATCAGCAACACTTAGATCGCGCGTCAACATGAAAATTATTATGTTATCATAAACAATGAAATTCAGAGATAGGATTCCAACTCTAACAATTTGATATGTTAAATCAGTGCATTAACTTTATCACGAACCAATGCAACTTCCCCTTTCGAATTTTCCTTCTTTGTATGCAAATATTTTAACATCTGCTGCACTATGCTAAAGTTATTCACAAATTATTGTTTGCCTTAGCGCCTGCTTTAAAATATCATCTTATTATTAAATATAAACAATAGTTAAAATATTCATTAAATATTCGTTACAAAGGGTTTAATTTCATTATTTTAAACTGTATTGCACGAATTGTCCATAAATATTTTATATTCTTGAAAATAGAATTTAAAAAAACTTTTTTAAATTAAATTTAAGCCATATTTAAAAATACTGATAATTAAATAGAAATTTTTTAATAAATTCATAATTAAATCTAAGTGCAACTTTTTCAATTTCATTATGTTAATATTATAAGTTAGAAAGTAGAATATGGTGTTAAAACAGTTTAACAAATAACATTTACAGACTACTAGCAAAAGTTGATTAATTATTCTATTGATATGCATAATTGGAAATATATATTCTTGGCAAAAGTATTAGCGATTTGAATTCTTGCCCTTGCATTTTTCAGACTATTCAAAACCATTATAATATGCAAATACCACCAATTACAATATTTCAACATAAATTATTATGCTTTGAGCAATACAAACGAGAAATTATAATTTTAAAATGGAAAAATATTAATAGTTCGTATGGTATAGTAGTAGTTAATATGGTATCGATATTTACTCATAACCGATACATTAATCATTTCAATTACTTGAATTAATCAGTTTAATTTTAAATTAGTAATGCTTTTAATAAGTGATATGTTTTTCGATTCAATTTTTGATTCCAATGTTCATAAATCAGAAATGCCGCAGAGCTTTAATATCAAATAGATAAACTCGTTTTTAAAATATGATACTGTGAATAAAATAATAAAAATTTGTTTTAAACACTGATTTAAGCTAAGCAATAAATAACATTTTTTAATTACCGAAATAACCCAAAATATATATGTAAAAGTACATAACGGAGCGTAGAAAGAATGTACGCACAATCATGTAATACAGCATAAAGTAAATTAATTAGATCAATAATTGGCAATTTAAAGTACGTGGAACACGATACAAAAGTTTCTCGTACACACACGCGGGCACGCGGGCGCGCGCGCAGGAGTTACAATAGTATCATTAAAAGTTTTTCTTAAAATGTACCCACATCTAGAGAAGGTACGAAAGTAGTTACTGACAGGAATAACGAGACAAGCCAGGGGAAATAACGAGGGTTGAAAGAGTGAGAGTGAAAGAGGGAAAAAGAGAAGGGCAATGGGAAAGCCTGCGATAAAAGGTGGAGCAATTAAGAAAAATGAGAATCGCCGGCGAGTGTGCGCGCGTGTGTGCCGACACAACTGGAAAGTAATGGGAATACAAACACAAAGATAAAAAAAAGCCAGAGTGCAATGCTGATGGAATAAAGATACACACTCTTGTCAATTAATGGGGTGCAGAGATGAGTTGTGCGCAGTAACGAAATAATTATAACGAATTAATGTGTGGACAGACGGGAGAGGAAAGTACCGAGATGAGTGACTTAGGACTGGGATGAATCGGTGCCTTGAGATCTGCGGCCCACAAAATTACAAGGGGACCAACAAAAACGAGAAACCGAGAAGGACGAGTGTCCAAAGTGAACGATTTTAATGATGATTTAGGCTGAATTAATTACGCGATGACCTTGTAATATTGGAGCTTCTTTGCCTCTCTCTTCCTTCCTTTTCCGGGACTTGTAATCGCCTTCCCTTTCCACGCAACATCCTTCTTTCTCATTATACTCGCCATTTGCGCTGACTTTCCGATCTCCGCGCGCTCGTTTAATCGCAATTTACCCGCTTCATTTCTGTTTACACGTGTTTTCCTTTTACAACGCAATCGGGTGAGCGCCTCATCTTTCCGCGCATTTCCTCGGTCTTTCTCATTTTCTCTGCTGCCACCCCCCCCCGATCCACCGGTACTTCACCTGCTTTCTCCATTCCCTTTCCCCTGCCCCTCCCCTTCGTTTGCTTCGCGGGGTTTCTATTCTTTGCCTCATTTACAGCTTTCCTTTGTGCCCCCACCCCACCTCCCACCGCCCTTCTTATTTGCAGTTTTCGCCATCATTCTCACGTTCCTCATTTCGGCCTCCTCATCCCTTATTTCCTTATTTGCACACTCGTCAGTCTCGCTTATCGACCCCCCGCGCCCCTGGACCGAAGCTGCACTCCGTCCTCGTCGCACCTCGTATTGCGCTTGGAAGCCGGCGGCACCTTAGCCGAGCCAATTACAACGACCATCGCTCGCACTCGCCGTGGCAATTAAGGCGCTCCCAATTATTGTCGAGTTTCCTCCCTCATCCTCATCCTCATCCTCATCCTCATTCTCGTCCTCGTCCTCCTCGCCATAGGAAGAGTTTGTGCGGTCATCCCGGCGCATCGCGTGTCCATATTTGTTTTCCGCCTCTAGATGTAAAGCGCTCACGCACGCACGTGGTGCCGGGGGGTGGGGGTACGCACACGCGTGTACGCACGGGAGCCACGGTAATGAGGGGGATCTCGAGTCCCCCGCTGTCGGTCTCGCGGTTGTCGCTGTCCGCGGGAGAGGGAGGAAGACCGCGAGGTAAGTGCCCTCTCGGAACTTGCGGATGCAATTTATTGGTTTGCCTCCCTCCACGACCCCGTTCCTCACTGCTCTTCTTCCAACCCCCTCCCCGACCTCTTGCTCCTTTTCAGGAGGTACGCTTCTGTAACATAAACATCCTCCCCCTCCATATCATTCTATTTTTATCCGTGGAATTATCTTGCTTTTCCACATTATTTTATCCTTATCTTCGTAATTGAATCATTTATGCTCATACAGAATCTTCTTCACCGCACTTTCGTTGCCTATCAAAATCTATGTATGTATGGTAATGAGTTGATTGAAAAAGAAAATGTCTAGAAAACCGATTTTTTTATCCTACGATGTGCGTGTTTTTAATAACAGTTTGAAAAAATGTTTTTAAATTGACTCATTATGAATTGTTGCCGCTATAAGTGTACTTAAATGTTGATTGAATTGTTTTAATTTAACTGAAACCTATTAAAATATACACTCGTTATAAAAATCTAAAAATATATTCCCAATGCAATTAATTTTTTCCCATGCAACTTTTTTATTTATGGCTATCATTATTACAAACACTTCAACTTAATTTCAATTTTAAAGAAGGAGAATTATCATAACACAATTTACGCGTTATATAAGTAATACAATGATACTATAAAACCTAATTATAATTCCTTGAGGCACGGATAAATCTTTTATCGTAATGTTTTATCTTTTTTCTTTATTCATTTAAATTTCACTGAATTCCATCTTTATGACCTTGTGCAACTTAAATTTTAATTATCGTTAAAAAATAAATTTGAATATGTAAAATTTCGATTTATTTTTCATTAAAATTCCAAGATATACGTTGCTACTCCATATACGTTAGCTTATAATTAATAATAGTATTAATTACAGCATAATTCTTCCAATACTTTTTATACCACTGACGTAAATGGAAAATGCTTCATAATATACGTTATTAATTAGCTTTGACTTTCATAAAGCACTGCCAACATGAGCAAGAGAGAGAAAGAGCGCGCGAAAATTAATACCCTGGCGATAATGTTATAATTAGAAATACTAAGTGATAAGAGTATGAAATTCGGAAAACTTCAACGTATGTATAATTAACGTAACCTAATTAGATCCATTTCTCTCGGTTTCTCTTCTTTCCATGCCCTCCGACCCCCTCATCCTACCTTACATTTATAAATTACACTAATTTGCGCGTCGGAATTTCATTCTGTTTTCAAATTGCACGAAACCAGAAAATCGAAAAACTCACAATGCAAAGCGGCGGAAACATTTTATGGAAATGATAAACGAAATTGAATCTTTATTTGATCGAAGCGTAGACGGAGGGAAGAAAAGTGCTATTCCGTAGAAGAGGGATGGAAGTGAGTGATAGCTCATCGATCTACAAGGCTGGGGAGAGAAAATAAAAGCAAGTTACTGTAAAGACGTTTAATTAAGGCGTCAGAAAAAATGGAGGTTCGATGTCCATCCAAAGCGACATCTTCCCCGATAAGATGTACGATGATTCTGATGGATGTACCGACCTTGGGAAATGCTATGGGACATGGACCAAATTTTCATCTGTGACATTGACCCTCACCCCTGACGGGGTTAACGGTAATTTTCGCTTCTGGGACACGGCTGGGAAAGAGCCGCACAAATTGTCTCTTCGCAGACTCCGACTTTCGCTTTTACATCCGACAATCTTTGCAAGTGGCACATCTCATTCAGTTAACACTAAGCCAAGTGGATTTTAGTGCATCTAGCCAATGATTGTAGAAATTGCGAGAGCTAAGATTTTCAATTTATATTTATCAACAATTCTTATTTTTTTTTAAAGCCATTCGAGTTTAATTTACGGTAAGTTAATCTAAAACTACTGCAAATAGTTTCGTCTTCAATTCATTGCGTCTCACTTCGTTAATAAAATCATAATTTAATACCTCAATTGTCATTTTTGTCCTGAATAGCAAATTTTTTATTGATTGTCTTAACTTTAATCGTACTGATTATACACATTTAATGGATTAATAACATTTTTTTTTTTATTTTAATGACTATAACTGTTTTACTATTAAATGGAATCCGCAATTAACTTTTATTTCAACTTTTTCATAAAAATTTATTGCGAAATTATTATAAATTGTATATAAAAAAATTACATTTTCACTTTAAAGTGATAAAGATCCCATTTAATAAAAATTATGACTTATAAAGATATTATGAATATAAAAGACATTTATAAATAGCAAAATTACATAATCTAAATATAAATTCTTAGGTATTTGTTGATTTATTAAGAACGAAATTATACAAAGTGTATATCAAAAAGTAATCTAAAACTTTAATCCTAATATAATTAAAAAATATTTAAAATTTAATTAAACATTTTATATTTACTTAACATTACGGCCAATTATAAAAGTTATTGTTAATGTTAGAATGATTGAAAAATAATTTGTATTTGAAAAATAAATGTATTTATTGTATAAAGAAAATTATATTGCAATTTAACTATGAAAATTAAAATTAATGATCATAAAACTAATGTCATTTCTATACGTTATAGATTATCTTCTAGTTCTTCTAAGTTTTTTTTTTAATTCAGTTACCGAAAAATAAAAGAAAAAAACAAATAATCACGTTAGTTTTTAAAACATCAAATCAATTGAAATGTAAAACTAATAATATATATAATGAAAAATAAACATGATTAATTTGGTTGTTCAAAGCTTTATTAATTTTTTATTGAGCGTTGTGTAAACACTAAAATTTCATTATTTATTACTTTCCAGTTACCTATTCATTTAATGATTTTTGGTAATAAATTTGAATAATTATATTTTACATAATAAACAATCTATAAAAATGTTAATAATATACGATTTTTAGTAAATTAATTAGAATTTTATTACATAAATTTAGCTACTTTATCAATCAACAGTATATTTGTTTATACATATAGAAGTTATTTTTTCTTTATGTCAATGAATCCTGTTTGCGATATTTTATGTTTAAAATGGAGCGCAATCAGTTTTTAGCATTTGCATATTTTAAAAATCTACAATGCTTTCAAGTTAATAAAAGATTTTGTTCATAATACACTTATTGTAATTTATCGAGTACCCATACTAAATAAATAGTAAAAAAGAATTTTTATTAGTATTTGCTTAATCACAATTATAAAAAAGATAATTACGTTTATATTTAATTGGCAAAATTAATTGCTTTATTATTTGTTTGGTTACTTGTATGACTGAGTTTTATAAGATTTGTTATTTTGGTATGAATATTGCGCAATTAGTGAACTGATATAACTGTCCATCTCAATGTACATGTTAATTAAAGTAGAAAAACATTTGCAATGAATTTGAAATTTATGACTCTGAATAACATAAGATAAGAATATTGGTGTATTGCCTAATTATTTATTCTATATTTCTCGACTATGCATATTGTAATTATTGTGATAAACTGTTGAAGAAAATAATTATACGAAATAATTGAAAATAGAATAAAATAAAATAAACATTAATATTAGAGATAACAATTCTATAAAAAAGTATTTTTGAAAAAAGAGAGAAATGTAAAGACGAGTTTAAAACAAATCTGGCTTATAGTACTAATATATACTTGTAGTACACCTTAGCACATAAAACATATATATAAATGTTTTTATTTCCACTCTAAAAGCATCGTTTTAAGTAAATAAATATGTAATGAGTGCAACGCTTGATTCAATTTCGAATTGCGAGTGCATTGGAGCTCTGGAGAATCAATGGGGTGAATTTCCCGATCGATCCAATATCGTGCATAATTAACCTAACCTATTTGCAATTATACAATTTGAAGAGAAGAGATAGAGAGCAAAAGAAAGCGCGGGGGGTTGGGGTGGCAACGGGTGGGGAGGGGGAGACGTTAAGTAAACTGAACATCGACACGAAGCATTAAATATTAAATCCTCGTCCCATTAATATCGAATGAGCCGCTAAATTAATTATTTCAAGTTTCTTTCGACGGCGGTAGGCAGGGGAAAGCCTCGATAGAAAAATTGCCAATTAAGAGTTAATTAAACATCAGGAGAAAAAGCCGAAAGGTACACAAAAGCCAATAGTCGTCGCTCGTGGCTGCAGGTAAAGCGCGAGGAGCCAAGGAGAAAGCGTCGGGGGGCGGGGGGTGGGGGCCGGGGGTGGAGAGGTTCGACGGCGATGATTCGATTACAGGCAACGACTGGAATGAAATCACTCACCGAGGTGGAAGATGAGTTTCTCGACTATTTCTCTGCTCTCGTGTTTTCACAGCGGACAAACACGTAGGACGCGGTCCGCCAGTCTCATCACAATAATCACTTTTTCCTTCGACTTCGATTCACGTGCACATGTCCAGCGAACCGGTCCCAGGAGGGGGGGAGGGGTCTGACACCCGGACTGCGCGACCACTCTCCTCGCACTCGCGCACCACTGGTCCTGAAGGTCAACGTTGAGACGACGGAGGCCCGGACGCGGCGAAGGTTCGACTCGGTGTGCGCCGCACTACCGTCACCGTCACCGCTACCGCCGCCGCCGCCGGTACCGCCGCCACCACCACCTCCACTCGGAGGCAGCGCCTGCGCCGATGGACCTCTCCTCATCCTGCCCCTGCCCCGGGTCGACGAGATCACATTGAGAGGCTGCGGTCCAAGGATCATCACGAGACCGACTCGCATCCTCTGCTTGGAGCTTTTTTGCACTGCCCCGGTGATCCGGACCGTTACCACTCTCCGTGGTCCAGTCCGGTCGGGTCCCATTAACCGTCGTTATACTCCTCGCTTTTTCGCTTTTTCGCTTTTTAGCTTTTTAGCTTTTTCCCTTGTCTCGAAGCTCCAGGATCGGCATCCTCGGGCCCGTTCGTTAGCTCCGTCCTCGTGATCCTCCGGGTGAGCTTACAACGTCATCTCTGGCAAAAAAGGGCAGACGTTCCCAGTCAACTCGGATATATTCCACTGGATCTATTGGTATCGCCGATGAAACTTCACATCAAATGCGCTATTTTTAAACTTCACCATTACGTAACCCACGATAAAACATAGATCGGGTTTTATCGTATACATATTCATATTTCAATTTCATGTTTTGCATGGTGAAACTCAGTAAGTTAATGTGGTAAGTTATCACAATATATACTCCGTTTTTTACAACAATAAATAAAGGTGAAACAAGTTTTTCGAGAATGTCGCTTTATTTAAAAATTAACATTATAACACTAAAATTTTTTGCAGTTACTTAATTCAATCGAAAATACAGAATTAAATTAAATTCAACAATTTAATTTGGTTTTTATTGCAATCGATTAAAATTTTCAAATAAATTTAAAAGTAATTATAACTTTTAATTGCTCTGTTTTTATTATTTTAAATTCCTTTTGGGGTTAGCACAGATCGCGGGAACATATTATTGACTAAAATCGATTAACAAATTAAATATCAACTATAAATTAAAATATATATCTGTAGGATATTTTAAGTCTTCCTTTATGGGATATAATATTTTTCTGTTGGGAATCTATGCTTTAATCAACACATTAAAGGCTATACTTGCTCAAAGATTAAATATTAGAAATTTTCGATAATTACCTTAACTATGGGTTCTTTTTCGAACAAAATTGTTTTAATCAATATATATCATTTATATTTAAAAATTCATATTTTCTAATTCATGTAAACAAAAGTCATATTTAATAGAATCATTTATACAAGGAATTTATAATTAATTTTATGAAATTTGAAAATGATAAAACTTTCTAAACCTATTTTTCGGAAACTAATTTGCAAAATAATTTAGTATAATAATTTCGCAATAAATATGATTCACATTTAATATTGACGTATTATAAGGATAATAATATCCACAACAATAAATAATAAGTCAATATAAAAATACGATAAGTAATCTCTCGTATATGTTTAATTCTAGTATATGTCAATTAATGTAAATTAATAAATATATATACAAATACTTTATTTGGTACAATTATGAATATTATTCAAAACAGATCGATGCTATGATATATTTTGAAATTTTAAATTGTTAATTACCATTAGTAATTATAAATTTTTTTTTAATTTAATAAGCAAATAAATACTATATTTCAATAAACTGAATTTTTATTTTATTAAATTTACTAATTGATTTTTAAATTACATGACAATCTTTTTAAATTTTATTAACACTAATAATAAAAAAAAAATTTACCATTTAATTAAATCGATTTTTGATATTAATTCTTGGAATATAAAATAATGAACTAATTAATTTAGAGATAAAAGCCAATAAATAAGGTACTGAATGTAAATCTGATAATGTTGCATCATATCCACTTCTTTATTCAAACTTTTAACTTTTTTCACTATTTATATTTTTGTAAATGTAAAAATAATCCAATAAAAATATATCATTAAGAAAGTTTCAGATAAACATGACGTATTATAATTAAATTTTACTTTTAACAAGATATATAAAGTATTAAATTGATATATTTAGTTTAGAAAGAAACATTTTATATACATTTATCTGTCATGAATTAAAATAAAATAGAAGTATTATTTTTTTTATGTATTATCCAATTTAAATATAAATTTTTGTTACTTTTTATTTTATCGTATCTTTCGACCATTAAATTTCAATGACTTCAAGGCATATTTATATAATTATATGTTTGTATTACTTATTATAAAGATTTTAATGTAAATTATTTTAAATGATCCATCAGAATTGGAAATGAAATACAAATACATGTAATTTATGTTAAGGAAATATGTACTAATTGATATTTTAGTATTAACGGAAATACAAGGTTAATTAAATTTCTTTTTTTTCTATAAAAATACTACAAAATAACTTTTTTATTACAATTTTAAATCATAGTAGAATTAAATTTGGTAATAATAAAAATATATATTTTAACAAAGAAAATTTCAATTTGTTTTCAATGTTTTAAAAACTGACGAACGGATGATAAAAATTATGTATACATATAGTGATAATAAAATTGATTGTACAAATAAGCGTACTACGATAGCGAAGGAAGGTGCGATAAGAATAGAAAACCTCGTATAATCTAGACAAACAAGCAATTATTGCAACTTTCAGAACTCTTCAAATTATGCAATAAAATAGCTTGAAACTATTTTTCATTTAAATGCTATCCATAAAATTTTGATTAAATAATTAAATATACTTTATACATGTATGATTTTATGAAAAATTATTACATGTATATTAAAAATGTAATATATTTCATTTAAATCATATCTTGCAAAAAGATCCAAGTTAACTAATACTTGTTAATAGAATAATATTCATATACACTCTGTAAGTTTAAATGGCTTAGAAAAAAAAATATTTATTATTACGAATATTGATTTAAGTATTGTCGCAAACAAAAATCTTATTAAAAATAATTACAATTTATTCAATATAAATATGCATTCCCATCTTTTCAATCATTTGATTAATTTTTGTTATATTTAAGGCTCAATAAATCTTGAATGTAATAAAATATAAATCTGTTAATAAAAAAATTCAATTTTTTAATTAAAGATTAAAAGACACTATCAATATAGTATTTTGATCAAAATACAAAAGATGTTTCAATGTGAACATTGATGAATCATATATAATATTTTCGGATTTCATTTTTTAATAATTATTTACTTTTAACAAAAATTCGTAGTTACTGTATCATATAATGATCATTAAATTTAATGAAAAATATGATTAAAAATAATAATTTTATCGAATGTGTTTATTTAATATGAATATGTTTAATGGTAAATCAACATATCAGTTTGATTATGTATACATATATAATAATTTTAAATAAAACAGTTCAGTTGACCTTAAAATAAAAAATCTGATTAATTTTCTATTTTATTATAGTATAATGTTAACAATTTAATTCTTGTTTTAATGATATATATTTTTTTACAATATTTGGTATCTATTAATAATAATTTTCTATATTAAGAATGATACGTTAAATATAATATAATTTTTTGTCTAATATTAGTTTATTTTATATTAAATATTATCCAAATATTTGTTCTCATATAAATGGAGAATCATCGTCTTTAATTAAGAACTTCATATATTTTAGTTTTCTATAGTTACCAAAATATATATGTATCGTTTTTTTTTTAATTAAAAGTAGCTTTTATGAAATATTTAATAAAAAACTAAATATTCATTTAACAACTAAATCAACGTAGTTCCTTTAAGTTATATACAAAAACTGTAAATCGGTTATTATAAACGGACTTTTTGCTTATTAAAACTTAGTTTGCTCCACTTAATCAACGCCGATCCACTATCTACTAATTAATTAACGAGACGAATAATCCCTCATACTATTTCTGAAAACTTAATTTATGTCATAGATAATCATTCTTAAAGTCTTTACGAATAATAATTTTATTTTTCAACTGAATAATATCCAATTTTCAAATATTACATAATAAAATTATATAATTATTTATAGTTAAACTTTAAAATTTTAAATTTTATATTAGAATGCAGTGTTTGTTGATAATAATTTTTATAATGATAATTTTAAATTATAATTTACTTTATAATTAACGAAATTTATGTTGAAATTTGAATAATGTTATTAGAAATAATTATTTATTATAAACCATTTTGTCACTAACAATAAAGCGTATAGAATTAATTTAAAGATATTTTAATTATTTTTAATTTATAATTTGTCTCCAGCAGTTGGAATAAAGTAGATAATATAATTAAAGAATTGTACAATATCATCATTAAACAAATTTCACACATTCTCAAGATAATTAAACCATTCGTTTGGTTATAATAGTACCAATAAACAACACAGTACTTTATTTGAAAATTTTAATTGTTAAGTTTTAGAATATTAAATTTATGCATAATTTTTTTGCTTCTATTGTTCTAGTAGGATTTTATAAATCATATTATAGTAATATGAATGGAATTTATATGTAGTACATCATAAAGTTAAATTTTATTCAAATTTCATTTAAATTTCATTTAAATTTCAAAAAAAAATTAGAAAACTTAATATTTTAGTGAAAATTTAAGACTGTGCATGTTGTTATTATTTTAATTTGACAAATTCTCGTGAAATGAATATTTTAAAAATTAATTAGTTTTGATAGAATGTTGTCGGTCAATTACAAAACTTTCGGGAAGAATAAAAAATTTTTTTTCCGTTAAAATCAATGGAATGGCAGTGAAATAAGCATAATTCAAAAAAAAAAAAAAAAATAAATATTTCGAGATTTATGAAGAAGGAAATTCAATTTATAAAATTAAAAGTTGGTTGCTTAAAAAGTGTTTAGAGGAGAGCCGAGTTTTTTCAATATCGTGTGAACAAATCAGAAATCCGCAATTTAAAGGCGAGGCACGTGCTTGCCCCTGTCTCTCTCTCTCTCTTCCCCTCCCTCCCCCCACCCTTCCACACAAACAATTTGCAGAGTAAAAAAAGTATTTCAATTTGTGTGATTGCTACTTTCGTTTTACAGTGAGCTCGCAAAGGATGAGAGTGGTTTTCTTATACGTACACGAAAAATCTCCCTGTCGCCAGTCGGCAATCTAAATCTTCGTTGCATTTTAGACGACAACTCCAACTACGACACTACTTCCTCCTGCAGTTTTGCAGGTAGATACCAAGGCTATTCTCGTTGTGAATCTCAGGTAATTGCGTGGTTTCTTCAGTTTTACTCCAAAATTATGCGGAAGCTTCTTTGTAGTTTACTGTTGCATCATGCATTATTCTGTAATCTTTGTGCAAAGAAACACCGAGACATTCTATTCGCCGTCTTAATAGTTTTGCTAATTAATACGTTAACGAATTATTTTATTTTTTATCATTTTTATTAGGTTCGCTAAGCCACTGGAAATCGTTTGTGCTTATAAATAATCAAATCTCACAAAATAATTGTAATACCTTTGTAAATTACTCTCTATTTTTAATCATAATATATATACTTTAATTCCACTGAATAATGGAAATATTCGTGTAATTTATTATGTACTACTTTGAAATTCATTTCTAAATATTGTAATACATGTAATGAGTTAAAAAATAATAGAAATGTATAAAAATTCATAGATATTAAGCATAGTTGAAATTGTAAAATAGAATTCTGATTAATGTGATAGTTCGAGTACATTGACAAATGTATTTGATTATATTATATCTATAAAGTTAATTTTAAATTAATTTTTAACATTAGTAATTTTAATTAATTATACGAATATAATCTAAAATAATACTTTGTAAAAGTAATATTTTTTAAAAAAAATTTTTATCTTTACGTACCTGTTTTAGAAATATTTATTAATCAAGTAAGATTATAAAATTAAATTTTTGTATGCAAAGATACAACGTAATAATATAATAACATTAAATATAATAAAGTTAATTATGAAAACGATTAAAGGAGTTTAAAGACATGATGATGAATAATACAATGCTTTCCACGAGAAATTGTATTTTTCGATAAACTGAGAATTCTATCAAAATCTTCCCACATCATTCTATAAATACCTAATACTAATTTTCTCAGTAATTAAAAATTTTTAATTAAAGATTTGATTCAATGTAAAAGATGTGGATATATATATTTGAAACATATTCAAGCAAAAAATACTTTTATTCGTGATTATTATTGGGCAAAGTATTAATAAGCCTACGGAAGGTTTCTGTAATGAGAATTATAAACACTAAGAAAATATGTTTGAACCCGTATGTGTAGTAATGGGATAACATATTTGAATTAATTTCCATTGATATGGAATATCTTATCAATATTTTATACAGTAAGAGAAATTTAATGCGATATTGCATCTGTAGGTTTAAGTAAAACTTTGATGTAAAATAATATTTTGTACGAAAATGTATTCATATATTATTAGATTGTATTGATATAATTTAATATAATTACATGTAGAATAATATATCAAATATTAAATCCAATAAAATAAAAAACTTGGAAAATAAATGTTCCGTATGAAGTAACATTCATTGGATGAAAAAAAAAACAAATTTAATGAAAGATACTTTTTAATATTAAAATTTTAAAAAAAAGTTAGAATTTTTAAATTTGAATGAATACAATCTATGGAGTTACATATAAAATATAAGATTAGGCGGAGCACGTAGGACAGAACTAAATTTGAAGGATTTACAATAAGAAAGATGAAGGTTGCTGAATGCATTTAATAATAAAACTTTTGTATGATTTGATCGATTGCATAAAAGTTCACTATAAATCAAAGGATGTTTCATTCGTTATTTTTTATCTACTCGTGGGATTTTGTTTTTTGAACGACAATGAGTAGTTATTTTGGATTTACAGTCATTTAAAGTGGGTACTGTGATCGATCCAATCACTTGACAATGGTTAGTAAAACTTTTTTTGAATGATCCAATATCTGTGTCTGCATGCTATGGTTGGCTGGAAAATCACACGTCAAAGTTAGGAAAAATGTAAAAATTTCATGCTTCAGGTTTCATTTAAATTTGGCGGCAGTCGATCTAAATTTGAAAAAGGGTTAAAGTGAGGACTGGGTCGAGTCTTCGGTCGGGGTGCGTGTAAGGTCTCCTCGGGTTCCTGGGGATCGCTGAATCCTCGGTTCACTCCAAAGACGAGCCGTTAACGAGCGCTTACATTAAGCCTAATGACCACGGGGCTCGCAGCTGCGCGCCCCGTGAGAGTTCCGCGCCTCGGAAAAACTCCTCTTTCCCATCCCGTGCTACCTCTGCTTTTCTTTTCTTTGCTTTTCTTTTCTTTGCTTTTCTTTTCTTTGCTTTTCTTTTCTTTTCTTTTCTTTTCTTTTCTTTGCTTTTTCTTCTCTTCCTCTCGCCAACCCCCGTTTTCGCGAAGCGTTGTCTTTGGCGCTAAAAACGCGTAGAATGTGCGAATCACCGTTCTCCCACCGGTTCTCGGGATCCCCGTTCCCCTCCTACTTTTGTGAACACCCGTCTCCTCCCATCCTCTGTACCAGGAAAATGAGCCGAGACGTCCATTTAAAAATATTCCAGCCCGTTTTACCAATTTAACGTCGCGAAAAAAAAAAATTGACTTTTCTGAGGATTCGTGCCCCAGCATTTTATCTCTTTTTAACGAGCTCCATGACCCTCTTTATTTGGAGCTACTTAAGTATTTTACTTTTTATTCGGAAGTCAATCCCCAAAAATTCGGATAACTTTCATAAAAATTTACTAGGTAAGTATTTGCAGGATAGAAAGTTAATAAATTTGATGGTTTTCACCATTCATATTACCATTGGTACTGACAAATAAAACTTATTTACTTTTTTTATAATGAATAAATGAATAACTAGTATCTTCGCTATTCAATTGTATACACGCAAGTACATAATTTTGTGGAAAACAAGAGAATAAAGTTAATCATTGATAAACATCTGTAATTAATTTTTACTCTAAAGCTATGCTAAAATTCTCATTATATTCCAAACATAAATAAAAGATGCCCATTATTAATTAAAATTTTCATTGAATATTTTAATTATTGATTATAATTTATTCAACAATCTTAATTGGAAAATATTATCATTTATATTGTAATCTAACCATAAACTTCTTTCATAATCTCGTTAAAAATTTTCTTAATATTTATTTTGTCAATAAAAAATAAGTAGCTAATTACAAGCAATTAATAATCAAATCTGAATGATAATGAGCAATAATATATTTAAGCCTCAAAATAAATATAAAATTTTTTTTTAATTTTTCATACGAAAACAATAACCAAGGTCTCAATTAACTAAAGCGAAGCGATTAATTAAAAACTATCGAAAAAGATTGATTTTACCTTCAAACAATAAAATTTACTGATGAAGTTTTTAATTGTGTATAAAAGTTATTTATTAAAAAAAAAATTGAAAGTAACTTTTTTTTAGCTAACTACTTATTTACTTATCAATTATTTCTGTATTTTCAATTTTTTTTTTTTTTTTACTTAAATTATTAAATTAATTTCTTTTAAATACTAGGTATGATAAAAATATTAAATTAACAAGTTGGCATTGCATGTAATTAAAAAAAATACAAATTAAAATACCCGACTTTTGTTTAGTGACACAAAATGTAGCATATTAAGTTTGTATTAAAAGCAAAGTATACTTCAATGTATACTAACTACTATATGTTCAATCTTCGTATACCAATTGCAACAACATTACCTTTTTTTTTAAATTTACAAAAACATACATCTAAGTACTTATAAAATGTTATAGTAGGCGTCGGTTCTCGATTGGTTTTCAGTTCTTCCCAAATGCAGCAAATCTTTTATTTTCAAGAAATGTTTAAAGTAAAAAAAAAGAAAAATAATAATAAAAGATGAAAAGGGAAGACCCGACAGTCGTCGATTTGCTTTTCGTCATGCTTTCGAGAAAAGATGAGGCAGCCAACGGGACGTCGACTTTTCATCGGAACTAAAGATTATCCTTGGAGGATTAGCGAAGCCTCCCCGTGATTGCAATTCAGCGGTTATACTGTTTTCTTTTCTAATTAACTATCTAATTAAATGCATAACTGACAACCTTTTTTAATTTTCTACTTATTAACGTCATTACACGATTCATGACAGAGCATTTTTCAATCGCAAATACCAGACCTTTTTATAGGAAATTAATGAAAAAATAAGCACATCCTCTTTACTTATTTATTTATTTATTTATTTATTTATATTCTATCTTTATGTAAAATCCAATTCTATCTGAGAGCAACCTCTTTCCAATAGATTCAATTGAGCTTCAGACATACTCTTCTTCGTTCTTTATTAAAACAAAAACAAAATAAAACAAAAAATCTATAAATTACGATATGATAAATCTACGAAAAATTCATACGCATTAAGGAATTCGATTTAATGTATAAATTACTTATCATTTTTTGTCACGCAATTAAACTTCTGATAGTTTTTGGTACAACTTTGTTTTTTAATTAACTTTTTTTAAACTAATATTCCATTACACATTGGAAATTAATTATTTATTTTAATTATTTTTCAAATTTCAACAATTATATTTCTTTCAATAATGTATGAATAAATTCTATAGATTATGTTTTTAAATTAATGTGCAATGACTTTCATATAATATATAATTTTATAATGAAATACCAACAAGGAATGTTTTTTAGGCACGTAAATATAAAGTTATATTTAAAAGATATTATAAATACAAAAAATCAGAATCAATATTTGTATAATTTTTTAAAACTAATTGTAATTTTTAAAAGTTTTAAAAGCTTAACATCGTAAAAAATAATTATTTAATATTTAACATCAAACAATATAAAATGATATTATTATTCAATAGTTGCATTACACCTCCTTTCAATCATGTGATATGAAAGAAAATTACGAAATTAAAAATCCCCATGTGTGTAGAATGTAATACCTTGTCAAAATTTTGCTTCTCTCTCTCTGTCGCTCTTTTGGTCTTACTCAGGATAGCAATTAACATACTAATAACATGACTTTCTAGGGTGAGCCAGTGTGTGCACCAATGCTTCGTTGGCAAACTTTTGAGGAACATATGCTTGAGGGGTGGTAGGGGAGGAGACAGACACACACACACGGCTGCGTGCTATGAAAATGCAAGAGCACCTTTTTCCATTTCTCTCTGTCTCTCTATTTACCTCATTCAATTTTTATTGAAGATTTAACTCTTTGACGGATCATGATGTATCTTGGTCAAAATATATATTAAACAAAAGAACAAGCGCGTATCGATTTAGTAGAAAATTCTCCCTTAATTTAATGTCTCAACTCTTATTAATTATAAATTATCTATAGTATACTTATGAACGCAAATTTGAATTTCACTTAAATTATTTTTTTATTTATTGGTAGAAAAACGTACTATTGTATTCAATGTATTGTATGTCAATTATTTATAAATCTAGGCTAAGAAATAAATTATGAAGGTAAGAAAACGTATTAATGATGTGTTATTTATGAGAGCAAAATAAATAATAGTTTAGTGACAAGATATTTTTTACGTAAATTTTTTACAATAACTTGACTATCAATTTCATTTAAAAGTAGTATTTAAATACTTCTTAAATGGATTATTAATTGATAGTAATTAATTATATTCTTAAAACTAAACTTATTAATCATTTAAGCCTCAAAATATTATTGTTATAACAATTTTTATCAACTAAATCACATGTTATGTATATCACTGTATGTAGATTGCTTTGAATATAATATTTTTGCATAAATTCTTTATAGTTACTATTGTAGAAATATTATGAAGTAAAATAATTAAAAAATGTTTATAAATTTTCCAACTCATCAATTTATTACATTATAATAATATTAATAGTAAGTTTCATATAATAAAATTTCATATGATAAAGATTAACGTAAACTATAAATATTATTAATTTTGAAAAAACAAATAATCAAAATGAAAATTACGCAAAATTATAGCATAAAATCATAATATTTTATTTTACTATAAAATTATAAATAACTTTACATAATGCATTAAACATTTATTTGATATTTCTTAAGTTAATTTTGTAAGCATAGAATTGTGGTTAGAGAAAATGCTACCTAACTATTTTCTGATTGTACTTGAATGCAAATAAATTAACAAAGATTCTTTAATCTTTATAAATTATAGAGTAGGAAAATGTATTCTTATAAAATATTGAATAATAGATAGATATATAAATATAAATAATATTTTAGATAATATATTTGATATAAATTATATTATAAACATATTTATCCTTACGTATTGTAAGAATCTTACAATAACTTTAAATTCTTTAAATAAAATGAAATTTCAAAGTTGTTAGAATTTTGAATTTTTTAAATCTAATTATACAATAAAATTTAGTCTTTGAAATTTAGTATATTATGCATTATATATTAAAAAACGGAATAAATTTCAATCTTTTGTGCAAATCATCTCATACTTATCCGATTTAATTTATTTTTGAAATGTACAAAAAAATAATTAAATGTGACATAGAATATTATTATTAATTATTGATTATATTTGAAGAATTTTTAAACAAACTTTTTCTTACATACAAATAGCGAGAATATTCGAGTTTCGTGTAATAAGAAAAAAAAAAGAAAATAGAGGGATAGTAATGCAGACAATTGAATAGGAAAATTCAAGTTATTGTCCTTAATCTTCACTCTCTCTCTCTCTCTCTCTCTCTCTCTCTCTCTCTGTCTTCATTTATACTTACAGTTTATGAATTTAATTATACGTTATCTCTTCTATGATTTAATATTATTCAAGAGTACTTCTCTTGCATAGCTTCTATGGAAATGATGAAATAAGAAAGAGTAGAAGAAAATAAAATGATCGCTCATCTTGGCTTATCTTAGGACAAAATATAGATGCAAACGTTAAAAATTAATTCACTCTTCAGTAATATGTGTATTAGCAAAATATTTAAGCTTCAAATAATAATGATATTTCAAACTCTTAAATTATTGATAAATTGATTTTTATAGCTTTATTTCAATAAACCTTGTCAAATTAAAATAAGTTTGTTAATTTGTTTCTCATAATTTTTAATTTGTTTTATATTTAATAAAATTTCGTGTTTTACACTTTAACTTCCTTATAAACATATTTAATGAATAATTTTCATAGAAATATAATTATTTGATTATTGATTTGAATATTAATTGAATATAATTTTATTCGACATTATTAAAATATTTATACTTCCATGAAATTTTCTAAAATTTTATTAAATCTTCTAATACTTTTTGAATACAAATTTTCACCATTTTTTGTTCATTTACATACGAAGAAAAACTAACATCGTTAAAAAAAAAAAAAAGTTGCATGATGCAATTGATTTCAAATTTCGATGATTCTGTAATTTTAAAAATAATTGAGTTAATTTGCAGAAGGTAATGTTATTATTTTATTCGTGGAGAAGAGGAAAGAAGCAGAAGGTAGGGCGTGATGTCACTGAGGATGAGGGAAGAAGGAAGGGTTAAAACTGCCACCTCGAGTTTTGCGCAGTGTGTTTATATGTTAAGATGTTTAATCGCTTCTATAATTAAACTGTCCCTCAAAGGGTTAATTGTTCCATAAAACCATGAATACGCTAACGAGCTTGGCTATTCTCGAGTGTGTTGGATTCCCAAAGTTCCACCAGCGACTTTTCTCTCTCTTTCTCTCTTTCATACCATGGTCTAGCTCCGTTCTAACTCTTTGAGCTTTTTCCTTAACCGCCACTAGTTGGCTACTTCTCTACATCTCTCTTACTTTTTTGTAAAAGGCGCAAGAGTTTCAGAGTTTCTTACAAGCTTCTTTGATATTATGGAAATACACTCGCGTCCTCTGTCTTTTAATTATATTCCAGTTTCACAGAAATTATGCGTAATTATAGTTGAAAATCGCGTTTCCAAAGAAATTAAACATCGCTACTGAACATTCGACCATGTTTATTAAATGAGAAGTTTTTTTCGTTCAAAAGGTTTGTGAATTTTTATTTTACCTTTTTATTTATTTATTATAAAGTGTTTATAATTAAGATTTTTATTCCATTTTTTTCAATATCAATTTCACTTTCACCTTCAATATTAACTTACCCTTACTAATGCAATATTTACATCAACCAATTTGTATAATCTCAACAAAAAAAAGAAACACAATTTTAATTCATGAATAATAAATTCCCATTATTTTTCCTTTTATTGTAAAGTAATTGTATTACAATTTTTTATCTAATAAATCTAGTAAAACAAAATTACATTTTATTAATAATGAAGTAGAACAAATTGTGGAGGCCGTATAATAGTCATTACCCTTTTTACAATTTTTAATTTATGTGCTTTCCACGATTTACTAGTAATTTATAATATTATTTTTTTCTTATATTTTTACATTCGATAACGAACAAACAAAATTTTTTAGAACCCCTGCAGTAAGGCTTAATAAGGTTACGCGCATTAAATGTATATTAATAACGTGTTAATAGATTTATTAATGATCAACAATTAATGATAATGAACATTTTCTTATTCTTTTACTCTGTTTTTAAATTTGTCACTTCTATATAACCAATTTCATAAACTAATGCCTGCAATAACTCTTCATTTCAGAAATGAAAAATTATCGCTTTCACTTAAAGCTAATGAGTCGTAAAATTAACTTTTTTCCTAACGGAAACAAATTTTAAGAGAAAAATATTCGTTCATTATCATATATATAAATCATACATCATTGTCAGGAAAAACATCTATTCTATAAAAAATTATGTTAAAAAAAAAACAATACTACTTTACACAACAATTATGAATGTAAGATTAATCAACACGTGCCAACTCTACGATAGTATTTACATAATTATTAACACCTAGAGCCTGTGTGTTCCAGATTTGAATGGGGAGGGATGAATCATGAACCGTTGAAATTAAAGACACCTATTATATTTTATCTATGTAATCTGCATGTTTTATCGAAAAGAAAAATGACATAACAAATACATGATTTTTAAGGTGACATTTTAATTTACCATTTATTAGAAAATCTTTACTTGTAAATCTTTACTATCTATAAAATAATAATTAAAATTACATTGAGTAAACAAAAGGTAGTAGATATTTAAAAATAGTATTAATGCCTGAAATTAGCATTATAAATTATTCATAGCATATTAATGAAAAAGGCTTAAACTAATTCAGCGAATGAATTTTAGTAATTGAATTGTAATTTTTTAAGTTTAATTTAAAAATGAAATATTTTTTTTAATTTTCACTAAGAATAATTGTTCTTCTGTTGATTTTATCAGTTGTGTTTCTTTGTATTCATTAGTAATTTTTGCCAAAATTTTTGGCAAACTCTTCTGCCAATGTAAATCTATTAACATATAAATAAATTAACTTTAAATTCCTTTCATTTAACCTTTTTCTTAATCTCCTATTTTTCTCTTGATACCCATTATTTTCTTCTTATTATTTTTATAAACACACGCGCACACGAAATGGTTAATAAAATATTCGATAAGAAATGTTCTGATTCCTAATCTGTAAAAAATCCTAACTAAAAAGTTTATTTGAAAAAAATTAATCCAAAGACATAAATTACATTCGGGTAGAGCGAAAATTGTTATCGCCATTGAGCCAAGTATATTGATGTAATCGAATTTTCCCCGTGGAAACACAAGAGCACTGAATCTATGTGTGATTCATGTCGATTTCCTCGATAATACACCCGAATGTTTATTTTGGCAGTGCCAATTGATCCTCTCCTCATTATTCACCGACTCTTTTAATCTTCGTTTTCCCGTTTTTATTCCCCAGCCGCGTAAATGGAACAATCGCTAAGTAGTCCATCGAACCCTGGCGCACCCACCCACGCCTCGGTCTTCCTTATTCCTCTCCTTTGATCCTTTTAGGAGGACATTACCTCCGGCCGGCTTTCATATCAACGTCGTGCTCGAGCGCCATTCTCGCTCAATTATAATTAAGAAGAAAGACCTTAAATCTCAGGTGGTCGGCGGGGGGTGGGGGGTGGAGGAGGGGAGAGTGCGTGCACTCATCGGAGCGCCCGGACACCCGGGAGGATATTTGCACAGGTGAGTGGGTAAATGGCCGAAGATTAGGAGAGAAGGAGAGCAGGAGCAGCGCGAACAAAAGGCGACGACACTCCGATGGAAATTAATTCATTACTCTAATGCGCCGAGAGAATGGGTTCCTCGGGCGAGCGAGTGAGACCGAGTGCCAGGCGCTTCTTCCAAAGATGGATGTCTCGCTTTCGCTCCGAAAATTAACACTCTCCATTATAGATGTAGGTGCGTTATAGCCTGACGAGTTGCCCCTTTCTTCCTTTTCTTCTTTTTCTTCTTTTTCTTCTTTTTATTCTTTTTCCGCTGTTGGAGGGCGCTCCTCGATTAGCACAGCTCTTTAGCCCGACCGCTTCTTTCTGTCATCGCCTCATCTTCCCCCTTCCTTCCTTCCTTCCTTCCTCCCTTCCTTCCTTCCTCCCTTCCTTCCTTCCTTCCTTCCTCCCTTCCTTCCTTCCTTCCTTCCTTCCTCCCTTCCTTCCTTCCTTTCCTTCCTTCCTTCCGCTTCCCTGCCCCATCCTCGCGAGCGCAATTCTCGAAATATTCCTCTAACAACGTAACCAACGTTTACTCGACGACATTATTGCTACATCGGTGACATTTTCATCGAGGATAATCCGATTGGACTTTCTATGCACAACATTGCCATTCATATTAATTCTTTAAGAATAATTTGAGCAACAAAGATCCTAAGCACAAGGTCTATACGTTTTTTTGATTTGTGGATACAAAATACAATTTCCATCTACAGTGTGTAAAATTTAAACTGGGAAAGCCAAACAATCCAATGTAATTTTACTGAGTAATACTTATCATGACCTTATTAAATAACTTAATTACTTATTTGATGAAATTTGTGTTTAAATTTTTTGGATTCGCATACTTTATGCTTGAGTATTCCTGGTATTATTGATTAATATTCTAATACTTTGCTTTTAAATCTGAGTTGGGATTCGTGAATTGGGGCGTGATCTCTTCAATATTTATTTGCACCCACTTGTATAATTTATCTATACCCTAATTCTTTAAGAACTAGTAAACATCCCCAAAAATGATAATTGATCTAGTCTCTTATAATCTGTGTAAAGACTAGGGCACATGATAAATATTTGTACCCAAGCCTAATTATAGCTTCTGAATGGCAAGTCATTAAAGTTCAGTGCATTATAGGTCCAAGATAAATCGTATCAAACACTCACGTGATCAAATCCAATAATCAATATTAATATTAATAGCCCTTGTCCTAATGATCAAAGATTTATCAATTGTAATGCCAATATTAGTTATGAAGTCTTGAGTTTAGCTTACCCAGTGTCATCTGGAGCTTAGCCATGTTTTCTGTACGTACTACTATATATTAAATTAAATTTTGATATTCACAGAATTTTGCTTATCAAATGAATTTTTTAGATTTTGAGATTATTATAAGAATATTTACTCTGAAATTCTGTAAATTGCTCTTTTAAGTGTCGTTATAACAATATTTTATGAATTATAAATCGTGAATGTAGACATAAGTAAAGTGTAAAATTATTCAACAAATATTCTTATATGAGTTTATATTGTTATCTATTATTAAATATTATTAGAGTAAGATAAATAAAAGGTAGCAGTTGTATTTACACATAATAAGTGATAAAATAATCTAAAATATTTCAGCAGACTAATTCGTCTGCTTAAATATTATTCGCGCAAACCAGATAATTAGATTCCCGGATTTATAATTAAAAGCCATGGCATGCTAATAAGCAAAATACTGAATCAATGAAATCAAAGAATTAGAAAAATATTAATGTTAAAATCCAAGTTTTCGTATCTGATCGAAAACTGCATAAACTGCATTCATTTTTAGTTGCCATTCGTCAAATCGAAATTCCTGAATGAAAGAACCGGGACTTCACACATCCTTCTCCTTCTCCTTCTCTCTGTTTCTGTCTGTCTGTCTGTCTGTCTCTCTCTCTCTCTCTCTCTCTCTCTCTCTCTCTCTTTCTCTCTCTCTCTCTCTCTCTCTCTCTCTCTCATTCTCTTTCTGTTTCTCGTTTGCATTGTTTTTCATTCAATTGCTCCTCTTCCTCCCTGTTACTTTTAAAATAGCTGATGCACTCGATCATTAGGAGCGCGAATCGATTGTTCGGGAGTTTTCCGGTTTCAGAATATTTGAGTACAAGAGTGGAATTGCAACGACAGTAGTAGGAATGGACGAGCGACTGCGTAGTTTCCATGCGATCGATGTCTTGTACGGGAAGCCAATTGGCCCAAATTTGACCCAACCAAATTTCTGGTCTCACCTTTGAGAATTCACATTTTTAGTAAATTGGATGTAAACAGATATACAGATTTTTTATCATTACACGACAGGTGGTTAACGAGTTCGTATAATAAAATGATTTTTTAAATTTTAATAATAATAAAATTAATTGTCAGTCATTATTGATGAATATTTTATTGTAGTTTTATTTCTCGAAGTATTACACAGATAAAGGTTTTTTTACTAAATTCTTTTTCAACGTGATTAATTTATTTATTCAAAATAAAAATGATGATCAATCAACGGTACTTATTATTTATCGGTTAATCACAATGGGCTAACAAACACTTGATTTTAATTGATACAAAAGAAATATACAGTTTTTCGTATTTGTTGTAATAAATCTAGCCTTATTATGTTAAATTAATTATAGACTATTATATTTTTTTTCATATATGTTTGTTTCACATTCCTTTTTAAGAAACATATATTAATAATTTAAATAAATCCAGCATAAATACCTATTTACCAAGCCCCTGCAATTTAAAATTAAATAAAACGATTTTAATAATATAATTGTTTAATGACTTCAATTTCAAAAAATTTGAACTAAATAAAATTTTTAATTATAATACAAATGTCTCTATTACACCTAATAATGAAAAATGATCAATCACGAATTTTATCAGTTATCAGTGCACGTATAAGGTCACTAAAAGACATTTAATTTAGACTTTTGATTGATCAATCCAATTTTATATTGATAAACATACGAGCACAATTCCATACAATAATTTATAATATAACAAGTGCATTTACTCAAATTGCGCTATTACAAACCCAAATTATGAATGAAAATGATTTATTAATATAATTTTAATTTAATTAAACATATTTTAAATAAAATTGTTCATTTTGTATACAAAAAGCATTCAAACAGGGTAAGAAATTAAAATTTTAATATGCTCGCAAATCATAAATACAATTTTATGACTTGTTAATATATATTAATAATATATCTAATTATATATATTCAAGTATTTACACATATTAACAAAAAATACTGAATACTTAAGATATTAATAAATGAATTAGTTATTAATATAAAAAAGTATATATTTATTTAAAAATTTTAATCTAATAGAATAATAATGTTTGCATATAGAATTTTTGAAAAAATCTCTGAAAAGAAAAATTATTTAAAAAATCACGAGTTACATAATTTGTAAAATATTGATTTATTACATAAATCTAGTCTCTAAAAATATGTAGACTAGATGAACTTAGAAAAATTAATAATTATTAATATTATTTTTTATTTTTCCAAATACTCATTAAATTAATGATTATTTTACAGCTGTTCAGATATTAATGATCATCAATAATGCATAAGTGTTTGATTAATATGCTTTAATGTATATTACTGAAATTTATATAATTATCCCTTATATTTGCTTAAAAAATAATCGTTTTGATGTATTACTATTTACTTGTAAAAATTTCCACAAACGTTAAGATTTTAAAACCATTTTACATACGAAAAAGATAAGTTAAAATTTTCATTATTTCATTATCCTTAAATTTACGACAAAAAATTTTTTATTACCACGTAGTTATTAGTATATAAATGCTCATAAATATTAATAACATTTAATGAACTTTTAATAAATCAATCACTTATGAATTCTATTGATGAAATAATAAAAATTTAATGTAATAAACTTTGAATGATTAAAGTTATCAAATAATTATCGAGAAGTAGCAATAGAATTTGAAAGATGGAAAATTGTATGTAATTAGTTTTCGACTAATTTAATTAACTCGAATGTTAAAGCACAGAATAAAGAATAATAAATGTGTTAGATGATATACATATTTTGAAGATTAAATGGTAGGGTTTAGGATGTAGTTGGATTTAGCTTGAATTACTATTAATTTCGAGGGTAACACGTAGTCAGGTGTTATAAAGTGTAGTAATCCGAATCAGTGAGTAATGACAGCAATGCCTACATGAATTTTCATACGAGCCATTCCGAACATTTAATTAAGCGTCATAAGTTATCCGTGTGAGTGTAGTACAACTACGACCGTAAAGTAGTCGTACGACTATCAAATTTTTCGGCACTAATACCACAACACTACACGGAGGGTCAATTATTCAATTTATAATATTGTTTATAAAGGTCGCGCGGGGAGGTCAAAGTTCGAGGTGACGACGGCGGCACGTACTCCTCGATCGTTTGCCGTTGCAATCGGTGCTCGAACTCGAGGTTTATGTCTAGGATTTGGCTAAGGGTAACCCCAACCGAACGTCAAATGGTCCGCGTAATAGAGTTTCGAGTGTCGGTGAGGTCGACCTGAATGTCATCGCCACATCCGGGATCAGATTGCTGTTGGTGGAATGGGAGAAAGAGCGCGGGTTACGCCCGATTTCTTCGGCTTAAGTTTAGTGGAACGTTTTAGGAAAGCTTTAAATTTATAATTTGGATTTTCCAGCTTTACATGTAATTAAGCGTGTGTTCAATTATTTACAATTTATATTCTTGCTCTACATTGCCTTTTATGCTCTTTGATTTTAAATAACATTGTAAAACATTGCAAAAGCACTGTTAGCTGATTTATTTTTTGATTACTTGAGCTTTTCTCAATTAAAATATTTTATAAAAAATTCATCATACGGATAAATTAATTTTTTTCAATAATTTTCAATAATGAAATTCCTATTTTCAGAGTGTTATGTCAACATTGTACAAAATCAACTAACGAATGCATTAAGTTTCCTTATAAATAATTTTTTCATTAAAGTCTTCAGAATTATTAGTTTCCAATCAGAATTACTGAGTTAAACACTTAGTAATCTCTCCTAGTTTTTTCTTTAAACTTTTTAAATAGTTACAAATGTTGCAAACATTCTATGCTTCTAATATTACACTATATTTGAAACTATAAATGAAAAATTGACTTTTATAATTATTACAAATTATAACAAGTATAAATGTAAATTATTTTCTTAATTCTTCATTCAATTCTATTATTAACATAGAAAAGTAGCTAATAAATTAATAATTGCCAATTATTGACAGTATTTAAAATAAATGGTATTATCTGTAAAATATTTTACGTATTATTAATATTATTATTGATTATAATTTTGACCATGTAGTATTATATATATTATATGCATTATAGACCATAAGGTCTTTATAGCTTTTCATTGCACAAATACAGATTTGGTCTTACCCGTTTTACAAATCCACGTCATCGCATGTGTTGTCATAATTAAAACGCTTTTTATTTATCACATTATAAGTTAATTTTATAAATAAAATATTTACAAATTATATTATAAATTATTTTCTAACCAAATATTTGGTTACTTTTGTATTTTAATAACATTTTAATGGTTAATTTTTTTTTACTATAATCACCATTTAAACAAAATATAAATATAAATATGAAATCATAAATATAAAAAGAAATTGATTAATAATGGATATAAATAAAATATTTAAAGAAAGAAATACTTGTGGTTCTACATTATAAATTCATATTTTTTAAAAATAATAAACTTTTTTAAACTTAAATTCAAGTTTCATATAATTAATATAAACAATATCTCTATGTACATTTTATTATTTTTCTGAGATAAATATTTTTTTTTATTTACTTCACTGTTTATATTATTTATAAAGTATTTCATGTATATTTACAAGTCTAATGATACTATCATGAAATAAAATTAAAGAAACACATTGATGCAATAATTAATTTATGCAACGTACTAAAAAATACTGGCATTTTTTACAAAAAATTATTAATAATAAGTATAAAAACCACTTTGAACCACTGTAGCGTCTGAGAATTGATAATAGTTTTGTATTTAATTATTATTTTTTACAAACCAATTCGTATCATATATACTTATATATTATGACACAGGTGAATTAAATATATATTTAATTATAACATAGAGCAAAGTTGTACTTGTGGACTGCACCTAATATTCTTCAAAATATTAAAGGAATACCAGAAACTAAATTGATTCAATATTTTTTTTTGAAAGTATGTACATAAAGTGAGATTTATAAGATCACTTTACATAATATAAATTTAGAGTATTAAGTGACCAAATGCAACTTTATTAATTAATTAGAAGAACGCAGAATTTATGAATAGCTTTTTTGTTAAAGGAAGATAATATGATTCGTTGAATAAAGAAATATGATAGGTATGGATCAAGTTAAATCATAATTCGTTATGAAAAAAAATAACATGTATAGTGTAGAATATATACATGTACATATATATATAGATGTAAAATTTAATTATGTATTAAAAAATTAATAAAAAAATTTTTAATTAATTCAATCACAGAAACTGAAAATAATTAAATAAATACAAGTATTGATTAAAATTTTGCTTATATTTATTAATTATTGATTTTATAACGAAAACAGTAATAAAAAAATGTAAAAACAAGAAATAAAAATATTTTGTAAAAGCATGTTAAAATGACGAAAATAAAATTGTATAAATCAACTTATCTTTTAGACGTTCTAGAAAAACATAATGATTCCATGAACAAATTTTAATAATTAACAAATAAGGAAGAAAACAATAAATTTATAGTAACAATAATAATAATTTAAATAATAAAAAAATAAACACAAGAACAAAAGTTATAAAATAAATATTAATTTTCTATAAATATAAAGAGGGTTACAGTAGAATGGAAAGAAGGTTTTCAATTATTTAACCGAAATAGTAAAATAATAAATGGTTAAAATTAATTAATCCGTAAAATAATTTAATCCGTTCTTATAAATAAAAATAATGTATTTAAAAATAATTGACTATTAGGTACATAATACAAAAAGTATTCAAACTTGTTTATACAGTGAATTTACGAATAATAAATTTTTCAAAATCTAATTGAAATTCTATTTAACTTCGTATCCTGACTTGATTTTTCCGACAAGGTACTTTATTTTTTTACCGCTATCACGTAAGCTAACATCCCTACTTACGCTGTCTCTGCTTTTCCTTTTTCCTTAACTCTCAGTTAAGCTGAAGAATTTCTAAATATTAAATGCATTCAATATGGATTTTTTTATTACGTATAATACTTTTATCTTATCTGTTTGGTTATAATTCTTTCTTTTACTAACAAACTAAAAGTATCATAAATTACACACAACCATTAAAATATTACGTTCGTGTACTCTAAAATAAAATTCCTTTCATTATAATATTTTTTATATTCTGTTTACCATCTTTTTACTATTTTTCCATTTGAATATAAAGAAGTTGATATAATACAATCTTCTTATCGATTTTCTTAAAGTAAAGATATTATATAAAAGATTTTTATATAATTATTTTGAACGTATTGTTTACAAAAACAAATCTGATCTTTGAATATATTATATATTTATATGAACTTTTAGTTGTACATTTCTTAAAAATTAAACTTTTGGGCTATAAATTTTATATAAATTTTAATTGCATATGTTTTTAACGCTACTCATATATTTATAACAAATTCTATAATAAATTATCTTATCATCAAATATATATTCAAAAGATACAATAAAAAAATTAATGCAAAAAATACTATAAATAATGTTGAGAGGATCGACTAGATTTATTTAAATAAAAACATGTTTTATTGATAGTTATCTCATATTTTAAAAACCATCATTTTTTTACCATCATTGGAAATAAAATTTTTGTAATGGAGTAGTTAGGCACTTGTTCCACACGAACAACTTTATCCTATCCTAAAAACAATGAAAATAAGTATAAATTTAGTAATTTCGCTCTTTTAGTCAAGGAAATGATAAATTGCGATAACATCTTCTTAATAGAAAAACACATAATTCCTGAATGTGGGTCGCATAGCATTAAAGAGTTCATAATTCAGGCGAAATCCAAAAGAAAACAGGCAACCCAACAAGTGCACAAAAACACGTGGCAATAATGCGATGAGGAACTAAAGAGGAAATGGAGAACACCGAGATAAAAAATGTAAAAAACGAAGGCAAAACGAGAGCGAGGCTTAGATAGCCGCGGTTGCTTAGGCGCAGAAGACGACCCGGGCGAGTCTTTGTGCGCCGGGGGCAGGGGCGGGACGGGGGTGGGGTGGGGCGGGGGGGGGCACATATCCACGCGCACACTTTGACGGGTTTGCACTTGGAGGCGGCGACGGGCCGCGCCACTCCGTCTTCGAGCCGCTCCAATGTAATTTTCTGAATGACTGCGTAATTAAAACTCTAATTTCCTGCACTTAATTGACCGGAGTCTTGAATCCCTTACCTTCGTCGCCTCTTCCACCAGTCTCGCGCGATTTCCATTTAGCCCCCACCCCCTACCTCGTCTCAAAGCTTCTAGTGTCCTCCTTCTCCTCATCTCCTCATCTCCTCCTCCTCCTCCTCCTCCTCATTCTCTTTCTTCGGCACTGGGATCCCCCGCGAAATATCACTTCTCTCCTCTTCAATACATCTCACTTCTTCACAAGACGACACGCTTCACTCACTCTTCCGCATCTCTGCTTCCCCACCCCTTTTCTTTCAGCAAACATCCAAGCCTTTATGGAGGCTCTCTTTCCTTATTTATTGTTTTTATTATTTTAAATTGCTACAATGTAGCTTGTTCTTTTATAAAAAATAATTCGATCTTTATTTATCAGATTTTCGCGTCTTCTATTTATTTACAATGCTCGTCATATGTCATTTAATATGGTAAGCACGTTGAATTTCTGCCAACTCTGAATTTAAATTTGAATATCAATTGAAAATGTGTCTGATTTTGTGATTTGCTTATAAAATATTGTTCCTAATCCATCAAACTACATGACATAATAATCGACACCCATAATTGAACCTCCCATTTTTCTATATTATCCTTAATTGATAATTTTCTAACTAATGAATTGTACTCAAAACTGTTCAACTCACAATATCCCCTGCCCTTCACTGAAGCCTTACGATTTATTTAATGCTTCATTGGTAAAATGCTTTTTATCGATCAAGTCAATTAGCCGAAATTCAGAAAAAGTCATGAAATACACCGCAATAAAAAATAATGCCTCGAGAGTAAGAAAGGAGTCTCGGAGGGTGTGCATTTAAATGAATCATTAAACGATCCCCCTATGAAGCTGTGAAGTTGGTATCGATCGCCTAACCGACGTAAGTGGAGTTGGCACTGCCGAAACGCAGTTGCAAGTTAAGAGTTAACGATCGAGCAACAGCGGCCAGGAGTTTAACCCACCACCCAGAGAGAACGAGAGAGAGGGTCCGATGCTCGGCCTTGTTCTCACTTCCGCCCTGAGCTTATTATGCTTTATATGCCAAGTAAAGCGTACCTGCGACGCATTCGAATAATCGATGGGTCGCCAAACTGGCCGTCCTCGCAAATCCGGGGAGTCGCGTCTCCGAGGAAGTCGCCCTCCCCCACTTTTCTCCTTTTCCTTCATTCTCTTTGCCTCTCTTTGCGGTTTTCAAGAGAGAAGAAGAGAAGGCTTTTATCCTCTTCTCTTTCATTCTACTTTGTTTTACTGCCTTCGAGCTTTTACTTGCGTAATTTTCGTAATTTTATCGAAGGATTTCTGTTTTATTTCCTTTTCGATGCTTCATCGTTTTTTTTATTTGACCCCTTTCTCTTCCTCATTATTTTGCTCTTTATTTTTTCGTACAGAATTCTTCAGCAAATTTTATTTAATACTTTACAATTTCTAAATAAAAATATTCAAAATTTCATTATATTTAAAAGACATTTATTTATTCGCTGGCAATAGAAATAAAAGATATTTTTTCATTTCAGATTCAATTTATGATTAATTTAAGGCTCTTCTTAAAATAACAACTTTGTAGCCCATAACTAACAGGTTTTACTGCTGAAGTTTAATTTACTGTATATTATTATTCATTGTATTTTTAAATATATATATATATATATATATATATATATATATAAAACTTTTGTTAACACCAGGTTAGTTTCTAATATGTAGGAATCGACTTTTTCCCTGTCGTTTTAACGACGAGAAGCTTTTTTTAACCGAATATTCAATATCTTTATTTGGATATCTGATTTATTCTATGCTTTTTATTGTATAGTAATATTTTTTTAAGGTCATGATTTCAAAAGAAGCTTCATTTATTTATATATTTGATGACAGCTAATTTCAAGAGTATATTTGAAAATTATGCGTGCTTTACCGAGCAGAAAAAAATGAAGAAATCTATTCCGTACTGTTAAAAATATGAATGACAAGTTGAAAATGCAACTAAAGTTTTATGAAATACAAGTAAAATATCAGTTTTGCAAAACAAAAACTAAAGAATTCTTCAGTCAAATTATTCATATTGGAAAGTCGTTTTATATCGCAAATCCTGTAGTAATATTTATTAAGAGAAAAACTAAACACCGACATTATGCAATACGAATGCTTTTTATTTAGGTCGTGCTTCGGAGTGGAAATAAGTGGTGCAAGTGTAAGTGGGTTCTAACGGTCCCACCAAAGTTTAGATAGAACTGGATTTCACTCGAAACTAGTTAGAATGTGCTAGAATTGTTGGATCTTTACGCGCAACTAAAATAAAACACATTAGTCGCTCAATATCCAGACTAAGCTAGAAGGCGAGGAGCGAGGGTTCGATGTTTGTTCAGGGGGGAGGACTGTACCCTCTCTCCCTCCCTCCCTCCCCAAACCACCCACCCACCCTTCCTCTCTGGGGTTAGTTACCGACTCTCCAGCCTCTTCCTCGGACGTGCCAGGAGCAATTATAATTGCCGGCTCCTTTCGCAATTATAAGTTGTGCGCGAGAGACGGCGCCGCGGGCGTGCGGGCGAGCTCCAGTCTTGCATGCGTGTGCCTGTGCGTGTGTCTGTGTGTGAAAACGTTAATTGGGGTGACCTGTTCAGAAACTAGTTACCGCCCGGGCGGTGCTACTGATATTCTCCACGTGCTCCCGCACTTCCACCGTTTCCTCGCCACGAGTATCCCCTGACCCCGACCCCGACCCCAACCCCTTCTCGGATGCTCAATCCACGCCCGATTTTCATTCCCTCGCCATTCACTTCTTATTTACGAAGCACAAATCTTCGCGCTGAGATAATGTTACTTTTCGCATTATAATCTTATGCTTTATCATTTCTCTATTTTTACGTTTACAATTTTTTTTCCTTTCGACGAATTAAAACAACTAGTTTCTCAAATCGACTGATATCGTTTTTATTATTTAAATTTATTCGTGTGATGGTACATTCATTAAAGTCCTATTTTACTCAGTGTGATAACTTTAATTGAATTTTTTTTATGAATACTTTATTTTATTAGCAGTGGGATGAAGAAAAAATATAAACCACAAAAGTCGTAACGAATAATTCTTATTAGTCCAGTTCCAGACCCAATAAAATGATGAAACCGATTACTATTTGGCTTTTTTTAACTTTAAACTTGTATAAATTTTCTTTTTAAATGATAAAACATTCGAAACCAATGACTATTAAATACAAATTCATTGTAAAAATTCAAAGTAAATTAAACGACTGTAATTATGATAACAAATTTTAACATTATTATCAATAACATGTTTTATAAAATTTATAAATAGTTTCAATCTTTATTATTGACCAATAAATTTAACTCATTACAGGAGCCATAAAAAATGTTGAGAATAAAATTTTTCTTAGATTAAATTTATTCCACCATTTATTTAGCAATATCACTGCTTTAATGAAATAAATTATCAATGAAATAAAATATTCAGTTACTTATAAAACTATAAATGTTGTAGCAATAATTTTTTTAAGTACTGTTTAATCTTATAAAACATGAAAAAAGATTTCTTATATAGGATCATTAATTATATTCCATACAAACAAGTTTTATTTTTATAAAAATACTTATTTACTATTCGGCATAAAAACATGAAATAAGGTAAAATAAAAGTAATGTATTCAGTAAAACAAAAATATATATATTTTATTTACCTAACAAAGTATATTTATATTTGTAATACTCAATTGGGCAATATCTAGCTATTATAAATTTTTTTACAAAATCTGTGCATAAAATTATTAAGTACGCTGCATTACTTAAGATATATTTTTATTGGACATAATTAATGATATTGAAACAGTGTAAATACTAGTAAATTAGGTGAATGTACAAGTACGTTTAAAGACAAATCTGTGTAATTGAAATAACCCTATTTTTTTAACTAATGATTTACCATGCATTTAAAAATTAATAAACAAAATTCAAAGATTGTTTTACTTGCTGAATAAAATTTCTATTTTAAAAGATTTATTATTTGAGCAACAATTATGCAAAAGGAAACTTGGGGATAATTTTGTATAAATTGGATAACAAGACGAAAATCTTGGAAAATAAACAAAATTAAAAATGTTAAAAAAAAGATCCATGGTAGGTAATACGTTCAAGAACATGGAAAAGGAATTTTTAAAGTTGAAGCGAAACGAGCTTGAACAAAGATGAATGGCAAATGGAATTTAAAGTTGGCGAATGTATGCGTATGTAAAAAGGTGCAGATAAAGTAAAAGCCGGGGACGACTGCATATCTAGATAATGGTATATGGGATACACAGAATCAGGCAGATAAAGGTTGAGGGTACGAGAGTCTTGCAAGTATAAGTGGATTTTATGTACATATACACGTGGACCTGGGATTGCGGGTGGCGCGTGCGGTGTTTGAGAGGAAAAGCTCTCGACCCGCGCGTAAAATATCCGAAAGAGAGAGAGAGAAGGGGGGGAGAAGCGAGAGATTAAAAGGGAAAAGCAAGAGGAACAGAGGGTTACTCGGAGGACAAAGACAAAATAAGGGAAGATAAATGAAGGAAACCAAGCTCCGGCGGACATTCACTTTAAATACCAGAGGCATGCGGTATGAGACACGACCTTTTTTTAAAATTAAATAATCATCAAATAACCATTTAAAATGGAAACTCTGATGAAATGAGAGAGGGTGGGAGCAGAGCCGAGATAAGGAAAATGAAACATATACGCATCGATAGACAAAAGACGTAAAAATTGGGTAGAATGTGGTTTAACAAGTGAGTGGAGAAAAAGGAAAGCAAGAAGGGAATAGGATAAGAACAAGGTGTAGCATAAGTAAAAACATCAATTAAAGGGTAGAAAGTAAAAGAATCAAAGGGACTAAGTGAATATTAAATGAAAATAAATACACGCACATTATCGAATGCGCGTAAACATGTAAAGAGTACAAGAAATATAAATGTATACGCACGTGTGGGGTTGAAGAGAAAATATGGAGAGTAAAATGAGAGAGAGAGAGAGAGAGAGAGAGAGAGAGAGAGAGATAAAGTAGGATCCTCTATAGCCTTAGTAACATCCATTTCCACCTCTTCGTAGGAGAATCTAACCCTTTTTACTTTGCTTTACTTCGTACACTCTACTTACCTCGCTAGTCGGCTTTTTTATTCGCTCCACTCTATCTCCCTTTCTCTTTTTCACTCATCTAAAGCCACATCTTTTCGCATCTCACCCTTACAAGACTCTGATGTTCGAACAAAGTCTCTTTTCTCCTCTCTCTCTCTCTCTCTCTGCTTTTACGGCGATTGGAGCATTTCGAAATTATACGCTCTCGCACTATTACCGGCGAGATAAAGGATGCGCTTTTTTAACCTCAAGGCGGCCGGATTTTTATTCCACGAAAGCAAGCTTTGCCTTCAAGATGCATCGCCTTGTTTATATCCCGTGATTTATGCACGACTATATCGTTCGAAATGTATGATGAATGTGTGGGTGCGCCCGCGAACATTGTGCTAGATATCACATTTTATGTGAAATTAAGCTTATTTAATTTTCGGGATCTTTTATTTTCTCGGCACCACCGCCGCGGCTTTATGACATTCTTCTGCAATACTTTCTTCTGCTGTGAAATGAAATCCGAGGAAATTGCGGCTCTGACATTTATAGTACTTATCAAGTTATACCATCACTGGCCCTCATATTCAAAGTACATTCATTTATCTATATTATTATGCCAAAGTATTGCACGTGGAAAAGCTAATCAAAATGATAATAAACAATTTTTCAGTTCATCAGTCATTTTTCATTTTTCTTAACAATTAACGTTATGCACGTAAAATTTATTTTATTTATTATGTACGAGTGAACCAAAAGTAGGAGTTAATTGATCTAACAGTCTCAAATCGACTAACAAATGCTATTTCTGAAAAATAAATACCATACACTACACATAAGCACGCACAAATTGCGTTATTTGGGTAAGTGTTGACGTTTACAAACAATAATTTTTCATATATCTTAAGTAGATTGAAGAAAATTATCAAATTTGTCAAAATAAAAATTGGCACCTTTTCATTCACCTGTCGATCAATTTAATAATATACAATTTTCCATGTAGCAACATTAACATATTTTTATTATAATAATATTTAGTAAATCAGCATTATAATTCAATTAGTATAACCAATGTTTTTTATTCGATTACACTCAATGCTAACTATTGTGTCGACAACATGATTAAAATTGATTTTCATTGTACCTGCGAAGAAAAATAATAACCAGTACCAATTCTATTTTTTTACGGTAGGTAACTTATATATTTAATACACTTAACTTTACTCGAGTCTTGTTTATTATTATTAATAATAAAAGATAGATTATTATATTAAGTTTTGGTCATCACTTATTGTGTTGCATTTTAATTCCGAAAGAGCTTGTGCCGTTTAAATTAACTGATTATAGTTATTATAATTAGCTGTTTATACATTTTTTTTATCTCTATCATTTACTGTTTATTTGAAATAAATATTATTATGAAATTATTTAATTTAGATATTATAAACACCAAAAATTTAATAATACAAAAATGTTGCGATATAAATATACAATATTGATATAAAATATTAATATTTAAAAGTATAATCTGTACAAAATTAGTGAATAGAGTAACACACATGTATTTCTTATCATATAAATAATCGGCTATTTAAAAATATATTATAAAATTTAAAGCAAAAAATAATCAACATATTTTATAAACAAATGAAATGATTAAGATTTTGAATAAAAGATCATTGCTCATAATTTGTTTTATGATAAATGTAACTTTTAGTATTCTTGGTTTATACCAATATCCCGATGAAAAATAGACAACAAATTCGATAGCAAAAAATTATCAGCACCTTCTGTCGAAAAGTTTCACCAAGTCCAAACTCACCCCTTCCTTTTCTCTGAAAAGCTCAACGAAGGCAATTAAAGTCATACACCGCGAACACTTTTATCTCTACTTGAACCAATCTCCCCTACTCTCTCGCACTCCCTTACTTCAACACTCTGTTTCTTTTTCTTTCCCACGTAAAGATATGAGCACGTTTGTAGGTAGGGTGGTGAAAATCTAACAGTACATACGTAGATTCGCGCGAGTGCAATCATCGCTAAGTCTTTTAATTTCCTATATTGGAGAGCGATAGGGGGTGGGAGAGAGAGAGAGAGAGAGAGAGAGAGAGAGAGAGAGAGAGAGAGAGAGAAAGAGAGCGTATGAGTCTGCTCATGCACACGAGGGTTACACGGGGTGGTAATTGGCTGTCAGGGCTTCCACAGTCCTCGGTGTTCATGCGCGCACGTTGAGGGCGAGCGACCAACCGACCAACAACCCCAAGAGAGATTGGTATCGCTTATAATTAACTTCTCCGTACCACGAGAAGCCACCGTTTCCATCGGTGCGGCACGCGGAATACACCCCCGACACCCAATAGGGGCGAGTGGGGGAAGGAAAGCCCAAGTCTGCAGACTTGTGACCTGCGGAGGGGTCGGGGGTTGTTCCCACTCGCAAAAGAGTGGCTATGCTTTAGTGGAGAAACATGCCCCGGGGAGGGGGAGTAAGATAGATGGCTGAGCCTTGAGTAATTTACTTTTAAAAAGCACTGATTCCATGAAACTTTATTCCAGCGACTTTTTTACAGAAATAATTAACACACACTTTTTCAAGGCATTTTTAAATGATTTTAAAATGTCCTGTACTTTTTTGATTTTTCCGTAAATCCATTTTCTTGCAGTACGCATCAACTTTGAGTCAACCGGCCGTTCTACATGAATAATTCCAGCTAACGTTCAGTGCATTGTAATTACTGGCGTGACAGGTTAATGAATCATACCATTAATAAAATAAGCCTTGATTGAATGAAACTGACACTTAAACAATCCAGAAGTTAAATTATTTTTTCAAATAATCTTTTATCTTAAAACATCATTTATTTAATTATTTTGCTAGTAAAACTTTTTATCCGTAAATATCAACGGTAATTACTGTAATAAATTGCTAATAGATCACATACTATAATCCTTTCCATCGGGTTTACATTATTAAAGAAACTTAAAAATATTTATTAGAAAACTCTTAAAGCTAAAAAATAACAAGAAATCCTAAAATAACTTATTTTTATTTGGCTTTCTCATTTTTATACTGTTTTACACATTTTATACTTCCTATAATATTCTATAAAAAATCCAGCAGCCAACATTAGTACAGTTTATACAAGATACTTTGTTAATAATTTAATTTTTTATGATTTTAAAATGAGCAGGATCATTACAGTTCTTTAATTTGAATTTAATATCAATAATCCATAAATACGAATTTTAAGTAACTTAATCTAGAATGAATAAATACTGAACTTGTATTTTTTTTTTACAATGTACGATTTAATAGTATAATTCTTTCGTATTAAATAAATTTTTAATAATATATGCCAAAATTTATAATAATTGTTAAGGGTTTTTTTCTATACGAAGCTAATTGACTTCCTTCCAGTAAGCCTATACCAATAGCATCTGGTCTCACTGCTATAGATGCCTTTTAATTTTAAATGTGAAGGAAAGAAAATTAACACAACACAATATCTTCAATTTTTACTTCCGTCAATGGCTCGACTTTAATTTTGACTATACAGGGTGTTTGTCACGCACATTCTTATTCTCACTCAAGCTTCGTGAAAGTGAGTAATGAGTATCATCACTCATTTTTATTGAAAAAAGGACACAACAGGAGGGGGAGGGGGGAAGGTGTTCTTTACCTGAGGTGCCGCACACTATATTTCAGATATAAATTGTCTTTATACCTGTGCCTCTTTGTTGCTTGTACCGGTGGTTTTTCCCATATTTTTAGTTCAAAATTTTCCGATGATTCATATGTTAATCCCAATCCGTTTAATGGTTTTTAAACCCGACCTCACTGATACGTACACACATTCAAACACTAATAATATTCCTATTGTAATTGTTAATAATATCGTTTTAATTATAATTTAGTCAGCTTTCTACATTATGATTTTTTTTTTATATTCATCATCAGCTCCTTCGTATTCAAATAAGTAGTTAAAGCTTTTAAAAAGTGAACTACATTTCTTTGCCTTCAGTGTAATAGTATCAAATAAACCAATCTAAGATTTAATTAATAATTTAATTTTGTCAGTCATCAAGGCTATATAAATAGAGAATATATTTTTTGTGACTAATTCATTTAACAAAAAAGTTTTTAATAATGAATTTAACATTTTTTAAATATGCAATTTTTTGGAAAGTTGATTGGACAAAGTTATCGATACAATATATTATCATATGTTGAGCTTTATGTCTTTGAAAAATAGTTACTAAAAAGTAAATAACGATTAAGCAAATTGTCTTAAAATTTATTTACAATTCAAATAAGATGACTGATAGATACGGCAATGTTGGTATTCAATTTTAATAATCCTTATCGATATTATCTGCTTGAAATAACTATAATCGGTAATATATTTGCCTCAAAATATTGTTCCGAATTAAATCTAAAAATATATGTGTAAATCAATTGTTCAATTTTGTACAGTTGTAATTATTGATGATCACTTGCATACTATCATTGATTTTATTCAAAGGAAGAAACAGATGAAAAGTGCATTTGTAATGTAATAAAGTTTTTTATATTAATCCGTTTAATAATAACATGCAATGATGATATTTTATTCATTATTGACATTCTAATGATTGAACTTTTTTGTTACAAGTTTGATCAAATATTTTTTGCTTTTAAATTTATTAAATTTTTACCGTATAATATCAAGAATTATTCAATTCTTGTTTTTTTTACAAATCGTTCCGAATTGAAAAAGATTTTGGTACATGTGTGTACATGTATATTATTTAAACTATTATTATTTAAGATTTATGAAAAATTAAATTATCTCTGTATTTTTCATCGATAAAAAATTATATATATATGAGAGAAAAGATTTGAATAGCTGCATGAAATGTAATATATCAATACGATATATTATTATAAAGAATGTATTTGAACATTTCACACCTTAAGCACTGTGAACGACATTCACGTGAGAACAGATTTCGCCTTGTGCATCGTTAAAAGAACGCAAGAATTCAGTTCAATGTTAATTTAATATTATTCATTTGGGTCATGTATACAAATGTAGAGTCGCAGCCACCTGGCGGAGGATTTCGATCTATCTATCTAGTTTATCTACGATTGAGCACGCGGACAAATGTGCACACGCAGAAGCGATCGGATTAAAATATAAATTATGAACGTAAAAAGTTGATTGTTGGTACGCGCGATAAGGACATTTCCTTATCTCCTACCGAATAATCAAATTTTTTGCTCATAATTTATATCAATAAATTATCATTATCATAAATACATAAATTATTAAAATTTCTTTTTTCATGCTACCAAGCATAATAACTTTTTATAACCGAAAACATGTTCAACAAGGGAACTTTTATTTTTTTTTTTAAATAATATTATGATATGTTGTAGATAAAAATATGTTTTTTGTGAAAATGAATTACAACTGGGAAAAAATCTAGTTCCGTCTGATCAAGCTAGTTCCAAAATAAATAATTGATAATTATATAATAAAGAATTTTATACTTACATATTTTGAATAATTATCAAATTAAATATTTCTTTTGCATCTTAAATATCTTTTTATGTTTAAGATATCCGGAAATACATTTTCCAAATTCCTTAAAACATAAAATTTAAATTTACATCCGTTGTGAACCAAAAAAATTTTTTTGAATTAAAAATATTATTTAATACCAAAAAATCATTATAAAATGAATTCAAGCATTATTATTATTATTATTATTATTTTGTAATAATATTTTTCAATTTAAAAAAGAAAGTAATTAATATAAAAGGAATATGGAAATACTTCTTTTGTTAAAAAAAAAATATAAATTTATGTGAAATAAAGTTGCAGTATTGTTTAAAAAGTTTTTATTGATAGTGCAGTACACTTAAAATACATTGTTAATAAAAACGTATAATCCTTAATAATTTAATCAGAATGCAAGTATGAAATAATACAAAAAACTATTGTCACTCAAATGAGAAAGATCATGAATAAATTGTTGACGGTAATTTTAATTTTTGGCGCATTAGATAGTTAATAATTCATATCTTCTCGATACAGTTTATTTAGATCTATAAACGTGGCATCCACTCGCGATCCATGAATATCGATTATGCAAATGAGGACATTGTCGCAGGAGAGAGCAAGAAGCAAAGTTGATCGCTCGCCCCCTCGGATCTTCTTCCTGGTTTCTCTCCCTCTTTTTCTCGCTTTTTCTCTGTCGCTTGTGTATAAGCAACCACAGATTCGGAATCGATGCCAACGCGCTTCCCATGAAATCAAGTTGGCTTACGCAAGGACTAATGACAGTCGAAATCCATTGATAATATCGCGATTTTATCGTGCTGCTCATCTGGTTTAGCGGTCGTTCCCGCTATTGTCACCGAATACCATCTAGAGGGAAAGGGATGCAACAATACGGCCCTGTTTCGCCAGAGCCAATGTACGTACGTGTAGACTCTGCCACGACAATGGATCGAGGATCATCGCTGGGGGTTTAAAGGGATCCAACGACAGGATCCATCGATTGCGCACCGACACTCCTTTGCGCCAAGTTTTCACATCGCAAATCTTTCCTTCCCTAAAACTTTATACATCATTGTTTATATATAATTTAAAATGACTGACAATGACTAAAAACACAATGAAATGGGGAGATGAAATTTGCATTTCAACTCTATGCGGTGACAATTTAATTATCAGACGACATTATTAATCTTACATTTTTATTTTATTAGTGCGAAAGAACGATTGTTTAATTTACTTTTATCTACTACAATGGCCATAATGCATAATTATGTAAATTAGTTTTAACAAAATAATTACGTTTTATGTATTAAAAAACTGACAACAGAGTTTTCTTAATATTAATATAATAATAACTGTTCAAAAAATCATCTGCAATACAATTCTAACTCCATTTGATTAAAAATATTGTTATTATTCATTGTACTTTTTTCAGTTCACTTTTTGAATAAATATTTATGAAATTTTTGATATTTTAAATTATTTTTGTACTTTTATCAATTTTCTACATATGTAATATTATAATTTACATTTATAATGCTTTAATTTTGCTTAGCATAAATAAATAATAAATACTTCAATTCAAACCTATTTTATATTATTTCTATTTAAATAAAGAAAAGTTAATACTCTTACACCGCAGGATCAAAATAATGAATTATATTTTAGTAATAAGAATAAACTATCGGTCATTATTAAATTTGTATTAATCTTTGGATTTTTGGAACCGCTTTGCAATTTAATGTTCATATATATCAGCATAGTTATATTTGATTATTTGCAAGTCGATTAAAAGTATCACCAGTCACCAAATGCAAAGGCACGTACGCGGATTCCTCAGTCGGTCCTTTAGTGAACTTATGAGACAAAGGGTGAGGGTTGTGGTCTCGTCGTGGAGATCCCTTGGAAGCTCGTAAACCCGCGGGTCCAGCCGATCAATTATCAGCTTAGGATTTCCAACAATGGAGTTGGAGTTGGAGTAAGAAAAGCGCCGCGTCGGGAAGACGTGTAGGTGCGCTTCTATCAAAGCCATGTTCTCGCCTGCACAGATGTGCAGATCTGCAGGGATGGATAGGGATAAGTAGGTCCATTTATCGATGCTGCGATCGCTTTGTCAGGTGCTGCATTGTATTTCGAGATACGGAGTCATGTACAGCAAGTAAATGTCATCACAACAATTTACCTTCGAATTCACCAGTGCGCTGACGTACGAGCTCTTTTACCTTTTCCCTATTGTTGTCGTCATTTGAACGTCATTTGAGCAATCAGTACCTAAGGACTGATATATATAGCTTTGAAGTACTGATCAATTAGAATGGTTGGTATACATTCTTCATGATCTTATCAATATATGTATATATATATATCTTTAGAATTATTTAGCATGGTGCTGTGGTACATTTATTTTAAAAGTTTCATTATATAAAACCAGAAAATAAATTTTTCTTATACCCATATTGTTATTTATCTTATTATTTAATATCATATTATTTTTTAAATTATTAAAAAAAATTATATATTATAATTTATAAATAAAAACAAAATAGATAATTTAAAAAATCTCGGTTTATGTTCTTACATACATTTTTATTACTTATAATTCGTAAATTTATATATTATAAAGTGTTGAAATAATAATTCAATTTTTTCATTATTCTGATTAGTAAATAAAAGTTATGCTTCAATAGACTATTAAACAAAACATTATGGTTTAAGAAATATTAAATTTGTATGGAACGTAAGTTGGAAAAGAAAAATTTCATAAGGAACAATAATTATTCATTTCTTCTGCAACGCTATTTTCATATTTATAAAATAATTGATACAGAGCTATCGGTAATTTTAATATTTTATTGAGCAATGAAAATTAATTTATTTTCTTAATCGTATCTATTTAGATCTGACCTCGAGATAAATATTTTTTATTCAAAGGGAAATCTAATGCTAAGTATCCGTGACTCTTCCTACCTGTTGAATAAGAATTTTTTTATTATTAAAGCGCCTGAAAAGTGTGGAAAAGACAATGGACTCGTGCTGTTGTCCGACCGTTACCCCGTTCTTACTACTGAAGTAAATCAAGCTATTGATGGATAAACAAGAGAGCAGGAGTGCAAGTCGGCGCTTGATTCCCAATGACCTTGAGTAAAAACTCGATATGAAACAAATCGATAAAACGTTGCATTGCATTTTGGATGGGATGATTGGCATTTTGTGGGTAAATAAGCAGATGCCAGGGACGTGAAACCGAAGTTGGAGCTAGGCCCCCGAATCCATTTGATTGCAATGTTGAAGAACTTTTAATCAAAGGAATCTAATCAGGCGCCAACGCACGGAAATTTATCCCAATAATGAGATTCCTGCCGAGGAGATTTCATACACGAATTAATCAGTGGTAATGGAAATTCGAGACTCTAAGAACCTCGAGGACGCGCAATGCATAACGTATCCATAGCTACGAGTAAGCCTGCATTTGAGTGAGTCCTCGACACAGGCTCACGCGTACTTTTGACGTAGACAAAGACAGAGACAAGTGCTTATGCTCGCACACATATGCATTTAGTCGTGATGCGAGCAAAATTTTATACGTGCGCTCGTACATGTATCTTACGAACGCAGCTGTAGTTATTAAGGTTTCGTCGGTAATATAGTTGCGTCCCGAATCAGAGGGACGAGACGAGACGAAAGGCGCATTAGAGATTGAAATGAGAGCGAAAGAGAGAGGGAGAGAGAGGGAGAGAGAAGGAGAGAGATCGCAGGAGGGTTGGTAAAATAAATGGAAGAAATAATGAGAAAGACAAGGAGGGAGGCGTGTACGTGTGCACACGCACACAAGAGTGCAAAGGGAGTAGAGTTACCAGGGTTGGCTTGTTCGCTGGTTGGCCTGAGTTAATTATAACTGATGGTTATCAACCGGTTAACTCCGACACGCCATTACGTGCTCGCCTGGCGCTCCGACTTTCTCTCTCTCTCTCTCTCTCTCTCTCTCTCTCTCTCTTCCCCCCCCATTCGTCGCCCCTTAGCCGCTTGCTCTCTCGCATAAAAACACGCACACGCGCAAAAAAAAGGATACAACGTTATAATATCTATTAAATCATCGAGATGTTAATGCTCTCGCCTTTCGTTTTCATCTTCAAACTAATATCATTGCTCCTGCAATACCAGATGCTGTGTACCAGGACCCAAAGATTATGTTCGGTAATTCAGAGAATTATTTCACTATTGACAATTATGAATATATAAAACGTATACAATTACATTTTAAAAGTATTATTGACTTTGAAAAATATTTTTATCGTTCAAACATTTTTACAGATGAAATTATTTTAATTTTCGAATTTATATTTCATTTTTATTTCATTTTATACTTTTGATTTTCAATAACGATTTTTTTTATATTTTAATAATTATTTGCGTTTGCAAATATTTAAAAAAATGATAAAATTCCTCATAATTTGATTCTGTGTATATGGTACAGCAAACAAAAAATGTAAACGAAATTGCAAATTAAATTTGGGTAAATATTTGCTTATAATTACTCTATACTTATTTATTGTTAAATATTATAAGTAAATTTATTCACAAATAATAATTGATCATACTTGTACTTATATTTCATTTCTCCATTATATATTCTTTGTAATGTATATAAAGGTTTTTAATTGCATTCCATGTTTACTATTTTTAAGAAAAAAGTATTTACGTAAATTATCAAATTACCGTATGTTTACAATAATTCTATCTAAAAAAATTAATGAAATATAAAAACATATAATTTAAATTTAATCACCAAATTTATTTATATTAATATGGATAAATATTTTATTCTTTTAAATTATAAAAACAAATGAGTTTTCTCGATATCTATTTATAAAAATAAATTACTAAATGAATATATCATGGAATAAAATTCATCATTCGAGTAAACGATGTACTGATGACTATTTAATTCTGATTATGTAGATGGTATTTACTAAAAAAAAATTACACAATATTTTTAAATTAAAAATATTCATAGGATATATATTGGATTATCACGATGTAAAAAATTGAATATGTTTCATAAATAATGTGTAGACTAATCCTATCATCAATTGGAGTTAAAAGAATTTCTTCTCTTAAGCTCAATTATAACCAGTGTTCTCCACTGATAAAAACCAAAGATTAAGAACTATTAATGATGAGTCTAAAGGAATTTTAAGATACGAAAGTGACGATGAAATTAAAAATTGAATTGGTTGGAATATATTTTTAAAGCTTTTAAGCTTAGCTTTTAAATTTGAAGATTGAATGATAAAAGAAAGGGAAATGAGAAGAGCAAATAACTAAAATGTCTGCAGGAGGCAGGAGGACTGAATGGCGAAAAGGTAATGATTGGTGTTTGTGCGAAATAGGTAACGCCGACAGGCGCAAATGATGGTGTGAAATTATCTGTGAGCCGTTTAACGGCCGGTAAACAGTGAAAGCGTGGTTTTATTATTTGGCACATGTTGTCGACTCACCGGATCGCCAAGGACGTCCAGGTGGGGGGATGGAACAGCGACTCGCCCCAGGACTCGGGCGATCGCACACTTGGTGTAAGATGAGACCGGGCGAGTGTCGACGCGGCTGGTATCAATAATCCCGAATCCGATCACCCGATCATCCGGGAAAATGACTCCGAATCCCCCAGGCGACACTGGTGTATCGCGGGGTACACGAGCACAAAGCCTCATCAGGGTCACCCGCACCGCGTATAAAGACTCGAGTTATTGCGACTCCCCCCCGGGGGTTCGGGCCACGTCCGCACGCACACGCGCCCTATAAAGCAAACACGCCGAAAGCGCACCGAGGCCCTTATCTCGCCGATCCCGCTTTTCTCTCCTTTCTCCGCTTTCTCTCTTTTCTTGCCCCTGACGCCGGCCAATCTTCGCCAATCATCTAAACGACGCGTGTAATGTATTCGCCGGCCTCCCCCACCTCCTCGTGCGCGCCCCGAGCAGATAAGCCCTGTCCAAGGTTTCTAGTGCCCGCGCGACTCCTGGGGGTGGTTCGGTCCGTCGCCGACTCAACTCTGGCCCTTGGACTTGCTTTATTTCCCTTTCTTACTGTCGACGTTTGGAATTGTGACTCGGTTTCGGCCAGACCCGCGATAACGTGCCATTTTTTTAATGACTCGGGCTCCAGCACCCTCTTTAACTTTGAAATGCCATTCATTTAAGGGTTCATTTACCACAATGGCATTTTACTCAATCTATTAGGGACACTTTCATCTTGAACGACAACTTTCATCGCATTTTCCATCTTCGCCCTTCTGATGAAAGTGATTATACGCCCTGCAAATCCCTCACACTTGAATCTATCCATTAATTTTTACTCCAACAAAAATTAGTAACTTGACTACTTATTTATAATTACTAAATCATTTTATAATGGTAAATTGCGCTATTCTTCTTACTTTGTTCCTTTCACTATCTAGACATTTCCTATCATTTCTCGAACTGTAGATTCTTATTTTAAAAATTATAATTATGTTGAAGTTTATTACACAAAAATATCATAAGAACTCTGTCTCAAATATTTATACAAAAATAGTATTAATAAGTTTCATTTATTTAATACTAAAAGAAATAAAAAAATAATTTAATAATATATTTTATTAATATGCGGTATCAAATCAAAAAATTTTAATACTTAAAATTTTAATATATAAATGGAAAATAATCGATTAGATTAAGAAAGTTCCATTACATTTAAATCGATTTGTTCACAAAAATGTTACAAAGTAATTTATATATATATATATTTCTATTCAAATCAAATTATAGATTTACACAAAATTGAGTTTTTTATTATTTGTTAAAAATTTTTTCATCATTTTATTGTTGTAAAATAAATTAATTTTATAAATTATGGCTTTAGATTGTATTTAAACCAATAATGTTATGTAATTTGATATTAAGAAAACCGTTACGATTTTAATTTTACGATGTCAGAAATATTTGGTTTTCATTAGTAATATTAAAATAAATAAAAATAATATTAATACATTGAATGTATAATATCATTATAAAAAAATGAATTATTATATTTAATTATTTTTTATAACTTTATATTGTATTTTATGTTTTTCTGTACTGTGGTATTTTCGAAAATGCAGTCTGCTATAAATTAATTGAAACTTTTTATCAACAATCGGTAATTTACATACTACTAAATAAGAAATGGTTAATTTTTTATACATGAAAACTGATTAATAACTTTATATTATTTTTCGTATTGAACAGAAAGCTCAAAAAAAAACCATTAGATCCTGGAGCTTAAAAAAATTTATTCTCATTTATATCAGAATAAAAACTATTTGGACCTTCCATTTATTGTGATTAAGTCATAAGCCTCCCTGGAAGCTGGACTTGGAGCCGCGGGTACGAGAGTTGGGGAAAGAAATGTCGAGGTCGTCGCATTGCCGGCTCAGCACTGGACGCGATCACGTGGGCGCAATGACTACTCAACGGGAAATTCGGCACTTTTATATGACACCGAATTCTTTCTCTGTCTTCTTCTCCGCCTCCTCATCTTAACTGGAGACCTAGGGATGTGTGACTGAGCTTTTCATTTCGCATTTTCCGCTATTTCCCCCAGTGATCCACATGTGAAGAATACAACCTCTGTCTCGGGTTAGTGGAGGTTACTCTTGGGATTGTCAATCAAATGGGTGAAATCAAAGATCGTCGGTCACTTTATACGAGATTCTTCTCTTTCCTGAAAAATGCGGGATTCGTTCGAGTGTCTCTCTGCAATACAAAAGAACTAATTTTAATTTGAAATATTTTGCTCGATATCCAAGTATAGATCTTTCTTACAATTGCCGAACGAATTATTTTTTGATTGCTTGTATACGAAATTACTTTATAGATAGTTGGAGAACAATTTAGTTGATTCAAGTATTTTTGTACAAATCACAACAACGACACCTATATATATATAAATAGTAAACACTTTTTTATATATATAATACGAATAATTTTTTCTAAAAATATTATTATCTACATTTTCTATCGGTAATATTAACTTACCTTTTCGTTTTTCTATGGTACTATCTAAATTTGTATGTTGAAAGGTTGATTGTTCTATAACATCATTATTATATATAATATCCACATACCTTTCAAATAGAAATAAAAAAATAAATATTTTGAAAGTTCTGTTCAAAGTATCAAAATATATACTTAAAATAGTGGCTATGTATATGTATTTATTCATATTCTTTATAATATTTTAATATTCGTGTAAAAGTTTCATTTATAAATTATAAAATAAAAAACTAACTGTTAAAAACGTATATCAAGTACGTTTTAAGATATATCAATTGTTCTACTCAAATAAATAAGTAAATATATATATATTAAATTTACAGGTACCAGACTCTATTAGAGTACAATTATTTTTGTAACAGAAAATGTTTGTAAATATGTTTAACGTATTTTTTTTCAATTTATTACAATGAAAATGCAAAATAATTCTTAAGTTTAGTTTAAAAATTCGTAGAATAGTTTGAAAATTAAATTAATAATGAAATTCTAGAGAAGATTAAGCAAAACTCATAAAATATTTAATTTTCACTAATAGTAAAGTATAATACGTTAATAACTAAATTGTAATAAGCGCATGTATTAAATAGATATTCCATTTTTTTTTAAACTTTAAAATTGAATAATATAGTACATTTAAATTTTATTTAACGATCATCAATAAAATCTTACTTTTGGAGGACTATGGATGAGGATTATATATCTAACTACTATTGATTGAATCGGATTGCAATTATCACTAGTAACTTTGTAAAATTTGTTTTATCCGTTTTATGTACGATACGTATTATTAAAGTTTAAATTATTTCCGAAAAAGTTAATATTATAATCATTCCTTGACACTATCCTTTATTAGTCATATATTACAATACATTTGCCTTAAAAAAAAAAAAAAAAAAAAAAAAAAAAAAAAAAGAAAACAATAAGCAATAATTACTTTCTGATGGTTCATTAAACCAAACCAGTAATAAGAATCTACAGCACTTCCATCGAAATTGCCAATATCCAGTGGAATTTCATTACGAAGAAAACTTTCAATCTAATGCGTGTGCAATATCTTTTGTTAATATTGCAAAATCAAAGTTTCGCGCATGTCTCAACTTAATGAATTTCTGAGACACATATTATATTAAAGTATTTTTGCGAATTTTATCATGTTACTTTGACATATCTGCAATCGAGGAATTATCACGTAATCTTAAGAAAAGATTGTTTAATGGTTTTTCCACCAACAGTTTCAGCTATATTGAGTTTACAATAGCCACCAATCAAGAATCTTTAATAAAGTACGGACCACTCGCGAAAATATATTTTATTAAATATTTAATTGGATGAAATCGTTGGATTTCCCGTGTAACGAGTAAGGAATTGTCAAATCCTGATTTATTATCGAATCAAGCGCTAAGGAGTTTGGATGTAGATTTAAGTGTTTTCGCCCAGGACACGTAGGTAGATATATCGCAAGGAAAATGGCCCAACTTGGAGCGGCGCACCTAAAAATATGCACTGGCAAGTCGGAGCTCGGGCTGGGAAGCGAGTCCAGCCTCGAATGCACACACGCGAGAGAGACGGAGAGAGAGAGAGAGAGAGAGGTCAGAGCTTTCCCGAGAAATCAATCTGAGAATGGCCTCGTTAATCTGGAAAAGAGGAGTGGGCGACTTCGGCTCGGAAGCCCGGGCGAGCTTGTACATCACGTAACGGCGTCGAAGCAGCTCAGAGTGACTGAGTGGTTATTTAGGTAAGAGCCACCCCCTCGCACCCCTTCCGATCCCACGTCCCTCCCCTCCCACGTAATGTACGGGGTAAAAAGAGAAAAGTCGCACGAACGTGCCTTTCTCAATTTCATTATGAAATTTATTTCCCGCTCGCGTCCATATATCGACGGCATTAAGGCGAATTATTTCCCCGTTGAGCTTGCAACTTCATACGCTTAGTGCCGAAATTAGTGGGCAGCCCGGCAGCCAATCACCCCAATAATTCATAGATGAGATTGATGTAAGTCGGGTGTATTTCATCGAAACTATTGATGCTTCGGAGATTACAGTCGAAGAGAATTCGCTCTAATGAAATTCCACTCCCATTTCCAAAGTTACAAATTTTCAAGAAGCTCTTCCCGACATTTCAAAATTTCCGATTTCACTTCGACTTTATCGCTCATAATTTATATCCAATTAACGCGTATTTATACTTTTGGAATTCTCGAAGATGCACTCTCGTCTTGAATATTTATTAAATCCCTAAAAATACGAATGAAGTTTACAAGGATGATGTAGTAACGAAAAGTAATGGACACTCGGGCTTATCTTCCGAAAATAGAGTTGCTCTCAAGTAAAGTCTCGAGTTACACTTTATCAGGGAGTCGTGTAATTGACATTGCAATTACTCTGTACACGTACGTTGTTAACCTCCACCTTCGTCTATGCGAATGCGTGGAACCTGTATACATCGGCGACGCCCCAGGACTTTGGTGCACTCCAGGAGGCAGCTCTGGACCCTTCGTCGAAATGTCAACTTCCCGAAACTGATCGGAGCCTCAACCGGATGTACTCCGGAAGATCTTTCTCACCCGGTGGTCCAGAAGCTTCCGGGAGTACAAAATTGAACTCGTACGATTCGAGCTCCACCAAACTCATTTGCTCGTATGAGAGGAAATTGCTCCACTCCAATATTGCACAACGGGATTATTGATCACACACATTTATAATGTTTCATACTAAATACAGTATTTTTTTCCCATCTACAGAATAAAGATTTTTTCTACCTCATCATTGCATCCCGCCAATTAAGTACTGTTATTTTTATTTTCTTTTTTTATTGTTAATATTTTATACTGTTAATTCAATTACAATCCCAATAAAATATCACTTCTTATTTTTTATTTACTTTTAGCGAAAGTATTCTAGAATTCCAAGTTCATCGTAATAATTTAAAATGTACTTTATAAGTTTAGAATAAATAATATAAATAATAATTAAAAATATATAAAAAGAATTTATAAAATATAATAATAATTTTATGTAAAAAAAGTATGTATAAACAAAAAAGCAGAATTAAGCCAATATTCATTAAGAAGTTATTTTAAATTAATAAATAATAGCCATTAATTTTTATTTAATAATAATGAAGTATATCTATATTTATTATTTATTATAATTTATTTAATTATTTGTTTTAAATATTATATTTAATAATTTTAGTGCAATATTATACATTTAAATTTTGTGTTAAAATTTGAAACATTAAATAATTAAAAAGTACGCATTAATTTACAAAGTAAATTTCATTTTTAGAATATAAATCTAACTTTTCGATTGATTTAATTGAAATATATATATATATATATATATATATATTCAATCTAATTTTTCGTACATATTTTCGTAATATCCCTATGATTGCAGAATGATTGTAGATCAAATATAGATATCTTTAAACAACTTTGCACTCTTGATTTGTTTGAATTATTTAAGATAACGTGCAATAAAGCTACAATAAAAATAAAAAATTTTTATTGGATATATAAAATCGAAAACGATCGAGCAAGCTCTCAAATACCTTTATACCTACCGAGTGTAAAGCTTTAATTGAAAGAGGTAGTGCTTATAAATCACGTGTCTAACTATCTAAAACTACCACATAAATGCTTATTCAAGTATAAGAAATAAAATCAACGTACAGACTTTTTACTATAAACTTTGTAAATTTTATAAATTTTTTGTCCGAGTTGTATTGAAATTTATGAGCATAAAGAATATTGAAAATACAAAGAAAATAATTTATTTTTGTTTATGCATATGTAAGTGAATTCTCAGAAAAAAAAACAGAAAAAAAAAAATGCCTTGAAATCATCTGAATTAATTGGTTTATTTAAATTATGCGTCCATTACTTATGGATGGCATTTAAAAGAACTTGTGAATCATCGTAGAATAAAGTACAGACAGGAGGGACTTGAAATTATTGGCTTGGTAAAAGAGCTTATAAAAATCCAGTCCCTTTGATAACACGTTGAAAAAAAAAAACAACAGTGATATTACCGAAAGAGTACTTGGTTATATTTTAGATTACAAAGCCCTTTCCAGAGCATGTAACACGAGTACACGCGAATCAATGGGAGAAAACTGCGAGTGAAGCGTAGCAGCAGTTAAAAAAGTGTATCGTATAACAAAAGTCCCACTAAAATTTGACACTTTTATTCAAAGGATGCGTGGCGGAGCGCGTAAAGGATAAGCTCGAGGATCGCAAACACGGAATAATTCGACTGTGTCATTGTATCGCAACGAGCCCTGTCCTCTCTCCCATGAAAATAAATAAAAATTTAAAGGATCCGAGAGGCTGGAAGCGCGCGTGCCGCGACGTGCGTGGAAATTAAATTGATTCCAAAGGTACATCCGAGGACAATGGGTGAAATGCAGGGGGACACCCTCCCTCCCTCCCTCCCACCCCAAGGATAATTTACGCATCGGCGACACGCATATGCACCAACCAGGACACGCGGTCCCGAACTCTGACTTTCCCATGACGTGTGCGCCCGTAATCAGATCATCCCTTCCTCTCGATGCTCCGTTACCGGCCATTTCACCAACCTCCCTGCCCCCACCCCCCTTGTCGCCGCGACAACTCCCCGCATTTTCACGAATGCGCATTCCTCGCCAATTGGACGAAACTCTGCTCTCTGCAGACTCGATGAGTGCGGCCTAGCGATACAATTAATTTCCATTGTAATAAATAAATTAAGAAAATTCAAGTGCTTTTTTAGGCCACCGCCGACGCGCCGCGCTACTTGGAAATTAAAAAAGTTGGACGCCGTTTGTCTCGAGTGCAAAATCTTGCGAATATACAATAAAGCCGAGATCGAAGTGGATTAAAATGTTTACTCGCACATCCATTACGATAAATTTTCTAATAGCTTTTGTCTAATATTTTAGATTTAAGGCAATGACGCGAACACTTTTCTTTCCTTTAATTATTTTACTTTTGCATCAAAGTTCATTCCAGCAAGTTCTTTTAGTTTCTACCTCTAGTTTCGCTACACTCTCATTGACTTTTAATTAATTTTAATTCATTTAAAAAATGCGTAATTATATCCTAAAAATGCTATTGGTTTTTTTTTTAATTCTTATATAGTTCTATTAGATGAATAAACTTTTTATAAATAATTCGCTGTTACGACTGCGTTGAAAAGTATAAACAAATTCACTTTTTAACAACTGAATAAAGTCATGTATGTCCAATCTAAAGAACACGGTTTTATATAACTTTTGAACAAACAATGTATATCTTTAACAACAAGCACGTTTAAAATTTATATCTAAGTAACTGTAACTTTTTCTTAATAATCTGATTGTTTAACAATAATTTTACCCGATATTCAAGTTATCAATAATTAAAAAAATTGCTAACTTTGGCTTTATACAATTTTGAATTGAGTAAGAATTGAATGTTTATATGTTCTATATCTATATAAAAAAAAAACTAATATTTATATAAATTACAGGATGAAATCGAAAGTGTCAGTTATTAAATAGTAAAGAAAATTGTGTACGGTAAATGTGTCAGAAAGAATGAAAAAATGTGTATTGATTCGGCATTCTGTTCTGTTCTGTTTGAATAACCATGATTAAACGTGAATCTCGATGGTCCCCATTGAAATAACAAAACTCTAAAAATGAGGTAAACAAGAATAACAAGGCTAGAGTGACGCAAGGCGCATTCGGGAAAAATGCAAAGAGAAATGGAGGAGAAAGCGCCGAGCGCATCTCGGAACAAAGCCACGCGATCATTTGAAAAAAGACGGATGTCGATGGAAGTTAGGGAAGCTAACGCGGGCCCTCGGATTCTTCGCCCCTCGGCATTAAAACTCTCTTGTTTCCTTGTTTCCACCCCGTGTGTCACTCAGTTGCAACGTCCCTCGACCTTCTCCCATCCATACATCCATAATTATATGCCAGGGACACGCGTGTCCTTCTTCTTTCTTTCCTCGATTTTCGGCTGGGCGCCGGTCATTTACACGAGTGCGAGAACTCGGTGGTGAGAACTGGTGCCCGGGATTTCCGAGCCGCCTCCAGTATCCCTTTCGCCTTCGACCTGCTTCCATCCATCCATTTGCTCTCTTTAACCTTCGACACATGCTTCTGATGTAGCATTATTGTATTATGCGTACAAGTTTCCTCCTGACAAATAGCATTTCCCGACGATATTCCGATCTCTGCCTGGGGACCACGACAATTTCCCGCTCCAAACTCCCCCGGTCCATTAAATAAAAATAAAATGCCAGGCAAAACTGTTTGCCATCTTTAAATGGTAAATATAATTAAACTCCAGTTGTAAGTGTACATTTACGACAATAATATAATCTCTGAAAAACAATTAAATAGAATCATTGTACATCGATAATGAGTGCTACTTATCCCGGTTACTTAGCAGTCTTTTGTTTACGGAAATATTACGCTTATATAAAGTACTCATAGTAGAAAAATTAATATATATATATATATATATATATATGTACAAATATTCATGATGTATTGCAGACACTTGAGCAAATTTTCATTGGAATGATCCGCTTACTTTAAAATGCCGATATATTTTTACATTTTTATTGCCGAAAATATTACATAAAGTCTATACGTAATGTCTATATTTTTTTTTAATTCATTAAATTTGACAGTGCTACAGTCAAAGTTTAATAATACAGCAGGAAATCAATCAAGATTTTTATAAGATATTTAAAAATATCGAATAACTAGTTTATTAAAAATAGCGATCGAGTGTCAAAGCATTAAATACAGATATGAGTTTTCTTCAAAATTGAATATTTTTCAATTTCATTTTACAATGAAATATATCTATAAAATGTTCGGATGGAATATATATTTTTTAGATTAAAAAAACTAAAAATCAAATAATATTATCTTATCAATACAAATAAACATTTCAATTTTTTTCCGTACAATCAATTAAAGTCATTGATTTTATCGATATTGAATGATAAAACGTATGATTGTATTTCATAAAATATTCAAAAAAAAAAAAAATCATAATCTCGTATTCAATTGTTAAAAATTAAAGATAAAATGTCAGTTGGCAATTCGTAATAATGGATGTCGAGAATATTTAATGTCCACTTAGATCAGATCAGCGATGTATTAAAAGAATAAATAATGTTCAAAGCTAATAAATCCATCAAAAGATTTAAAGGGTCATATAAATGAGCTTTAATGAAGAGCCAAAATGAGTCTAATAAAAGCGAAATAAAGATTTAGAACACGCGAGGTCTGAGAATGGATGGAAATCAAAGAGAGTAGAAGTCAAATATCCAAGCAAAATAAGAAAACGGAGTTAAGCTTGTGACAGAGATAAAATGGAATAAAGAGAATAGAGCGTTACAAAGTACTTTTACACTCGGAGCGAAGAGGGAACAAAAACGGAAGTATCCCAGCCCCGAGGGTGTGCATATGAGGCTGGCGGAGGGAGGATGACGGACGAGGGGCAGGGGCAGGGGAGGCCAGTGGAAACTCCCGGCTTTTAAGTTGGCAACAATGCTCAGATTTATAAACCCCGCGGGTCATTGTTATCGGGACGCGTAGTGATTGAGGCCGGCCAGCGCACTTTCGACACTGGCCGAATACCAAAAACCATCGGTTAGCTGCCCACCCTATTGTACCCGCAGCCGGCTTTATCTTGGAAATGCCCGGAGGTCAGTACTCTGGACTTTTCTCCGAGGCGCTTAGTAAACCGACTCGGTTTTATTGATAGACTGCGCGACCGAGCCAATAGCGAGAAAACTACGATAAACCCGCCATTGCAACTCCAGATTATTTGAATGGATTCATTCCATTCCACCTTTACACTTTTCCACTCTGTCTATCCACATTCACGTATCTCGGCTTAAACTTTTGCTTTTATGGATTCTTCGTGCTCCTGACATTTGCACATTATAATGAGATTATTCAACACTCGAAATTGAAATCACACCTTGTTAAGAAAACCCGCAAAATCTTCACGTCGACTAATGCAAATATCTTCTTCTTTTCTTTTATCCGGCAGGGAGAAAATGAAAATTGATATTAATGAGTTTTTCCAGTGAGACGTACCATCCTTTTATTAAATAAAATATATTCGGTTCCAAAAGATACAATACTGTTATCTGTTGGTCAAACTGTTAGCAACAATAGAGTCGTCGAACTCGAGTCATTATGTTTTGGCGGAGTTATTTTGTCATCATCGTTTATTGCAATCGCTGAAAATTCACGAAAAACTGGAGCGTATCAAGATGTGCTTTATTACTAAGCGTATTGTGGATTTCAAAAGAAAACATCTCCAAAGAAAATTTATCTCCAAGCGCATTTGGTTGCTCTTCGTTTTTTTTTTTTTTTTTTTTTATAAATTTCTGTATCTAACGTCGATCCAAGAATAGAATCTCGTAAAATAACAGAGTTAATACAAAATAAGAATAGCCAAGAGCCAAGAGCACCGTAATAAAAGTAATACGTCATATTCGTAGAATAGTAAAATTTTGTATAATTACGATTGCTAACAACCTGACAAAGTAACAAAGTGCAGTTAAAATTATTAATGAAATATTAATGTACAGCTTTCTTGGAACGCAGTATTGCAAGAATTTCGAGTAAAATGTATAAAGACTATGCTCATTTATTTTATTGTTGTGAACAAAATTATCTATGGCTGTTTAAAAACAAGTGTTCTCAACATTTGGAAAACTGCCATAAAACTCGTAGTAAACAACGTAATATATTCTATCGTAATAATAAAATTTCCATTAGATCAAATACTTGTTTGTAAATTAACCACGTCATAATCTACAATAGAATTTGATAACATATAACATAATTTTTATTTTAATAAGAAAGATTTTTAGTATTACAATTGAGTATGATATTGCATAACTAATGTTAAAAATTTTCCAAATCCAACCAAGTTTATTTGTTAATTAAAATTTTTAAGAAACTCATAATTAAAAATTATAAGCAAGGTATTTTATATTTTTCTTAAAAATACAATTCTCAAACAGATAAAATTTTTATGATATAATTAATGTTGTAAATTTCATTTTAAAAAGTATTTATTCAAAAAAAAAAATTACATTTCAAATTATTTTTAATGACGTAGAAGACAATTAATTTGAAGTTATTAAATCTTATATCATATCCAATAAAAAATAAAAAGTTTTATTGTGGACTGAACAATTATAATACAAGAATAATTATTTCTACATACAAAAGATTTTATTTTAAGCACTCAAATAATAGACATAATAACTAAATAAGTAGATAGTAAATTTAAATAATAACTTTAATACTTAAGTACCTAATTAGAATAATTATAAAACAAAAATCCTGAGTTAATATAATAAGCAAATAGAAATTGTTCTTAACAGCTTGATGGAAATGAATAAAAATTCGAGAAAAGTGCACATTGTTTTCTGCAATAATGATTTATTACAGAATTATTATTTCCTGTGTATAACCAGGATTAATTAAGTACAATTGTTCATTGTTGAATATCTTCTTTCTACGTTTTATTAAATTTTAGATATTTTTACAACGTAAGACAGTATAATATTGTTACATTCAGTCATTTTTTATATAAAAATAAAATCATAAAAAATAAAAAATAAAGTATTTATTAAAACGATACAGACTAAAGATGGAATATACTATTCTTACAAAGATTTTTTAGGGTTACGTAGCCCTATTTTGAAACATTGAGAAGAATGGAGGGATTGCAAAGGAAAGCAGGTTAAAAATCTGCAATCAATCCTCCAAGTCGAAGATAAAAAGTTGGCTTTCATATTCAAGAATGGTGAGAGAAATGGTGTAAGATTAAACGAGCTTTGCATAAGTTAAAGTGGCATCCACCCACGTTTTTGGCTCAGGATTTTCCTCCAACTTGATCTTACTTTTGGACTACTTTATTTTTGTGCTTGGATTTTTAATCGAACCGAGTGAAAGATCATTGTGAATAAGAAGGAGGAGGGAACATCGGTGAGCTCTCTAATGAATATGATTACACTCTGATAACTTTGTAAGGGTCGTGCGCTGGCACTGAAAGGATGAAAAAGGAGGAAAAATGATGCAGACACTAAAGAGCCTCCCAAAGGATGATGGACTCGAGCCAAGGGCTCCTGACACACATACACATTCACGCAAATGTGTAATGCAGGCGACGCTCTGACTGATCACTCGCGCACGTGCATTTAATTTTCATCGACAACATTCATTTGTACTATGTACTTACTACTTAAAGGCTGCATTAAGGCTGCCTCGGCTTTCATCCAGGGAGAAGGGTTGTTTTGATTTATCGTCGCTTTGTCAATTTCGCCCATCTTCGCTGTAATGGACTCTTAGGGATTTTATCGATGTCAAGATATCGCATTTGAGTTTGTGCTTCCTACAAGTCCGCGTGAGAAAGGATTCGACTCGATGACAAAAATTTAGTCATGCTAATCCTCTTCTTATATTGAACTTATCAGTGATTTTATCCACAATTCTATTCATCACTTTTATACTTGATGGTAAAACGAGTTTAAAAAAATTGTAGATTTACTAATAGAGTTTTTTTTTATATTATATTACACACAAAAACTTTCCATGAGAATTTAGTCCAAAGAGACAAATGAAAAAGAAACTGTTCGATAGTTTTTATTTCTTAAAAACATACTTTGACAATACGCCATTATGTTAAAATTTTTTAAATTCGATGCTTTTTATGTATACAAAATAATAATTAAATACAATGATTTTATGTAAATATATTTATGAAAGGTTCAAAGAAGTATAAAATTGTTAACGTTAGTGTAACTAATTATGCACGTACACTCCATTTTAAACATGCGGTCATTAACAAATTATATATTGTATTAATATCTTATAATACTCTGTTGTATTATAATACGATTTAATTATAATGTAATTTTCTAAAAAAAAATATTTACAAGGTGACTATAAAATTGTAAAAAATATATAACGCACAAATAATAAATTAATAATAAATTATTAGTGTAATAATTTATGTACTTAAGACCAATATTTTAATTCTTAATGCATTTGTAAAATAATTTAGAGTTATTGAATAATTTTATAAACTTTATTTAATATTTACAGTTTTTGTTAAATTATAATTGAATGAAAGATAAATATGCAAAGTGTTAGCTTTCTTATTCAAACAAATATATTTATAATTAAAACTTTTGATATTTTGAATTTAAAAATGATTAAAGCTAGATATGGACAAGATTTATAAGGATAATTGATTGTAGTATCGTTAAGTAATACCGGATACAATATACAGTGAAATTTAAATTATATAAATTCATGATTATAAATTGACATTTATTATTCAGAAATCATTAATTGACCGGAATATATAAATTTTTTACTGAAGGATTATAGGGGTTTCCGTATGGTATCTGCTTAATTTTTAATTTTCGTTTGAAATTTTATTATTTCAATGCAGCTACAACAGGAATGCTAAAATATCTGTCCTTGAATAAAGCTAGTTTTCATAACATAAATCTGATTTAGCATTGAAAGGTAGCTGGACCAACAAAAAAAAAAAAAAAAAAGTGTTAGAATAAAATTTGGACACGCTCAGGTGGTGAATAGAATCGACGCTCGAATTTGATCGATTTAGGAATCGCGACGGCGTGTCTCTAAAGGATCCAAAATCCAGATCGATCGCACTCTCGGCGTGCGTGATCGATAAAAATAGTACCCGAGAATCCGGATTTGGGTAGGTCGCGTAAAGTAAGTGAAAAGAATAATCGAGAACTCTGGTAGGTGGTAAGTGTGCCGACGAATGTCTCCGATCAGATGGGAACAAAGTACGCGTGCAAGTCTGGGAAGGAGTCGAGGCCAGACCCGTTACACAACTCGGTCCCGCCTTCTTGGCTTATTATAGAAGCGCAAAATCCGGTCGCGAGAACCACAAGTCCGACGACTTTCGCGGACCGGAAGTCCTTGATGACGACGACGATGATCGGCGATGATGCCGAGGCGGTTACCGCCGACAAGGCCACGTGGGGCCCTTCACCCTCGTCGAGGAGCGGACTCGGAACGATTCAACCGGAAGCTAATGTCCTCCAAGGTATTTATTTATTGCCTGGGCTTTTACTCGCGCTATCGTATACCCGCTTACTATTTTTTATGTGGACTTTCCTGTGTCCCGAAGCAATTGAACGAATTTCACGAGGAAACCGGCAATATCTTATCAAACCTTATCAATCGCAAATGCTGCACTTAAACGTGCCATTAATTAGACAATGTACACTGCTGGATTTCTACCTCATTTAAACCAATTTTAATGTGTTCATTCTGAACTATTATTTAATCTTTAAGTACAATGATTAAAAATGATCTAGGAATAATAATAAAATATTAGAAAATATCGGGTAAAGATTTACGAGGAAATAGGATATCACTAATGATGTTTACATGATTAACTGTACAATATTGATTGCTTTGCCGCGTAAATTAGAAAACAAATGAGGATCTAATAACAATAATCAATCCTTATAAAAAAAACTATAATTGCTTCATTACATTTCAATCACAAAAATGTAAGCTATAATGTAGATTTTTCATTAATGTTAAAATTCTTGATAGATTCTAACTAAAATAAAAATTATCCCTGAAATGCTTCTTTTCAACTATATTATGAAAAAAACTTACCTAAATTGATGTATATTTTTTAATGTTATTAATTTCCTCGAATATCTAACAGTTTTTTTTAGAAATAATTTCATCTAATTTTTTTTTATTTATATATTATCACTTATTAAAAAGTGTGTGTCTCAGATTGAAGTTTTTGTATTTATGTTTTTACTTTAAGTTACCTCACACAAGTATAATTTTTATTACTACAATATTATTCTAAAGATGTAAAAATGAACGAATGATAATTTTGAATTATATACTAGGGTCATTTGCGTAAATTTTAAATTAATCAATCTCATTCAAATGGTAATGTCGATAGGCAACGTACAATTTATCTCAATAGATATTGATATGACAATCCTACAATTTAATTACGTCCAAGTTTACTAGGCATTACTAAAATTATAATTCAATTGATAGTATTACTATAGATTGCTTTAATTAATAGCATTAAAAATTTTTTTGAAATATCAATGTGACTTGAATTGAAAAACATAATATTATGAATTAGCTATAATGTTTATTTTAAACTTTTTCTTTGATGAAAATTTAGTTTAATATTTAATGTACCTTAATTATCGTAGTGATTACATGTGTAACATGTTTACCCAATGAAAAAGTGCCGTTGCTTGATTTAAAAAAAATTTGTAGACTTTAAATAAGTGCACGGTGTATTGTGTCTTAGAGAGCAGTGTTTCCACGCGAAATATCCGTTTAAATAATAAAAAATGTACCGAGCTCGTGTGACCAATGATAAAAATCTATTGTAAGCGATAACTTCAGCGTAGAGCCGCACATCGTAATACCTCCGTCTATTATATTGCAACAATGAAGGTAAAAAACACCTGGCAACAAGCGCCAACATTTAAGCAGTCCTTGTGTACACTTTGACATTTTATTCCCCGTCAACGGGCGCAAATTAAAAAGCGCGGATATCGGGCTCATCGAACAACCGCCGCGTAAAATGAAAAAAGAGTGAAACAGCGCTCGATAACTGTAAATCGCATAATAAATCGAAGGAGCTGCACCAACTCCAACTGAGCCTAACTGTAAGTGAGGCCTAGGATACATTTTTTTCCTTTGCATTTTCAGTCGATACATTTAGTCTCGCCCCTTTTTCACTCACACCCACGCCTGCTCTTTCCCATTATGAGCGGTGCACAAAGTTAATTGGAAAAAGGCCTAATCGATAAATTTCTTGAGCTCCCAAGTCTGTCTCTCTAATGCTACGACACCAATTATATAAATCATTTTATCGCTTCAATTATATAAATATTTTACGTCTCACACTTCTGGGAATTCTTTTATTTGTTAATATATCCAATAAAGATTCTAATTTAAATTAACTCAACATATTTTATGCCCGATTTCGATTTCTTTTCCCGCTATATGCTGCCCCATCATTAAGTACTTTTAGTGACAATAAATAGCGCGATAAACTTGGGAACTCCATTCTTCTCAGATATTGTATAACACCTACAGTGACCGACCGATAATGTCGTACTATGTGAATACTTTTTATGTTTAGACAAATGCAAGTCTACTTTATTATGAGCCCTAAAGAATATTCCTTTAAATCATTAGAGGCTGTAAATTTAACTGCAATAGGAAATAGAATCCTTTTCGTTAAGCAATAAAAATGCTGGAAACTCGTAAGGGAAGATCAAATTTTAAATTCGTCATAGGACGATTAAAAATTTTGATTGTAAAACATTTAAATGACATAACACTTTTATGGAAATAAATTTATTAAAAATTATGAATGACAAATAAAAATGCTTAATCATTCGAGTTAACATCATAAAAACTATATGGACATTGGAGCTTGAGTAATATCATAAAAAATTAAGATAACAAGTACATTACATTTGAGTAAACGGGTGAAGGAAAAAAGCAGACATTAGGTAAATTTAAACAAAAATAAATAAAATAAATGATTAATAAACTAATAATTTTATTCTATACTTATAACGACAGCGATTAAAATAGAAAAAGATTAGAAAAGAACAAGCAATTGTAACGCGAATGCAGCAATAAAGTAATACCCCATAAAATGGGAGCTGACGCTATAGTAACGGGATCACGGGCGTGAAATCCTAATAAATGAGCAGTCGAACGAGTCGTCAACCTTCATTTCTGTCTGTCTCTTTCTCTCTGTCTCTCTCTCTCTCTCTCTCTCTCTCTCTATCTATCTATCTATCTATCTATCTATCTCCCTCCCTCCCTCCCTCTCTCTCCCTCTCTCTCCTTCTCTTTCTCTTTCTCTGCCACGCTTCGTACATGAACGACCGATCTACCTTATCTGTCCGATGCATCGCACTCTCCTACTTTTTCTCGCTTGTTCTTTTTCTCTTTATCTTGCTCCCCAGTTCACTTACACACATTCGCTATCCTAATAAATGCAGTCTTTGGGGACATTTGCAATATGGGCGATTGTTAAAAGCGCAAGAATTAGCATGACGCCTGAGTATTAGCATGTTCGCACATTGTCAAAGTTAACTTTTATACAAGATGCTCTGATATTTAATATTAATTATAAAATAGTCATATATTTTTAAATCTATTAATGATACATATTTAAATTTAAATTTAATTTTGTTATTAAATTAAATAATTATGTATCTCTCTGTAAAATGGATAATTTATTATACGTATAATTCATATATTAAAACGTTTAAAAATTATTTGGAATTAGAACTTGTTATTCTAATTATAAAATATATAAAAATAACCTTTGTTAAGATTATTTATTAATGAGGAATAAAAAACCTGATCATCTACATCTATACGTTATCCCATAGAAACATATATAGCATATAGATTATCAATAAATATCAATCGGTAATTTATCTACACGCTATTGAACTTTGAAGAGGAAATAAAATTTTCTTATATAATCCACAATTGGTACCAATATTTGAATACTTTGAATATATATAAAGTCTTTATTTAAAATTAGTTTATAATTGATGCAAGTGTGCTGATTAGGATTTTAGTTATTTAATCTCTACATGTGCGTGTCAATCAGGAACACTAGATAAAGTTATTTGAGAATCTTATGGCATGAAGTAAATAAAATAAAAACAAAAAAATAAAAGAAACACCATAATAAAAGAACATCAATCCGGGGTTGATTTGCCGACCATGCCTCGGTTCGTTAAATGCGAGTGGAGATAAATCTCGGATTTTCGTCAGGTGACAAATGATGTTTTGTTGATTTTTGACAAACAGTTATTTTTTACACCGAAGAGCTGGATTACCAAACGTGAAGGATAAAAATAATCTGAAAGAAAGAGGAGCGAACGTCCAAGTAGGGAAGTCCCTTGATGCGCGAACTTCCCACGGACTTGGACTCGAACTCGAACTGAGACTCGGTCCCGGTCCCGGTCTCGGTCTCGGTCTCGGTCTCCGTCCCGGTCTCGGTCTCGAGCTCCTGGTGTCGAAGTAAAAAATCTTCGGCCTGTATGTGAATGAAAGGGAGGGTCTCGTCACAATCGCAGGCCCAGTCCCAGCCTCGCAAACTCGTGCAACAGGACTCACCGACACGGGGAGCCGATTATTCATCTTTATTTCACGGATTTTTAAATTATTTCTCTCTCACAATGTTCTTCTCGATCTCTTTCATCGTCCCTTATTAAATAATTCATTATGTCCATATATATTTTTCAGTTGATTCAAACTCTTAAATTAAAACTTTGATAGATAAGCTTTTTATTTTTCGCTTATAATCCAATTATTAAGCTGAAATGGACTTTACAGCTTCAAATGCTTAATAAATAATAATAATAATAATAATAATAATAATATTAATAATCGATTATTTTATTAATATTGTCCGAAGCTTACGTAAAGCAAGACAAGAGATAAAATTTTATTAATTAATCATTACTTTTAATGGCATGTATACTTATACTTTATATCACTTTTTTAGCGATTAAACTTTACTCATTATTATTAATATGTATTTTTGTAATATATTAAGTCGGGTATTATAAATGACGTTGTTAAAAATAAATATATTAAACTTAAATTACAAATTAATTTCATGATACTCAATGGTTTTATTATTCATTAATAAATATATTCAACATATATTTGAATATTTCGAAATTTTTTTTTGTGAATATTTTTTTTTATTCTATAATTTTTAAAGAAATTGTCATAAAAAAATAAGTTGCTGCATGTAATAATTTCATTTTGAAATGTATTTTATAAATTAAAAACTTGTTTACTGTTTATTTAAGACACTGAAATAGAGTCGGATTGTATTTGAAACAAATTGGTTCCTCCATTCCAATTAGAGCTATATTTCATCTCAATTAATTGTGAATGATTTTTTTATAATTAAATTAAATAAAATTATTCATAAATATATTAGTTTCAATTTAAGCCCTAATTCTCTGAACAAACTGAGCAAAGTTGAAATGAGTTGAAATTGGAGTAGTAAAGCAATAATAATAATAATAATAATAATAATAATAATAATAATAATAATAATACAGATTGGCATTGTTTGACCATTTGGTAAATCATTAGAGATATTTTAATGCTTTCAAGTAAGGGAAGGGTGCATCTCATTTAAAAGGCTGTTATCATGTCCTGCCATTTTGCCTGTCTCTCTCTTTCCCCAATATCTCTATCCGAATATCCGATTTTACATGGAGGAAGAAAGTGGTCTCGAAAGGTCACATAACTCTCCCTTAAATGCGACGTTCCAAAGGCCGGGACTGTACACAGAACAGTTCTTCCCGACAGCAAGAATTCGATTCACGAATCCAATTTACGGGCTACGGGCACCGGACAGCGAAAATGCCGAAAATCGAATTGTTTCCCGGACTGACGTTTTGTGGGGAGTGCATTCTTTACGCATCTGTGATCGCAGGCACCACGCGTCGCCAGACTACGAGAGAGAGAGAGAGAGAGATAGACAGAGAGAGAGACAGAGAGAGAGAGAGAGAGAGAGAGACAGACAGAGAGAGAGAGAGAGAGAGAGAGAGAGAGACACACACTACTGTACCAATTGACGACTCATTCTCTCCATGACAGCTCTTTTCCTCAATTCCTGGCTTTTTTCAATACGCACACGGCTTCGATGGACAAAAATGGAATGCAATTTTGCATGTACATTTTTATATTTATTTAGCTTGAGCTTTATTGACTTATGTAACATTTATGTAACAGAAATTTACGATCGCTCTCTTTCACTCACGATAGGATTTCCTATCCTATTCTACGATATCTTACTTACGATACTTTTTAATAAATAGGGGATGAAACGTAACAGATGCAGTGTTCTTTTGTTCAATTAGTTTATAATTGATTGCATCTCCTCAATTTATAAGTTTTAAAGTCATTAAATTTATTCATTTTGTTTTTTTGTTATAATCATATGGTTTACTAATAATTGTTTAAAATCAAATCTTATTTACGTATAACAATATGAATAATTATAGTACTACATAATATTATAGATATTCTATGTACAAATATTTGAAAAAATTTTTAAATATTAAAAAAATGTTCTTCTTTTTTAAATTATCAACGTGTTAAATTTATTAAAGTTAATTAAAAATACAATTATAGAACTCAATTTTTATATATATTCAAAATACATGTAAGATGCTTCATCGAATTATTTTTTTAAGTTGTGTAATAAATATCTTCATTCTGTCACAAACTAATGTTAATAATAATAACTAGTATATTGTATTTCTTTATCTTTTTATCTTCTTTTCTATATTAATTTTTAAACAAGATGGGCTCAAATTCAATTAGGATATTAATTAAATAATTCAAATAAATTTAAAAATTTCAAGCCAAATTATAATTATTGAATATAGTTGGTGAATAAAATTCATGATTTTATTTTAATATTATGAATCACAGTGGTGTGAGTGAAACGAAATAATTTAAGGATTAAAACTATGTTTATCGAAGAGGCTAGTAATTAGGAGCTTATTTTAAACTTTTTTGTTCAGTTTATTGTTGTGATTTAGTAGAAAAGTAATAATAAACAAAAATTTTAATAAATAATTCAAAAATTGATAGCATAAATTAAATTCATTCCTTTAAAAAAGTTGATATTTTTGTTTTAGTTATATAGTGCTCTAATTCAACAGTTTCCTCGCAACTTTTTCTGGTAATATTTTCAATAGACTGTCCAACTTCTTTCTCATAATTATTAAATATTTTTAAACTTTATTAAATATTTTAAAATACTAAAAGCTTATTAACATTAATAAATTTGAGGTCATCCAAATATGATAACATAATTATAAATATTTTATGCAGCTTAACTAGTTTCTCCAACTCAATACATAGCCACTTTTTCGGAACTTAAAAGAATAAAACTTATAAAGTGAATATTTAGAAAATTATTGACTATAGTATTTACTTTATATTTTTTGGTTTATAACATTTGAAATATAAATATTACTTTGAAGAAAAATTACATGCTACAATCTAGATATTTAAAAAATAATTATAGAACAGCTGCTATTTCAGAGAATACATGAAAAAAAAAATTTTTTTTTTTACATTAAACTAGGTATTTCTACATTTCGTAAACCAGAACTTTTAAAAATATTGTAAATTGATAAAATGGTAGTGTTCTGATAAAATGTTTTCATTTTTTAGATCAAAGGACTCGTTCTTTTGCTTGTAAAATTTGCTATTTTTTAAAAATAAAAAGAAATCCTAGTTTACGATACGCAAAATGTATTTTGAATATTTCCTTAAAATTTTAAATCAATTTCTCTTCAAGCTAAAATATTAGCCATTTTTCAAAATTTAGTTGAGAAAAGCACGTCTAAAGTTTTAACTAATGATCTTTCTATTATAAAATTAAATTTTATTACATTGAATTTTCATGGATATTCATGATCTATATTGATTATTTTAGTATATTATTTTGCGAGTGGTATGTTAATGAAATATGTAAGAAGAAAAAATGGATTTTGAAACTGATAATCTAGGTAAGCCACTTCAAATAATAAATAATACATTTTAATAATAGTAAGTTTGGCATAAAAACATAAAAACGTACTATTCCTAATTTTCATTTAATATACATTTTTTTTTCTATGCTTAAAATATTTATTATAAAACTCATGGAAGTGTACAAATTAAGTAGAATTATGGATTCAAGATTTTTTTATCGCTTACATATGTTAATGAAAGTTATACGTGAAGAACTTCTTAACTCGTCTCCAATGAGTGATAACTTCACTATTTTTTGACCATCTTTAGTTTTAAGTTTTATTTTTATTTTTACATTTTTAATAAAATGTTTACTTTTGAACAATAAAATTTTTTAACTTACAGCTTGTTTATAAGTTTTAAATAATTCACCTTAAATAATGAAAAATTATGTAACAATTCTCAGAGACACCAGATTAGATTAAGATTGAGTAACAAATTATTCAATACATGAATAATAACCATAAAATAATGAGCCATCGCCTCGAATGTGGTTTTACAAATCAAAACATTAAAAACTTTCCCATGTTTTTTTTTTTTTTTTTTTTTATGAATATTTATTTCCAAAATTATTGAGTAAAATAATAGGATACATATATTTTGTACGTTTTTAATATAAAATAATTAAATTTATTGATTGTTTTTATCTAAACAACTATAAAATATTAATGAGTTTCATTATTTTATCTTGAGAGCCTGGCAAATTCAGGTTCAACAGTTTGCATTCAATAAAATCATGTTATGCAAATAAGTAAGTTAATAAAATAGATTTAAAAGTAAAAACTTAAAAAAATTTATTTTTACTACATTTTATAATATATATATATAGTTATTTTTTACTACTTCGAAATCGTATAAAAAATGTAAAATTCCATATTTACATCACTTTTGAGAGAAACTGTAGAATTGAAATATTTTAAAATCGCCGAATATTTGTGTATGCATCGATGCTACGACGATAACTTTTCTAAATGTCAGACTCCGCTTATTGCACTTAAAAGATGTAACGTTAATAAACGAATCTGCGTATAATAAAATTGCTTTTAATGTAGAGAGATGTGCTTTCGAGTAATATTAACAAATATTAATAGAGGAAAGAGTCTGACATAATATTTTAATGTGACTTAAGAGTAAAAAGTAAGTAAATATAATGACATGCATTTCTAAGGGACTTTGACTTAGTATTAAAAGCTTATGCTACACATTATAAGCGTTAGAGTATGGATTGAATTTAAAAAATGAGAGACGAATGAAGGAGCGCCTCCAAAACGATTTGACTATAAATGATAAATCGATTGCTTTTCAATTCAGCTCGGCATAAAAGTCCATCGATCACTGAAAATCGTCTATCGCCTATCGCTCAGGAAAAGTGAAAAGTGAAAAGCGAAAGGCGAAGGGCGAAAGGCGAAAGGCGAAAGGCGAAAGGCGAAAGGCGAAAGGCGAAAGGCGAGAAGCGATTTATGACACGAGAATGGAGCATAGGTGCTGGAAAAGCATCGGATCACTATTGCCAATCGCGCAGCACTCAGCTTAGGGTTTACGACCTCGAATGCAACTACTCCTCGCAGGTGTTCCCGCACTCGGAGAGGGTGCATTTCGTGTGCCAAATGAGAACCACCCCTCTCGCAAGTGCCGGCGAGGAGGGGGTGGTTTTGAAATTGGCCGCGAGCGTAACTCGATGCCAGATTAATTAATTCGAAATACCGTGAACCGGAAAGTCCCGAGATTAGTCTCGGAAAGCGTACGTGTAGCATCGAGAGCTACTGCCAGTTCCATTTCTCTACTCTCCAATTCACAGCGAATACATGCTTACGCAGTTAAGGGAGGTAATCGAGGGTGAGGACGAAGTGGATGTGCTGGAAGCCAAGAGACAGCAGGAGTTATTAAGCGCGTGATCGGGGACGAACAACATTTACCCTCTCGAACTCCGAGTTTTCCGATGGAGTTGCGCTTCCGATTCCTCGGGAAAAAAGAATAATTTCACCAGAGCAAACTCCCAACTATCAATTCTAATCTTTTTTAAAATTTCAGCCTCTATTTCTGTCCTCGGGGACTTTTTAAACTCTTCAACACAAGTCAATTAGTTACCGTTAGATTACCGTTCAATCACAACCCCTCAACCAAATCAAAAATATTTATGTCATTGTTATTGCTGAATTATACATATCAATCGTTTTAATATTATTTACATCATTAATGATAGATTATTTTTAGAAAAGAACGTTTTTCAGATTATATATAATATTACAATAGTGACGTAGACCTTATTCTATACGTTTATCCACACTTACCGACTAATTGATTTAATTTATTATCGATGCTCGTATACGTTTATCATCAATACAAGTTTTTCTTTCTACTGATTTGAGAACTCATTTGAGATATAAGCAATTGAGATTCACTCTGGGAACCTCCATGGGGATGATTCACTTTCATCCGATCTCCGAGGCCAGAAAACATCGACATCCTCTTAAACCAAACTACCTACTTAGTACTGAAGATCTACTTAAGTACTCGTGTGAGCCTTATAAGTCTCCGTTAACCCTTTCTCACCTGTAAATTATTTTTTTTCTTCAAAATAAACATGTATTTACTGTACCATCACTAATAATATCAATAATGTACTCAACGTTATTCCAACCCTTTAATTTTAAGGTGCCCTTAAAAAAATCGTCAAAAAATACTAGTGTAATTTAAATTAAAAAAAAAAAAATTCTTTGTGTAGTAAATGCAGAAGAATAAACAAAAATATATTATTTTTCTAAATAACAGCATATATTAAATACACATTTGTTTTTAATTAAAAATTTAGAGGGTAATACAGGCTTTTTCCATTTCAAATTTTTGTTTTAAAAATGTTTTGAAGTACTCCAAAAATCTTATATTTAAATACATTTAGTACTTTTCTTATGAAAACCTACTTATACATTTTAAAGCTGTTTAAATCACGGCTTTATATATGCAGTGCATGGCTTTATATTTAAATCGTGTTTTTGAGAATTTTCGAAAATTTTAACTTTATTTATTTATGGCCAACTTGTTCAATTTTTTTATCTCATATTTAAATATCATTCTCTTATTTTATTAAACAAACTTAATAAAATCATAAAAAATATTGTTATGGTAATATTATTAGTTTAATTATAATAAATAGTATAATAATAAAGATTAAAAAATAACTAAAAATACATTTGTAATATAATTTAAATAATTCTTTTAAGAACAAGAATTTTCTTTAAAAACAATTAATGAAAATGCTATTGTTATAACTCAGATAACTAATCGAACCCAGGAAGCAAAAACGTACTTGTATGAAAATATATATTTTATATAAAATTTTACTCATTATCTTCATCTGTCACAAACGATAAATGCACGGTAAGTGGATCCTAATTTGAGCAGCTCCTGAATTTTAATTAAGTCTCACGGGGAGAGTCATGAAAGAGATTATAAGTATGATTTGAAAGTAAGTTAATTTAGTAAAAAGGAAACCGTGTGTGTCGCTATTGACGAAATAAAATAGTTCTTGTCAGTATTAAAATTTAAAGAAAAGATGCGAAGCCTTTTCAAATTACGTTAGATACACAATTTTAGATACGTCTTTGTCCCTTCGAATCTACTACGAGAATGTCTTTACCGTATTATTCGCATTCATCTTCTCCTGGGTTTAGAAAGGAGAAGATGCTGACTCTTTATCAATGACTGCAGTATCAGTTTCAGGCGGAGCTTGAGAAAATGTTTTGTTTTGTTCAGGTTCGCAAATTCACGACACCAAAGTTTCGTATTTCTGGGTGGCGAGCAGGTTCAGTGGCAAACGTAACATATTAAATGTCTTCTGTAAAATTTAATTTATCTTCAATTTAATATCATATCACATCTAGTGCTTGAATGAGCATAAAACTACACAACAAAATGAACAAACAAAAATATTTTATAAAATCAAAAATGCCGATAAAAATATATTTTCAAAACTAGGAAACAAACATATAGAAGTTTACAATTTATTTGACCTATATATGTTTTTTTTTTATATTTAAAAACACAATGCACTCAATGATATTAAAACTATCATGTTATATATTTAAAATATCTAAATCATATAAATTTCTTTCCATTTATTACTTCAAATTTAATTTAATTTATGAACATATATGTTGAAGTATTATTCTGTTGTTCTTTAAGAAATGAAATCATTCGCTAGCACAAAATTGTCATTTTTATATACTTTTCAATTGAAATTTCTTAAAAACTTTATTTAGAAAAAATTATGTATTTTTTGATAATTTAATAAAGATAATAATTATTCACTTAATAATATTATGAACAAAGATGACAGACTAACGTCTTTTGAGATAATGTCTTCAATTTGAAGATCAATCCCTTAGGGATACGAGTAAAGCAACTCACGTAGTCATTCGCATCTATTCTGTAATATAAATTGGCAATTTACCTGAAATTAATGGATGATATATAACTGAGAATATTTGGAGTCGAATTAATTGAATGGCGATAAAAGCCCCTTAGAACTTGGTCATCACAAGCTTTACAAAATAGAATAAATCGAACAGTATTCTTTAATAAAATCTGTTGTTATTAAATTATTTTTAATACTTTTTATTATATAATATACGACTTTATTGAGTAATACAACAAATTATTTTGATATCAATTTTACAGTCGCTACTTTAAATCGACAAAGATTATGTTAAGCTTTTAAGTTAGTAGTTTTATCGAGGACGTACATTATTTCATTTTAGTGTCAGAACTGAAATACTTAAAAATTCTAGAACATACAATCAAATGTTATCCAATATTTCTCAAAAGTTACTGTTCACGAAATTATATATTTATTTTTAAATTCAATAAAATTATGAAACATTCTCAGATTTAACTATTTATAACTTTTAGTAATATTTATGGAAAATATTCAAAAATTTATAAAATTTAATTTTTAATAGTTTTTTATTTTTAAGTAAATCGAAATTTAATCTAAGATAAATGTTTCCAGTGATGTATTTTGTAATACAAAAAAAAAGTTTGAATGTTCTTCCGGAGATGAGTACTCCATGAATGAAATAAATATTACCAAATGACCGAAATATCATTTCAAAAATTCCAAAAACTGCTGAATATGAAAAGGTGGGTGAAGTAATGTGATAATTACGATTCATCATTGTCGGCATTTACCGGTCAGCATTTACAATTCAGAAAATGCGAGAGCAGAATTGAATAGCTGGCGAAATGGGTATACATATACATATATATATATATATATATATATATATATTACGTGTGACTAGTGACTAGTTTGGATTGAAAATCACGTCGGTTGGCACCAGTGGATGAGTTGGCGCAATTATGGACCTTCTAATTATGCTTCTCCGTCATGAATCTCTTGGAAGCAGCTGTCGTCGCAATTCATGATACAGATACAGCTCTCGGCCTAATGAACACTCCTCTTCCCCCCCCTCCCCACCCCACACCCGACCGACCAACGAATATTTTAATTAGATCCCCCTGCCCGGCTGTGCTAAATCTGATGAAAGGTCAATCACCATTTCAACATGGTTTTCTGATTTTTATAAATTGTCCTTGTGCATTTTTATGTTACACTTGTTTTCGAAAAATAGAAATACTGTACTTTAAAATACGCACGTTGAAAGAAGTTCTGCGAAGGTTATTTTCAAATATTAAAGACAAGTACTTAGAGTTCCCAAAATTTAATTTCTAAAATTTTAATAAAAAAAATTGTTAATTTTTAAATATATATAAGTTGATATAAATAGATGAAGAGTAATAGAAAGAGAGTGTATACTTTATAAAAGTTATTTATATTTTAATCAATATACAATAATAATATTGTTATTATAAATAAATAAAGAATTTTTTACGTTTAAAAACAATTATTTTAAATACTGTATTGATTCACATCTGAATTTTTATAAATAACAAATAAATATTTATTATAATGAATTCTGTAGTGAAGAAGAGTACTTTTATAATTTTATCTCTATTACGACCTGTTCATGTGAATATATCAATAGTAATGGAATATGTAATTATTTTCAAAATAAATAAGTATAAATATTAAATTATATTACTGTTATTTTCTTTAAATGTTTTTGAATACTTTCTTTGAATAAGAAATAAAATTTGCAAATTCAGTAAGAATAAAATATCTAGCCTTTATCACGGAAAATAAAAAAAATTACGATGTATAATTTGATGTAAAGCACCTTTATTTTTCATATTGAAAATTAAGGATGATTCAATGAAATTTCCATAAGAATAATGGTTTTTTTCTTAACTGCAAAAATATGAAGGATTTTTAGCAAAATCAGCAGTAGAAAGTAGGTAGGCACCCTTACTCCAGAAGGGCAGCTTAATTAATTCCAACTCAACTCGTCGACAAGATGTCGCGGCACGTGGGAGTCGATCCACCAGTCAACCCATCTCCAGTACTACATCCACTATTTCCGGCATGATAATTGCGGTAATGGTGGTCCAGAATCTTAGGAAGTTAAGGCTTCTTATTTACGTCGTTGACGATCGATCTTTGTCCTTTCCTTCATTTCTGATACTTAGAATTGCTTTTTCAATTTATAAATCTTCACTGTTCACGAACTCATTATTATTATGCGCAAATTTTGATTAGTCGATAAAAAACAAAATTTAAATTTTTAAAGTCAGAGTAAAAAATATTTCTGTATGTTCATTGGTATTTTATATTCGTATAAAACATATTTTTAATAGGCAATTTTCAATAACAACGTTTTGATTCAACTTTTTAAATAAATATTCTATAAATATCTAATTTTGATATTAAATAATAAATAGATTTGTTAATTATCGTTGGTTGGTTGATGGTACCAAGTTTACAATCGTTGTTAATTTAATAATAATAAGTTGTTAAAATTTTTATTGTATTTTCATATTTTCTGAAGGATTAAAAAAAGAATTAAAACAAGTGATTTAAAATGAAAACTTTATAGCATCGATGATGTTTTAATCTTTTTTAATTCTATGCTTAAAGAAATACAATTTTAATAAGAGCAACGATAATTTTTTTTTTTAAATTAACCAAAAAATTATAGTGAAAATTAACTGTACAGCTCGACGATTGTGTTGTTTTACTAAATTAAATTAGGATACTGACTAAACAGTACTTAATTATTGTTATTATTCCATTAGCGTGGAACGCATTGAAGCTCGATGTGAGGCACCAAATGAATTCCCTTTCATTCGAAATTATCAGGAGGATGCATAAATAATTGTCTAGGGATAATCCTCGGACTGAAAGGTGAGTGGGTTTTAGAGTCAGCGAGTCAGTTCAAAGGAAGAATCTCGAAATGTCGGACTTCCCAACTAAACTGTGATTACTTTTCATCGTCAGTGGGAGTCATTTTAAGCCCTGGAAAAAGTCAACAACACCCTCTCCGCGCACGAGGTCACACAATGGGGTGAAGTGAACCCGCTGTGAAATCGCAAGAGGAAGACCCGCTTTTGGCACTACTCGCCCCCGACGAATGGAGGTCGACAAAGTCTCGATCACTCGATCGGCGATGACACTTTCTCCGTCGTCGAATCCATTAGCAATTACTCCTGTAAGCCAAACGCAAAGTCGACCGCCGGTCGCTAAACGAATTTTCGTTGTCGGTGATACCATTGTGGGAGCGGGTTCGAAGGGCACGACCCCACCCCTTACCCCACCCCACACCAGCGGGATGACACCCGTCACGCATCAGATTTCGACCTCGGCAGTCAGCGATACGCTCCCTTGAATTCGTTATTCGATTGCCGACTCCTTGTCTCCCGATTTCCGATGTGCATACCACCTCCCCCTCCTCCTCCTCCTCCTCCTCCTCCTCCTCCGCCATTCTTTTATTACTTTTGTGATTGGCACTTTTTAGATGTCGTAAAACAGTGGGAGGCTGATTGTCGAATTCATGCGCCTTTCCGCCATTTTATTTTTTCCATTCTGAATTACCAGTGTGAGAGTGAACCCGACATTCGTACTCACGATATGACATTTGCGAGTAACTGGAGTTTAATTTCAATTATCGAATATTTGAAAATGATATGATGCAAATTGATCACACGGTGTTTTATCGGATATTGAAATTAGTATTAAAATAATAATTTTTTATGAGCTCTCGAATAATTATCATAATGTCTAAAAAAAACTCTACACTGTCTAGCATTCATATGCCTCTACAATAATTCAATTTATAACAATTTCTAATATCTCAACGGTATTAAATGAATATTTTTACATAATTATAATTTTAATCTCATCCATAATTTACACTCAATTTGACAAAATTGTATAGCTGAATGAGAGTTTTTTCGCATTTAATAAATCGTGAGATAAAAATGAGCAAAAAAAGTTTTATTATTTTTTTTTATTATTATTGATAAGTAACTCGCAAAAAGATAAAATCATTGAAAAAAAATATCAACGCAAGACAGACGAGAAAACTAGAAGATAATGAATATACAAATACATATTTTTATGTTCCCCACAGAGGTTTGCTTATCAGGAAGGACCCTCATGTCTTCCACGCCAGCGCACACTTCGTGTCATTTATCCTAGTTTTTGCACCCCCTCTGTCGTCCTTTTTTCACAACCCAATGACACATAATGGACCAGATTCCCCCCCCCCCAACCCTCGGAATCATCTTCTGCAGCGCATGGAGGGTGTCCGTCGTCGCGCACGAGTGCAACGAGTTTGTTAGATTTCCGATTGCCGGTCCATCAACCGCTGGAGCAAGCGAATTTAATTTCGAAATCCTCGTGGATCCTTTGCATCCCCCCGAATAACTGACTCACGGCATGGGGTACTTGCACACACATCCGATGGAAATTTCTATTTTTTTGACAAGCCAACCACTGATTCGAGAGGCTTTCATCAAGAGTTCAAGTCGAGTTAAAAATTTATCTTTGTATGGTTCCAAGGGTGGCTGATTCTCACAGCGTCCTCACGTGTAATTCAATAGTATGGTGCAACGAGTTTGCATCAAATTTATAATGTCTCAAAGGCTGTGAAATCAACTCGAATGGAGCGTTCACGAATAATTTTATAATGCAAATCGAGTCATTTCGATGTGCAGACAAACGCGTTTAATCGAGACTCGTGTACTCCACTGAGTATTTAATAAATCAAGAAATAATTGATGCTTGTTAAACAACAAGTTGTAATGGTATTCATTTATGAGTTGTAATGGTATTATTTTTTATTTATTTATTTTTTATAATTATAGCAGCTTGTTATTTTGTTGAACTATTGTAAAACTAGATTATTAATAAAAAAATAAGTTTCAGTAGTCTAATAAATTTATAACGTAGCGTTCACATCATTGTGAAACAAACATTCATTCTATTGAATTTGACTAGGATTTATCAGATTTCACCAAACTAAATATTTTAAATAAAAATAAAAATTTGAAAAAAATAAAAGATTCTATAATTACATTTCTATTATAATGTAACGATACTAATTAAATTTATTAACAATTAATAAAAACGTAGCATAAAATTATGTGTATCAAAATAAATTTTGCTAAGATTTTAATTACAAATTATATTATTCCCAAAAGTTGTATCAGTTTGACTTTTTTCACTTTGCCGATTTCGAAGTCCATCGAATCTTGCTCATCGCGTTTTTGTAATAAATCCTTAATCTCGAGAGCTCCAGGAGCAAGTTAGGAGCAATGCATCATAATCAGATGGTCAACTTACTTAGTGGAGGCATGCCGGAGAAGCGTCGAGAGGCTGTGGATGCGCGCTCGCGGACCAAAGTTAATTAGCTAATTAGTAATTTTAATCGGATGACGCATGCGCATCTCGAGGGATACAAGCAAACCCTCTTAGCGGACAATGGCAGACCTGGTCTCAGGTATCCTCTTGCACGGGAGAAAGAGAAGGAGAGAGTCTGGCACAGTTTCCATCCTCAGGAACAGATAGCGCCGTCTTTTTTTCTTGCTCTTATTCGCTCCTCACCTCTCGCCCTCATTCGGCTTCGGCTTCCAGCATCTACCCAAGTAATTGGCGCATAATTAATTTAGCGAAAAACTCTTCGCTCATTTTTCAGAATTTTTTCTCTTTATTATCTTGAGTGCACACTAAGTGTAACTTATTCGTTTTTTTCCCTTTTGTGCAGCTCGTTTTAAAGTAAATCTAAAAATAAAATAGTATCATATACGATGATGATATTCTTATTGTGCAATCGTAGAATACATTGAAAAAATTTATCGCAATGCATTTTTTAATGCATGTTTTGAATGTCGCTATTTATTGAATACTAGAAAAGCGGATGAATGATGGAACGATGATTAGCGATATTATGTATTTCGAGATTTTTGTATTCTCTAAAAATTCAAAAATGTAGATTCAAATTTTTACAAGAAACTTAAATTATCAAAATGAAATCGCATTAAAAAATTGAGCTTTTTCCGTAATCCAAAACTCATTCAATGAGCAAAATTATCAATGCAATACATATTTATAATAGCTCATCCAAAGTTAAACAGTTCAATATAATGATTGAATTGTGTGTCCAGATAATATGTTAGCTAATTGAGTTTCGTACGATATTTTACTCATTCTAACTTTATTATAAAATTATAATAAATCAATGATGAAAAATTATTGTAATTTCTAAATTTCTTTATTTTACAAATATATTTAATTTATAACCACGATCCATCAATGAAAGTGAAAAAGAAAGAAAATAATAGAAAATATAAGATTTCAAATTTGAGTGAGAGAAAAATTGGTCAAGGCTTTATGATATTTAAATCTTATGCTTGCTAAATTACATTGATAGCAGGTAAAGTATCCTTGTTAAATTCTTATAAAATATTACTATACAATTATTATTATTAATTCCCTGTTATATATTTTTAATACAGTATATTTCATTATTATTAAAATCGTTATATTGTGAAACGTATAAATTATTATTTGCTTTAAAATTTGTCGATATAATTATCCAAAAATAAAAAAAGATTTCCATTTATTCATTTTTCTTATTAGTCGCATTAATTTTTAAACAATTAATTATAAAATTATGAAAACCCATTACATTTTCCTTTCTATCTCTGTTTATTTTTACTGAAATTTTAACATAAATACGTACATAAATTAAAATTATACTTTTATTCATTTTATCTTTCCACTTCATCAAACGAACTCTTTAAGATAAATATATTTTTAAATTAAAAAAATTCCTTTATTCCAGCACTAGTGCTCTCCAGTCTTGTTAAACTAACATTCACTCATAAAAATTTATTACAATTAAAAAGTACCATTTCTTAATTTATTATTTTTTCTTTTCATTGCATTTATTTACCTTTTAGCACAAAGAGCTTAATAAAAATTAACAATGTTGAATAGTAAATTGTTAAAGTGTATTATGGCGGTAAATAAAGTACAACTTTCATTTATAGAACCTCTGATTTTCCATCGAAAACTTATTTATTTTTATTATAAAAAATTTTCGTTCTTTCTCATTAATTAATTATTGTTTATATGTAATTTACAATTAATAACGTGACAAGGTAATTCGAAATGCGATAGCGTCCAAAATTTCAGAACTAAAATAGAGTGACTTAATTTCTTATAAAAATGTTGAATCCAGCGATGGGGTACAGGAGCTAAAAGCGTGGAGTGAAATGGGTGTCGGAGTCGAGGACGACGGGGTCGACGGGAACGTCGGCAAGGATGGCGACAGTGCCAACGGAATGAAGGGAAATGCAAGCGTCAGAAGTTCAGAAGTGCTTTCTCGTGTTCCTTAACGCATATACCGGTGGCTCGACGTCCCCCACCCCTCCTTCATTCTCACTTGCCCTTTACTTTTCACCCACCTGCCCCTCACTTATCCTCTCCTCTTTCTCGCTTTTCCTCTTCAACTACCCCATTCGTCGAATAATCGGGAAAAGTAGAATAGACTTTATTCTTAGTGATAGCGTGCACTATCGTCGCGAGGAACACCGACCGATCCGTCCATCTCGAATTTTCCCACATGCACTTTGGCTCCCGTAACTCCATTTTCACAGCTCGTATAGCTTAAATTCTCGGGACCGAAGAAGTGCACATACTGTACTTTAAATATATGGGATAACCAACAATGCCATGGAGCACTAGGTCACAAAAAGAATTTAGAATCACATCGATTTTGCATTTATTCACTTCTCGATAAGTTGTAAAAATGATGGACTCCAAATAATCATCAAAAGGCTATTCGTGCTTGTGTAGAGACGAGGAAATTTCGGTGAAAATAGATGTGCGTAAAAGCCTCGGAAGAAGGGCAACGACTCCTCGGTCGTTTTCCGATTCCTGAGAGGGCACTTTCCTAAGTGACAATAACGTATCAGCAAGAGATTAGAGGACGGCCATTAGCGATCGAAGGCGATGCATCTTCGTTAGAAATCGGGTTTCGCTCTGGATCTTCTTCGATGCACACGTATACACGCACACGTTCATCCACACTTTTCTTGACCGTTCCTTTATTTTCCTTTATTCCCTGATTTAATTATTTGTTCCAGACTGCAAATACGAACGAAACATTGGAGTTTTTTTATTATCGAAAGTTCTGTCGAAACATTCAGACTCGCGTAATTAAGCAATTTTTTTTTTTTTATTTCATCCAACACTATACGCTTGTAATTACTATGAAATCGACTATTTTTAAAATTATTACATTGATATCTGAAATTGCTTAATTCTGCAATGATAAATATTAATTAGTAGCTTTCTTGTGTATTGGTATACGTATGCCGGGTGGAATGTCGATAACGAAACAAGTTATGATAAAGAGGCAAAAACTTTTATATTCACATTTACTACGAAATATTATTTTTTCTAATTTAGAATTTCGTTTTATTTATTTACGTATGTATAAATTGTGAATATCTAATATTGAAAATATAAATTACCCGTGACTATTATTTAATAAATCCACTGCGTGCTAATTCGGTTTTAGAAAAGTAAAAGTTGTTGAAATTCACCAGTTCCAAGTAATTAAAACAAATGCATTTTTAAGCAAAAGCGAATAAATAAAAAATTTGAATCAAAAATTGAAACGAACGATTTTACACGAAAATGCTTAAAGCCGTAGCTATTTCGAAGATCTTCATTTTTATCGCAAAGAACAAATTTATAAAGAAATGAACTTTACGAATAAAGAGAAAATTGGAATGTCAATGTACATTAGAATGGCTTTTTCAAGTAAGAAATGATTCTTTAACGAGAACGAAAGAGCGAATCGACGAATTTACAAATAAAACGTACTTTTCTCCCCCGTTAAAAAGCTCAAACGGGAAGGAACCGAAGAAGAGCTACCCTTGGGAGGAGGATCATTCTCATTGAAGAGAACAACAAGCACGGGATTGAGGCTGCGAGCTTTGGTATTGGGTACTCGGTACTCGGTACTCGGTACTCGGTACTCGGTACTCGGTACTCCATTGCACAAAGGAAACGGAAAAGGGAAAAGAGAGCGAGAGGCTCACTGATTTGAAAACGAGCTCTCGAGCGCAACAAGTGCGCGTGCACGCGCAGGAAAACGAGTCGATGAAGGAGCGGCGAGGGGCGAGGAACGAGGGACGAGGGACGAGGGATGAGGGGTTGGGATTAGGGGTGAGGACGAGCCCCTGTAATCGCACCTCGATCTACGTGCCAATCTGCGACCGCGTCGTAATGCCGCATGGATCCAACGGTAAATATTTCTGCGGTCCACGACGTCACTTCCCCCCCCCCTCCCTGTTATTCAACCAATTCGAGACTCTTCTCTTTCACATTTTATTTTCATCTCATTTTAAATCGTTATTTCGAGGGTAATTCTTGCCGATTACTCTCTTAATATTACGACTAAATTCAAGGCCGATTATGTCGAATTATATTGCAAGGACGAATGGTACTCATGATTTGTATTGTAAATCCGTCGCTAGGGACCCAACATCATTGTAATTTAAATTTGATTAACCGAACTACGTCTATTGTTACCAGATTTTATTCATCTACCATAATTATAAAATGTTCTTAGCTATTAAAAAATATTCTTTTTAAAGAGTAAATTGGAGAGAATTATTTTTGATACCAGTTATTTTAGAAATTGATTTAAAAATTTTAAGCAATTCATTTGATATTAAGATAATTTGACATGTAAAAATGTCATTCATACAGTATCTTTATTTTTACAACGTTAAAGAAATATTTCAACTTGTGATAATTTAATACATACTATCAACAAATATTCAGTACAAATTTAAGATGAACAAATCATTATTATGAAATTACTAAAGATTGTTATAATAAAAACTTAATGTAAATACTTTAAGGAAATTGTTTGAAGAAACTCACTCCATATTTATAGTATGTAAAATATCCTTTTTTTGGGTGTAGGTGAAAAACTAAAAACATTGCAACTTTTTAGTTGTAACACCGACGTTTCGACGATGTGGTTATCGTTCTTGTCAAGACCTTAATGTTTATGGAATTATTTATTCTAACGCACGATGAACAAAAAAAAAGAAAGAAAAGATTATTATACATTAAATACTTTAATGTATTTACTTTAAAAAAATTTATCTATCATTACGATATGTTTTTTGCATTCACTAAAAAGTGCTTTTATTTTTTGCACTTGAATATTCAATGTTATATCGAAAAAATATGCGTATAAATATTTTAGTTGTATATAGAACTCTTTAGTGTCCTTTAATATGATTATTCAAACAACATATTGGATAACAAAACTGGCGCAAATCTAACAATATGTCATTTATCATATAATTCTGATGAATATAGATTCGCTTATACATAATAAACTATTTTTCTATCCGCTCCATATACATAATCATTATGTTTACACTCAAGCAAACATAATTTGCTGGAACCATAGTTGTGCAAATACATTCAACGATAAAGGCAATTAGGAGTACGTATGTCCATGTGTTCAATTAGAACATTTTAATTGGAATTTTTTTTAAACTTCTACTGACTAAAATGGATTAGAAAATTGGAGAGTATTAAGATTTTTTCTTAATCAAAAGTAAGCCTCAGGAGGATAGCATAAGGTAGTACTAAGATTTTTAACAAACGAATTAAATTGAATTAAAAAATAAATGTACAACATTATTAATGAAATTTTTCCAAATAAGAAAAAATGAAATGTATTAAAAATAAGTTTCTGATGTAAATATTAATATTAAAAAATATTTCAACACTTTCTTTTTATTCAAAATTTAATATATCAATCTAATAATAGTACAAATTATTGTAATAATATGTATATGTATGTATGTATGTATGTATATATATATATATATATATATATTTGTGTATGTGCCTGTGTGTATTATGGGTTAATCAATAAAAAAGTTTTTATCGTCAATCTGAAAAATGTTTATTTAATAGTTTTTAATGTCATTCATTTTATTAATATTTGCAAAAATAAACGATCTCGGTTCACTATAGAAAGACACGATTCCATTAAAGATAAAAATTTTTACAATCAAAATATGTAAATAAGCAAACAATGATCATTAAATATTTTGTTTGAAATTAATCTCCTAACGTAAAATCGATGAGAATGAGTGTTTCTTAAAATACTATTATTATTGCCGTTTTTTTTTTTTTGAAAAAACAAATATTTAGAATTAAAAAGGAGACAAACATAGCCAAGAATAAGTAATTAAAAAAATCCGCGTGTTAGCGTAAGCCAAGTTATAAAGAATAGAATATGCAATAATCGAAATAAGACTAGAAAATAATGAATGAAAAATTTAAAAGCAGATTTAAATCCTTGGCTCGTAAAAGACAGGCGAATCTCATTGGACGATTGCGTCATGAAGCGATTCGCCGGTAAATTAAGCGCCAGCAAAGAAAAACCGAGGGTTGGGCGCCTGACATTGAGCGAGTTCACAAACACGTATGTGCGGCTGCACACGCAGGGGGTGGTGAGGGGGAGGATAGATAAATTAAATTTAATCCGACGTATCTGCGAGTGTGTGCGTGCCCACTTTTCCCTCACCATTAATTCCCTTCGTACACTTTGGTTTGTTTGTTTTATTTAATTATAGGTCTTCTTTGTTCTCGCATAAAAACACATGTGTGGATGCGTGTACGTTGCATTTGAGCGGGATATTTATTTTTTACAATGCCGCATTTGAATTGGTTCACTGCTAGCGAATGCACTTGATTTAATTAAAAACTGATACAATTATGTGGGCTAAAGGTTTAAAGATAATTCCACCTCGTATTATGCATTTAAGTATTATGCATTCACAAGAATTGTAAATATGGATAAACATTGTTTCTAATTCATTACAAAATCAATTAAAACATATTTTGTATCTTTGTGCAATACGCAAGCTACAGTGTTGTCTCTCGTTTCAAAACTCATGTACAATTTTAATACATAGCTACCAAATCGATTCAAACCTATTCCATCGTATTCGTAATTAAATCATTATAATTATTGTAACAAGTGACATACCTGTGAAAATACAGTAATCGTTATTTCACAAATTGTCATTACATTTTTTAAAGTTTAAACATGTAAAATATATACTTGAATAGTTATTTTTAAATTGTAATATTTTATTTTGATATTGTAAATATATACTTAAAGCAATTTATTATTAAAGCAAGATAAATTTAATTTGGAGGTAGGTTAAATTAAAAAATCTTATTTAAAACTTTTATTAGCACATTAAAAAATTAAGGAATCTATAAATTAAGCCTTCAGCAACGATTTGTCTGTCTTTGGTTAGCACTTTTGTATAATATTTTTTTTCTTCTTTTTTTTAACTTGATTTTTATTTTATAAATAGCATTAAAAATAAATAAGATTTAAAAGTTAAACAAAATAAATATTGCAGAAGAAATATTATTTATAGAGATGTATGTAATTAAAGTTAAGTGTACGTATAAGTATTGTGTATAAATAAAAAATTGATAATCGTTTGGAGGAAGAAATTCACAAATACACTTGCAAATTCAGAGATTCGACTCGAAGGATGCTGCAAACTTTTACGAATCGTTAGAAGTTTGAATACATGTATATCAGATCGTCCGGAATCCAAAAGACCTTTAAACTTAAACTTTAAATTCCTCAATCCTGTTACCAACTAGAAATTCTCTTCCTTCAAAATTGGTGATACCCTAACGCTTTCGGGAAAGGCGTTGATGTACGGTCTTTTGACCAGTGTCCAGGAGTTCGGACTTGGAGACTTCGGACTCCTGAATATCGGTTACAGGCGCTCAATTGCTCCTCGGCGTGTGTGTAATTTGTTTAGCTCCGAGTCAAGTTAATTAATATCTGCAGTGGACGTCGCGTTTATTGGACGGCCAATCAATAATTGTTAGGGTCAATCTTAGTTTATGGTGCAGAGTGTGGAGCTCTGGCCCGGCATCGGTGACCTCGCACCCGCTTTAAACTGAGATTCCAATTTATCGTTGAGCCATACTTGCAAAGTCTGGTTACTCCGTAAATGGAGAACAAAGAAGACAATTTAAGATCGGGATAAATTTAATGCGAAAGGCGGACACTGTAAAAACCGATGAAACCGGGCGAGCGATCGGCTCCGAGGAGTTGGTCCTAAAATGCTCAGGTTGGTTCTAAAATACTTTTTCGTGAGTCGCAGAAAAAGGGACGCTAATAATTCTGGCCGTAATGGCTCCTCTTCCCTTGAAAAAGCCGTTTTGGCCAGGAGTATTAGCGTCGGTGGATCGGCGGCAAAAACTCCAGCCGGAAAAGCAGCGGAATCGGTCGGAAAATCCCCGAAGGAGGGAGGCACCGGCTGCCTTTACATAAGCTGCAACTCCCAATTCTTTTTAAGCCTAACAAAGTCACTCATTACACCAACGCGTGCGCTATGCGAGAGGAGCGATAATCTCTGCCCGCAAGAAGCGGATAAACAAAAACCCGCCTCGATAACGAGCTCATTAATATGTCGGGTTCGATTCGCCTCGATTAATTAGCGCACCGCGCTCACGCTCGCTCAAATAAGGCAAATTTCATGCCAACCTCGGCATGGGCGTGTGCGCGTGGGGTGGGTAGGCGGACGCGCGCACACACAGGCCCAGGGACGATTACCCACACAGCTTTATGGGAAGAGATATGGCGATAAAAGGGGAAACCAAGAGACGAGTTTTACGGTTAAAATGCACGAGGCCGTGATGCGCAGCACTTTAATTGATTGAGTTCACGGTAGAGTCGCCTTTTTGCCTAGAATTTAACGTTTCTCTATAAATCCGAAGGAGCGAGTCGCAGCCGAGACAAAAAGACAAAAAGACAAAAAGACAAAAAGACAAAAAGACAAAAAGGACTCATGCAAAATCACTGGCTTTGCCAATTCGCTTTTTCTCGAGGGTAATGTTAATTCCTTGGAGTAAATGCAAATAACGGGGGAATGAGCACTGGCTTTTTTTGGCCGAGTTTTCGACGCGTGACCGACCATTTTTACCGGCCGACAAACGAATCCACATGCCCATTCTCTCAAATTTCATTTTCACAGCTTGTTTTTTGGCGTATTTTCGCTCGTTTCCTATTTGGCTGCATAATCTATACTTGCATATTCAATTTCGGTAACTAGGTAGACTCGATTTCCCACGCCCTCGGCAAATACGTGGAGTCCTCGGTCTTACTCCGACTCGACCCCAGCCATCAACCGAATACTAGACACAATCAAGCATTAACGAATCGATGCTTCCTCCTTCTTTGACAACGAAATGTAAACATGCTGTGTGATTGTGTGTACGTAGACCGATAACCAAACCCAATACAACTCCCTATTATAAATAATGCAAAAAACGATTCATGAGCTTCATGGGCTTTATAAATCTATTCAATTCAAAGTTAGTGATTTTTTAGGAAGGCTAATAGACTAACCGATTATTTACCATTTGACATCTTATACTTGTATCAAATAATGGAATAGTATCCATTTTTTTTAATTAGCAGTAGGCAGGTTTAAAATATTTTAAATTCTAGAAATCTAATGATTGACAAAAGATAGTGTAAATCTAAAAATTTGTGAAAGTAACGGGATCGTCGGATGTGCGAGTGAAACCGCAGCATCTCCAGGAATGAGTGAGCATGAGAAGAGGAAAAGTTTACCGATTACGCGAGTGACGTGATCCTGATAAGTATGCCTGCTTGTGTCAATCATAAGCAATGCATGCCAACGAAGAGAGGGAGAGAGAGAGAGAGAGAGAGAGACAGAGAGAGAGAGAGAAAGAGAGACAGAGAGAGACAAAGAGACAGAGAGAGACAGAGAGAGAGAGAGTGAGATGGATGAGATGCCTGCTCTCCTCTGCTCGTCTCTCTAATTAACACCCTCATTATAAACGTGAACATCTTCACAAGGTAGTTTGACTCGTCATTACTTCCCCGTACTAAGGCAGACGTGCACGAGAATATTACGATGAAAACTCAAACACATATGTCTCCTATTTTATTTCATGATTTTATTTTTCTATCGATCAGGTTTGTTTCACATTCATATAGAAAATTTTTTCTTATATATTTGGACTCTGGAAAAATTAATTATTTAGTAACAAATTTTATTATATTTGTATCGTATTGCTTTATTTATATTTTATTAACTTTTATTTATTTTGTATTAATTAAGCTTTCTCAATTTTGTACTAGACTTTATTGGTTTACCATTAACATTGCGTAGAACATTGAAATTAATGATGTATAAAAGTATGATAATAAATTATGAAAATTTCATAAATATATATAAAAAGAAAAATTATTACTTAAAAATATTTTTTAAATAATTTTAAAATTATAAAAACATTATGAATATTGATATATAGTTCTTATATCGATATTATCTAGCCTTTGCGAGATTTTCAATAATTAATTTTTTTTAGGTGACAAATCCGTTTATTGTTATTCTTTTAAATTCGATTAAATCTACTTAACTATGCAATGCATTATCAGTACAATAGAATTAACATACGATAGCTAATCGGCTCAGGCAATCGAAGCTCAATCGATTAACAAGTGTGTTATGTATTACATCAGACTGCAGCTATACATTATCTATTTATAAAAGATATTAAATCAACGAATAAACATAATCCTTAAAATTAGACATTATTACAGTTCCTTGCTCAAACATAATCAGCCACAAATAATGCAATCCTTCGCTTTCTCCTTCGAATGAACGATTTACAGAATTACAGTTACTGCTCACGTGAGGACTCGTTGAAACTACACAAAGTACTGTGTGCGTGTGCGTGTGCGTGCGCGCGCGCGCGTGCAACATCCCTTCTGGAGCACGCCGATGGGCCTCGACGCCATTCAAAGGCAAACAAACGAATAAAAAAGGGGAGAAGATGAGCCAATTGTGGTCTGCGCACCTTGGCAACTGCATAAATTAATTGAAATTAAACATACGCGGAGAGAGTGTGAAGCTTTTTATTTTCCCTCGTTCTTCCGCTCTTGTCAGTCTTGCGTAATAGTTGTCCCATCTGCCACTGAAGCCGAAATAATAATAATGCGCAATCTTTACACAAGTGCCAATTATTTGCAGTACACATGACAATTGGTTTTATCTCGGCAGATTATTTGCGGAAGCCTCATATTTTAATGAATTTTGTTGCGGGGATGAAATTTGAAATAGTTGATCTTGTTCTTTAGTCTCACCCAACTTCATTTCTCTAAAGAAGTATAGCCCAAAATTTATTCATATGTCATTTTTTATATACGTTCTTACAAGCTTTAATAACTTTATTTAATACGTACATCTATTTGGATTCGATCTGATTATTCCTATTTTATGCAGATTGATTTATAAAACCTTTTCTGTAAGATATATACTATAAAATTTTCATTTTTTTATTACGAAATAAAAATAAATAATAAATCTTATTAAAAACATCAAAATTTTATAAAAACATTGCAATATTAAATAATATGCATTAATGAACATAGTAAAAAAATTTTGTAATAACATTAAAATATTTCATTTTGTTCAATTAAAGTTAATTTTAATTGTTTCTACCGGATGTAATTTGCAGTTTATTTATTTACTTACAGTTATTATATTAATTTAAAGAGAATGATCATCAATATATATTTTTACATGTTATCAATTTCTATAAATGGATAATATAACTTTGATTAAGATTATTTTATTTTATTATAGGTGATGCAATTATTAGTATTCAATAACTAGATATTTATTTATAATACATCAAAAGATAAAATTTTAAAAATTCACGATTGACTTATATTTATATTTTATATCGGTATCGAATATTATAAAAACAAAAAATGAAGTAAAAACGAATTTTACAATAAAATCTGGGAAATAAATTTTTATTCCTTTTATTGAAACGGTTGATGGGCTATAAAATGAGAATTATTGTTTAAAAATAATTGAAGATTAAAATTTAAATATCAACAATATATGAATAAAAGAGTTAAAAGAAATTTATATTTAAAATGAAGTCGAGTTGACGAGTACTCCAATTCAAAATTTTGTATTTACAATTTATGATTTTACATGTTAAGTACTTTTGAGGTTTATATACAAGGTTTATATACAATATCTCTACCTCAATTAATATCTACACCACATAATGCTAATAAAATTTTTTTTTAATCAGTATTTCTAATTTTCAATTCGAAAATAATTTTTTTTTCTGAAGTCATTTATTTTTCTTTTCATTTTACGCACGTATATTCTTATATAATATACTCGATGCTATACCTATCACATTTAAGGGCTATTTAAACCAAGTAAAATATGCTTAATACATTAAAAATATATCGTACTAATTATTAAAAGGTAAAAACCAATTGTCGCCCACATTTTACGACTTTTAAGTGCAATAAACATTTGTTTAAAAAAAAAAAAAAAAACAAATTCGATAAATGAAGCGTATGGGTTATTCTACACGAAATAACTTAATTCAAATGAATCAATTCGTGAAAATAACGCTTTCTACATCGATACCTGCAATAAAACGAAGGAGATTAAAATAGTGTGTGGAGGGGGTAAAGAAAGGTGGGCAGAAATTGTTATGCACATGTTACATTCGTACAGGTACGCATGAATTGGCTAAATTATTACGCGGTGATTCAAAAGTTAGGAAGCGAGGAGGGTCAAAATTCACTTGAATCATTTTATGCGAAAAGTTGAATGCGATTTTTGTTTTATTCTCTTATTTCTCTTATATTCCGAGGCTATCTCTCTTCGTGATAAAAGAATGTAACTGCTAAGTACGCATTTGTGAATTATTTTAATAATTCTAGAAGATATTAACCGTGTAGTTTATTGCAAATTTAATAAAGAGATTTCGCATTAATTTTAATGCTTATTTATTTGCGTTGTTATGAATATTATTGTAATTGCAGTGAAAGTATAGAACCGTTTCTTAATTTACAGTTTAAGTACTTGTAATACTTGATATTTATTGCAAATGATTGTTGAATTTAAAAGTCGATAAGTAATATTAAATATGTTAAGGGCATTTGAATCCCTTGATTGTTTGAAATTGAATTTTCATACGAATGAAAATTATAATTATATTTATTAAGAGATTGCATTTTTGAACTTTTTCAAAAAAGAAAAAAAAAAAAAAAAAAAAAAAAAAAAAAATTAAAGATAAATAAAATTTAATATATTTTAATGCTAAAAAAATGATTACAAAATGAATTTTTCTTTTAATAAAATTGTTTAATCCATTGACAATACCAGACTTAAGCCAATTAAATAGTTAGTTTTATTTTCACTTTGCAATTAAATTAGAAATACTTATATAATTATTTATACATGATAAATAAATTAGAAATTCTTTCATCTTTACCGGATTACCGAGTCTAATGAGTTAAAATCGTTAAGCTGTTGATTTGAATTTAAATTTCTGTGTAAGTGTATAAATCAAACGCATTTCCACATTCCACCGCAGCGGCAAAGAGTCCATGATTGTAAAACTTGTAGCAATGAATCCGGAGATACCGATTTTTAAATAAGGTAAACCACAGTTCCGTAGGCTTACAATCGGCGACGTGTATCGCGAATTTGTTTATGGGCACTTGGCTACTTAAAATTAAACATGGCACTTGGCTCGAATGACTTATTGGTTCGTTAAATTTTTGGTTTAGGGGCACTTGGCGAGACGTCGCGATCGCGCTACAATGGCGAAGTACGAATGGATAAAGTGTCGAGGAACAAAATGAGGAAATGAGGCGTTAAACTGTGTGTACGTGTGAGTTTCTTTGTAGTGGACACGAACTGCGATTAACTAATTGCGATTTTCAATTTGACGCTCGGCCGATCACGCGGAATGGCTCGCCCTTTGGACCTGGACAACGCGCTCACGGTAAATTGATATTTTTATTCATTACTCGCTTACTGCTTTCCATTAACATTGTCAATTTACATATTTTAACGCCGTTTCACTCGTGCAACAATTTTTTGCTGCCTCCTCTCTTCTCCACACCCCACCCCCTGCACTTTCTCGTACAATGATACACATTATCGGGGGGCGGGGGCGGGGGGCGGGGAGAGGAGGAGGGATAGACACTTACTTGGGCACATTTTTATCATCGACCTAATTTCATTTTATTTTATTTTTAAATTTAGAATTGCCATTGCTCAACTTTCGCGGGAGAACTCGTATTCTTTGCCCATTCCATTAAATTAAAAGTAACAGACCTATAACAAAAACAAAATATTTATCACTGACAATTTTTCTCTCGGCGAATCCGCCAAGCTAAATTTAACTTTAAATTAATACAATCTATTCGTTTATTATTATTTGTTGTCAATGGACTCGAATACATTGTGTCATTCGTCCTTCATTGCCTTGCAAACTTTTAATCAAATTTTTATTTGTCAAGCTATTTCATTTTAACATGCAAAGTTAGAATCAATAAAACCTCTTCAATAATTACGATCATAATATTTATTTATTTACTTAATAATCACACATATATTTTAAATTTACTTTAACGGAAAATCTGACACATTTGTAATTATTATTTATAGAAGCATCAATGAAACTTTATCAAAAAGAATAATTTCATCAAAATTCAACGTCTCTTAATAAAAATGAGTCACCTAATTTATTTAATTTGGTCTCTACAAACTTATAATAGATGGAACATTTATTCGAAGCTCACCTAATCGCCATGAATATTATTATTCCAAAATTGATTGATTCTATAGTATCAGTGAAATTTTTTTTTTATTTCATAAAAAGAATATTCCACGTTAACCGAATAATTTTTAATAATTTGAACATTTATATTTTCTCTGAATTAATTTATAAAGAATTTATGAAGCACAAGGATTACAATTACCAAATGAACTTTTATACTATGTTTCAAATTTAAACTCAGCTATTCATTGATAAAATTTTAACAATATGATATTTAATTGGGTCGTAAGCATTCGCTACAAACGGTAATTTATTCCGAGAAAAAATGAGATTGCATCAGCTACCAAAAGGCCACCAATGAAAATAATAATTATAGTAATAGTAATGATAATAGTAATAATTAAGGAAGAGTTATTTATCGCATTGAAAAGAAGATATCAAAAGAGTAGACTTGATGGATAAAATCTTTGTTTCAACAATAAAGAATTCCCATATCCAATAATGCTCGAGCTTCACAAAAAAAGGGAAGAGAAACAAAGGAAAAAAAGGGGGAAAAAGGGAAAAAAAGGGGGGAAAAGGGAAAAAAAGGGAAAAACAAAAGTCATAGCGATCAGTTGTATAATGGACAGTGGTCAATTACTATCGGCGCGGCTGTTGTGGGTTTGCACGACCTGACGCGCTTTAAATTGAAGTTTTTGTTTCCAATATCAATTCCAGGGACCGGAGCAAAGACTTTTAATTGAACGGGGCTTTGGCGAGGAAGCCTTTCACTCCGATCTACGCAAATATTCCGCTCCCGGTCGCCGCTTCAAATATTATTCCACTCGATTTAACAAAAAGTCGCTCGCTCTTGCTCTGCCTCCGATCGGCATTTCATTTATTCTCGACAATTTTTAGCCGAGACCGTAATAATAATCGCCGGCTCTAATTTAGAAGGCTAATTCGTAAACTGCCTTTAAAAATGGCGACGGCACGCGTTGCCAAAGTTGAGGTAATGGAAGGCGATTTTCGAGTTGAGGAATTGAGGTGTCACCCGGCAATTGGCCCATTGATTATGGAAACGGCTCACGCCAATAAAAACTGCGACCTGGAGGATCTTCGGGGAGCTATTCGCACCGGTGCAGGTGATTCTTATCCTCGTTTCCACCTCGGGCGCTACGTACCTGTGCGATGCGGAAAGTTTGCTCGGGTCCGAAGTTAAGCGATGGATCGCACACCGGGGTTAAGGGCCATCGAGTCCCGGTGCCCCGGGGGTATTCGCTGTGTATGCTCCGAGTTCCGGGATGGATCGTTTTATGCTGATCCCCGGGGAGGACGTCGCGACGGCGAGCCTCGGCCTCTCGGCGATTAACCTCCGCGAGTACGCCGTCTCCGTGGCTTCCAGACTACTCACTCTTCTCCGTCTTCCCTTTTAGTTCTCCTATCAGCATCCGAACACCGTTGACGTATTTAAGATGAATTGCAAGGATCTAAGGCGAAATGGACTTTCCTCTCTAGACTAATCGGATGCTGCGTTGTGCTGTGCTGGAGTTTCGAAAGTCATGAATATGGTATTGAATTGTCTTGCGTAACCAACGGTATTCATAACAATGATAAGAAAAAAATACAAAAGAACATTTTATACGCGAAATATGTATAAAATCAATCCTTTTGATTGCCAAATTATTTATACACTGGAAACTAATCGTGAAAACTCATTCAGCAAGAACTGAAAAAATACTAGAAATTAAATAATAGACATTTATCACTTGTGATTAATTAAAAAAATAATAAACAAAGGGAATACAAAACAAATAAGAAAATTATAGATAAAGAAAACAATAAAAAAAAGATAATTTCCTATATTAAATACATCCAAATGAATTACTATATTATTAATAAAGGTCGAAACACATTATATTAATCAAGATAACTTATCTATAATACAATAATACAATTTTAACTTGATCATTCTTTTTAAAAACTTTATTACGACTTTAAATTCCATTTTGATTTTATTTACATTAATTTATGTATAATGTGTACAATGTAATAAAAAAGGCCTGAAGAAGGTAGTTAATCGATATAAAAGCGTCGTCGACATGCAAAATCAAAATCCCATTGGTTTTTTATATTATTTCAAAAGCATCCTTTATTAAAAACATCTTAAATAAAATAAATTTTTAATATTAAGACTACCAATTAAATAAAAATGTACTTAAAATTTAATAATAAATGCGATGGATAAATCGATGAAATTATTCAAATCATTTTGCATAATATCACTTTATATTTATTTGTTAATAATGAGTCTATGATGATTTCATATTTTTGTTGAAAGTAGAAAATGTAAATTTATCATTATAATGACCAAGTTCATTAAAAAATGTTTAAGCAGTAAATATTTAGGGATACAAATTTAAGGTTCATATGTCCCTGCAGAACCAATTACATATATTTTCGTGCACAAGAATTTGTTTCCACATTGTGCGTAATTATTCTCATGCTTGTCTACAACGAAAAGTAAATAGACAATAAAAATATTATCACCAATCCAAAAAGTTTAAAAAAATCGCAAACAAAGGAAACAATAAAAAAAGAAAAATATTGAATAATACCGAGTTTATTCGGAATGAAGAAATTGAATTGGTGTGTGTTGAGAGGCGCGGGAAATATTGAAGCGTAAAATAATGATGAATAAAAGTATTCACGCGAGTTGAATTTTCCCTTTTCCCTCAGCTATCAATTCCCATTGTTTCGGGGTGTGCGGGTTTTCTCAATGCTGATGATGGAATTTTCTGCGGCTCAACTTGTCACTCTTACACCTCGTGCCCATCCATGCACGTTAACATTCAAAAAGCAAATGAATGAATGTCTAGGCATCCATTGACACTTTACGCTCAGGCTCGCATCTGCTTAATATTATTAATTCCGAGCAACACAATGATCCTTCCCCTCAAGAGTTTCATACCAAAAGAGTTGTTGTAAGTACTTTTTTGTGCTTTGATTTCAAAAGACCACTTATACGTGTTTCGACAATATGTGCCAAATAAAATCAGAATATAAAAGTAAGAAGTCGAAAATAAAAACAGCCAAATTTCGTACAATTCACAATTAATAAATTATTGTTTCCATTGGTCTGAATTTTATTAAAACTAATTATTATGTTTAAAACAAATTTTTATTTTTGTTATCATTGAATGTACATAATTTTAAGCATAAACTTTTTATTGGAAACAAAATTGATGAGACATAAGAAAATGCAGATTTTTTTAAAAATTCCTTTTAATGTTATTGAAAATTATTATTATTCAATTTTATGGAAATCTTATAACCTAAATTCTTAAATATTATTTAAAAAACTTTTTTATGTCTCAAGGAGTTGATAAAATATGTTTTTGTTTATATTATCGTTGTGATTATATTATTATTTTTATTTTTATTTTTTAATTCACATTATTGAATACACGTATTATAGTGACAAAGTAACTTGTAATTATTAAATATTTCAAATTCTGAAAAATGTACTAAATGAAAAAATTTCATACAATTAAATTGTACAATATCATTTGAAATATCGATAAATTTTGTTAATACTGAGCGGCCAAGGAAATTTAGAAATTTTATTTTATTTTAATTCACGATTATAACTATCACTATACATAATTGTTATTAAATTATTCAAACGATTTAAAATAATAATAATACGCTTGACAATATTAAAATTGTTCTTTAAAAAAATGGTTACTCAAAATGAATGTTAACATTTAATTTGTAAATTGATGGATATTATTATTATTTATGCATTATTTTACGTTACGCAGGTCTGCATTTTAACAATTCTGTAATATCCAAACTGCAATATCCCAAATATCCCCTGTTATATCCTGAATTCTGTGCAGTCAGACGGTATAATTTAAACTGCAGCATTCTGGAACATTGCCTATGTTCTTTCTATATTCGCTTCTCATTATTGTCTTTTCAAACTTTTTGTATTTTTCAAGAATGATTGGCCTCCTATTCTCTACGTCAAACATTAGTATTCTAATGGAATATGAAATATTTCTTTAGCATTGAATAATAGAATATAAATTGAACTAGAATTGAATAAATTATTTTTATATTTTGATTTACTTAATTATGCAATAATTTACTTGTCTCTATCAGAATGAATCATGTCCTTGTTATAATAATCTATCATAATTTCATGGAATGTGGATTTATTTTTATTCCAATGTTACATACATAGATTATAATATTTAGTACAAACAAATGATATTTAGTATAATTTGAATTTATTGTGCATTGTGATAGTGAATTCAGCAATAATCCATTTACTAATAATAAGTATGTAATAAATGTAAAAAGATAATTAAACCAATGCGTGCTTTGTTATATACGTATACGCACCTATGTATTATTTTCGCGGAACCCTTCTAAAATACATTATTAATTATATTATTCATATATATTTGGTCATGCTTTGACTTTTTTAAGATGTAATTGAATTCATAAGAAACTCAATGTCTTTCTGTTCCATAATTATCTTATAATTAATAATGTTATTGATTTAAATAAATATAAAAGTATTGTAGAAATTTAGAAGTCAAAATAAAATTTGAGAGGCAGACAACTATTTGAATTCTTGTAGACATCATAGACTGGAATAGTCTTTTACGTGTTATATCGACTTATATTTTATAAAGCGGAAATTTCCCGACAAAACGCTTTTTCTTGGATAATTTTGCAGATAGAGTTGTGGTGAAATAAGAAAACTCAAGAAAACACAACGGAAATAGTCTTGCGGGCTTCGAAATTCATTCGCTGGTTCCGTCCAATTTCCCGTCACACGCGAAGCCACTCTTCCCTAAATATTAGCAATATTATTGGGAGTCAAGTAAAATAAAAATATGATTTAAAAATAATTATGAGAAGAAAAATGTAATTCACAATGTTTGGCATAACATCCACATATTCATTACACATGTCTATTACAAACAGATAAAATAAATATAATTTCATTGCAATCATAATTGCAAAACACATAAATAATTCATTAAATAAATTATGTTGATACAAGTTTTGGCATTTTTTTTTAAATATTTTTTTTTTAAATACTTTAACAAAAATTTAATTAATTTAAAACAAATAATATAAATACTACGATTTCATATAAAAAACTTTAAAAATCGAACAAATATTTATTAGATGTTGTTTATTAAACCAAGAACGTGGATTTTGAAATTTAATTAAAGTACCTTGAATGTTCAATAATATATTGGTTAACTTTCAACTCATAATTAATTTGAAATGAATTGAACACCAACTATTTTACTCTACCACTAGTTAATTTTCGTATCGATATTTTTTTTTAATTTTTCTTGCTTGCAATTCTCTTAATTAGATTATTAATTTTAAATTATATTCTATATTATATACTTTTCCATCAAATAATTTATCGCATAATATATTTATCATTCGAAATATGTAAGTCAATAATTAAAATCAAACTAATTGCTTATGATTTTATTTTACTCTACATATTTTATTAAAAATATCATTAATTAATTCATAATTGATTATATTTTATGAATATATTTATGAGGAGTAATTAATTAACTTTTTTAAATTTTCATACAAAATTAATTGATAGAGAATACTGTATCAGTAAATATTATGAAATAAATGTCAATTAAAATTTTAAGCAAACAAAAGTTTTTGTATGTTTTTAAAAAAATTTCAAAATATTATATTTGGGTTACAAAGAAGATTTAAACAATTTGAACAAAAATATTTTAAATAAAATTTTTATTGATTTAGTACAAATTTAACTAATTCATAATTATTTAAAAAGCAATTAAATTTCAACCCAATAAAAGCAATAATTAATTAAAATTTAAATTAATTAAAAACATTTTGATTTCAAAGCAGATAATAGTGAATATGAAATAAAAGTTGAACATGATGAAAAGTAATCAAACTTAAGAAATATCATTTCAATAAGCTTTTATTTGATTAAAATTTTAATTAAATATAGACTAGAATATATATATTAATGATTTAGTTATTGTTTTCTAAATATATACAAATATATAGTTAATAACATAATAATAGTAAGATATTTGAAATTTTTTTTGAACAAATGAACAATATTTTTATACCTTAATATTTTTCTTATTCTTATTAAAATAGTATTGTTTAATAAATATTTGTTTCTTTACAAAATTTAATACAATAATTGATATCAATAAGTTTTTTATAATAATTTTATAAGACAATTAATATTTCATGTATCTGAGAAAATATAAATCAATTTTTAATGATTGTGGTAAATTAATATTATTAAGTATGAACCGCTAGATTGTGCAATAATTATTTGATTTTATTGTGTTGAAGGTAATTTTTATCCAATATCGTAATGCAGTTTTACACCTCTGCTACAAATAATCTGTAAATTATTACTGGACATTTGAATTATGTGAAAGACATACTAATCTTAACTGCAGGCTCTATAAAATATATGAAATTGGCACGGGAGAAATTTTTTATGTGTACAAATCTGTTTTGTACCTTTCTATTTCTCTGTTAATTGTCTCGTGACTTATTTTCTTATTTTCTAAGTTTCAAATATTGTAATGGTTGCTGAGAATTTTCATAATAATAGATTTTTATGAAATTGAAATAATTATTAAATATAATTTTTATATTATTTTTTTATAGAAATTAATAAGAAGTTTTTATGCTTATATGTACATATGAAATATTTCTGAGGTGATACTTGAAATTATTAAACCACAAAAGTTCTTAATATAATTGATTATTGTTGGGAATTCAACCGAGAATATGTTATAAAAACTATAATAGTATAGAAGAAATATGTATATTTAACAGCCTAATTAAAATCAAACTTTAAAGAGTTAATTTAAAAATAAGTAAATTTCAATGAATTCATTATTATATAAAAGTTAGAAAATTTTTAGTTAATTTATGTGAAAAAAAACATTCGTTTCTTGATACAAATAATTATAATTTAAATATTAATTTCAATGTTTAAAATATAATTTAAAAAAAATTAGTTATCAAAATTGAAGCTAAAATTATTAATTAAAATCGAATTATTGAAAATAATAGATTAAATATAAAATCTCATAACTATTTTTTAAAACAAATATTTTAAGTATTCTTTCATAAGAATTTTTAAGATAATCGTTTTTAAAAATTTTCATTATATATCTCTTCATAAAAAAATGGCTGTTTTAAATAAATTTAATAAAATAAACTAATAAATTTTAAATAATCGGGAAAATAGAAGTTTAAAAAATTAACTTAAAAAGTTAACGCAGGAAAGTAAAATATAAAATTTATACTCTATTATACATGAAATGACGTGTGTAATCGATTGTGTGTGTGCACGTGCGTGTGAAAGTGCGCTGTAGGAACAAATGTGATCAGTTTTGAATCATTATATACAAAACACAAATGATATTAGTAACATTAGAATAACAAAATAAATTGATCATTGAACAACAAGAAATATGACTGTCCGAGATGCAAATGTACGAGCGATTAAGCTTTATATTTCGTCTGATATGAATTTGTATTCAATTTTTTTTTTTTTCTTATTCTTACTAGTTCTTTTTCAGGAGTATAATTTAAAATAATATAGTTTAAAGTCAATACGACGCGCGAATAATACGTTATAAGTATCAAAGTATACGATTATCTACGGCTTGGTAAATATTTTTTTAAAATGAAATTTATCGCACTATTAAATATTAATGTAGGAATGAAATCTAATTTATTAAAATCATGAAGAAATCTGTTTATTCCAAAACATTTTATCGATCAATGTAGCAATATGTGTCAGTTTAATCGTGTTTGCATTTAATGTTTTTTTAGTTCTACTGCATTATAAATAAGTTTATAAAGTGTAAAGAATAACGTAATATTTGATTGGCTAAAGATCAGTAGACTCCATTTCACAGATTCGCACGTCTGCATTGTTGTCTTTTTGTCATGATGAAAAAAGTACGTGGATGTAGTTTCTTCTTAAGAGCAATTTCTCTTATTATTCCTGAAACTATAATTACTGGCTGAATTACTTGTATTTATTGTGGAGAAAAAGATTTTGTTTTTAATGAAATTGAAAAATTTTTTGTATTGTTTTTTTTTGTCACTTGAATTTTAACTTTTTTAAACCATTTTTTAATTTGTTGTTTATGCTTTCGCTAAAGTAAAATTTAACTATTTAAGCCTTAACGCGTGAATTATTTCTTATGAAGTTGAAGATTTTTTGTTAATTTAAGACCCTTAATCTAAATATATTATTATAATATATTTTTAAAAAATATATCATAATTATTATTTTTAATAGAATTTTTAAAAATAGTGGATTTGTAATGGAAGAAGATCGATTTGATTTTAGCTGAATCTCGAAAGATAATGTCAAGTCAGTTAAATGGTTCCGACAAAAGCAACGGGCCATTACGGGACAAAGAATTATGCCTACAAAAAGGCGTTGTTGCTTTTAACATTTATTTTTGAAAAACAGTAAATCTTATAGAAGTTCTGGGGTGAATTTGCAAGAATCGGGGAGTGAAATTCGAAGCGTGGTAATTCTTTTATATCAGTAATGGGGAGCAAGACCACTCGATTCTGGTCTAAAATCAGGATTTCAACTGCACAGAATGGCGAAAATTAAAAAAATGAAGAAGAGCGGTACCGCATCCACCACGTATAATAAAAAGGCGGTGGGTTAGCATCGCTCCCATCCCTCGAGACCGCTAACAGAAACGACTTCCATAAAGCTTTTAAGCAGGACGAGGCAGGGGCGTAAAAAAGTGCGACTGCACCGGGGGCCGGGGGGAGGGAGGGAAGCAGGAAAGGAGGAAGAGCCGCGTGGGCGTTAAGATCCTTGACAGTTGTATAAGGATAAACCCGTGGTGCTGAGTGCTTTTATTTGTCACCAGGAGAGTTTTCCCTTTGCCCTCCTTCCTTGTCCAGCCTTCCGCCTGCCATTATTTCTAATCGATTCGCTTTTGTCGGTTGACTCCATTAGCCGAGGCCGACCCCGTACCCTTTCGGCCTCATCATCAATCTCGTCTTCTTGCATACTCGATTTTTCGCACTTTTTTCTTTGTTTTATTTTTTATCTTTTCATCGTCTAATGCGTACCAAACGCTTTTCCTTGAGAAGTAATTTAATGAGTTTTCGCTTAACGAGATGCTGCTTGATAAAATCTGCTTTTTTCCTTACAAAACATACCCATCAATGGTGCTGTAATCACTATTTGCCGAAATTAAAATCACCCACCCCACCCCCCTCAAGCCACGGTCCTTCAAAGCCAAAATATATATCCAGGATTAATTAGTGAAGTCAGTACTTCCTTTAAAAACTCACCTATGCATAAAAAGAAGAGAATCAATGTAATCGTGTAAATCATTAACTTAAATGGATTTTCTGTTTTCTGCTTCAACGACTCGAACTATTTAAATTGTATTGCTTTTTTAATTTAACGGGCTTTCTCCTAAATGAATCAGATTAGGTATTATTGAAACAGATTCAAACAAACTCATTATTTTTTTCTTAAAAATTATGTATTGTAAACAATACATTTGAGAAAGTGTCATCAAACTAAAATTTAACTAACAATTAAAATAGCAGGATCCCTATTAAATTACTTAATTAATTATTTGTTATTTGGAATTCTTTAAATATTGTAAAATAATGAAAATCAAAATACTGATAATAATTTTATAAAAGCTAAGGTGTATTATTTATAAATGAAAATTGTTCACTCATTCAATCTTAAATTATAATTCTTTGAGTGTCTTTTCGTGTATTTGGTTTAAATATTAGAGTAGAAAAGTGATTGCAACCATATGTGTGTCAACACATACAAACATTGCTTTTCAAACTTTGTTTTTCGGTGCATCGGGTGCTAGTTAGATGCTATTTTTATTCAATAAAATGAAGACAAACTGTACTTGTAACTTTTTCTATTTGTATTGTTCATTTCATGAAACCAAGTATCCATTATCTCGAATTTTTGCATTTCGATTCCATCTCCGTACCTATGCCATTTTTAATTATCATATGAAAAAACAAAGTCACTGTCTCTGATATCGATTTCAATAAGAGATTCGGTGACAACGTTGAAAAAAGCAATATCGACCAATAATAAAGCGAGGTTTTGTTTTGAATAACACCGCCTGTATTGATTCGACCGATTAATCAATTCTGATATTTTTACATTTTATAGCTGATCATTCGTCCGCGAGAATTTCCGCTCAGAGTATCTCAATGTTTGCAATTATTCGTGTACTCGGTAGTGTTGAAGTCTTCGCAAATTTCTGTGATTGCGGCAAGTAATTTTGTGCGGCTATGTTTCAGTGATTTTTGAAAGCTAATTTGTCGTTTTCTTAAAAATTTCGTTCGCTACTATTTCTTTTCTGCTTGCCAGCATCGATATACCCACTCAAAACTAATTTATAAAAATAATTCTAAAAGGTTTAAAGCGATTCAAATCAAACTACATTCGAACTTGAATCGCAAAATTAAAATTTTCATTTCTCTCAGTTTTTTCTAGAAATCTCCAGTTGGTATTCCCATGCAGCATCTGCCCAAATCGTTTACAAAGTATAAATATTACGTAATTTCTTTTACAATGCTACTCTCTATATATATTTAATTTCCTTAAATTATATGTAACTCTGTAGTTTTTTTTCAGTTAAATTTATTATTGGATCTACATTATTTATTTTATTCACTTTGAATAAACCATTTCCGATCAACATGATCGTTTATTTGTTCCGCAACGTCAAATCGTCAAAACACCTACGCACGATTGAACAATGACAAGATCGAGGAATCCAAACCTCTACTATTTTCAATCAACACAATATTCATGAGTTGCGTAGTTAAATTAAAATTAAAAAAAGGTCAGGATTTAGACGCGAGAGAGATCGGATACATCTGTAGAAATGTAATAAAGAGAGAAATAGGATAGAATGAGTAAGAAAGCATAAGGAAGCAAGCTGGATAACTTAGTGTCGAATTAATATACAAATATATCATCATCTTTCTATAATAAGAAGCTATGTTACTCTGAAACTGTCTGTAACAAAAACTAATATATTGCCAATAAAATACGTCATTTATATATGTATTATTCATTTATTGATATACAGGTTTATCTGTATATAAAAAATATTCCACATGTATCCGTTTATATAAATATAAACATTAAATTTCTTAATTAAGATCCAAATACAAACTCATTTTTTTAATTACATTTTATATTATGAAAAAATTTATTAAAAATTTGAATGCTCGGATAAGATTTATTTGAATTATTTATATTCAATTTTAGAAATAGTTGTATTTAACTTTATTAGTTTAATGATTACATAATGTAAGCTTTACAATTTTTGATTTTTTGAAATGTTTAACATACATATTAAATTTTTTTTAGTACTTTAAAATAAAAATTTGAAAATAAATTTACAATTTCAATTAAAATATTAGATAAGTTAAATATAAAATGTTAGATTTTCTAATTTATTTTTCTACATTTTTATGAAAATTTGATTATTTACTTTATTGTTAAATATTATTTTAAGAAATTTAAGTTTAATAAATACAAAATAGTAAAGAATTTAGAGAAGTAAAAAAATGAACTGCACATATTTATCAATTGTATTGATTTATTAATAAAAATACGAATTGAATCGTAATATTTCGCTAATTATGCGAAAATTAACAATTTTTTTTCGTTTATATGAAAAAAAAAAAAAATAACTCATCACGATTGACATTTTGGTAGCGAAAAATGATCAACAAGAAAACAACATATTTTCTTAATGAATAGTGCAATAAACGCATTTGTATAAATTAGAGTTTGTCAATAATCATAATTGTTTCTTCTATTTAATATTTTTTCAAAAAAGAAAATTCAAACTTCGAAATGAACTAAAAATATCAACGATACGCAGTAATTGGCAGACTTGAATATTTTTATATAAAAAGATAATCAATGAACTACAGGATATTTTCATATTTAATTTTTAAATCCCTTGTCATTAAATTATTATATATACATTGTAATAGGTCTTGCACTGTTAAATATACAAAGATCGACTTTCTCACATTATTTATAACTGTTTTCTTATCAGATATAATTTACTTTATTATCCCATTCATAGCTTGGAATAAATAATTTATACTAGAGCATGCCACAGAAGGCAAATAAGACTCTGATTTTAATTTAAATGGTAGGAATTACATTTTAACTAGCTATTAAGGCAGTATGGCAATACGGCTTGATTCAGGTTCTGTAGAATTAGATATTGGATTATTCATCATGACATCAATCGTTTTTAAACCAGTAGTAGAAAAACTTTTTATGTAGATTTCATTTGCTTCTATTTTAATTAAGTTTAGGCATTGATTTTATTTAATTTATATTCTATAAAGATTTGTCTTATATTTTCATATTTTTCTTAATACAGGTTCTTATATTCATATGGGTTTTGTAAAGATAATATTTAATCATTCATAATGTCTGATTTTTATTTTATTTAATAAATTTAATTATAAAACAATTTTTTATTTAAATTATCCATTCAATAGGTGTGATAATTTTACTGAATAAATATGCCAAGTATTAAAACATTCAAGTATATAGAAAAAATTATTAAAATGACAAAAATCAATATTGTATTATTTTTTACAAAACCCCAATTTGAAATTTTAATCTTGTTATGCTTAATATTAATACATAATTTTAACGGAAATTTCAAAATTATTATCTCATTAATGGATAATATCTCATATAGATATGTAAGTTTTAGTTTAAATCTGATAGCTGTTATTTGACATTGGAGTATGTAAGGCCTTGTAAAGTTTTACACTAGTAAATTAAAATTTTATTACTTTCTTTAAATTAAAAGAAATTTTGTTAACTAAAATATTCATTATCAAGATTAGTTCTTAAAATTACATAATATTTTAGAAAAATAAAAACCAATAGCTTTAACAATACATGTATGTACATATATATCTGCATAATTTACGTTAGTTCTAATTAAAGTTTAATAAAATTTGCATTAAACTTGAAAGTTTCGAAGGTATTACATATTATGATTTGTCCTAAACATTATTGGGAATGTTTATTTTATTCATATATTTAATCGAATTAATAAATCTTAAAACTTATTTAAACCCAATCCTGCATTTGTTACCGATTTTACAAGACCTAGAAATTCATTAAATATAAAGTATCAATTTTAATTTTTGTAACTATGTATGAAATATAATAACCCTGTACAATCAATGAGACGAATTAACTCCATCACTTTGGTCAGGATTCATACAATATATAAAAAATTTAACTAAAGTCGATTGTTAAGAACGATACAACTGATTGGAGAATTTTATCGAAATGTACTAATAGGACATTGAGTATAAAAATAAATTGATCCTTATACATATTGATTAAAAGATCTAATATGAAGTAATATGGAAATATAAAAAAGATAATTATATACTTAAATCAAAATAATTATAATTTTAATAATTTATTGAAAAATTAACTTTGCTTAAATAAGTATCAACATATTTTGATAAGAAGTTGTATGAAAGTATGTATGAAAGATTATAAATAGAAGAAAAATATTGTAATTCATCATTTTAAAAACTTTTATAAAAGTAATTAAGTAAATATAAAAAATGTATTTTCGGAAATATTTACTTTCCCAACATAAATAAAATTTTACACAATTTTTATTTTAAAATTTAGACTAAACTTAATAAAAATAATTTATTAAGTTTAGTCTAAATCAAACATTTATTATAACGAAAACAATGCATTCGATTGAAATTTTCCAATCAGACGATCAAACCGATAATTCTTAATCGATATAATTTTTTTATTTTTCACAGAAATAAAATTTTCAGTCTGTAATCGCTATAGTCTCAAGGAGATCCTTGAATCTCATCGCGTTTGCGGTCTTCATCACAAGAGTCAACCTTAATCACGTTATCAGACTTATTGTCAGGAACTGTCACGAGCTGCTCGGAGTCAACCAATTGTTCATTATCCTCTGATTCAGTTTTAGTGTCTTCTTCAAGCTCAAGTTTCAAGTCCTCATCTTCAAGATTCATATCTTCATCTTCAGATTTCATATTTTCCGACTTTATAGTTTTATCCTCATGTTTTATGGCTTGTGCATCGTCTTTTGCATTGTTTTCCGATTTCTTGATATCTAGCTCTGTTCCGAGTGACGTTGGCATATCAGTTTCTTCCAATTTCACCTGTTCGTCAATTTCTGATTCAATTTGTTGTCCATCTGAACTATCTGGTGGCAGTTCACATGAGGAAGAGGAGGAAGTTTCTCCTTCAACAACGTCGATTTTATATCCGTATTTTCCGGGAAAGACTGAGTCGAAAAAATAGTTTTTGTCACTGTGGTTGATATGGTCGTTGCGATCGTCGCTGATATCTTCGGTGATATCTTCGTTGATAGCTTCGGTAATACTTTCGGTGATATCTTCAGCGATACCTTCGGTGGTACCTTCGGCGATATCTTTGGCGATACCTTGGGTAATATCTTCGGCGATACCTTCGGTGGTATCTTCGGCGATACTTTCGGTGATACCTTTAGCGATACCTTCGGTGATATTTTCGTTAACTTTGTCGATGACTTCGTCGTTGACATCGTCGATGACATCGTAGTTGACATCTTGGTTGACATCTTCGTTGACATCGTCGTTGACATCGTTGTTGATATCGTCGTTGACATCATCGTTGACATCGTCGTTGACATCGTCGTTGACATCATCGTTGACATCATCGTTGCCACTATCTCCATTTTCTCCATGTTCTTGCTCTCTGTCGCTAAATGATTTTGTTCTCGGTTCTGGTGAATCAATGCATTGAACTTCTGAACCTTCGGAAGAGATGTTGAGCATCTGTTGATACAATATTAAATATTAATATTGCATTATTTAAATACTAATGATATAGTTTCAAAGAAATGAAATTTAGTCGTAATTAATAAATGTTTTTAAATTTTAAACCATGGAAAATGACTTTAATCTGCAAAATTGGAAAGTCATCATATTTTTATATCATTTATTAATTAAATTATATATTTTTTACAATAAAACAATATCGAAACATAAATTAAATCAATAAATAATTATAAATCAAAAGCATAGAAATTGGAGCGTAAATAACATTGATTTTTAATATTTAAAAGTGTAGCATCGATATTACATTTAGACTAAATAGTTTATATATTGTCATAAATTGGTTTATTTAATAATTAGATATTGTAATAAAATACAACATGTCATAAAATGATTAAAATGTTTTATAATAATAGAGTACTTTACTTTACATTACAATAACAACAACAACAACAACAACAACAATAACTATTATTACTATTAATATTATTATTAATATTATTGTTATTGTTATTGTTGTTTTTGTTATTGTTATTATTAGACGTATCATCTGTTCCACTTTTAATTATAAATAAGTTTATTATTATTATTATTATTTACTCAATATCCAGTCGGTAAAATAGTTTCGTAGTGATAACAGAAGTTTACTTTACCAGTAAAAAGTAAGGTAAAAGTGAAATATTACCTCTGGTTCTCCAGTTTTCTCCCCATCGACTGTTGGTGACTCCAACTCAATGAGGTCTGGTATTCCGGAGGAGCTTTCCGAGATGTAAACGCAGTCGCCCGAATTCTCGCTGGTTTGCTCAGCTCTGACATCGTCGTTACAAAATACTTCGACGGTGACGTAATTGCTGGACTTGGCGATCGTAAGCCCAGATGGCTGAGATTCGATTCTACAAGAGGATCTATCCGACCATTTGTAGTCGAGAACTGAAAGTTCGGGTTTGGATTTGATTGGACTCCTGTCGGTGGCCCATTGTCTACGATAAAACAATTATTTTTGTAATTTTTATTATTGAACACGTTTGAATAAACTCTAATACGAGAAGTTCTTCTCTAGAATATAAATAAAGCATAAATTTACTTTTCAATTTAAATTTATTTAAATTAATATACTTCTATCAAGAAGGAGTTTTATCAATTTTTAAGTCCTAACTTCTGGATTTAATTGCATTAGCAAAACTTTATTATTTTAAATAATTAAAAATTTTCATTACATTTTCATTAAATAAAAAGCAATATTATAAGACTAAATACATACAAATAAATTTAGTTTAAAATCTTTATTTCATATGTTAATTGAAAATCAAGAATTAGGAAGTATGGAATGAATATAAGGAACTATTACTATAAATTTTTAATTTACCAAGTATAATACTCGCCTACAATAGTTATAAATAATCATTATTTAAGCGTTTGCTTTTATAAAGAGAAACTTTTGTTTCCTTTTAAATGAATTATTTTTGACCTATTAAGCTTATTGAATTCCGTGCATTTAAATATTTTTAAATAATAATGAACGATCACCGTAATCGTATTATAATTAACTTTTGGAAAAAAGATTAATTAAATTAAAAAAATATTAATTGGATTACAGTACTCAAATAAAATTTGAAATTCGTAGCTGGAATGAACAAAATTAGTACGTTTGTTAAAATTTCATAAATAATTTATTTAATGAACATTGTATTTTTTTAATCATAACCATCGCTTTTACAGTTGCATATAAAAATCTCTAAACTTGGACTTTACTAATAAAATATGTATTTACACGTATAAAGTTTCAGAATGGTTAACATAATATTTAGAAAGCATAAATTTATATTCGTTCTTCTAATAGGACTTTTAGAATTAGCTAAAGTGAGATAAGCGTTTTGGTGCACGATAAACTAATTTATTTTATAGATAATTTTTTATGTTTTATAAGATCGCTTAGAAGCATATGTCGAAGAAAGTAAAAACAGAAAGCAATGAAAGAGGTAGACATGTGGATGAGATTACTAGTGCCACTGGTTACGAACCTTTGTCCAAAGGATTTGTCGGAGACTTTCTCGACGACGAGGAACGACTGACCATGGGGGACGATCCCTTGGCCTTGATGCAGCAGTAGCCTTGGCTCGGGGGTGGGGACGGGGGCGACGGGGGTGGAGGCGGTGCTGGCGACGCATGGCTGTGAGAGTTGACTGAGGAGGATCGAAGGTTGGTGCTGCTGTTCGGGAACGTCGTGGCCGAGTCGCGAGACTGCGGTTGCTGCGGCGGTTCCCGTCGACGATCCCTGACAATTAATGTTACCAACACTTTAACCTTTTGACACTTTAATCCTCTCTATCTTTTCCAATTTTCTGCCTTTTATTTATTAACCTTATTTAAGTCAATCAATGAGAGCACTTGAGCTCACACTGATTGACGCTGCTGGTTTCGGGCTACGAGAATAATCCCGATAGCAAAAACTAATTGATTAATCGCTATTTCAAAATAATGCCAAATACAAAGTAGCTGTAGGTAGAGCTGTAGACGTACTTTTTTTTTAAAAAAGAATTTTATTTTTTCGTTTACGTTTTTATATCGATAACAACAACAACAACAACAACAACAACAACAACAACAACAACAAAAACTGCGATTCTACAACAGATTAAAAAATAAAGCCCTTCAAATTTATTTTTCGTATATTTACAGAGCAAAAAATATTCGGAAAACGGACCGTAAAACTTTGAACGCATAGGTTATAAAACGAGTTTTTATTTTTTTCAAGGACTTCTCTCTGTCCATTATTGTTTTTATGTGGTTATATCTATTTGATCGAAAAGTAGCGTAAAGAATTTAATGTCCGGCACTGAATTAATACATTAGAGCGCACTAGCATTAACCCAAATTCAGAATAATCATTATATTCCAAAGTGAAATAATAAATAGGAGTGAGGTTTTAATAGCGGATGATGCATTAGCTTTACGAGCTCTTACCAGTGTGCATGAGGGGAGGAGGGTGCGGTGCTCGTTGACGCTGCTGACGGAGACGTCGTCGTCCGGAGTGGAGGCGATCGGTATGAGGAAGGTCGAGGATGGCAGCTGGTTGATGCCAAGTGCCGCGGCGGTGAGCCTTTGCCGGGTTTGAGCTGCATCTGCTTCGCGAACTCCAGCAGATGCTTTATGGAGCTCCGCGTCGTCTCCTGAGATCCCAAAAGCTCGCGACGCGTACGCTGCTGCAACTGTTTGTGTGAAGATTTATTTACTGTATTTTTTACGCCAAGTATAAAAATAAAAAAAACTATATTTCATTCGAAATCGATATTATGCAAATTTCGGTTTTCCTTGGTAAATGGCATTGAATTCGATACTATATTTCTTAATACAAGATTACTATAAAAATTTTCATTTTACAACAAATTTATTCAATATGAGAATAATTTACAATAGCTTAATTTTTAATTTTAAAACCTTGCACGTCTCAAAAAAATTTTAAAGACATAAAATGGGTTAACTCGTTTTCATCATTCCTGAAAAATATTATTATTGATATATATTTTTTTTAGTCCATAAAATATCATTATTGGTATAAATTAAAAAATTATTAAATTTTTCAGAAATATTTAATTAATTTAAATTAATATTTAAAGTAAGATTCTATTATAAAATACCTTTAAACATTTTATGAAAATTATATAATTATTAATGATCAAAGAATTTTTCACTTAAAATTATTAACTTTAATATACATATATATATGCTCTCAGTCAAAAGATTCTTTCAATAAATAGTTACTATATTTTCTTAAATAAGATGAAGAAATAATTTATTAACACATTTGACTTACTTTTCAAATGTCCAATTGACTATATACTCATAATTTACATACACGGGTTAAATTAAATGGTGAAATATATTTATAATTATATTTTTAAATAGAATAAAACATTAAAAACAGCACAATATATATAAATTTATATTAATGAATACAAATATTACGACATATATGTACAGAAGATCGCATTGTTCTACTTATCTATAGGAATGTAAAGAATATAACACAAACTAATATTTTAATAATGTAATGTATGTTCTATATCGCAAAAAATAATTTTCAGATTATAAGCAAGGATAGATAGCTGTTAACGTAATAATTACAAATATTTGTGATATTTTTATTGTGATTTTATTGATCATGCAATAAGCTGTGTAGTATTTAAACATTTCAGGGATAAGCCACAGAATAAATCAATAAATAATTAAAATTTGTTATATATATATATATATATATATCGCGTTAAAATTAAAATTTTTATTAAAATTTAATGATTGTAAAATTAAATATTAACAAAATAAAATTAATAATTAATTAAAATAAATTAATAACATATTTTTTAGATGATTCAGCGTGGCTCCATTAATCTTACTTAGCACAATGTAAAGCTTTTCCTAAGTTTTCTCAAAATAAAAAATTATTAATTGAAAAAAAATGTATTTTGAATATACCAAACGATCCATTATGCTTCAGATAGTACAATATACAATGTTAGGAAAATGAGTAAATTAAAGTAGTAAATAAAGATGAATAAGCTTTTGTAATTAATAAATCTATAAAATATCTAGCCATTTTTTATTTATAAGATATTTTATAATTATTATAGAAAAAAAGAGAAAAAAAGAGAAACAGTTAAAATAATATATATAATTTGAAAAATTCAGTTAAAGGAGGTCATATTGAATTTTAATATGTTAGATTTAAAATTTAAGACACACATTTTTGTAAATAGTGGGTCAGGTCAAATGGTTGAAGTTTTTAAGCTTTAATAATATTTTATAGAGGGTTGTGTGAATTTAAATAATATACATATGAAAAAGATTAATTAATGTTTAAGCATAAAATTAATCTACAAAATAAAAATTTGAACAATGTTTGGGAAAGTTCGAAAAAAGGATATTAAAAGGAGTAGAGAGGGATGACGCGTGTCAATCTAATAGCCGAGTACTTGTAAATGGGTACGTACACATGTACTATATCAACTTCAACATCATTCCAACTAATAAAAATTTAAACAAAATTGACAATTGTTCGACACAATGCTTTTTTCTACTGATAATCTGCGCGAGGATCGACCCACGAACCTGCAAGGATTGGCTGATTAGTTGCGAGCGCTTTTCCAATTCGGAAACCTGGAATCTCAGATCTGCGTTGCGCTCGCGCAGCTCATATCTCACTCTCTCTCTCTCCTCTGCAAGATATTTCGCGCTTATTACGTGGCTCTCTCGGCTCTTACTCCTGTCTTATCAACGTCGAGCGAAAAGTTCTGTTTTCGAAAGCAACAAAAACCTTCAAACTTTTTTTTTTCACAGGGTTCGATTGGCGTTTTCGTTATATCAAAACTATGTACAAAACTAAAGATATAGCCATAGATAACAATACTTAGCCCTTAATAATTATTGTATTCAGTTTCGTGTAATTGTACACCTATTGTTCCAAAGACACCATTTCCCTTAAAACTTTAAAAATTATAATGATGTTCCTCTTTTTATTATCCTGTTCTTCTTAAATTACATCAGATAGTCCGCTTACTTGGTGATTACCGTTTAAATTGCACGAGTAAAAAATGATTATTATTCTTTATTTACACGGGTAATTAAAGCAGTCTTTAATGTAGCACACATTTTATAAATACTTATTAAGCACTTAATTAATTAAGCAATAAATACAAGAATTGAAATTTAATTTTTTAATCTTAAATGCGGTGTCTCATGAACGATTAAAGGCTAAATAAAATACAACAATGATTTTTATATTAAAATAAACATAACGACTAATAATACTTTATTTCATTTTTTCGCATGATTTATTGAAAATAGACAGAACTTTCCATCGATATGATCGTCTTTGTTCTCCTTAAATTTATCGGGCAAACAACACTTTGTCCCCAGATGTAGATTAATGAATACGCGTGTTGAAAATGCGGCAACAATAAATATCTACCTGTTTCTTTATCTTTCTTCATACTCTTCATTTCGAGCCTCAAAATTTCAAGATCGGACGAAGTAAGTCCTTTGCTTCGGAATCGGGCCGCACACTTTGGGCAATAGCATGAAGAAGCCGGAGAAATCGTATGACAAGACACGTGGAACTTTGTTGAACAATATTCGCACACCGTCAGGATACCTGAGAAGACAAGGACTTTCAGTTAATGAACTTCATGCTGGTTTTTTATTTAATTAGTAAAAACTGTGCAATAGAACATTATTTTGTAATTTTAAATTTTACATTTCAATTATAAAATTCTTTATCTCATTTATAATAATGTAATCTTGTGTAACTTGCGCAAAATATTAATTAATTTAAAATATTTACTAACATATTTAATTATTAAAGTAATTATGATATTAAAACAAATATTAGTAGCTAACATTTTTAATTAATTGAAATTAATATGCTCGGTGATAAGTATTTCATTTTCAAAATAAATAAATAATTTGCTATTTATCATAAGCAAATAAAAAAAAAAGTAATTGCCATGTATTACAAAAACATTTTGAAATATATTTTGAATTAAATTTAAAATATTTATAATTTTTTGTAATTATTTATAAAAATAATTTAAGATTTATTCTTTTATATGTTATTTAAAATTTTATTAAATATTTAATAAAAATAAATGTAATATTGATTATCAACTTTTTTGTAATAAAATAAAATTATTATTTTATATTGTTCCATTGACTTTCAAGAAACTTATTTTCATAATTAAATTGTTATACGAATCGATAAACTGAATAATAAATTTTAACTTTCTGTCTAAAAGATATCTAAAAGTTTTTATTTTTTCTTAATAAAAGTAAAACGTCATTTAAAACTCATACAAATAATGATGGAAAAAAAAATTGTCTTGATTGTGATAAAAATCATGTTCATGAGATAAATGCTAATTGTTACAAAATTATTCTTATTAGCCTTTTATAAGAGAATAAAGACACTATGTAACATATGAAACATATCACTCAAGTTAAATCGCATAAACACAATCGAGCACACTGGATATAATCTAATCTGGACTCTAATAATCTAGACGATTGAAAATGATCCATGAATCTCTCACCTGGATTTCTGCACGTAACGCAAACCGACGAGTCGTTCTCAATTCTCTCGATGGTAAGACCTGAGGGCAGTCCAGGTATGTGAACTGCCCTCCCCGTCGACGTGATACTTGAATGTTTATCCTGGGACAAGTGTTGGATTATCCGGGCACTCGATTTTTCAGCCTCCTGCTTTATAGTCTTGTAGAGGTCCTTGGGTGAATGATGTTGCTGATGCTTGCCGTCGCCGTTTCGCAGTGCGTTTGGCGTCTTGGTTACCTGGACCAGGGACTTAGCAGTAGCTCCCGAAGCAGCGTTCCTGGTTGTCCCACTCCTAGTGCTGAAGGGTGTCTTGCTAGGCGGTGGCGGCGAGGGTCCGTTAAGGCGGGCAGTCGTCTGGCGAGTCTGGGGTGCGTTGCCCAGAGATTGAAGATATGCGTGTCGCTTACGCTTCTGGAAAACATTATTTGACTATTAGTATTATTAGTTTTGACATTTAGATTGAAAATTCTTTATGCTTCATTGGGAAATCATACAAGAAATACAATCTACGGGGTATTTTTAAGGATATAACCCTATTCGTCGATAATTGTCCCTGGATAGTTGTTAAAATTTAATTGAGTTAAATTTTTAAAATATGCGTTTGAGTCTTTTTAACATATTATGACGCTCTTGCTTTAAAAGTTGATTGCCTAATTACTTTCATTAATTCACGAATTTAATAAAGATATTACAAGATTAATGTATTTATGTAACCTCTGCATACCTTTACGATTGATTATTTTGAATTATTTTATATTCCAATGTTTATATTACATAAATATATTAATTTTTTTTATAAAATTATACAAAATACTTAAACCTTACCTAACTAAATTTTTATTTATATTTTCTATTTTTTGTGACAGAACTTTTGACACACTAAGTATAACTGGCAATTCATATAAGATATATACTAAGAACCAATGATGTATGTAAACATATGGATATCATCGTCTATTGTACCGATTAAAACCAAAATATAAGACAGATATTAAAATTTTTAAAATATATTAAAAATAATTTTTAAGTAACATTACGTTATATATTTATACAAACGATATTTATAACAAAAAAAAGTTTATGATATACATAAAAAAAAAAAAAAAAAAAAAAAAAAAAAAAAAAAAATATTAAGGTAGATCCAAATATATTTTTACACAGTACATGATAACTCATATAATGATTCATTGCATGTACAAATTTGTTGTAGAAACATTATACATTTTTCTTTAATTTAAATTTAAAGACTAATTTATTTTTACAATATTACTAGTTGTTTCATTTGTTACACATTAATCAAATTTCAATATATTAACTATAAATTTTTTTTAATCATTAAATTTTTTTAATCTATGAATTTTAAAATATGAAACAATAATACAATATGATTTGATGAATTGCATTTTCATCAAGGAATAAAAAGTTGTTTAAACATTGTAGAGATGAATTAATTTAATAAATTGTATTTGTAAATATAAATGCCTTGTTCAAATCAATAAAATAGCTCGCTAGTAAGATCTGAGTTTCAGATTCGCGCAAAAAGCATGAAAATCACGTCATTATTCAACGATATAAAAAGATTTCTCAGATAAAATATTCAATAGATTTGAATATAAGCTGAACAAGTTTAAATATGAGTGATATACGAATATAAGTATGCGGGTATCAAAGAAATACTTTTAAGTAAAATTATAGTGGTCGCTCCACTTAAAACAAAAAACAAATTGAGCACATCGATCGCGAAAATCGAAACGAACCCTGGGGGATGAAGATGGGGGCGGCTAATTAAATAGCCCCTGATCAAAAGATCCCGAAGGGTTCAGGGGCTGAAGTAAAGGAGACTCGCAAACATCACTCAGTCTTTTCTTTGTCGTCTTGTCGAAAGATTCAACCAATGCACTCTCATATTTTCTGGTTTCCCTATTTATTAAGCAAGGTAAGAGACAAGAAAGACTTGAAAAAGGGAATTGAATATTATTATGCGATGAGTCTTTGAAATCCATTCCAGTAAAATTGAGACATTGAATTTATTTTTCATGAAACGACGTTCTAATTTTGACTTTTTACTGATTGCGGTTTTATTTTTTCCTTTTATTTAGATACGTTAAATGACGTTGTTCAATTATGTTATAACATGTTAACAGATCGATCTTTTTTTTATTATTTACTTTTTAAGATTTAATTTAAGATTTATGTAATTTAATTTATTTAATTTAAGATTTACTTTTTCTTTTTTTTTTTTTAAATCAATTGAAATATATTAATTTACTTCATTTTTTTTTGATTGACATATTTCAGTTATTTACCAAGAAAAAAAAGAAAGAAAAAAAACTTTAACTAGAAAAATTATATCAATTTCAGTACAATTAATATATAGTTAAGCAATAAAAAAAAGGTTAAATTTTTAATAAATGTACATTGTATATGCTATTATCTTATTACGAATATATTTGTATTTATAATTTTTAGTTGAATTTATAATTGATTGCTATTCAAATATTATTATTTTATTTTTTTTTAATATGATTATTTCATTCATATTAATATTACATCGTGTTATTCAGCAATGACATATTCAACAAAAACTCAGAGTTAGCACAATAAAGAAAAGAAATTAATATTTAAATCTTCCGTGAAAAAAAGACATTTGAAGTACTCAATTTTTGCGTTAGATATATAATATTTTTAGGTAATAATGAATGAAGATTATTGAAAAGAATAAACAAATTATAGTGAAAATCCTTGTGGAATGAACGACATTTCTGACCGTCGATAAATGAATTATGGTCTTGTCATAAATCATGGCTTGCGATCAAACTTTTCCAAGACTTGACGGATGGCAACATCTTCTCTCGTGTGGGAAACAGAAGGAAAAGCAAGGATCTGAAGAGGCAAGAAAGTGGTAACGTGAAATGTTCGTTTTTGCATTTATTCCAAGCATGAGATTGCAAAAGTTATCAGCAAAATTTTCCTAGATTTATTAATAATTATTAATTATAATAATTAATATGCAGTCCATTAAATACTAATGAATCACATGAATATTAATTTAATTCATTAGTTACCTTACAAAAATCGTATCACATTTTTACATAGTCCTTGATTGTTATTGTCGTTGGATTATGGATTTTATATTTTATTTGGTAATATAAAAAATATTTATATCATCTGTAAATTCTAAATTTAAGTTTTTTGGAATTTAGAGAATTCTTAAGCATTTAAAAAAGAGATAGAGAGAAGGAAAGAGAGAGAGAGGAGCTGAGAAGGAGAAGTTGATCAATACTTTACTTTTTATGATTTTATATATATATATACTACATTCATTTAATTTATAATATCAACAAAACTTTTATTATAACTTTTTATAATATACTATCGTATATAGGTTAATTTTTAAACGAAACATACTTTTATTGATTCATGTAAATAAAATTCAACATTATTGTTATAATTTTTATATGAAAATATTTGAAATAACGTAAAGAAACGAAAATTCAAAAACTGTTAAACATTAAAATCCAAAGATGTCTGTCGATATTAATTTTTATTACACTTGCATATAATATTTTATTTATCGGTTATTGCTATTTTAAATAATGTCTCTATAAAATTTATGGAATTTTTTTTTTATAAATTTTTATATATAATAATATATTTAATAATTCACAAAAGAAATATATTAATCTATTTTTATTCTTTTAATTGCTGTTGCTTATGAATATTCGTGATTGAATATTTAAATTTCAAATTAATTAAAAAAATTCTTTCAAGTAGAAAAATATCCATTTTACAATTAAATTTTATTAATTATTCTATATTATGCAATGATCTCATTAGAATGGAATTTAAAATAGTATTTTCACAGTTCATTTATTATTATGTACTGTTTATCCTCGTTTATGCTATGCACAAATTTAAATTAAAAGAAATTAATAAAAATAATTTTAATGGTCAACGTTAAAAATATAATAAATTATTTAATTTTTTTCAGTTTAAACGAAAGAACATAAATTAATGACAGCTCTAATTTCATCCTATAATATTTCTTTATATATAATTATTATTCTTTATTTATTATTTTTATTATTGCGATAGATATAATTTTTTTAAATTTGAATAATTTAAAAAACTTAAATCTACACATATAAGCATTTCATTAGAAAAATCAAATAAGTGGTAGGTTAGTATTAAATCATTTTATGTAATTAATCTTTCAAACATCTTCTTTTATTAAAAATGTGATATTAGATTTTAAAATAATAATATATTTTATTTGTGAAGGTATAAATTTTTTTATATTTATTGATATTTTTAATAGTGTAATAAACAAGTAATAATGAATGTGTATTTTTGAAAATAGTACTTCTTATAAACTCGTTTTATTTGTCAATTTTATGATCATCATGAAAACATAGCGTATGCATGTATGGTGGTAACATAATCATCATTTAATGAAACATAATAGTATGTATTGTGCAATAAATCACGCATTTTAGTGATTGTAAGTAATTATTATCTATTGTGCGTTCTTGTTTGGAAAACACATTTGGCTAAATATTAGCAATATTTTAGATTTTTGTTTGTCAATTGCAAATAAAAATTTAAATACTGGTTCTTTTATTTTTGTATTTTAAATAACTCAATTATATAATGTCAAGATTCAAATTTATTATTGGATTATGAAGATATTAAAATAAATAATTTTTTACCTTATTGTCTATTTTTTGATTCAATTGAATACATTCTAATTTATAAAGTATCTTAAAACAATCATTGTGTATAAAAATAAAATTGTTTTTGTGGACTTTTATTTAGGAATTAATAAATTCAATATTTAGTTTGACAAGTTATCTTAATACCGTTTAAAATTATAATTAATTCATTTAGAGCAGCTGTTTTAATAATAAATGTGCTATTAAATAAACGTTGTTTTAATTTAAAAAAGAAGACGAAATTTCACAATTAATATTCCTATAAATTTTATATTTCACATTAGTAATCATTATTTTGAAGGCTGTGAAAATTAGAATATATAACGATTTCAAACTGTGTTTCAATTTATTTATACTGATCATTAATCAGAGTACAATTCTAGCATTTGAACAAATATTTATAAAAACTATGTACACACTAAAATTTTATTTGATCGAATTTAATTATTCTGATTTTAAAAGTAAATTTAGAGGGTAATTAACTTTTATGGTATGAAATATTACTCTTAAGTAATTACGGCTTATACACGAGCTAATTTAACTTTAAAATTTTACTTTTGATATGCGTACGTGATATGCGGATGTTCATCAGGGGCTACCAAAGGGTCACTTTCTCCTTTGATTTAATCAATTAATATAATTACTACGGAAATCCATTGTGATCTCACGAAGCAAAGGTCCGCCTAAGTTTTATTTCCCGTTGGCGCACTTACAATTCGCCAAATAAAAGATCTCGGCTCGTTACCCCCGAGCGCATCCGATCCCGTCAATTTCACCGAGTGAAAGCACGTTAATAGCGCTAACGAGGGCTTGGGGACCGGATCATCAGTCATGCGCCTCATCTTCGTCGGATCGGAGTCACCCGGAGAGCTTCTGCAGGTAGAGGGGAAGAGCTTGGGTGGGCTCGTCGACAGGGACCGGATCCATCCGCGCAAACGCGTACTACTCACCGTAGGCACCTCCCAGTTCGAGTAGACGAAGTGCGAGTTTGCGGTGCTGCGCCTCTTGCGCTCGGCCCGTTTGTTCTGGAGCTCCAGGAGGCGAGCGTTGGTAATGAGGCCGAGGCAGCTCAGGAAGTACTGCTGCTCGCGCACCGACATCACCGAGGGTTTCTCCTCTTCCTCGGGCTCGAGCTTGGGCTCCAGCTTAGGTTCAGGTTCAGGTTCGGGTTCTCGTTCCGGACTCTCCTCGACTTCGATGGGTATCTCGACGACCTCGTCGCCGGAAACCGGATCCATCGAACTCGAACGTCGTTCCCTGCAACAATTCCGCTTCATTAGAAACAAATAAATTTTCTCCGATATTGTTTCGGAATTCGCCCCTTTCGCTTTTTATTCAATTTTTTTTTTTTTTTTTTTTTTTTCCATTAGATTTTCCACCGCGATATAACCAAGTTCAGATGTGCGTGAGCTTCTCTTCAAATTTCCGGAGTTTCATCGACAAATCTTCTAACGGATTTTACTTGACATTTTGTTTCCTACGAGCGGATGCTAACTATTGTTTCGTAAATAGCTTCGAGTAATACGATTTAAAAGGGTAAAAAATATAAACTCTACTGGGGCAGAACTGTTAGAAGATTTTTTTCCCAATATTCTGTAGTTTGTTATTATTTTGCATGCCGCTTTTGTGAGCAATGTTTTCTATATATAATTTTCTAATACAAATGCATATTATTTCAAAAATTATAATCATATATATAAAAAAAAAAATTAACTACCTTTTTCCTTTCTACAATACTATGACGATTAATTTATACATATTACTTTAGCTTTTACTTATTTTAAAAAAAAAAACGTAAACATTTACCTTTTTTAATATATTTGTACCCAATAATAATGATTTTAATAATTCTAATTCATTAAACAAATTAAAATTTGTATTTTAAATATAAAAATTTAACTACATCAAGATTGAAAAATCTTTTAATATACACGATGATTATTTTGCTTAAAATTGAAAGGTTTTTTATTAAAGCTAAATAAAAAAAAATCATGAATTTTGCAAGGTAATAATTTATTGAAATTTTAATTTTAAAAAACATATTTTCAAATAAAATTTATATTATTAAACTATTCCTATTAAAATAATAAAAGATTTAAATAAAAATATCAAATATATTTAAATATTGTAGATTGTGTAATTTTATTTCTCTTATTTAGGTTGAAAATTGATTTAACACAAATAAATTAGGTTTGTTTATGATTACAATTCTAATTGATACAAGAAAATCGAAATATTTTTGTATGAAAGTAAAATAAAAATAAAAATTGTGAATATTTTTTGTTAGTGACATTCAATTAAAATTATGAATGCAAATGTTATTATTAAAATTTGTACTTTGTAGCATGAATTTTTATTATTAGATTCAGAATGATTATTAGTGAAATATTAAAAAATGGTTTGAAAATTCTAGATAAAATAACACAACTTTATTCTTATCTGAGAAAATATTCTTATAGCTACTAACTTGGTTGATAATAAAAACAAATTTGTAAAAAGTAACTATAATTTTCATCTTTAATAATAATCGTCGTAAATTCTAAAAGGTAATTGAAGAGGAATAAAAAACTAAAGTTACAACGTAGAAATTTAAACATTCAGTTTCGTGTGCGTGTGCGTGTGCGCGCGTGTGTGTGTGTGTGTGTAAAATTTTACTACATTTTTATATTTCTACTACAATTAATAGGATGTGGGAATTCGTACATCCCGCGCCTAAAAATAAATACATAAAAATACTATTTACTTTAAAACATGGCATTAAAAAATTGTTGAAAATTTGTAGTAAAGTATAGTTCTTTTGTTTAATAATAAAAGGACATAATTTTTAGTACTGCAGATATTTTTTATTCAGAGTACCGCACCGTTCATTGTCATTTTTACTTTTTCTTCAAATAAAATAATCCATTAGGATACATTTATAATATGCTATTTAGAAAAAAATGTCTAATTTTAATCTCAATTTATAATTAATTAAATATTTTTTCTATATTAAAGATATATAATTAATCAATAATTACATAAAAATATTAGATTTGTGACAAATACTTCAATAAAATTTGTAATTCGGTAATTCTCAAATAATTAATTCCATGCATGATTTACTTTTTTAAATATTCTTTGTTTCATTAATATCTTTTTTATACGATAGAAATTTTTAAACATATAATTGCTTTTACATTTTGTTCGTTTTTTATATTTTTATTCACTACTCAATAGAAATATAATTTTTTTGCACAATTATATAAATTATATATAATGCAGTACTTTTTCTGACTCTACTACATACAAAATATATAAGATTGAAACCAGAGATATATATTAAGTTCGTTTAGCATAATTGAATCTATAAGTTTTTCATATATAAAATTATATTTATTCCGTTTTTTATTGAATCGTGCTTTTTGTTAATCTGTAATAGCTAGAATCATTGGAAGCAAGTAACCTGGTCGATTAAAACACAAAAATGACTTGAATAAAGATTGTTCAATTCATAGACCCATATATCTTGATGAAATAGTCTAGAAACAATGTATAATTATTCAATCAAAATTATTTTTTACCGTTGAGTAACTTAACGAAATTAATACAATGAATTACATGGACTTGTAAAGCAATCAGGCGATTATTGTACACGATCATTAGGACAAAAGCATACGTTCCTTGAGTCATTCATTAAACACCTTGAGTATTTGAATGCCCAATTTTCAGGAAGAGCGGAGGTATGCATTTAGATGATTAAAATCACAATTGCAGTATGAAATATGTGAATAAACTCACTTGTCGCCATTGGTATCTCGAATGGGCGAGGCCACGTCGCCATTCCTGACAACCTCCTCGTAGTCCTCTTTAGATGAGCCCCTGCTCTCGGAGTGGCCGTTGAGGCCATTCTCGTGATCCAGGACGACGACGTCGACGACCCTCCTCGCAGTCTCGTTGTTGTTGGTTATGTGATTGTTGTTGTTGAGTCCCAGAAGCGTCGCCACGGAGAGTTTGGCTCCGTTGAGCGGATTTTCCGCTTTTAAAGACTCGACCTCCTCCCGCAGCCGCTGGACCACTTGTTTCTGCAAACGAACAAAGGGAAAAACACATTGACACATTATTTTCCAGCATCCTGCTTTCGTGCCTCCTTCATATTCAAGCTGGCTAATTCAAATGTTTCCGAATTTCACGCCGACCCTCCACACACTTGAAGATTAATTGTACAACTTTAATCGAGTTTTATCATTCTATGCGATTCTATGCCATTTTAGTTTAAAAAAATATTTCAAATCTACGCGTTAAATGAGTCGATAATAAATTTTATACTTTTAGACAAGCATTGGCTTTAAGTAAAATTGTATTATCAGTATCATTTTAGACTGTCGTATGTTATCGATTTTTATTACTGCCAATCCTTCCAAAATCCACAATTGCTCATTTATTCGCAGAGCGTATCAAATTTATTTCTTTTTTTTTCTACCATATTTATAGAGTTAAATAGAAACTCTTTCGTGCAATTAAATGAAATTTTACATACTCTTCGTCAGCTATGAATTTAAAATTATTTTACTTTAATTTATTATGTAAAAGCTGGAATGAAAAATAAAATGAATTTAATAGATTCTATTTAAATTGAAAAAAATAAATTTCAAAACAATTTCAATCATTCTCAAAAATGAAATCAAAATTAAAACAGACATTTATTGAAATTTATTAATTACAAAAAATCTATAAGCACGATGATTAGTCATAAATACGAAATAAATAAAAATATAGTATCTAAAAAATTGATAATATTTACAATCTGTTTATAAAAAATTGTTTATAAAATATACACAATTATGTTTTTTTATTTTGATTTAATTGCTATATTTATAAAGGTTCATATGCTATATTCAATAATTATAAAATATTATTTGATAAAATTTTATTTGCTGGCTCGCAAATGGACAAAATGAAAATCACATAATCATAAAAATGAATGGTAATATGGTATTTTTTATTTTTTGCAAAAATTTATGCTTTTATAAAATAAAAATAATAAAATTAAAATAATAATTTTATTGAATAAAGATTTATTTAAAGATAAAGCAAATAAACTTGTATTGACTTTATTTTAAAATGTAAAGAAATAATAAAAAACTTGTGCAAATGTTTCAAAAAGTTTATTCATTTAATTCAAGAAAATTATTTTTAATATACATGTTAACTTTTAATAGATATTATTAGTGTTTCTGTGAATATGAGTATCATATGATTATCATCTATGACTATCAGAGCAATGTTATTTTTTATAATATTCACATTTCTGTAAAAAATTACATAAAGATAATCAGCCCACAAAAAATATCTGAAAAATAGTACTATATTACTACTTATTATAGTGATATACTATATGTTTACATAGAAATTCAATACTCTGTAATTCACGGAGTTCAAATTAAATGTTACAATGCATTCAATTTAAAACAAATTACTTAATTTTAAAATAAACGTTTTAACAAAAAAAATCTTATTTTCAAAACAATTTTAAAAATATTTAAGCTTCAAATTTTTTTTTTTTTTTTTTTTTTTTTAATAATGTAAATAAAGTGAATGGTAATTTGTTTCGAATATATTTTAGAGGAAAATTACACACACATGCAGATATGTAATGCTTGCTTTGTTTCTCATTGAAGTATTTGTACTTTGTTTTCTTTTAAACTGAACTTTGGGGAAAAAATCTATTGATAACCATAATTTTGGTCGAACTATACTCTATAATCTAGCAGCAATATTACTCTATATAAAATGTCAGTACCGATCCAGAAATTATTATATCAATTAAATTCTTACCACAACATAAACAAAACTCTTAGAATTATCGCAGTCTAGGGGGAATTAGAATAATCCATCGAAACGAAGTTATAGTTCACCCAACACCGAATTATTGACTATCCCATTTTCTTCCCCCCTCGACTCCAGCGCCGGAAAAATGAATGTCGAGAATAGGCAGAGATGCAGCTGTTGGAAAAGGAAAAGCCGGGCCGGGTCGCCATTTAAAATCCGATGACGAGAGAGGGGTAGACGTAGCCACTCTCCAGCTGCGTAACTCCTAGTGAAACCCATGTAATGGAGCTGCACTCGTCAGAGTCCTGAGGCGAATTTGTCCGGTATATTTGCACGTCACTAACCTCGGCCAAACGCTCCAACTTCACGTTAATTAAATGTCCGGTGAAAATGGGGAATGGGTGGCATTCGGTCAAAATACAACACCCGCACGTCCTCCTCTGGAGATCGAGTCTCCAGGTTCTTGGACCACGCGGCGTCCTTTCAGCCGTCCCTTCGGCTACTCTCTTCCGCCCCCTCTCACACACACGCACACGGACACGTGGAGATGGGCACCGTAAAAAACCCCGCAGGATATTTTATCGATTGAACCGACCCGGCTTTTCCTCTACTTCGGGCAACACACCATCCCAATCAACCCTGGGTCTCTTTATCTCTTCGCAATTGCCCTTTTAATTTTAATTTTAAATACTTGGTTTTAACGCTTATTTGTCCATTATAGAAAAGTTCTATAAATACTGAGGGTCAAGAGAGAATAGAGAAACTTTCACCTGTGAATAGAAATCGAGATAGTTTAAAAATTACTGCTCATTTATAGATGATATCTATTTATGGTGTTTATTTTTATTACGTATTCATTAATTGAGCTATTTATGCTTTAATAATTAACGATTGCAATTTATTGCTTTATATTTCAGCGCTTAAAGTCAAATTTAGATCCGAAAATTTCCATGTGCTCTCATTTATTATACTTAGTGGACTAGAAAATTGTATACTAAAATTATTCCTTATGAATTTAGGCATTAATGCTTTCTAATACGCCCCAAAATTGTTAGAAAACAATAAAATACTCTTACAACTTTTGTTAAATGCTTGGAAAGAAAATTGAATTATGACTTTTGTTTGAGAATAACTTTCATTAATATCATGGACGGTAAATATTGTCTGACGGAAATTTGCTCAGGCACCTTTCTCTCCTCCTTACCATCCCCCCACACTCCTTATATCTAGACTGTTAGTGGGCACGAAACTACCGTTGATTATAATTAAAACACAAGTAGATAGACGAGGGAGCAACGCTAACCAACAGTGGAATAAGGGAAGAAATCGCTGACTCAAAAGAGACAACAAGAATCGATCCCACATTTATGGTACATGGGGTGCAAAAATTATGCACAAAAATTACAGAAACAATTTTTAAAATATAGTCCATATTTATTATTGTAATTTGCTTTAAAAACATTACCAACTCTATTGCGTGGAAAATAACTGTAAAACGATTACACAGAAAATAAAGATTTAAATTACAAATGTCGAAATAAATAATAAAGAATAAATGAAGAAGTATTATAGTCAAACATTCAAGTTTTTTGGACAAAACATACATTTTAAAAAGATAAGCGTCATTGTTTATTTCCTGTTCGAGTCAAAGTATTAATTTCTATTTTTCTTTACAAATAGCGAAAGCTTGTTTATTATTAATACTATTTGAAACATAATTTATTAAGACTCTTGCAGTATTATAAAATAATTAGCCCTTTAAATCGTTTATGCATATCGGATTTATTAAAAAATGCTGTGGGCGCTGTGGGCAGTTACATTTGCACCAACACCATTCAACTTTTTTTAAATTAGCTACAAAGCTAATTTACTCTACACTGCAACGAGAAATATATCTATAACGAAAATTCGCATTGTCCCTTTCTCCTTTTTTTCCTGTCTCCTATTCGTTGTACTTTTTCATCCTTTATCACACCGATGGTCTTTTATATACAAAAAAGTATTTCGTGACATATATGCGGAGATCTTGACGCTTAAACGAATTTGTGAAAATCCGATAAGTACTCGCTCACCGAAATTTTCCTCGCCTATTATAAAAAATCTCGAAACGGTTATACGAATCGGCTTTTCCATTGCCGCAAAATACGAGACCTTTTTCAAACTTCCGTTGCGTTTTTCCTCGGAAGAGACATTATTCTTGAATGCGGCAATAATTTTGAACCCTGATTATTAATGCTCGTGTCTTTTTTAGTTTATTTCTCTCGGATTCCATTAGGCTTAAAATATTTTACTCTATAATTTTTAGACATTTATTATGATCCATTAGAAAAATAATTGAACGGGTAAAACAATGCTTAGAATTTCAAACAAAAATTAAAATACATCCGAAAGGATTTAAATAATTTAATAAATATTTTAATTATTATGTCATTTCATCCATCATTCTCTTAAATATCGAAGTTTATTCTATTGTTGCCACAAATTTTCGCAGTTTCATCAGAATTTAAGCTCTCTTGAATCCTTATCATTGAAGGGCAGAAGAAAACTACAATTTACGGAGTGTTTATTTATATCAGAGGTTGTAGTGCATAAAATTGATTGTTGTAATTTGCATTATTGATCCAGTAAAGATTAAACACGAAATAAATATTCTATTCATTTTCCAAGTTCGATATTATTATCAATGAAATTAATAATAATAACGAACGTTATTAATAAAAAAAAGATTTAAAATTTTTAAATTAAAAATTAAGGAGTGGTTTATGCTAATACATTATTTTCACAGCAGATTCAAAGGAAATGTGAATATAAAAATAGGCCTGAGTAGTCAAATCTTTGAATTTCAATTAATAATCGTTGAATGCGGAAAATTACGTCGAGACGAATAAGGTGGATCGAAGAAGAGAAATATCGGGAAGTCAAGGAAAAGCTTCTTCGACTTTGGTCTAAATGCAAAATATCAAACTGCTGCCAAAGTTCCAGTTCAATAATCTCCTTACCCTTTGAATAAATATTACAAATTTTAACAATAATAGCACGTCTCAATATAAAACAGACAAGATATTTTCGATCTGAAGTTTAATCACTTTTACGAAAATCAAGAGAAATTAATATTGAGAAACTTTAATAGAGATTATTTCCTAATTGAAAAATAGAAGTTTTAATGTATCTATTTCTATAAAATATTCGTTTAATGCAAATATTAAAACTAAAAATTGTATTTTCATAAAAAAAAAGAATACTATTGATGAGTGATAGTATTTTGTTACAATATATATATATATATATATATATATAAATCTTTTTATAAATACCTAGCTGTAATAAATCAAAAATTTATTTGTATATATTCAAATGAAATGAATATTGTAGACAATAGCGGTCTTGTATTTACTATTTTATTGTATACTATGTATAAAACAAATAATAGACATTTAAAAAAAAAAATAGTTTTCAAGATTATTAATTATTTTCTGTAAATATATATTCTATTATATTTTTCTACACATTTATAGACCTTTTTAAATTTCAAGACATTAAAAAAAAAAGTTTTCCCTAAATTTTAATCACTTAAAAAGTAGTTGAGTGATAAATGTATCCTTTGATATCGACCAATAATTATTTCAAATTTATCAATGTAGAATCTTTCAATGATATTTTGCTTTAATTAAGATAATATGAAGAGAATATGACAAGTATTATAAAAAATATTTCTAAGTTGTAATTGTAATTCTAAAAAGCTACGAGTAGATAACAAATGCTTCTATTTTTAAATTTAATTGTATATTATACATTATGTATTGTAAATATATTTCATGAAATTTATAAAAACAGCAATGCCAATCAAATATTGTAAATAAAATTAAATACAAGAAATTTAACAATATTAAAGAGTGAAGTTTGTAGCACATGCATTTTATTTATATTTTAATAATTACTTACATTAAATTATTATAATTAATGGTGCAATAAAACGAAGAATTATTTACATTTAATAAGTTTAAATTAAACGATATAATTGAATCATGGAGTTTTATAAAGTAATTTTTAATTGTAATGGATGCGTTCAAAGATATTTTGTCAAAGGCAGAAAAAAAGAAGATTTAAAATTTAATTTTCTTTTACGTTGTTTTGAAAACAAATTGAATGAAGGATTACAGCAATAATTTGAATGTGTGTCCCATAAAGTTACGTGTAAAACTTCCATGGAATTAGTATCATTATCCTTTGAAATTGAGAGCAGCGAGCTTGTTCGCACCTTTTGCTGGCCTCGGATTATCCGACCTTTGATAATTTGAAAATTCCATAAACTTCCCGAAGTGGACGATAAATCGCGCAAGCTTTTGAACCACTTTGACACTTGTACATTGCAAGTATTCATGTACATTTAATTTACTTTCGATATACCACTTCGTGACACTGTGCCATTAATGTAGCAATTTAATGAAAAATACCTTTTAATTCATAAACTGGCAATTTATTAAGTATCGACGCAATCTCGAATATCAAAGATTCTATTGTACGAAAATCTATTATATAAAAAAGCATCAAAGTAAAGTAAAATAAAGGCAATCGGAATCTAACTTTCTTAAACTCGAATTTGATTAAAAAACAAAAAAACAAAAAAACAAAAACAAAATTGACTAATGACATAAAACCCTAATTTGAACCATACTTTTATTAAAAATATTTTTGCTCTTCATTTTTTTACATGTTAAGTTTATTTTAATAAATTAGCCAACATATATGTCTTAACTATTTGCTGTACGATTGAATTCGTTCATTTAACTCCAAATATTTTGTTTTATAACTCTTAATTTATATTTATATTTCTAAAATATTTTCTGTATCATAAGAAAACATATATTTAAAAATACAAACGAAGCTAAATGATAATGTAAAAAAATTAATTTTAAATTAAATCTCAATATAGAAAAAAAATAAGGTGTAAAACCTTGCTAAGTAATTTCAAATAAATTAAAAAATAGTATTTTTCTAAACATAAGTAGAAAAACGTAATGTAAAATTGAAATGATAGTCGTCAAGAATAACATAACTCAGTTATTGATAATACAGGCTGGTTATCATATATTGATCAAAATATATATATATATATATATATATCTATACAGCTTTGATATTACAAAATATGATCAAAATAATGTAAAATTATTTTCTAATAAACTCTATTTTGTAAGGAAAAATTTTGCAAGTAAAACAGGAGAAGTACAATATTATAAAATATAACATTAGAAAATATATTGTTATAAAATGTATAAGTATAATGCACGTAGAATCTTTACCGCTTTTAGTTATAAAATATTTTGTACATTCTTTCTGAGAGGATAAAATTTTATAGGCAAATATCATAAAGATGGGCTTACAATTATATTTTATGAAATAAATGTATATAATGATTTTAAGTAATAGTAATTATGTTTGATGATGGTATTTATTGAAAATCAATATTAATAAAAAATCATATTATTGTGAAAATCATTATAATCTGAAATATTCAAATTTTTCTAAAAAGTATTACAAATACTTTCACCATTTTATAAACTTTTTTAACATCTACTAAATGAAATATGAACACAGGTTACAAGTTATAATAATAGTATATAGGTTATAGTAATTTAGAGAACATAAATTTATATTTGTTTTAGAAATATATTTCCTGGATAAAATGACCTTTTTACATATACATGTCCAAAATCCGTAACGATAAAACATGGTGTTTTTAAATTTATCTCTAAAATACAACTATACGCATATGAAAAGTCAATATGTGTATAAGAATATCTCTTATTAATGAAAAAAATATTTTATTAGCTACTTAAAAAATTAAATTAAATATAACAAAAAAATAAAGAAAACTTGTTTTTAGTTCATTCGTAAATATTATATTTTATTACCTAAACACATAGTCATAGATTATATACAAATAATAAAAATAATAGCACAATGATAAATAAACATTTTTTAATAAAACATAAATCATTGAAAATAATAGATTTTTCTTTTAATAATTAATATTTTATTTTCAACAGCCTATTAAAATTGAGTACTACTTAAAATAATTTCAAATTAAAAACTTAATAAATTAAATATCTTTAAGCATAAAATTTAATAATTTATCTATGTATAGAACGTTGACAAAAGGCACTTATTACCATAATATTATTTTGAATATATTATTAATCATAATTTAAAAACAATTTTTAATATTGTCATTAGTATTTTTAGTTTTGTGTATGAAATGTAATGTTATAAATAATTTATTATTATTTACAAATAAAACATAGATTCTAAAATTTAAACGCTATCAATATATATATCCGAGTTTTCATTAACAATTAATATTATCTATTGTATTAAAATTGAAAAATACAATTATAGAAATGCATTTATTAGCTGATATAATATCGTAACCTATAAAAGTTATTACGTATGATTTCAACAGTTTTAAATTGTATAAAATGAAGAAAAAAAAAATTTATTTATAATATCTCTTATATTGGAAATGAAAATAAAAGTTGTAAATATTTTTAATCAATATTAAAAGTAATATTCAAGCACAATTGGAAATTTAATTGAAATTAATTCAAATCTACAACTACAAATGCATTTAATTTAAAATACTAAATATTATATATATCTTTATTTTATTTAATATTAATGGTAAGAATAATAAAATTTCTTACCTCATACTGTAGATATTATTTTTTATGAGTATAAGCAAGTAATACTTGCATTGATATTTTTTGAAGTTGATGTTTAATACTTTGTAAAATTTCAATTTCGCATAAAATTTTATATAATGATATTCATGTTAAATAATTTATTATTTTTCTTAAATACCTGAATTGCATTTAAAAACAATAATATATAATTATTTATATACATTATCTAGTCTAATTAAAAGAAAGAAAAAAAACTGCAAGAGAACTAAAATTTTGCATATATACAACATAGGTAAATGAAGGAATAATTAAAACTCTATTTAAGATTTTCATTTATGAGCTCTGAGGAATAATTCCACATGTATACAGATAAATATGAAGTCTAAAATTGTCAGACTAGCCGTTGTTTTCATTGGAATTTTTAATAAAAGTTAAAGCATTCCGTGAAACGCGGTGAAAGTAGTTTCGTAAAAAAGTTCAGCATCTGTGTAAGTGCCAGTTATATACGTCCGAGAAAATATTGAAGGATGGTGACTGACTCTAACTGCAATGCACCATTAATGGGTAAATTTAACTTGATTTGTATGATTAAATTAACGATTCAGCAGATCCATCATGGAATATTTAATTTCTGGCAGAATATTATTAGCTGAACCCGAAATGCGAAAAAAAAAGTTAAAGTGTCTACTCAGCTGAAGCACCGGTCAAAATTCCTTCAACCGGGGGTGTTTACCGCCTCTCCACCCTTTTTTACCCCCCCCCCCCCCCCCCCCCCAACGGGACCCTAAGTTTTCGCGCACCCTTAAACGGGGGAGGGTGGCGCATGCGCGAGCCTTGAGCGCGGGAACTTCGAATCGGACGGCGACGTCTCGGGTGGTGCGCGCAGCCGTCCCCCGTCGTGGGTCGACGTCCCGACGCTCCTCTTCTTCTCGCCGCATTCGCGATGGAGAGATCAATAAGTGCCGCCCCCCGGGTAATGCGTGCAGTCGCGCCATTGGCAATGTCGGCCAAAAAGTTCCGGCGATTCCGGGAGTCCACATGTACCCCTGAAAACTATCCCAAGGCTTTGACAAAGTGCACGAACGCACTTTTTTATCTTTGACGTTTCAAAGTCCCCAGTCGTGCGCATCCCCCTTTTCAGCGAGCGGAATTAGGACTTTGGCGAATTGGTCGCACGTTCCTCGCCGATTTGCTCATTATGTCGTTTTGTACCTGCTAGAATCGTGCTCCATGAAGCAGAACCTGAGATGTCAGTCATTACAAAGTCCAATTAACATTTTGGTCAACTTCTTTGTTTTAAAATTTACCGCTCGAATGATTCATTAACTCAATGGAAGTTCAAATCTATTCCTATGATTCAAAATCGATATTACACTTTCCGTAGTTCCAAGTTATTCAGGTTCGGGAAAGGATCCGAATTAGATTGCATTCTAAGTTACCAGATTCTAAGGAGTCAATCTGATCGACACTCACATTTGAATTTCCATATATTAATTAAATTACGATAAACAGAAGAAAACTAAAATAATATTTCCAATTGCAGTATTTAAATGTTTTCAATTAAAAATAATTATTATAATAATTTCTAGAGATTAGATTTGACTGTTTTATAGGACTGTTGATTATTATAATTTATTAACACATTTCAAATCGAATAATTATTTGATTAAAATTAGTCGTAAGAAATTCATTTAATGCTGTCTTGCTCTATTTCATGAGCAAACATATTTTCAAACAAGAACATTTAAAAACAAAACAATGCTGTACGAGAAAGTCAGTGCTGAACGTTTATGTGATCACAGTAACCACATATTTTTTCATGAGTGCACTTAACTGATCTTTATTGCTATACCTGTTAGATAACAATATCTTATATCTATGTTTTGGCTAAATTTAACTAAAGCGTTTGCATTTTCTACTTTTAAAAGCGTTTTTTTTTTTTTTTTTAAAGCTAAAAATCGTATATTCTATTATTTATTTTAAATTTAGTACAAAAATCTAAATATTTATTTTATTCTTATTAATACAAACGTTAAAATGTAGAGATTTAGTTATTAATAGCATGTGCCTATCCATCTATCTATCTATTTATTATTAACATTATTATTATTAGTAAATAAAAATAAAATTCATCTATTTTATTTTTTTTTTTTTTATATACAAGTATTTTATGCAGTAATGATTTTTCAAACACTAGAGTTTTTCCATGTGTACAAATTGATATTTTTATTAATTAAACTTACAAAAATTGTATTTTAAAATAAAGTTTTGATAAAAACATATGCTATAATTATTTTCTTATAAATAACAAATGAAGTATTACTATCATATAATTTTAGTATTTCAGTTAATGATTAATTTTTTACAATATTTCATGTATAATAATAAGTGCATTTTATTAATCAAAATATGATAAATACCTGGAAATAAGGAAATTTTTAACATTGAAAAATCCAAAAAGATAATTTTTCACTGAAAATTCTGGTATTAACTTTATTATTTGATCTTCATTGTTATCTGTGAATTATTATTTCAATTGAAATTTTTGGTATTCTAATAAATTACGCTAGTTATCGACTGAATTTTTGATACCAATCATTGCTGTATTTTTACTGCAATATTTTATTCACAAAAGCTTTTTAAAAATTAATTTAACATTTATATAAGGTGCAATTTTTTTTGACTGTCTTATGGAATAATATATTTTATATAATGTGGTCATTCTAATGTATTACTTCATATTTAAATTACCCCATATTTCAATTTAATAAATAAAATTTCAATGAAAAACCAGGAACATTATTTTTATCTCGCAGAATACTAATTTTCAAAATACTGTTTCGGTAAAACTCCTTTATGATTTTGATACTAATTAAGGAATAATAAAATAGATTGGTTCTGCACCTGCATATTGTTGGTATTAGATATCTGCAGGCATAGACACTGAATGTAATTAAATAATATATGTAGCCTTCTAAAACAGAAAGCTTTTACCATCAATATCTATATTTAGAACACACCTATATTACCTCCTATTTTATATAAACATAGGTATTACATATAATTAACTATCATAATTTAATACATAAAAATATGACATTACTTATAAGAAACATTTTACAAATAGTGCCATTTATACATATACTAAAACGCTAATCAATCAAAATAATAGATAATATTTTGTGTTTTAGTTTTTTTCTCTTTAAAATAACTCTCTTAAAATACTTATCCAATTGAGGTTTATTTTATTTTCAATTAAGTTCTTGTATCATATTACTTTACAATTAACAGTCGGGCTGATTTTAGTAAAATGACTACGATGCATTTTAATTTTATTCTATTTTTATTACTTGAAAATATAAAACATAAATTCATAAAAAATTAATAATTAATAATATAATGCTGATTTTAAATTTTACAAAGATATAAAGGATAGCCTCCCTTGTTAATTACTAATTTGAAATATGTACGTTACATAATTTAAAAGTCTTGAAATGTATGGTTGAGCCTTTAAGCAATGCGATAAATACAAAAAAAGAAAAATAGACTCATGAAGAACGAACGTAGTTTGAACAAAAAACTTAAAGGGAATTTTTCTATTCTAGCATTTACACATGTAAATTAATCTAAAACCACAATTTAATTAATTTTAAACCCAATATCACATGAGGATGTATACATCATGAGATATAAGAAATATTGAATCGCTAATATCAAATAATTTCGATCGATGTAATTAATAGTATATTTCATTTTAATTTCCATTATATGCAATAATAGGCTACATAATTTGTTTGATTGATGAATTGACTGTCAAAAATAGAATAGCAAAACTTATACGAATACTTTTCTGCAATTAGAAAATCTGGGTATTTCAATAATTCAGCATTTAATTTTTTTCTTTTCTTTATAAATGCATCCAGTTAATTAAGATGTTTAATAATCTTAAGTAATAAGATATTATAATTCTTAAAAATAAAATTAATTACTTATCTTATTTATTTCCATAAGTACACTAAAATAAAACAGATCATATTTGAAAAATTTTGTAATTATTTAAATAGACTGACTTAGGAAAAAATACAATCTCTCTCAATCTTTATATAATATAAATTACTTTTTTCTTAAAAATGTTTTTTATTATATTGTATTTGCTAAAAATTGTGGTAATGTATATATAAATACTTTAATGCTTGATGTATTATCTGTGATGGTTATCAAATTTATTTTTTACTTATATATAATTTCAGGTAAATGTTATTTTTTAGCCATTAATTAATAAAACATTTGATTTTCAGAATGTACCACAAAAAAATTATGCACGGGTTATAAATTTTATTATGAGTTGCTATCAAGTGCTAGTTACGAATAAGAATAAAATTCATTAAATAAGTGTATTGAATAATACGTATATGAAATAAAAATATAAATTTTATCTACATAAAAATTTATAAATTATTCCTCCTATGTTGTAATTTATCTGTAACTAATTAATGATGACTAAACAAATGTTTCGTAGGTCATTATGTTAAAGATATATTTTTTGATCAAATTAATTTGACTATAAACTATAAAAACAATAATCAAATGACCCACTGTTTTAATGTCTTCTAACATTCAAATTACAAAATCAAGGATTGATGACAAAACATACTAGTTTTCGCAAGGAAGCTTCTTGCACTATTTATAAAAATTTTTGCAATAAATATTGCACAATAATAAAGAAAAAGAAAACAAATAGGTAGCTTCTATAAAAATGTATAATATCAAATAATAATTTTAGAAAAGAAAGACATTTTTATGACAAAAATAAAAACTAATTAAAAATACAAGTACTGGAATATTCCTTTCGTATAATGTAATCTGAACTTTTATGCAGCCGATAAAATATTACTAGTTTTTAAAATAAAATAGTTTAATATTCACTACTTCGGCAATGGTAATGCAGAGAAAGTTATTCAATTTAGAACATTTTTCCTACATCAGAGAACAACTAGAAAGAATAGTTTTGCATTAGTTCATTATACATATATAGTAGAATATTAATTTTTCAAGACAAATAATTCACGTGCCAGAGAATAACTGAAAATTTTAGTAATTTAGTTTGTGTAATTAGCAGTAAGTGCGTACAAATTTTAGTTAGCATTAATTAAAAGAAAACGTTTGTGTTATATAATATTTATATTAAATCTCTTTAAATATATATTACCAAATGAATAAGAACAAAAAACTACAAATTACATTTAAAATTCAATATTCATTTAAAAGTTATTTTCAACTATATTAACACAACAAATTTGAAAACAATTTTATCACCAAACAAAAATTACTGTACAAATACCTTAATAATAATAAAAATCATGGAAAAATATCTAAATTATTTTATAATTTAAATAAATTTTTATAAATTATATCGATTAGTAATTAATAAATCGTAAAGATTTTTTAATAAAGTATTATAAAATACAAGAATTCATAATGTTTAAAAAAATAAATTATAAAAATTAATATACAAAATATACTATTATATAAAAATTATAATTTAAAAATTTAATGATTACACATTTGAGTATGTATTGAATCAAATGAATAAACTTGTGTCTTTTATTAAAAAATATAGCTTTGACCTATTCAAATTTACATAAACCATTTTTAGCTCATTCAATAGTTTCAATTGAATAATATCTTATAGATAAGGAGTGATAATCGCTAGACTTTAAATATTAACAAGTGTAATATATAGAGAGAAGAAGTTCATTTCAATTTCTTATTACTATTCATCTTAAAATCATTCATTTTTTGATTTTATCATCGAAATTTATAACGAATTCTTGAAAAACATTGTTATAATGAATAGTTATCAAACATTGAAATAAAGTTTAGCTTTATTGCAAAATGCAACATAACGATTTAACAGATTTGCTCATCACTTATATTTAAAGAAGCCTGTTTGAGTGAAACTATGAAGACAAAAATATAAAAATTCTCACTATTGTAGATTAATAATATTAATCCCAAGTTACAATTTATATTTAAAAAAAGTATCATAGATATAATTGCATGAAAGCGAATGTATATATTTTTTTAAAGATTAAAAAATGTCAAAAGCATTTTTTCTATTTTTTTTTCATCTCATTTAAATTATAATTTAAGAAAAAATTATTACAAACGACATTTTTTCCTATTTCATTGTGCGTTTTAATGCTTTCAATTATTATTCAAATGTAGGTATGTTGTCAATGAAAATCAAAATTCAATTATGATTGTAAGAAATTTTCTTCCCTCTTTTTCTTTCGACATCAGTTTCACTGATATAATTTTCAAAATTAAAAAAAAAAACCACTTATTTCTTTTCTCTATCTCACTTCTCTTCTATTCAACTCTAATTCTTGCATAAAAATTTATTACAATTCAATAAAAGATTCTCATCCTACATTCAATTCTATCCTTCCTAATACATTCAACTAAAATTTTAAATTAAAAAAGCTTTTTCTTTTGTCATTCTATATAAATTCTTTATAATTAACATTTTCATATAAACAACGTTTTTAAGTGTAATATAAATTTTTTAACTCATTAATTTGTACGTTTACTGAGAGTAATGAAATCACTTTTACTTATATAAAAGCGACATTTTTAATATTGTAATTATTTATGTGTATATTATTTGTAGATTCCATATGGCGACAACAAAAATCATTTATCAAAAGTTTAAAATATATTGCCTATTACATTCTCAGTGAACAAAGACATTTGCTTTTATTTTATTAAAAAGAATATTTTTTATTTTATAATATAAAATTTATAAAACTACATCTACAACTTCAATTATGGTGTAAATTTCTATTAATATCATAAAATATGGATAAAAAATAAAAAATAATGATTGATAATACTTCAAAAATTTACATTAATTAAAAGTTTTTTTTAAAAGTTAAAAATTTACATGACATAATACTACTTAATTTTAGAAAATATATATTTTTTTTAAAAACTAAATAAAATTAAATTATAATAAAATTGTAATATTCCATTAAGTTTTTAATAATGTTTAGAAACAAAGGACTTTATCTAGCCTGTACATAATACATTTATCGATTTTTTATTTTTATTTTATAGTAATTTTGAACATATAATTCGATGCATTGATGTTATTAATTTTACTTTAAGTGTTGTTACTTTTTATAAAATGGATATTTTAAATCTTTATAATAAAATTAAACTAATATTATAATTAGAATTAATTGCAAAATTCTATGATTGATTATTACTGTTAATTATAATAGTTCGGAAGGAATGTTGCAGTGTTTAATTGAGTTGTATAAAGAAAATTCTTTTTTGTTTTTTCTGCTTTTATTATAATTTAAAATTATCTATCGTAAGATTACAGTATGGCATGAGTATCATTTTGAATCACAAAATCACGTGTAGTATTATCAGATTTATATTCTTAATGGTCAATGTGAGCTAATGCCATGTCAGTCATTAACTTTTGGTAAGAAATAATATAATTTTTAACTAAATGAAATTTGTTTTCATGAATTCTAATAGATTTTTTTTCGTGTAATAACTTATTAAAACAATAAAAAAAACTTGTTAAAGAATGTTGCACGTTGGCAATCGATATATTGGAACTTAATTCTAAGGAAAACATGAAAAAGCAGAAGCCAATGGCGTAAATGAACAAATCTGTTTATTATTTCGCAAGGAAGAAAGTATAGGTCGTACGTGTTGTGTTTGCGCATGTGTGTGTACACAACTATATACCGGGCTATATAACAGAATTAATCGAGTGTTCGCATTGAAATACAGTGCAAGCAACGAGGTCAAAGGACCCAGATGCAAGTGAAAAACCAATTACGCACGTCGAAGTTCGTTAAACCGCTATATCGTCACTTCGGGTAAAACTTTCAACAATGAGTTTCCAAATTGTCAAAGCATCCCCAATTCGGAGGGCGTCGCGTTGGATCGAGAGTTGTTCAAACAACCGGTTCCCGATTTACGTCCTCTCAGGTACACCAATGTCAAAACTTTAACTGCCTCCTTATTATCCTTATTATAACTGATATCGGAAAATTTTGCTAATCTATATGTGTATCTAAGGCGTGCCCAATAACCAAATAATTTTGTCGTTTCCACCAACCCTCTAACTTCCATATCAAAGAATTTCCTCGGAGTGTGAGTTAATCTAGATTCCGTGGGACGTAGTATGCGAATCTCATTCTAAAAATCCTTCTCTGCTAAAAATTTCTTTCAATTGACCGAATTCTCTCAATTACTAATTAATGCAACATACATTCTCATGATACTTCCTCCTCCTTGTCTCCCTGCAAAACACCTAATTATATCATTGTACATAAAACTCACACATATGAAATGCTTTTTTTGTCTACGCTAAACCTCATTGCAATACTTTTAATTCGAAGCTGCATATTTCATTACATTTAATTCGACATATATGTGACAACCGATCTCTTCACGCAATACGTGCACAACGCAATTCGAATTCTATTCGACGTTTTTTGTACGTTTTTTTTGACGAAATTCCCCCCTTTTTACATGAAACATAAATGTCAACTTATATTTACAATAATTTTATTACTTTATATACAAATTTTTTTTTTGTTGTGAAAAAATTTTCATTTCATTTTTAACATTATGATGTGCGTTTACGAATATGGCGCGTAGTTTATGAATAAAATAAATTGTCTTCAAACTCAAAGTTAATAATATGTTAATAATTAAGGATTAATATACCTATTTTAAATTTATTACTATACACAGACCTCAATTATGCATTGACGAATTACTATGCAACAATGAAAGCTATAAAAATATCGACAACGCAGAGCCATTATTCACTTATCATAAAAATTATTAATCACTTTCATTTGCCAGGAGCAATATTTATTTAAATTAAAATCGAGATAAATTATCAACATTGACAATTTTATTAGTCATAATCTTTGTTGTCCGATCTGTAAAATCCTAACCATAACTCTTTGAATTATATAAATTGTGAATACCAATTATAATTAAGTGGACTATATCAGTTCATACTAACCTACATTCCATCGAAAATTAAGTACCCAATAAAATTCTGTAATCTTCAAATTAATAAATATTAGTGGCTTTACACAACGACGAAAATATTAAGTTAACTGTAAACTTATAAATTTTAATTCATTTAATTCATAAAAAATAATAACCAGCTTTATTCACAGAAATATTCAAATCTGAATGCTTCATGATGTACGTTTATAATTTATTTAATAATTAACTATAAAAAAAATAGATTATGACCCTAAAGTAGGTAGTGAAGATTTTAAATCTTTTAAAATAGAATTGAAATTTAAAAGTTACATCATAGTTTGGAAGAGTAAATTTTTGTTTGCCTATCTTAAAGTTATGAAACTAAAATGATTTTGATATCAAAACTTTGGCCCATGTAGTCTATTATAAATATTTACGACAATTTTGATGACTGTTTTATTACAGAAAATTTGCTATTCATTGTACATATTCTACTTGTTTTTGTATATAATTCCTATTGAAGTTTATAAATTTTACATTTAAACTATTAAAACAATTTTAAAATCAAATTATTTTGATCTACAAAATAATATGTTTAACAATTAATGCATCAAAAAAAATTTTTTTTTTTTTTTAATTAATTTGTCCTTAGAAAATCAAAAATACATTTTATATATTTTTTTATAATTTACACATACACACAGCGCACGCGCACAGGCACAATTTAATATTCTCAAGTTAATCAGAAGAAACTCTACGAATTGAGTAAAAATAATTAATTAAAATTTGTTTTATATTTTTTTATATTAAAATTCAATCCATTTCCATTACAGTTTTTAAAAATGTCAAAGTAATAATTCGCTATAATCGGAAGCTTTTATATGTTCATTTAAATCAATGGAACAGACAGTTATATTAGTTGTAATACAAATATCATGAAATTAACGAAATTCTTCTAAGAATACAAACTAACATTACTTATCATTACAACTTTATAATGAATAAATTATAAGTAATATTCTTGTCTAAAGATATTAGATTTCTTTTTAACATAATCTGTAAAATAAATTTTTAAAAATATTCTATATGACAGAAGCTTCGACTTGTCACGTTAATAAAAATAATTTTTTTTTTCCTACAAGCAACTTCATAAATGTAAATATTCTTATTAAAAGAAGTTCTTAATAACTTGGCAAATTTTCCTCGGTTCGCTTTGGATAATCCTAACCTAGACATGAGTCATCAAGTTCCTGGACACTAGGGTCCAGACTCGTTGCCCCGCAAGTAATCAGCGCACTCGTTCCGAAATTTCCCAAAATCGAGCGAGTATATTAGTCAGTTAGAGAAAATCTCGATTTCCATAAACGGATTTTGGAAGCGCGATGGAAAAGCGGCGATTAAGTTGAGCGAATGATCATGCGAGCCGTAACTTCTCGAGGAGGGCGAAGCCCCCGGGAATCAGAAAATCCACACAAGCGCGTCGCCCAAGGAAGCACCGGGACGTTTTGTACATTCATCAATTTAAGAGAGATTTATACGCCTCGATTTGTTTGTCACATTTGTATGCTCTTCGCGATTATGTTGAATTTCTGATTTTTAGCAAGGTCTCATGCGAATTTTTGGAGCTTTAAAGCTTTAAACCTTTCAACACACTACGAATACCACCTATTATTGAACGTGACTTTCACTGTGCAAAAATTTTATATTATTATTCATTTCTACATGGGGTATTAAAACTTTATATTTCATAGGTAGTGTATAAGGAAAAACCTAGTGCTCTTGCAAATTTTTCATGTTCTCATTCAAGGAGGAAAAAGTATCCCAATCCCGTTAATAACTTAAATAATAGATTGTAATTTATTGGAGTATTATTTATTATCTATTACTTAAGTAAATATACAAATGAAAATTTTGTAAAGAATATTTTTTAGAAAAAAATTAACATCCAATATATGTATATTTTTAAGGTTATTTAATTGATTTACATTAAATGATGAAAAAATTACAAATTCTTGACGTCAATACATGAACAAAAGAACAATTATGGCTGACAATTATGGCTGACAATTATGGCTGACAATTATGGATAAAATTGAACAGATAAAACTAATTAATAAATGAAGTACAAATGAAGTATACGGCAATATAAATCTCAAACCAATTTGATATCCATTACTACAAGTTCAGTTACAGATGGTGTAAAAAGAGACAAGAGATGCATTTTCACAAAAGTCAGCAGTTTTTTGTTCGGAAAATGTTTGCTTTACATTATTTGAGAACTGCATCTAATTTATCGTAATATTTTAACCACTTATTTCTGTATTAACAAAGACCTCTATACTATATCTCTCTACTCTATATCTATATATATTTTAAATATAACTTTTGCACTATAGCATAATTAATATTTTATTAAAAATAATTATAAGACTTATATTTATTTCAAACTAATAAAAAATGGTTGTTTTTTTTTTTAAAGTAAAAACTCAATATTTTCTCACGTCAAAAAGAATAACAGATTTTTCATTACATTAACATAATTCATAAATTACATATCATGTAAAATGATACATATATTTTTCCACAAGATTTATTATCAGTTAAAACACGTAAAATGGCTTTTCTTGTAGTCTGAAAAATAAACTTAGCCATCACTCACCTAGAATACGTGCTTCTGATAAAAAAATTTCTTCAAAGAAATGTATGACAATCCTTATACTATTAAAATATACTGGGTCTACATTGTCAGTTCTTCAATGTTTCAAAACATTGAATTAAAGTTTAAACTCGAATAAAAACTTTCAATAGTAAATATTTTGGAATATTAAACTATTTGTAATATTATGAGAGATAATAATGAAAAAAAATTTCATAAATTTGTCTAAGGAATAATAAACTTTGAATAAAAAATTCCGCTTCTTCTTTTTCATATTATTTGTATAATCCTTATCATGAGCTTCATTGTTATTATATTTTTCGTAAAATACACTACTTATATATATAATCATAAGAAATTGCAAACTTCTACTTAATTGGCCATTTTTAAATAAAAATATTCAAATAAGAGGAATATGAATATTAAAAATGAATAAGCTAATTTACTGAATAAATAATAAAAAAGGAACCCGGAGAATAATTCTAAAATTTTTTTAATTTTAATGTCCTTTTCATTACTCATTAAACAGACTTTTTACGAACTAGTGATATGCACATAAACGTTAAATTAAAACTAAAAAATTTAGTAATATATTCAAAGACTCATTACAAAATATTTTTATTTTACGTATAACATAAGGTGTTATGGGTTTTTAAAGCCATTGTGAAAAATTAATTTTATCGACCTAATGAAAAAATACTATTTTATCCATATTATACTTTTATCTGATAACTGGTTTGTTAATAAATAAAATTATATTATATTCATATTTAATCTTTAAGAAAGATTTACCTAATAAATATATAAAAATATAAATGGAACATAAAGATAAAGAAAATATTGGTGCGTAGATTATTTTATAATTTTCTATATAACCCATTTACTTTTAATAAAAATATCTTGTGCATTCTTTATTCAAAATAAAAAAAAAATTTGAAAAAATAATAAACAAGGTAATAAAAAATTATTAAAAAATTATTTTAAATTCAATTTTTTACAACATTACAATGGTAAATATCTATTATTATAATAAAATATATTGTTGTTATATTTTTTCAATATTTGAAAATTATAAATAAAATTTTTCGCTTGTTCATAAAGATGTATTGTTTTTCTATAATTACAAATTTTTTTCCAGAATTACAAAAAAATAAAGTACTTCGTAAAATTTAAATTTATTTTTGAAAATAAATTATAAAAGTACGTGCGTGAAAATAAAATATCTAAATTAAATGAATTATTGGTCATATGTTCATTTTTATTAAATATAATTTGTCAATAAAATAAAGGAGAAAATTGAATATAACTTAAATTATGGTCGTGATCAAAGCTCTACTTGCATTCCGTAATTTTTTCAGTGATTAAAAAGTTTGTTTAACATCGAGAAAGCTGCTTCAATTGTAAACATTGTAAAAGTTTGAAAGTCAATATATATTTAATTGATTATTCGATTATCTCTCATGTATGACCTACATATTGTATAAATATTTTACTTAAAAAAAGTAGGGCTTAAATTTCAAAATATTTAATAATGGATGATCTTTCAATTAATTTATTTTAATTATTTTCTTTATTATTTAACATTTAAAGAAAAAAAAAATATAAAACATAATTTTTAAAAAATAATTACTGTTCAATAATTAATGATTGCAATATATTTGGTCTGGTGTATTATATTTTCATTTTTTTTGTTTTTTTTTTTTTGTTGACCTAAATAAACTTGTCAATGAGCCAATATATTTTATTCGAGATTAATACTTCCAAAAATAATGACTAATAGAGTATTTAATAATTTAAAACCCCAAAAAATTATTATATGAGGTGTTATGAATCAAATTGACCTAGATATGGTTCGACCCACTTGAAAATTGTGAAAAAATTTAATGCTCTGTTACTAATTATTGCAGAATTGATTGTGATCTTCGCTAATTATTATCAAGACAATTAATATATAAAATAATAATTATTATCTAATATTAATATAATGTTTAATTTTTTAAATTAGGAGACAAATTTTAGTTCACATTGTTTCATAAATAAATTTGCATATTTATTACACTTTTATATAAGCTAAAGATTAAAATACTTTATTTATAAATAAGAATTGAAAATATTAGATTTATATTATGCTTTTTGGTAAATAAATTATTAAAAACAATTGTACAGAATTCAAATATACATATATAAAAAAAAAATAATATAAATTTTTCGAGAAAAAAAACATTCATTTCTTTAATGCATGATTCTTTATTTTAATTATATGTTTTTTAAAATTACTTTCTTATTTGATTCATTTTAAAAAATTTTAATTATTTCTCTTTGAAACCGCAAGTTCATTCATTTTAAATATTTATTAATAAGTATATTGAAGAAAATAGCATATATATCATGTTCATATTAAACTTTACATTCAATATTTAATACAATGCATTTGTTTTATTTTAATGTCTAGTATTGATTATACAAGTGAATATCTTCTACGTTGTATTAATAAAATAATAAATTTTAAATACTAATAATAAATAAAAATAAAAAAATTGTTATAGAAAACTTTTCAAAATATATTAGGGAATTTTACAAATTTTCGCAAATTTTTTTTCTTCTCAACGATCAGAAAATAAAAACTTGTAATAAATTTTTAGATAAATTGAAATAAATTAGCTATAAAAAAATTTGAAAATTTTCATACTATTAAAATTTATTATAATCACATTTTAAGCTAAATTTTCGACATTAAGAATCAATAATATTTTTAAACTTTCCATGAACAATAACCTTTTTGCAAATCCTTATTTTTAGAATTTTTAAAATACATGCATAAATTTTTATTGAATTGAAAAATCTAAATACTATGCATTTCCTGGAAGAAAAAAATATTTGCTTTGAATTTGAAAAAATATTTGAAAATTTCAAATGAGTTAATTAGATTATTAGCGCAGTTTGGCATTCAATGTACAGAAGAAAAGAAAACCATTTTAGAAATAGTGTAACATAATTTACTAATACTAAAAAATTATTAATAATCTATGTGTATCTGAGATATAGTTTAAGTGAACAGTTGTCAGAATATTTAGTGGTCAGATTAAATTAAATATTTTACACTAAGCATTTATTTCATATGGATGTTTATTAATTGAAATCTTTTTCAAAATATGTTATTATTTTTACATACAAAAAATTCGTTGAATCAACTTGTTACGTCGTATCATATTTTAATTTTAACGCATTTCTTCTGAATTACCTTGTCGTATTTATTTCAGGAATAAGTGAGATTAATTTTTAAGGAATAAATAATTGATGCCTTTATATAGTAGAGGAATTGAGATTAAGTACCAAAACCCAAGTTGCAATGACTCTCTACCCGTTATATACAAACATTTTCTCGTGTTTTCGTGCTTAAATTAAAATACACTATCGACGTTGTCCTGGACCTCAGGCCCCCAAATGCAACGCCGGCAGAAGCCGCAACATCCCGGCGCGGTGCATAGGGAAAGTACGTGATATTGACTCCGAGGTAACTCGATTAGGAAGCCTCGGGTCGCCGTCGAGCCTAAGCCTACACCTGCAGGGCCTCCGATGCGCCGCCAAGGTAACAACTTCAGGTCAAACCAGTCCAGACTGCACAATTAAAGGCCAAACGCCCGATTCCTAACTTATCGACGAGATAAAATGGAGTGCTCGGAGGGAATGGGTTTATAAATACAGCGAGAACAAACCGATGCGATGCGTGAGACATCGATGGAGTGGACGACTCGACACTCCTGGGAGGAAACCGCGAGAGAAAACCTCTGGTCGCCTCGGATTTCTCTTTTTCTTTCTTCCCTTCTTTCCTTCTTTCCTTCTTTTCTTCTTTCGCATTTTTGCTCTCTTCTTCTCGCTTTATTCGCGTCTCCCGAGAATTCTTTTGTTTGCTTTCGCCTCCTCGCTCCCTCCCCCCGCGGGCGGTGGTGAATTGGGGCTGGTTCTTGCGTAATCTCTCCACTCAAGAGACTTCCTGCATTTCTTTCAAATGCACCTATCTCTCTCCTCCTCACTATAATTGGACCCGTTTCTTCCATCATTTTTTACATTCTTAACACTCCGGCAGCTGGTGCTATCCTCCACATTCGCTAATATACTAATTTTAACCTTTTCCCTCTCTCGTTACGTGAAAAAGAGAAGACGATTTTGCTTCGAGGAATATAATTTTTACATCAATTTTAAGAATTAATATATATTGGAAAATTAACCGGGGAAAAATATTTTTAATTTTTCATTATCAAATACCCCAGAAAAAAAAAAAAAAAAAAAAAAAAAAACACCAAAAACACGAAAATCATTCCACTGTCATTGCATAAAGAACTAATTCAATTTTTAAAAGCCTTTTTTTTAATAGGTGAAAAAATATTTTGTTAAAATTTTTAGTGCAAAAAAAGACTAAGATAAATATAATTTATTGAGTCGGAAATTAAAAGTAACTAAAAATTTATAAAGCTAAGAGTGAAATAATAATCATTGATATTTAGATAAAGCTGTTACTACATACTAAATCAATAGCGATGCTTTCATGTGGCATCAAAATAACAATATCGTTTTACCTGTATTAAGCAAATAATTTTTAATCGATACATTTTATCAATGCCACACTTTTAAAATAAATAAATTATCAAATTATAAAATAAATTACAGTATTTTAATATAAATGTATGATTTTGTTAAGCTATTACAGATGTGTGGGAATAATTAAAGAATAAAACACAATTATAAATTTTACGTCGACGTTTTGACAACTTGACTGCTTATCCTTATTAAGGCTTTGTTGAATTATAATTGATAATGTCACGTGTCGTATCTTATAAAATTTTATTCATTATAAATTAATAAACCCTTGATAAGGACAACCAACGTTGTCAAAACGTTGGCATAAAATGTTAAATTTTATTTTATTCTGCAATCATTCCCACACACCTGCAAAAGGTCAACAAAATTTTTAATTTATATTAATAAAAAAAATGTTTTTCAAAACAAATATAATAATTAGCATAATTTAAGCCTAATAAGAAAGTGCAAAAAAATTAAGTATGAAATCAGTGTTACCTGCCATCTCCCAAGCGAAACAATGTGAAGTTGAATTTCTCTAATTTTATCCAGAATATCCGTATTCTGTAAGCAATTACACAGTTTAGATATTAACATTCATAGGGGTTTATTTTTAAAGAAAAAATAAAATATTAAAGGATAGACATATTTACTTACGTTTGGATCATCTTTCAGCTTTACCACGCAAATCTGAAACAGCAATAAAATATTATAAATAAATAGAAACCATTAACAAATGTGTAATGAAAAAATATATATACAAAAACAATAAAAAACCATGTAACTGTTAAAACTTCGTTTGAAATTGATAATATGATTGCGGTTACAATGTACTTTATTCACAGATATTTTTCTACAAATTCTTGCCTGCAATTTGTAATTAATTTACAGTGTTAATATGATTTATGTAAAACTTTTTCCTTTCATTACACAAATATATGTTCTTTTTTTAATTGTGCAAATTTTAATACTTTTCTAAGTTTTTAATATACTTTTTACGTCTTATATTCGAATTTTAAATCAATGCATCAAATTAATAAATTTTTATATGTGATAATTTCGTATTTCATGTACTCAAATTCTCGAATAAATTAAAATTTTAAATTATTATATATTATACTATACTTTTATATATAAATTAAATGTGAATATGAAATGAGATTTTAAGTCGTGTAGTATTATATCAAATTTATATTAATGCATTAATAAGTAATTTTACACTTATAAATATATAAAAATTATATTTAATAAGAATTAGATAAAATTTCTTTTATTTTTTAAAATATAAATACATATAAATCTGATTATTATTTAACATTAACTTAATACATTATATGTTTATAATAATTTCCAGTATTTTACTACAGAAAAACTTTAAAATATAAATAATCATTTTCTATTCTTTATATTAATAAAAAATAAATTTTCTTATTGCAGATTTAAGGAAAAAACTAATATTCTATTCTATAATTCATAAAGAAAATTTTTTAATTATTTAAAATTACTTAAATATTATTATTATTTATGAAAAGTTTTACAAAGGAAATGGATGAAATTTATAAATTTAAAAAAAATATGTGTTTATAATTCTTTGTATCAATTCTACTTACCGTAAAAAATAAAGGAATAATGAAACATGAATATAAATTAGTTGTAGTGGAAACATTTACAAATTATTATATTTGCCAATTTGTAAAACTACAATTTCATATAAGTATATACAAATAAATATTATTCATATTTTTGTTTCAATACTACTGGTACGTATTCAATTATATTCATAGATAATTAAAAAAAAAAAATTATGTTTACATAAAAATATATTTTTATTTTACAGGATATAATTAATATTCACACTCGAACATTAAAAAAAATGAATTTTCAATAATCTCAATAACATATTTATCATTAGTACATTATATAAATAAAAATGTCATTAAATTGTAACAAATTTATTGTTCAATATAATTATTTTTTATCCACAAACAAATAAAAGTTATGTAATTTTATAATGATACAATTTTGCGTTTATATGTAGGTTAATAAAAATTTTAAATTATTATTTCTATAATATGTTTAAATATTGTCAAATGATAAAAATTCTTTAAAAAAAAATGAATATTTTAAATAAAATTTATATATTCTTAGTAGGGAATATTTATAACCGTATTTATTGTTTGCATAATATTTAAAATTAAAAATTTTATCATTATTTACTTTTATTTTACACAAAAAAGATACACCAAAAATATATATGCATAAAATTATTTTATGTTAAATTCGAATAAAAAATATTAATTTGATACTAAAAAGAATAGTTTTATAGTTAATAGATTAATTAGTACACAAAAAATTAATAGTATTTAACTAATCAAAAAAATAAATTTTAATACATTTTTAAGTAATCTATTAAAATAAAGTTATTCATCTTGCACCTCATTGCATCCTTAACTTTATTTTAATAAACAATATGGAATGTGCTTTATTCAAATTTGACAAAATTTAAATGATCTAGTTAAAATTACAGTTTAAATAAAATAATATAATAATACAGCTGATAAAAATGTATGAAAGTGAACAATGCAATCATAATCTTTCATTTATCAATATATTTTTATTTTAATTGCATATTTAACAGCTTCATCTATAAATCTTTTTCAATTCAAATTGCAATGCTTAAAATTTTTTTATGATGTTAATACAAAATTTAGGAAAGTATATGATGGTATAATATCATAAGCAATAAATAAATATTAGATGTAAAAATCTGAAAATCTATTATATTATATGATATGAAATTGGCAATGTTTCAAAATTATACTATATTTCTCCATGATATTGAATAAAATTTTTTTGAATGGTAGATAGGTAATTGTAAGTAATGAAAAAGAAGATACTCTTCAATTACAGAAAATCAAATTAGAAAAAATACATTTCATTAACTGATTTAAAATATTGAACTCTTGTATTTAATTTATAATATAAATCATAATCAACTTTAATAATTAACTTTTAATAATTTTTATATTATATTAAAAAAATATTCTGATATCTATTAATCTAATAACTACAATTTATATAAGTTTTTGGAACTTTATTATAATAATAAAAGTATTTTTTTTAAACATTATTATAATATCTATCCTCATTTACCATTACAAGAGGTCACGAAACAAAAATGATTTCTTTAAAGAATGATCTATTGAATAAATATCCTAACAAGAAGTATATTTTATAGTGAAAACTCTTATGCAATATAAAATACTATAGATTTTCATTAATGAAGTTCTTTAATGAACTTAAAAGAAAAATAGCTCTTATAAATTGTTCCTGTAAAATATAAATCCTTTATTTTTGTTATCTTTACGTATATTAGGAAGTGAACATGTGCTAATACGCCTTTTTCACACCAAAATGTGCCGAAAGATAAATTGTATACAGTAAACGATTACTTTTTACGTACTCATCAATCTCAAATAGATGACATATATAAAGAAAAAAAAAAAAATTTTTTTTTAATAAAAAACAGAAGAATATTGCCCACGTATACAATACACTCACATCTCAACGTAATCAATATCAGTCGTTCAACACAAGAGTGAAGTAGGAATTTAAGAACAATATGAAGAGAATATAACCAGTTGACGAAGGTAAAAAAAAAAATAAATAAAAAAATAATAATAATATACGGCAAAAATACAAAATGTATTAAATTAAATATATAGAGAATAATATAAAATTTTTAATTTTTGGATTTTGTGACAAAATTTCCCATATTTAATAACAAAATCCTTAAAAATGTTTCGGTTTTAGTATTTCTGAAGAAAAATTTTTCTAATTAATTAAAAAAAATTCTTTTGCTTTAAAATTTTATATTATGCAATTTAATACTTGTGATCTTAGTAAATTGTTATTTACGTTTTATAATCCATAAAAAATATTTTCATATAATATTATCAAGTACTGAATATAGATAAAATATGTATAAAACAAAAATATTAAGCTGAAAACATTGAATACAAATAATTATATTCAATCTAATATTAATTTTATTAATAAATAATGCTGAGATAATTCTAAAGTAATAATATTATAAAATTAAATATGTTTTGATGCTATGCAGCGTATGTTTGTATAATGGTTTTATTTAGCCGAACCTTTATTTAGAATACATTAAAACATTTCAGTTCAGTGTGAGTGATTGATAAAACAATAAATTTAGTTTTTCTATACCTTTTTTTCAGTTGATTAAATAGCAGAAGCAGATGTTCAAACTTTATTAATATGAAATATTTAAAATTACATTTTTTTAATTTTAGTTGTCAATAATAGTTATATAATATAGTTATTTCTCATTTAATGTTTATTTTTTATAACTATTAGACTTTTAAGTTTTTTAAATATGTTTAGAAGATTTCTACAATTGCAATATAGTAAAGAATATCAATAAATATCAAAAAAAAAATTTTAATTTTATGTAAATATGAAGAAGTCTCAATAGTTGCATCAATAATTTTCTACTTTTATACATGCTTTATAATAATACACTTTAATAAGTGACCTAAAAATAAATTTTATAGTAATTATATCATTATTGTTAATTTACAATTCAATGCTCGGAGAAATATATAAAATGTATATATTTCTAAATGTATACTGACTTTTATTAATTACCCTGAAATCGCTGTTTTAATACAAAATGAATTGGTCATCAAACAAACAAGTTAAATGTAAAATCAATTTAAATTAAAATTTAATTTTAATTTAATGTATTTCTTCTAACCTTTCTAAACATTACTTAGATGAAATATAATAATGTATCGAATTCGCTAATGGACTCCAAATTGGTGTTCGCATTTGTAAATGAATTTTAAACATCATATTAGTGTATAGTCTTTAAGAAATTGAAAAGCTTTGTAACTTCAAAGGTAAATATTAAAAAAAAGAACGAAACAAAACCAAAATACTTTTTTTTAAATACAACCTTAATAATTTCATGAATTTACTTAAAATATATTTCAACGTTCATAATATTCATAATAACTGACTAATGTTATGAAAAAATGTTTAAAGAAAAAAATTTTACAAAGCAATAAAAAATCAAAAGTATTATGTATTGATTTTAAAAAAAAAAAAAGAAGTTCAGTTGACCTTTTTAAGAAGAAAACAATAAAGATAATGCCATAATGAAAATGAATAAAATAAGCATTAATAAAATATTGCTTTCTGTAAAGTTATCTTTAAGTAATTTGAAATTTTCTTTAAAAACTATGAACTCACGAAATTTATTTAAAAAATTAAAGATAAAGTTAAAATGTTACAATGTACAATAGTGCCAATGAAATAAATAGCATATTGTTTGAAAACCGAAAATAAATGTAATGTTTATCAATGTGCATTAAATTTCTACTGATGATACACTTTATTTTATTAATATAAATGATAAAAAAAAAATTAATTCAATATGTTTGCTAGGGTAAACATAATTTACTTAAAATTACATGAGAAAAGAACAGACAAAAATGCCCGACTCATTGTTTATCGTACAATATTGGTAATACTTAATTACAGCATAATCCAAACAAGACCCTTAGTGGTTGAAGCATCGTCACGTTAACGATCACGTTTATAAGATCAGAGACAGATATTGTAGGAATTGGAAAAAAAGTGAAATGGGAAGAAAAGCGCGAGGTTCCAAGGAGCTTAATTGGAGTTAACCAGCCGATCCTCCCTCGTGGCGAAATTACATCTCGAGAGAAAATAATGGAATTTTCGACGCGTCGTTTCGTTGGGAGGGTCGGCGGTCGCGTCCCGAGATCGCGGGGATGCTCCAGGGGTCTTATCGAGCGCAGCATCCCGCCCTCGCCCCCCAGGAACTGCAGCTGCAGCACCGGCGCACCTCGTCACCTTCTGGGCTTCCCTCCTCCTCTTGAGCACACCACAATTTATCTCCCGAGCACCGAATCCGCCGGTATTTGTTCTCTGTTCCACGCCATTCAACGCTTGGAATACATGAAGGATTTGAACGCAGTTTCTTATTTAAAATTGATTTTCGATGCTGGACCCACGAAAATATTCATTGCTGAGCTCTGATCAAAAGTTTTATTGGCCTATCTATTGGCTCGAATACCCGTAGGATCGGAAGTATCTGTTTGGGGCGCAATCACTCGGATATGAAATGAGAAACTGATTAGAGAAACATTTATTTTATCCACGTGCTTGTGTTTATTTACCTTATGATCTCATAAAGCAAGCTTCTTACCCAGTCTATATTATTTTTTTGTAGTTGTTTGGGATACTCTAAGCTACATTTTTAATTAAATTAGATATTCCATCACTAGCATATATATATTGGATTAAGATATTTTATGTACCTAATTTTATTTCTTACTTTATTATATTTTATGAGCATTATTATTTCTTACCCCATTAATAAATAATAGATATATGATTTTAATCGAATAGACGGAAAGTCCATTATTTAATTTTAGTTTTTCGCGTTTTTATAACAGCTTGTACTTAAACTGCAAAATAAATCACGAACAAAAATCCTGTGCAATATCTTCTGTACATTTATCTACCCCCTCTCATCATTTTCCTTCAAAATGAACTTATATGTGCAATTTTTCTTTTTATATTAAATTGATAACAATTCCTATAGAATAAAATTGTTATGATTGAATACTCGTGGAAACACATACTATATTAATCCTTTTTTTACTCTAAACTTTATACATAATATACAAATGTGTAGTTAATATATATAGTATGAATAAACATTTGTCTTAAGTACATTTATAGTCTATTTAAAAAAAATTTTATTTATAACGCAAATAAAATTTAATAGTACAATAAATACTTGAATGTTTTAAATTACCAATTTACACGATTAAATTCAAATAAAATAATATTTAAGCAGACAATTTTTTTTCAGTCAAAAATAAGCCAAAAATATCTATTATTAAAGTAATATATTGTTCCGGAAGATATATAAATTGAGTAATAGGTGTTTCATTAAGTTAAAAAATAATCAAAACAACAATTTTTAAATATTGAAAAAAAAGATTATAAAAAAAATTTTTCAAAAACAAACCTCAATCTACTTAAAATCTCAGGAATATATCTTTAAGTAATTTTAAATATTTTAAATGTATTATTTAAGCATACAATTACTTGAAAATTATAAGAATTCAATTTATAGAAATAGCTTATAAAATTAATTTAAACACAACAAAATCTAATGAAAGCATAAATTACTCCTTTATTTAATTATAAAAGAGTCTTTAACTAAAATTGATTGAAATAAATTGTATTGATTAAAAAAACTATTTTATCATAATATATAAAAATGTTTAATTTACATGTGGATAATATAAATAATAAATTTATATGTATCTTTGAATATGAATGATATTTTTAATGTCAATATCAATTGAACAAACTTCTATAATAATAATAATAACATCTTGTATTTAAATTATTTATCTTCTTGATATGTTACTTTAAAAAAATCATTAATTCTATTATAAATTAGAAAATATTTAATTTTATTTATTTTTATTTACTTATAACTTTAAATGTATAAAAGTAGAAGTATATCCACATAAATCCAACATCTGTTCGAACATTTGCATCACATGCTTTCATAGTATGCGAAATGCTCTTGAGTATTTTACAACCCTTGCCTAAGAAAAGCAGTCTTTGAGAAAGAAGTAAAAGTAAGAGAGAAAAGACATTAATTTTCCTACTCAACACAGACAAATTTGTACAATCCCAAAACGGATAAGGATTATTTTAAAAGGCTCCCATTTAATCTTAAAATCAATCTCTTACCTAAACTAATTTATTTTAATTCTACCTATCAACATTTTCTATTTTCAGTACTAATTTTTATTAGTTAAATTTATTTATAAAATAAAATATGTAAGAAATAAAATCATTCAAAGTCATAAACTAATAACTTGGGCTATCGATTAAAACTTGCAGCAAAAAGGATGTTGCAATAACAGAATAATTGAACAATAAAAATTAATAATACGTAAATGAAATATTAAAGTAATATTTAAAGAAGAATTGCACAATATAATAAATACTTTCGTAATTTGTATTTTTAAATATTAAAATATCATGCATACGTAGAACAATTTAACAGTGTGTTTTTTGTTTTTAAAAATATGTTTTTTCTAAAAAATTTCAATACGACACTAAACTTTTTTTTATGTGGAATTTTTTTTCTCAAAGTAAAATTTTAATAAAAAGAGTTCCTTATCCGTTTCAATAACTTTTTATACTTTTTATCTTTTAAATTTACTTTGCAATTATATTATAATTACAGTCGAAGAAAGTGTTGAAAAATTCTTTCTCGCATAAGAAATAAATTACTAGTTTTATTTCAATATTAATAACTTATTAGAAGAAAAAAAAAATTTACCATAAATTAGCAAGTAATTTTCTCAAACTTTTTTATCTTTGATACTAAATTTTTTTAAATAAATGAATCATTTATATTTGTAATAAAATCTGTTTAAGTTTCCAAATTAATTTATTATGTTTTGTATTATTCTATTTATTACATACGTACACTTTTTTCAAAAAAATTTGTAACTACTTTAAAGGACATTTATCATTGTTGTAAATTATCGTTATATTTTATTTAAAATTTTATTTAAAAATATATATTAATAGTAAATTCTATAGGAGACAAATGAATTTATATAATAACGTAATATTCTAGTTTTTTATTACTATTACAAACTAAATAATTCATTATTTTTAGATGACTGAAAATCTTTCGTTTATTGTACGGTGCTGGATAAATTATGGGTAAAATAAATAATGTTTAAAAGTGAGTAAACCAAAGTTAGTAAGTGGTTGTAAAATAAATAGCGCGTAAAGAGTTTATATTTTAAATATACAAGTAAGGCAAAAAAGAAACTAATCAAATAAGATATCATATTATGAGTACATTAAATAGCTAACTTCAAAGTAAATAAATTATTAAAGATTTAATTATAAAAATGTTATAGAAAATTGAGAAAATCATTATTCTCACAACAAAAGCGCAGGCATAGGTTTACGTATTGTTTCCACATCACAGCACAAAACTCTTGTAATCCTAGCTACGGATACTAGAAAGCTGTTAGACACCATAAATTTAAAATTTGGAAAAGAAAATTGGAGTTGAAAAATTTAGTTTTTAAAATGTTTCAAGTCAACAGCTGTTGGACAAAAAATTGAAGAGCCGCAAACGCAACCCTAGAAGATATTTGATAAATCTTATTTTTATGACTATAATTTCAGTCAATGAGCAAGTGGCACGTGGAGAAAACAATCCACAAGAAAGAAAAGGAAATACCAGATATTCCATTTTAAAAAGCAAAGTTACAACAGAATAATTACAATCCTCCCATTGTCTTATAATATATAGGTATTTATATTAATAAAGTAAAAAAAATCAATATTTTTAAAACATTTTTTACTAACATTATTTTATTTAAATATTATTCTTATGTATATTTCAAAAGAGTTAGAAATATCCTTTTACCAACTATCTACCTGGTCACAATCTACACGACAGATTCTGCACTACATTATGTTTATCAGCCTTACCTGGGAAAATTAGGGTCAAAACTTTATTTTCCAGATGTAGCGTTTTGTCCAATTCGCATTATCGTAGAAGATGCTTATGTATAGCCACAGAAAATAAAGGCTTAACCCCTTATAAACTAATTTCTTGTATTTCAATTTTCTATTCTATGTTTTATAAATAAAAATTCTTCTTATGCGTGTTTAATGAATTTATAAATTTTGTATAATTAATAATAATTTTTAATCTACTTATATAATTTTGAGAAAAAAAATTAATGATCATACATACCCTATTGGATAAACCATTTTCTTTCAGTAAGCTATATGAAATTAATTACTAATATAGATAGTCAAAATATGGAAAGAAGCAACAAAAATAATTTTCAACCGATCAATCTAAGAAATTTACAAAGTAGCACTGAAATTCAACAAAAACAAATTTAAATCAAGTAAAACTAATGGTACACAAGACACTTATTTTATAATTATAACTATTTCTTTTCTCCAAACTTATTATATGAAATTAAAAATTATTTATTGCTTCACAAATATATTTTAAAGAAAAAGTTAAAATCAAATTAGTATTGATATTTATACCAAATAAAATAGTAAATTATTGGTAAATAAATTTTTCTTTTATCGGTAAATTGAAAACGTGTCTGAAAGTGTATACACAGGGTGGAAAGTTTTCCCATGCTCCTTGAATGCTACTTCTTCAAATATACACAAAAAAGTTACGAATGTACAAAGAACTTCTTTCACTTAATATGTAGTTGATTGCACGTCGAAAATATAAAAGGTTTCCAAGAAAATGTCTATACTAATAAAATGATTTACAACATTGATATATAAAAATTACACAATTATATATTATATATATATATGTATATACTCAAGACAAATCATATTAATTTCATTAAATAAACTTTTACATTCAATATTATTACAAATTTACTGTTTAATGAATACCATTAAATTACTTTAAATAAAAAAAATATAACAACAGGTTTTTTTTATATGAACTATATTAAAAATGTTTAAATTCTATTTAATTATTATGAAAATAATTAAGTAAATAAAAAATACACAAAATTCATAATAAAAATATTGTATAAAAATTTTGGATGTATAACATGAAATATAATAGTTCATATTTAAAAGTACCTTATCAAACATTATAAAATTATCAATTTATACTAAGTTTATATTTCAAAAAACAAAAATTGTTTATGCTTGAAAAGTACGCAAAACAAATAAAATACAACTTACATGATAGTTATGGTAGTACTAAAAAGAGATTTATTTTAGTCTTTTTAAAACACATTTATATATTAAATGTTAATGTAATTTTTGTCAATGAAAATATAATGAATATGAATACTAAATAACAAATAAGTTATCTATTACGGTAATTTATATCAAAAAATCATCTTTTTTAATACAAAAAAATATTTCATTAATATAGCTGAAATATTAGTCAACGAAAACATTATAAAATCATTTTTTTTTTTAACTAAAAACATTTGACTAATTTCTTATCAAATTAATACTCTAATTAATAAAAATATCATAAGTAAAAGTATAAATAACATGCTAAATTATTATTATAGTTTTGGTAATTTGTTATTAATTTATTCGATTTATATATGAATTTATGCACTACAACAATGATATTTAAATTTTAAAAAATTACAAAAATGTATTTTCACGTCTCTAAAAAATCTAAATATAACAATAGAATTTAATTAATGTAATGTATTGCCAATGCCTTTTTTGCATCACAATATATAGAATTCAAAGAGTTGTAATTTTTTAATTGGCATATTAACGTGAAAGAAATAATTTTATTTTTTCGTTTATTTGTATTATTATGTAAGTGTAAAATTTATTTTTTCATATACTAAATTAAGCTTCGGGAAATACACAATGACTTCAAAAGATTAACGTAACAATCCATGAATATATAATACCTTAATAAAAATTAATAAATAAAAATTACTTAAAATGTATATTGATTTCTCAATTATTAGAAATTGTTTTTATATCGTTTGTAATATATTTTTAAAAAGGGAAACTAATTATGTACAATAGAAAATTTAAAGAAAAAATTTATCTTTAATCGTATAAATTATAAATGTAGTTAAACACCATTTTCTTTAAAAAATGATTTTTATTATCTCTCAAGTTTAGATATTTTTATGTTAAAGAAATTAGTTACGGCAATTAAATTCAAAAGTTATTTACTATGATTCCAGTAGATTCAAGACTACAAGATTGATGCTAAAAAAGAAAAAAAATGGCAAAAAAAACCTTTGTATCTGCAACTGACAAGCATTTTTTTGCTTCTTAATATTTCCTTCATTCTTTTACAAGAAAAGGTAAATTATTTTTAGATAGATTTTTAAACTGTAAAAATGTAAATAAAAATTATAATTGCCTTTGATGCAAGAGTTATAAAAATCAAGCATATATCTTAAAAATTAACTAATGAACTATGTAAAAAAAAATTATCAAATACAAAACTTGTAATGAATTAAATAATATACTTCATAGTTGATAGAAATAAAATTATATATACATTAATTTATGTATTTTATTATAATAAAACGAAATTATTATCTTTAATCATTAAACATATATAAAAATATTGTTTTAACAAAATTAAAAATTAATTCGCGATTGTTTATTTTTTCATAAAAAATGTGAAAAAATATATTGTAGTCTACAAAAATATTTATCCATATATTGTACATATGTATTTATTTCAGAATTAAACAACAAAAATTATATATAGTTCACTATTATATTTGCTGAAATGCATATATTGTTTAAAAATTTATCTAAATTAATCCCATATAAATTATATTACAACTAATTAGAATATAAAAGAATTAAGAAAACTATAAGAATGCTTGTTATTAAAAATATTATTATCAAGAATGTTGACAAAACCATTACAATTAAAAAAAAAATGCTTAACATCAAGAAAAACCTCAACTAAATCATTGTCTGATGGAACTATTGTTTAAAAATAGTGTTAATAATTTATTTTCATACTTGCAGTGTTAATTTTTTCATTATAATACAATTTTTAGTTTATTCATTAAAAACCGGTAGACTAAGAAAAGGTTTTTTTAATTGATATTAGGTTTTTCTAATTAATTTTTAGCATAATATAATAATTCATACTTCAAAAAGAAAAAATATATATTATTTACCAAACAATTTTGATCATGTCTTTAGTAATACAACTACCTTTTAAAGTACCGTTACATAAGTATAGCTTGTGCTACACATAAAATCTATGACTGCACCTTATAAAGAAATTGCTATACATGCATAAAAAATTCTAACCATACCCTTTATTCATACAATTAATGAATTTATTATCTCGATATACTAATTATATTTCCTTATTTTATACATGCTTAAATAAATTACATTCAAGAATTTTATTATACATTATTAATTTTTTTATAATTTACAAATGTTTATCTAAACAAGACTCACTGGTAAAACAGACTATGAAGTAGACTTTAGATCCAGTAAAAAATTTGAAAAAAAATTAAAATGCAACCTATACATGTGTATATATTTTATTTCAAAATTCAAATATTCATACACATTTCAAATTTAAATATAAAATTAAGCATTTAAGCATGAATTTAGAGAAGATTGTAAGAAAACTTCCTTTGATTTCATAATATCTGTAATCAAATACTTGTAATCATATTTAAGAACTTGATATAATTGTTTCAGATATTCGTTTTACAAGCCGCAATCGGCTACTATGCATCAAGCTGTTGAATTTTTTTTTTTTATTTTCTACTATTTTATGACATATGTCACTTTATTTACATTACATTCGTATATTTACAAAGGTGTTTCTTTTTATTGATAAAGGTACATTTAAACAAATAATAATTTTTAAATTATTACACATGTATTTTTAAACAAGACATTATAGTCAATCAAAATCGTCCTTCGATAGTGGTTCTTAAATTATTTTGAATGCCTTCTACATAGGAACATTGTTCGATAAAAATGAAATTAATGCTCAGTTTTGTTGATGCGAATGTATGTAAATATTATATAAAAGTTTTATATAAATTTATGTTAATCTAAAAATATAAAACTTCTATTAATTGTTCAAATTTATTAATTATTAATAACACTGAGGTATGTTATAAAGGCTGTTGTGATAAAATTATTAACAAATAATGAATACCAAAAAAATGTCTATTTTGTTTTTATATTTTATCAATTATTTAAATATATTCTTCATATATAAAATATTGAACCATACGTACGATCTTATGTAATATTTTTTTTATGATTAAAGAAATAAAAAAGATTTGTATACCACGAACAATAAAAGATAACTCATAATCTCTATATGATAACACTATTATACACACACAGGCGCGCGCGCGCACACACACACACCCACACACATAGGCAAAAACATATATTCATAGGTATGTGTATTTTTAAAAATGAAATGATATTTACGCTTCGTTAATGAATTGAAATGAGGTTTTTAAAATTTTTACATCATAAAGTAAAACAGCGTGCAAAGATTTTAAAAGTGAAAACTTTCAAAATTTTATACTATTTGACACGTGAAGTCATTTAAAATCCTAAAAAAATTGTTATTGTGAATTTAATAAATTTTTATTTTAAAAAACATTTTTAGTTTCATGAATAATTATATTTATTAACATTATTTTCAATTTACCACTAGAGTAATGTTTCGATATAGTATAAATTTTTTTTAAGTATCCTTTCACATATCAATGTTTCACAAATAGTACCTTCAACTTAAGATTCAATTACCATGTAATAACAAATTTTGAGCGTACTTTCAAAGTTATAACAATTGGCTTTAATATTACAAAATGAAATATATTTTTTATAACGTTCAATTTTATGACTGAAAGAATTAAATTGAGAGCAACTGGCTTGAATTCAAGATCAGCAGTGTAAGATATATTAATATTTTTTTTTAGCTAATGTATCTGTAATCGTAACACAGTACAAATAAACAATATAAGGTAGGTTAAATAGTACTAAATTTCAATTATTTTCACTTTCACTTCAAATTTAGAATTTGGTTACGAGTATTTATTTATAGATTCAATGTCAAATTCAATTTTAGTTTTACCAAATGAATCTTCATTCTGAAAAATAAAATATAGTTAAGGAAAGCAGCGGATGTAATCTGTGAATATAAAACATCAACACTCTAAAAGCATGTTAAAAGTGTCTTATATTAAGAAATGACTTGGTCAATTTTCACTACAAAACCCATTTTATTTTATATTCTTTATTGTGTAATCATGATGATTGATACAATAGTAGGTATTTCAAGTTAAAAATTGAGTTATTTATTATTTAATCATGTTTACAAAGTTATTCGCATATAATAATTTATATTCACAAACAAACTGACAATTTAATAAATTTATGATAGCAATAAAAAAGAAAATTTTATTTGTAAACCTTTTTTTAACATAATAATTTATTCAAAGATTGAATTAACTCAAATTTAAATTTGTATAAAGTAAACTATGTTATAACAATATATGTCTCCCAAAATACCAGTACTTTTTAAATTATCATAAAGATTTTTTCTTGACATGATAGTGATATGACAGAGGTTTTTAATAGACAACTAAAAAAAATATCTAATGACTTTAAAATCATATTCACAGACATTATAAACAATGTAGAGTTTTATAAAGACAAATTTCCGGTATGAAATTTTATTTTTTATGAGAAGATACTTAAAAAAAAAAAAATTCTAAACATAAATCATTGATAGTTTCGACCAAAAATACTATTGTCAATATAAGAGGTTAATTAATCGTATTTGCTGAGATTTATCAGGGATTCGTTAGTAAAATCACGTCATAGCAATGGCTCAATCTGTTGTATAAAAAATGTGAATATCAGAACTCCTCTTCAAAGAACCAAGATACAGGGCTAAAAAATCTGAGAAAAATATTCCACAGTAATTAAATACGATATCGAGAACGAGAAAAACTGCGAGTTTCCACTTAAATGAAAATCGATGCGAAAGCTTAAACAAACACATGGGCAATAAAAATGAAAGTATATCGTGTAAAAAGCGCCTGGTGCTGCGCCGACTGCAGAAATAAGATAATTGTATCTTTTTAAATGCCGAGAATAAACGGAGATTCATGAAGCCGCGAACCACGTTAATTTGTTTTTGCAGCGGGCGACTCCAGTAAAACAACGACGACTTGATAAAGGAGTTTTTTCTTATCTCGCAGAGCCTTTGTGCGGATCGATCGTCGCCTCCTCACCGGAAGTGTCAAGAATATCAGGAGCCAGGGGTATTGGCCGAGATAGAATTACTCCTCGCGGATGCTGCGATAGTACTGAGAAGACGACGGCGAAATGCAATACTCTTCGACACCTGACAAAATAAGGACAAAATAAGGACAAAATAAGGACAAAATAAGGACGATTAATGACGAGGAAGCAGCGAAAGGAGGAGGAGCCAAAGGTCAAAGGGCGAGTTTTTGGTCTCTGATATTTGATCAAAGTTGGTCTCGACAGCGGAGCACCAAAGACGGCTACGGACGCGTTTGAAAATCCCTACGAGTTTGAAAAGGCCTTGGGTAGGTAAGCTCGGACTAGTCCTGCAGCCAAATGTTGAATGAAACTCACCGCTCACCCCAACAATTATGCGACTTGTAATTTCTACTTTGAGGAAATTAAACCTTCGCTCGTAATTCCCCTAGAAGCTCATGTCCTGCAACATCATCCTCCTCGGAATGAAAAGAGCATCAGACTCCGAAGGAACTGCAGTCCAATTGAGAGTGAACGTGCTCGAGGAATGTTATGTTACTCACTCCAGGTCACTTGTCCACCCCTTGCACACACTTTCCTTTTTCTGCGACACAACATTCAAAAATCATTACCACGTAGAGCGAGCCGGGGGAGAAGGCGGAAACAAACGTGCGACTTCTATTTTTGAAAAGAAAATGTCACGTTACAGAACACGCAAGACCAACTCCAATTAAACTAAATTTATTTACTTTACACCAAAGATCTACAGCCTGTCTTTGCCTGTCTTTGCCTGTCTTTGCCTGTCTTTGTCTGCTTTGATACTCGGCATTCTCCAACTTAATTAAAATACCGGCAGTAATGATTCGGCAATGTAATGTATGTCATTTGTGCACGCAATTATTGAGTTACCTTGCAATGAACAATATAACGCCTGAGAAGTTTTGAACATTTTTTTTTTTAGACTTTCGCGCATCATAAACGCTTTTTGCACACTGCGACGTTGCCAAGTAGCTATATTTTATTCAAACTAAATATTTTACCTTAAAAGTCAATGCTTTTTAATTTTCCACGGCCTACTTTCATCATTAAAATACGAATTTTTAATTTTAAGCCAAATTTTATATTAATTTATATTAATGTTTAATTTATTGTTTACAACTCGGCAATGATATAATGTACTGCAGTCCCTTTGTGCATGTAAAGATAATTACTTTAACGTTCGTATGCGTTAATTATGAACAAAAGGGCTACTGGAACTAAAAGTGTATTATGTATAGGAAAGTTTTTTTAATTACTTATTTCGCTGTTCATTCGGCAAGAAGCGCTATATTTCGTGGTAAGTTATAACTTTCTCAAATGCTATATACCCGAATATTCGTAATATGTATTAACGCACATCACTATTTCGTCAGCGTACTTCAAATAATCATTCCAAACAAATAACTAACGATTGACTTTTTTATTACAATTAATAAAAATGAAAAATGAGCTAGAATATTAATTAATAATCCTTTTAGATATTATATTTTATTTATCTCGTTCTTCTATCGATAAATTGTATAAATAATACCAAAACCAAGATAACAAACAGTACATCAACTATTTGTCAAATATTTACGCACAAAATTTGTTGTACAAGGGGTTATGCATGGGACACTGGCCTCTACCAAAGCATCAAAAATTATGAAATGAGTTTCTGTGCGTGTGTGCGTATGAATTCGACAATATTACGTCTACGCTCACTACGAGTGCGGATAGATATCGAGGTGCGGCATAAAGACGCCCTGAATATTTTACGAGTGAACAGCTTTATACAGAAATTCAACATGATTAGCAAAGACTCGAGCGAGAAGAATCAGAACGCAAATGCTCGTTAAAATGATAACATCTCGTGAAACCTCCATCCTTGTAAAAACATCAAGTACTCATTTTCAAAAAGCGATTAAATGAGCTAAATTTCCTCTTCGATGATGATTCAATTAAAATACTCGATATATTGCGATGTTCATAAACATGTAAACTACACCGATAAAAAATTCCTTTGTATATAGTTGCACTTTTTTTTTTAATCGAAAAATTAGATATACCAATTTTTATCGGTAAATTATCAAAGTATACAATTACGAATTAAATAAAATTATATGATAAATATATTGTTAATATGTAATTACGAATAAAAATATTACAGAGTTTGAAAAGTTGAATTGAAACAATTGCAAAGTCAAAATATTCTCGAATGAATACAATTCTATTTAGTATTTAATCGATAACACAAACGCTTTAGAAACTTTCTGGGTCGTATAAATTTTCCAACACATATTATAAAAAAGTATGTGATACTCAGTACAATTACAAATATGTTACATTATGAATATCAAACAAAAAAATAAATATTTTTGTTTTACTTATTGCATAGTAGCTTGATTCGAAATGCACAGTATTAATATATCGATCATTAAACCTAATTTAAAAAATTTATTTATACTTTAAATGAAAGAATTCGGTGTAAGAAACAAAACTTTCAACATCAAAAAACATTATTGTTCATTTTCAAATGTCTACTACAATCTCTATATCAACGAACCAGTATTTTATACTTTCTGAAAAACATTATATTTATAATCATATATACTTTTTGACCTTTTAACTAACTATTTTAATTAAATGCAATAGTATCACTACATCTTGTGACCTTCTTTTGTAATACTTTTATTAACATGTAATACTTATACTAGCTAATTACTTTAATTTACCTTAATATTGTTACGTTTGCATAAAATTAAATGAAGATCTTTTTAGCTCATTATTAAATGAATGTAATCTTTTATTTTTTCATATTAATTAAACATTTGTTAAGCATTATATAGAACATAATTTGTATATATATGTATCCTAAATATTAATATTAAATTACTTTATAATTCATCTTTCACGCAACGAAAGTTTATGATTTATAATTGCAATAACATTGAATTTTTAATATTTAAAAATTTTGTAGTTACGTGTCTTCTTATTCTATTAATATAAAACAATAAATTAAATTTAAAACATATATGTTATAACTTTAATGCTAACAAGCTAAAAATTTTGCCTCGTGTATCTGCAACATTTTTGATAGTTTACTAAAGTAGTAAAACTTTTTTAACTTTTTCTTTTATTGAACTATAAATTATAATTAATTACATATTTTTAACCGAATACTATATTTTATCAGTTCAATTGTACAGATTAAGTTGTTATTTTCTCTGTAATACATATTTGGCTACTTATAAAATTATAATAAGTTGATAAATTAAACCGAATATTAAATCTGAACTTAAGTGAACTTTTTTATAATATAATTCATAATTTTTATAAATGTATGTAAACTTGATTTTACTCTGTTTAGATTATTTTTTTCATCTCTATTCCAATTTCCATAGTTATAATTGACTAGTAATTATTAAATCCTAATAATGGTCTGCTAAATCGCATACCTTTTAAAAATCTATGTGATTAATGTTTAGTATAGTACAATTACTATAATTTCAGATTAATTAAAATAGAGTAATCATTAATATTTCAATCGGATCCTCGTACACAGTTTTTTTAAATTAATATTTATATCAAATGCAGAACAGGTACTAATATAATAGACAAAATAATAAAAAGCAAGACGTAGAGGAAAGACTAGAATGAATTATGAAGAGTTGCGTTCAACTGCAATTAAAATGTATTATAATTTCTAAAATATTTGTAAAGTACGCATTATAAATAATTTTTTAGTTTTTATTATAAATTCTTTAACCATTTTGTTATACAATGCAAATCAATTTTATCCTATCTAAATGTAATTTTATTTCTTTCAAGTAATTAATTTATTCCTGAAAATTAACAGTAATATTCTAATGATATATTAAAATTATTTTACTGATTTTTCAATCGAATTATTTACAGTTAAAAAAAATGTTAAATGTTGTATTGACTATTTATTTAAAGGAAAGAAGACTGTTAATGAATAAATAAAAAATACACGATTTCTCCATGAAATATTCGTGTTGTGTCTTTCGAGTGTACAATACGCAAATTTGGGTTCTAAGAATTATGAAAAGAAAAGAGTAAGTTCATAGTAGATTTGAGAAGCTTATCTTAATTTAAACTTGAAACTTAATTCCGACCAGATTCAGGATAGGTCACATATACATTACACGAATATTGCATTCTCCATTAGGATCTGCATGTTAATTTTGGTAAAAATTAAAACTTATTCATCCGTTTGAGTAATACAAAATATGTTGAATGTTATGCAAAATAATTTATCTTCCGTACGAATTATGTCTTACCCACATTTCCTTCTTTTTTTTTTTTTTAACTTGTATATTGACAACAAAGATGATATTCACTTAGTTATTCTCTTCAGAAAATACATAATGCCAGATTTGTCATATTAACGGTTTATATATATTTTTATACATTAAAAAAAATTCTCATGTATGTGCAATCACGCTCATATACCACACGCACACGCATTTAGAGGTTTAAATGATTCAAAAAGTAATTACTACTCATTATGAAACATTCCATTTTATCCAATGAGAATATATGTTCATCATTCCAATTATTCTTATAAAAAAATAGTATAATGTAACGTCCAGCGACATTATCGAGTAAATTAAAAACAAATTTTTTAAAATAAAAAAGATGTCTTATAAAATGTCACCACAAATTATGTATTCTAATTTCATGCGAAACATCAGCTATATTTTTATAGATATTTTTAATTAATAATAATTGAACGAAAAATTATTCAATAATTGATGTTTTATACTTGTAATAAAATTACATTAAAATTTCAATGACACAAATTTGAAAGAGACAAAATTTAACTTCGCGAAATTTAAAATGCATCGAATTAAGAAACCCGTATAATTAATTATATTATTTTTAATCTGCATACACTACCGAATGTAATCTTATTTGATTATCATAAATTTCAAATTTACAATCATTTTCAAATAACATTTAATATTATTAAGAGTTTACAGAAAATGAAAATTTATTTTGATATTATTTGATGGCATTATAAAAGTATATTGCCGCATTATATGTGTAAAAAAAAATTTTAATTTATGCAAAAAAAATTTATAAAATTAATTTCTATTTCCTGAAAAGGTGTTTTTAATTAAAAATGTATTAATAATTTTATTCATATTCTTGTATACTTCTTTGTCAACGAATATTCGTCTGAATTATTTATAATTATTCTGTACATAATTAATTTCATTTAAAAAAAATGCAATTATGCGCATAGATTCTCGCAGAAAAATTAAATAAAATATTTGAGTTTAATATTCGTAGTCGACTCATCTTCTTTAAAATATTATCTTCAAAATGTTTAATTGCGCTCTATTACCAAATAAGCACGATTAAAATTTTTATCTTTAATAATCATCATTAAGATTATTTATTGTGAATCATATGGCCATGTTAGGCATAATTTGTATATTTATCGGGAAGCTATGAATATTCATGTTATAAATGCAAACCATTGTATACAAACAAAGGCATAAAAAGAGGTATAAATAAATAAATTTACTTAAAATTAGATAAATTACCGAATTTTCAAAAACCTGAAAATGCACTCAAACGCGTGCTCAAGCAAGTGTGGGTGTCCCATGTTAAATATCGGTATGTCGGTACAAGGAGAATAAAATCTTGAATCTACCCGAAATGTTTCCCTAACAAATTCATCGGGGTTCTAGTGCAGTATACGACGAAACATACACGAAAGAGCTCTTCCTACAAATACTACATGTACACAAATTTGTACAGTTTACTCATCCGCGTTACGTAAAATATACATCTAAGTATACGTTAATCCAACACAATGTATAAAAATATTTCTTAGAGAATTCAACAATAAAAACTACGTGTGCCTTTTAATTAATTTAAATACTATAATGCATAGTGACAGTTGCGTAAGATTTAAAAAAGAGTCGATGGTTTTTCTTTATTTACTATTTATCAAATTTGAATTTAATAGTAAATAATATTAAATAAATGTACAAATGCATATATACATTGAATGTATATGTAAATATTTGTAACATTAAATCAATAATAATCTTATCTTAACTTTTACTCGCTAAAACCGCGAATTTAATAAATAATGTGGCAAGCGGTTAAGCTGCGCCGATGCAATTATTAATTTAGCACCAGACATTTATTCTTGAATCTTTGGGATTTACTTTGGGTACATTACAGTTTATCTTTATAAGATTATACTTTATTGAATAAAAACATTACGAAAAATTGACGGACTTTGATTGTTCAACGCGTATAAATAAATGTAAAATGAAATTGTATTATAAAAAACAATTTGAATAAAAACCAATTGATGTATCAGTTTATTTATTTATAAATCATAGAATGTTGAAATATATTTAAAAACTATTTTCAAACAGATAATATGCTGTAAAGAAAAGACAAAAATATACTTCGTACGTGTGATTTCATCTTGGATGTTAGATCCGCCATTTTGAAAATAAAAATTTGACTTAAAATTTTATAATTAACTTTAAAAGCTTGCACGCTATTAAAAAAGTAATAATAAAATAAAAAAAAAAAAAAAATTGACAAAATGAAAATAAGAAAGTTAAATTATTTAAAGCATTTGTGAGCAATTGTTATGGGCCAAGGAATTTAAAATCGTTTGAATCTTATATTAAAGTTGTAAAATTAAACGTCGGTTTACATTCGTTTTATGTTTGGTTTTTTTCTTTCTTTTCGTTTGTGTGTTATTCGTTAAAAATTTCGCTGCAAAATGATGAAGAGTAGAAATGGCCAGAGATCCGGCGACATAATTTAAGATTCAATTCCCATTTACTTTTCAACTTAGTCTCCGAGCACTCGCTTTTCCCTAATGACATCACTGCGGGATGCTTAAATACATTACAACGCAGTATCATACCTCCGTATAAATGTACGTTCACGGGAGTATGTTACAGGGGTAATTTACCCGGGACCGAGCGCCGTGTAACGCGCACACAATACTTTAGTTCACGGTTGGGCACGCGGACAAAAGTGCGTTGAGCAAAACAAGGATGGAAGAGGAATTAAGTTTCTAAAACAAAAATCGCGCGACTTTGTGTTTAGCGGCGAGCGGTTTCGGCGGCTCGGGGAGTGGGTGGTTGGGACTCTCGGGCGTGCGTGCGTGTGCGTGCGTGCGTGCGTGCGTGCGTGTGTGCACGCAACCGAGCCGTTCACACGCGGCGCCGTGATCTCTCCCCCTCGACCCCGACCCTCGATCATCTTGTCGCGGCTGTCGCACATTGCGAGGAAACGTGCGCACCGTCCGATGCAACACCCTCGGCGACGATGCCGCGATTGCCCGAAATGCGTAACAGATGATGCATGCACGCCGAGTCCACCGCGTGCCCGCCGCTATTTATTAGCCCGCACCGCCCTGACAGCCCGAGACGACAAAACAACGAGCTAACGACGTCTAATTGCGGACAGACGGACAGACGGACCTCCTTCACGACCCGACGAATTCGAGGAGTCGCTCGGGGGTCACACGTTGGGTCGGCTCGGTTTTAAAGTGAATTTCAACCGGAGCGGCGGGGCCGCGATTATCGAGCGACGGCGACGAGCGCCGGAAACTCGAGCCTAATCATCTAAGATTTCACGCGTGCAAATAATGTGCGAGGATTAGGGGTCCGGGAGAGATCGAGTGTGGGAGTGTTGTGTGCGCGCTCACGCACGAGGTACGTGAGAGCGAGACTCCCAAAGTGGAGCCGCTGATAAAACCGCCCGATGAAAAAGCAGAAGAGCGCAACCGAGTCTCCGCATCTCGTCGCGTGGTGCAAGGAACAAAAAAAAAAAAAAAAAAAAAAAAAAAAGAAAAAAAAAAGAAAAAAAAGAAATTCAAAAAGAAATAGAAATAAAAAAAAAACGCCTCTGAGGGGAGGGGGGCAAGCGAGTCGCGATCGTGTAGGCGACCGGGGCGATGAAAACCGGGGAGCGGGGACTGGGAAACCAACCGAGAGACGGTGGGGAAATCGGGGAATCGTTCTGCTCACCTGATGATCGCGGATCGCGTTTTTGAGCTTGTTCTGCACCGACAAGATCTCCTCCTGCAGGGACTTGGATATCTCCATAATTCCTCAAATCAAATTCTTCCCGTGCGCGGCCTTCGGCCTCCGTCTCCTTCCTCTCGCTTTCGCTCTCTCACTCTCACTCTCTCTCTCTCTCTCTCTCTCTCTCTCTCTCACTCTCTCTCTCTTTCTCTCCGAGCCACGGGGGTACGGAGGTGCACGTACACGCGCGCCCGCAAAGCCTCTGCTCTACGCCGATGTGACCGTACACGCGGGCATGTGACGGACGCGCAGCAGCCAGCCTCCCTCTACCAGCGCGTTGCGTGCATTTGTAAATAGTACGTGAGCCGACGGCGACGACGGGGTTGCGGAACGGGACGCCGCACGCGCTCCTCTGCGAGAGCGTTTCCGCACTGGACGGCGACGGCGACGGCACTTTGCCGTCCGCTGCCGAGCCGCCGAGACTCGGTGCGCGCGCTCTCGTGTGGGGGTGCAGGAGGAGGGAGCGAGCGAGCGAGGAAGAGGGAGAAAGACACGGGCGTGAGCAGGAGAGGAGAGGCAGACAACCGCCTGCCGACGCCGCTGCCGCAGCCGCCGCCATCGCCGCCGCAGGCGCACCTAACCTACAAACTGCGAGGACGGCGCGCTCGCTCTCTGCTTCCCCAAGGATGCGAGGCCCGACGCGATGCACCGCGCCATCCGGATATTTTGACGGATTATCTCTGCCTCCGGACCTCCCCAGGTGCATCCGAGTCTGGCGTTGTAATCGCTCTCCCTTTCTTAAACACACGCCCTTTCCAATTTAGTTGGACCGTCCTATCCAATTATAATTATCGTACATTATGCAAGTGCTTCGTCGAAGTACTTTGGCATGAATCATTTGTCGTCGTAAGGTCAATACTTTACACAAGAATCATTCAAGATCGTGTAAAGGAAAATTACTTTTACTCCCGATTGCGCTCTGCTTTTACATCTACGCTCGTTCAATATTTACACCAGCAAATATCGAAATATTTAATCGATGGACCAGAACAATATCTTTTTTCTGCCTCTTGAATCATATTTTTGTACGCGTGCCTTAAGAAAACGATACATTTTTATTTACTGTACTATTAATTTCACTATTAATATTTTCACTATCATTTTATTTTTATAACCTTTTAACACTTCGCCATACACACCAATATAAAAGTATAATTCAGTACACGAGCGAGTTAATGAAAGTACTTATTTCCATTGTATTATTCAGAATATAAATTTTAAACCTCCTCAAATTATCTGTACAAATCGAATTTTGAATAATTTAAAACAATCAATAATATAACAAAATACGAAAAGAAATAAATGAAAAATGTAAAAATCTATCTCAACAATTTTATTAAACAATGTTTCTTGAGTTACCTTTAGTCTGTAAAAATATTAAACCGATGTCGGAACACATTATCGAGTTTGCGAAAATTATACATTATTAATAAGATATTTAAAAAAATAATGTTCCATTTCATTTAATGCATAATTCATTTGGACTTTTAACATGCGCTTATCAATTATATCTTAATTAAATATAAATTTTGTATTTATAATGTACGTATATAAATTTTGATTTTAAAATACAACATGTTTAAAATGCGAAAACCTGTATTGTTTGAAGAAAAAAAAACTTATAATTTAAGTAGTCAAATATTTTAACAGAATTTTTTTTAAATTACATATAATTACAATTAACTATAAAGTGCACCTTTGCATCATCAACTTTTTTGATACATTGAAATAAATTGAATTTATTCATCAGATTGACATTGATCTCTCTTTATGGTTGAAATTAAAAAAGTGTTTAATCCTATTGAAACCTATCAATTCCTTTGAATAATAAATTTTCAATCCTACAATAATGAAATTCCATTGTTTAATTTTAAAAATAAATGTGCGATGTTCATTTCTACTTAAATTTGTATACGTTACACACGTTTTATTTAACTTCCAATATCTACCAATTCAATAAAAATTCATTTTTAATACCAAAATCTACGACATTGACCCAAAACTGGACATAATTAAAAATAAGAGTACAAATACATTAGCTTTGACATAAATTTTTCAGTGTAAAAAATATTTAAATTTTTTAAAATAAACCTTCATACTATATTAATACAATATTATTGCATTCTATAAAATGGAATTTTTATATATTTTTTTTTTTTTTTTTATCAATATTTATGATTTTTATATTTGAAACAATTGAAACATTAAAATATATACAAATTAAATTCTGTAGTCTAAATTAAAATATATGTACCTATTGCTCATTTTACCGACATACATACATGCTTTGAAATGATAAATTTAAAATAAGTCATAAATTTCTATTGATATGTATGAATAAAATAATGAAAAAAACAAGTAAAAATTTCAAAATTATTATAATTTTAAAACAATAAAGTTTATAAAAATGATAGATTTATAATTAATAATTGAAAAATTTAATTGAAAGGTAAACGTGTACATATTATATACGCATATAACCTTATAAAGAAATAGTACTTGCTTTATTATATCGTTCAAAAAATGTAAAAAAATAAAAGAAAAATTAAAATTACATTGTATTGTAACATATTTAATTGTGAATCAAGGCTGAGATTAAATTCCTTTCAATTTTTTACACGGGATTTTATACTTATTTTATACTTTATTTCAAGATCATATGCTCAATATAGTTTTTATCGTTATGTTAAAAAATCATTTTTTTTGTGTATTTGTTTTTGCGCATTCATATTAATTTATGGGTTTATGACTATATAGGCATGCATGTACATACTAATATCTCTATACACATAAATTATTAAGATTAAGTTCAAACCCACAATTCCACATGCTCTGTTATATCTAATTACATAAATATACAATCTGAGTTTATTTTTTATTATTTATATTATCTTAAAAGTGTTAAAAATATTCTCTTTAGAAAAATAATTTCAATTAACTAATTTAAATATTCTCAAGGCTAATGATTAACATTTTTTTAAGTAGATAATGTTTTGAAAGAATTTTAATGGTTGTAAATATTAATACAACAAATATTTATATCTTTGAAAATGATTTTTAAACTTTTATTAGTCATCATTTTTTCCATAGTCTATATAAAGCAATATTTTTTATTATTAATATTATTATCGTAAACTAATAAATTTTCAGTTCTTTTTTTTATACTATACATAATCAAATATTTTTATAAATTAGATATTTTGATAATAACTTATGTTACTTTAAACGCAAATTTACTATAATGTGTGATCAAGTTGACATATTTAAGTGTTCTGATTTATATTAGAAAGTTTCAATATAAATTTTAAAAATAAATTTTTTATAATATATATTTTTAAAGGAAACATGATGTGACACTTCTTTAAAATAATAAAATATTTTATTAATTATTATTATTAACTATTTATTAATTATTTGATTATTGTTAACAACTTATTTTATAAGTAAAAATAGGAACCTATTATGTGAATCTTACAGCAGATGACGTTTTAAAAAAGCAAAATAAAGTTTGTACATTTTTTTCATTTCTTCCATAAACAAGTGAATACTGAGAATTGCATAGCTCCTTTTTTGTGATGAACCACCTGTATATACTTAAACAAATAAATAAGACTTTTCAAAATGATATATTATTTTTTAAGATATTTGATACTTTATAATTTTATTTATATTAATATTATCCTTAACATGTGTGAATGTAGCCTCATGAGCAGGATCATTTATAATAAGACTATAGTTATTAAAAGGTATGTGAGGTATAAAAATGATAATTAATTTTTTTTATCATAATATCATACAGAATGAAATAGAAAATTTTTAACATATATTTATTAAAGAAAAATACATGTATACGTATTAATACTGTGTATGTGTGTATTTATATACAATGCAGTTAAAAAATTAAAAAAAAATATTTTCTTGATAATATTATAAGTATGGAAATCGAAAATTAAAAATACAGTATTCTTAAAATAATAATAATAAATGAACGAATCAGTATAAAAAAAAAAAAAACAATAATAAAAGTACATTATATTTTAATATTTTTTGTTTTCATTGACCTAAAGTATGTAACAGTCTACTTCTAAGAAGAAAAAAATTTAATTTTACATTTTTGCATATAAATATACAAAATGGATGTGACCCTTCCTAGACTTATGCTTTGACAATACACGTTGTTCATTTAAGCATATCAATTTATGTACATTAAAATAATATTCATAAAATTACAACTACTAAACAATGCATAATTGTGCATAAATTATCTCCAAAAATCAAAAAGTTATTTAAAAGATGGGTAAATTGAAGCCTTCCTACTCAAATTAATTTCATGTAATTCGACTTATCAACTATGATTTAAAAGATTTTTAGAAGCAGTGTAAACGGGGCGCGAGAGGAAAAGTTAGTGGGAAAGGGATCGTAGTCGCGACTGTCGCGCACCAGGTGTTGGGGCTCTCGTAATCTCTCTCTCTCTCTCTCTGTCTGTCTGTCTATTTATCTATCTATCTCCCTCTTTCTCTCTATCTTATCGTATACCTGTCTCATACTCTTATCCCCTCGTATAGTTCTTCTTGGCACAGTTTCACACTTTGGTGACGGCTCATGTTTTCATACACAGGTAAACGCATGCACGGCGCACACACACGCGCGCGCGCGGGTGCACAGGGCCGCGTTCCCGCGCGCGCGTGTGTGTGCGTGCACCGGACGAACGTGGCTTCTCGTGCACCGACAAGTAAAAAGAAAAATGAGATAATAAAAGCGGAAATAATGAGGGAGAGAGCATTAGGTGAGTAAAACGAGAGTAAAAAGGGAGAGACAATGAACGAACAGCAATCAAATGCACTGTAAATCTATTTCATTTCATCCGATTTTTACTGCAGCCGATGCGTTCTGCCTTCCACTTATTAAAGTTGGGACTCGTTCAGTCGGCCAGCACACATCATGTGGGGTCAAGCATTGGTTCGGTCGATGAGCCAAAACTTGACAAATACTCACAATCAATCTCACCTTTGAATACTCAATTTTTTGTAGGTTATATTAGTTTATAAAAAAACATGTCAAGATTTTATCTTATTGACCAACCTACATTTAAATACTCAACAACTTATTTCATATCACAATACTTCTTTGAAATGATATTAAATCAATCATAATATATACGTCTCGGATATAAACGATCAATAAATGTTAATCATTTATATATATATATATATATATATATTTATATATATCAAAAAAAAGATAAAGATATTCAAGAAATTGACAAACAATGACATTAAATGGTCTGGAAATCAAAAAATTTTACAAACTTTTGAGTTATAGTATATCATTTTTTTAAATTATTTATTTATTTTTCTTTATATTTGATTCGATGAATAATACAATTAAAAGAAATTATCAAATGTATTTAATAGTCTATATTTAATGAATATATTTATTTTTAATTATATAATAGCAACTCTAATATTGGTACATTCCATATTTTGTCTCATTCATTTTATATAATTAAAAGTTTTTAAATTAATATTTATTGAATCCGTAAAATTATTATATACTAGATTTTATTATTAATTTTTAAAAAATGAATTTTCAAACATATATATGACACTGTTATCATATAGAAGAGTACTCCTACGTACATATTATATAAATCAATATCAATTACTTTTATGAAAATTGGAAAGTAAATTTTTTATGGTAACTTGTAATATCCCTAGATTTTGACACACGTGGAATTGTTACTTAACCTCATCTACACAATAACCAAACGAATACTTTTCATTTTAAATGAGTTTTATTATTATACTTTCCAAGTGTAAATATTTTAATTTAAAATCTTATTTAATAACAAATTTTATACTGACTTAATAATTATTTAATTATAAAAATTTGTTGTTAATTACTTTAAGATTCAATTTTTCCTCTACTAATGTAAAATATTAAATCGAATAGATAAGTATTGAATAAAAAATTTTCAGATGTACTAAAGTTCTAATATGATAAAGTATCGTGACAATTAATAGTAGTACAAATAATCAATTATTTTCTGAAATAATACTAATAACAATTAATTAATAAACAAAATACTTTTTGAATATTTTTGAAAACATATAAAACATTTATTTTGAATAAAATTATCTTTACTCACTATTTTATGATTGAATTAATTAAATTTGTACCTTTGGATTTTAAAAATTTTTAATATATATATTTTACAACAAATATAGGTAAATATTTTAATTGACAAAATCCATCTAGAATTAAAAAAATCAATATTAGAATAAATAGACAAATAGAATTACTTCAAAGTTAACAGAAATAATTAAGAAATGCATTTTGAAAATTATTGATAAATATTAATTGGATAATATTAAATTTTTTTCAAAATAAAAGTTCTTTTATGTCATCAGTTTAATCAAATAATTTTAAAGCAAAAATAAAATAAAAATATCTTTTAGAATTCTAGTAAAAATAATATAAATTATATTTATGATATATTTATTTAAATCTATAAAAGAAAGAAAAATATAAAAAAAAGTAAAAATATTAAATTTATTGGTATTAAAATTATGTATATTTAAATTATGTATGCATACACAAATTAAATAATCAAAATTTTATGGTAATTATTGAAAAATTTTAATTTAATTATTAACAATAGTTTTAAAATAAATTAATATCATTAACATTTATCAAATACATCGATAAATACAAAAGCTATTAAAACTTAGCTTTATATTCTTTTACAACAAAAAAACGTATTTTATAGATATCATACGATGTTTTCATTGAATCAATATGTATTATTTGTTATTTTTACGTATATCTAAAAAAAATAATAAAATTTCAATGATCCGTACCAATAATTTTTTTTATTTTACAATTTTAATTTTTGTGCACAAAAAATAAATAAGTATCTAGTCTTAGCCTATTGCAAGAGCTAATATCAGATTATTCAAATTAATTAGACAGTTATGTGTAATTTTAAGAATAATATACTTAAAAAAAAAAATAAATATCAATTTTGATAAATACAATTAGAATGAATGTAAAATTCGAAACAATACAAAAACTATGTTAAGAATACAGAATAAAATCTGCCAAGTCGAGGTGTTGTGCTGTTAATTATATAAGTTTACCGCACTGATAAATTCCAGTGAGAGTAAAAAAGAAAGCTTGTAATTTAAGAGTATAGATTATATAATTTCGAGGTGATAAGCCATTGGAATCGTGTAAAATGTCTAATTCTAGAGTTGTAAAAAACCATTTAACTTGAAATTATACATTTCCTCGGTATGAAATTCTTCGTCGAGTTTTCCTCGTAGTTTTTTTCTCCAATAAATCGTAGGAATCTCTCGATTCGACGTAGGACCAACCAAAAGTTTGTTTCCGATAAAAACGAAAAAAACAATCGAATCGCTTCAAAATCAATATCGTATAAATAATGTAAAAAAGTACATGTTGCTCGAATTACTCCGCATCCGAACGCAGTGCGCGTTTTGCGGCGACGCTCGCGCCACCTCCCAGTCACTTGCGCAAGCTCATTTATAAATCCCGTTGGTGGCTACTCGGGCTTATCGTCTTGCAAATAAAAGAAATAAAAAATTTAAAGGAGGATCGGCATTAGTCTTATCGGAGAAGCCATATAATGGCTAATTTTTGTATTTTAAATTACAGAATAACGAATACAGGTTTCTCGTAAGAAAAATTTTATCTTTACAAATTATAAAATTATTAAATACAATAAAGTATAGTTTAATAAAAACAAAGTAAATAAACAATTTTTTCCAATTATTCATGCCACTATAGTTCATTCTGGACATCACATTTACTATAACTTTATAAACTTATATTTTATTGTATATGAAAATTATTTATTTTATTACATAAAGAATGTTTATTGTGTAATAATTTCATATAAATCTAATTGATAATGTGCAATATAACAATTAGTGACAATCAATTTATTTAAAAATTAAAAAATTTATATATATATATATATATATAAGTTTTTCATTTGTTTATTAAGTTACCATCATCTATTATATATTTTTAGTGATTGGGATGAAATGTTTCCATTTGCTTAATTTCTAGCCGAAAAAAAAAGAAAAGTGATTGTAACTGTGCAGAAATCCATTGATGTGTGGGATTATACGATTTCATAGTAAAATCACAGGTAAGGAAATACAAAGTTCTAATAGTTTACGAAAGGTATCAGAAATGTATACCTGTGAATGTAAAATGACAGATACCTGGAATCAAAACTGGAGGTAGAGTAAATCTAGACGACTAGACATAATGCCTTAAACTTATGCCAATAAGAAATGAGCCAAATACTGATAATGCAGTTCTTAATAATGGAATAATGATTCTAATGAAAATATTGTATGTTTACTAAGAAACAGTACGCGTGTTTGTTATTCGGAAAAATTAATTTTTTTTTAAGGTAAATAACAAGAAATAGATTTTTATCAATATATATATATATATATCAAGTATTTCATTAAGGCATGATTTGAAATAAAAAAGAAACCACAAATAATTATTGAATTTGGAATTATTAAATGCTTCATCACATCTTAAGCATAAATGAAATATTTTCTGCCGAAAGATCAAATTGACAAGAATTATAAGAGTTGCTCGCCGACAAAACCAGAGCTGGGTTACCGAGGGTTCCGACAGAGAAGAAAAGAGAGAGAGAGAGAGAGAGAGAGAGAGAGAGAGAGAGAGAGAGAGAGGAAAAAGATAAAGGATGACTGTCGTTTAATGCGGCAGATCTGGGAACTCGGGAAAGGGAAGAGGGTGATATCCCGGTGAGAGAAGTCGGGAAGTCTTGTAACAAGGAAGGACAGTTTTTGCCCTCCTCTCGTCCTGAGTGCATAACATTTCAAAAATCAATGTCTCGAAAATTATATTTATTTACTAATACTTAATTTTTAATGTAAAATATTGTATAGATTTGTTTGAAAATTCAATAAAAAACAGCCAGTAAAATTTGTTCATTTTTAGAGGTATTGATATAAATTCTATTTCATACAAAAGCTTATATATTTTTGCACAATTATATGCGTATGTTTTTTTTAATGATATCATTTTAAAGAATTAGTATTGTTGTTGCATTTATCAAAAAAATTAACCAAATATTCAGGATCAAATTTTAAAGTGCATCGAGGAAAGCGACATCTACTGGATGTATAATAAATTACCGGAAACTACAAATTCTAATTTTAATAATATATTGCAAGAGTAATGTACAACTTTTCCGTTGGATTACTAAATAAATGTTGAGATATTCTCGGAATCATTTTTTAAATTAGTCTCTAGATACATTGAATAACAAAGTAAAATTCTTAGACTGCACTAGTTGTAATATCGATTTGTAATATTTATACAGGTTAAAAATCAAAACGTGAGTGGACGAAAAATTTCATTTAAAGTAGTATAAACTGAAATCAACTTTAGTTAAAGCGCGCCTTTTCAAGCCGATCGCACGGATCTGCAGTGTCCTAATGTGAAAAGGCGCCGCTAATCTTGTGTTAGTATCCGTAGTGCATGTGTATATTAGGTGTGTCTTGTATGAAATAACATCAAATTTCTAGTAACAATTGTGGATTTTTGGCAGTCCTAAGGACTATCCATACTATATAATAGCTTTTTATAAATGTGAATTAAATTTATAATCATTGTTTATGGAAATACCGACATTCCGTAAACCATCACCTCGATACGTTTAGAGGTTAATATTTAACTTGCATACCTGTTTTAAATTTGGATTACATTTTTTATTTTAAATAACAATTTTATTATTTATATTTTTAAATTATATTATCAAATATTTTTTCACAATTACAACAATTTTAATTATATTTTAAATTCATTGATCAGTTTTTATAAGTACTTTTATAATAACACTACCGTTTTTTATACTGATTTTCTGTTTTATAAATATATAATTTAAATTGAATGTAATTACATGTGAAATTTAGTCACAAAAAGGTTTTTTTATTATTAGATTTAAGTTCATGAAAAGTCATGGCAAGTAAAAGAAATGCAACCTCGGATCTGAATGCTGATAATTGGAATCAAGAAGATGAACCTGAAGATGCTGGAACATTTAAAAAAGCACCAGATGATGTTCTTAACAAACGTGTTGTAAAAACAGCAAGGAGGCGTCTTCCACAAATGCAAGATGTAATTATGTTTCATATTATTAAAGTGAAATAATTATTACTAGATTACTAGTAATAAAAAAATTTCCAATTATCAATTTAAAGATAATAAAATTTTACAAAATTTAATCATTGCAATCTAATTAATGAAAATTTAAATTCAACATATAGTAAATGAAATCTTAATTAAAAAATAATTATTAATTTACATGATTCTAATATGATAGACAATGAATATATATATATATATATATATATTGCTTTTTTTTACAACATTTTATTTCATCACATTAGAATACATAATTTATAAATTATCCACTTATACAATATTTGTAGATTTTATTAAAAAGATTAAAAGATTTTTAATTCATTATATTTTAAATCAATAAAATTATATGTGCCTTAACAATTTTTTTAATTATATTGGTAAAAATATAAAAGTAAAATTCATATTTTATTCAAAACTAATAGAAACTTATCAGTTAAGTTTCAACTTTTTTCTTTGTTTTTAAAAGAAATGTCGAAAAATTATTTTATTCTATAAATATAAATAATACGTTTTATTATACCATGTGATAAAATATGAATCTTGATTTGAGAAAGTATTCCATATGTATATTATGAAAATTAAGTATAAATTAAAATTAAATAGTATTATATAAACATTGCAATCCATATAAAAATTAATGTTTATACTAAATATATTAAGTCTTGTTAATAAAATAATCATTAATATTTTTAAGGGCAATAAATGTATCAAACACTAATTTAATGTTAAGATTAAAATAAGATTTTGATATTTTTGGCAGCAGGATTCAAGAAAAAGTGCATTTGGCTCATTTATGGGTTTTAAAACAACATCTACATCAAATTCATCTTCACCTTTCAGTTTTTTAACAAAAGCAACTACAGATAATACCACAAAACCTTCTACAAGTTCAAGTTTCATTCCGAACAAAACTCCTACAACAAATGGGTCTATGAAAATTTTAGAAAATGGTACAGGTATTTCAGCATCTCCTTCAACAATAAGTACATTTAATCCAAAAGATGTGAAAACAATACCACTGTCAACTGAAAAAGAAAGTACGTCTCCAAAAAAAGTTTCTGAATATTATGCAAAATTAAAGGGACTTAATCAAAGTGTTGCACAATGGATAAAAACACACGTAGATACGAATCCAGTTTGCATTTTAACTCCAATTTTTCGAGATTATGAAAAGTATTTAAAGGAAATTGAACTTAAGTATGTAAAGGAAGGTGAAAATCCAAAATCAATAGAGAAAAAACCAGAAACTAAATTAGAATCAAAACTGGGTGATAAAACTCAATCATTGGCTTCAATTGATAAAACAAAAGAGAATTTCACTTTTAATTCAAGTTCAAAAACATTGACTGAAGGCTTATCTGATAGTTGGAAATCTGAAAAATCAATTTTTGGAAACTCAAATATGTCTACTGCAATATTTTCTTCTAATGAAAAATCTGAAATGAAAAGTCCCTTTAATGTATCATTTAATACTAGTGGTGACAAGAATCTTTTTTTAAATAAATCATCTACTGAAATTAAAGAAAATGAGGAATCAAAAAAAACAGAAGAGAAAACGAGTGCTGGTTTATCTTTTCCACAAACAACTGGAAACTCCACAATTTTCAGTTTTGGTCAAAGCTCATCTGCTAGCACCGCTTCTGCTGGATTTAGCTTTGGAGGGTATGTTAAAATAAAAATTTATATTTAAAATTAAAATATAAGTCTATTAATAATTTATTATAATTATTTTTTAAAATAAAATTTCTAAATATTACAAAATATTTAAATACATTTTTAAAGCATATAATTTTATGATTAAGTTCATTCATTTTTTGTGCAAATTTTCATATATAAATATTATATTTCTAAAATTTTTTATATTTTATAATTTATTATTATTAGAATTAGAATTAAAATTTATAATCAAAATGATAAATATTTTATTTATATTTAACAAAGTACATAACAGACTCACAATATCATTTTTATACCTTGGTAATTTATCAAAGTTATAATTGATATTTAATTTAATAATTTAAATCTTTTAGTTATTTTGAAGTACAATTTCTAATATTGGTATTATTTTAGAATATTAAAACAATTAAATAAAAAAAGAAATATTTAATAATATGTCTATTTATTATGATCATACATTATATGATTTATAGTTTTGTTAAAGACTTGTTCTTTAAATCCGTATTTATAATAAGATTATTGTGATGCTATAAATCTAAATTATATAATTATTTTTATTTATATTATATTATAATAAATTATTATAATTATACTAGAATTTTTGGAAATTAATTTTTTTTTTTTTTATCAAGTGTCAAACGTTGGATAGTTATATAAAATAATATTATTAATACTAAAAATTTTGATTTAAATTTATAATTATTTTGCATCAATTATATGTAGCTCATGTTGATCTATAAGCTGCAAGTAGCTAATTATAAAATCCATTAATTACAAATCAACAAAAAGCAATTAAATTGTTGTAAGTGACATATAAAAGCATAAGTTCAGAGCTGGAATATCGTTGTTTTTATATTAATTGTAGTATAATATATACAATAAAATTTAAGTTAATCTTCATCCAATTAATCACCACAATTCCAATAATTAAAACTAGACTAGGCTTTTGAATATGTAATCGTTTATTATATTCAATTCGAATTGAAAATATTTTTATTTATTAGGAAATACGCTTATTTTTAACAAATAAATATATATACGTACATAAATAAATAAAATTGATTTTATTCTGAATTCAAAATAAATTTTCATTAGGGGAAAACCATTTAAATTTGGAGCTACAGAACCACAACCAAAAGAAGAAAATGCTACTAATGAGCAGGAAAAAGAAGATGAAGATGAACCTCCAAAACCAGATTTTAAACCAATTACAGAATCAGGATCTATTTATGAACAAAAGTAATTGATAATTATTTATTTACCTTAATGTACAAAAGAAAAAAATTATTATCATTTTTTTTTATTCATTAATATTGTTATTAATTGAAAATTCAACTTAATGTTTTAATAATATGAATTAGTTTTTTTTATTTATATTTGTTTCAGTATATATAATTTACAACTAATTAATCTATTTAAAATTGTAGGTGCAAAGTTTTTGTGAAAAAGGATGGGAATTATAGTGATAGAGGAGTTGGCACTTTATTTTTAAAACCAGCTCCAAATGACAAGATGCAATTGATAGTACGAGCAGTGAATTCCTTAGGAAATCTTTTATTAAACACACTTTTAACCGAAAGTATGCCAATAAAACGTTTAAATAAAACAAATATAATGCTGGTGTGTTTACCATTGCCGACTTCAGACCCACCACCCACAGCAACGTTACTTAGGGTGAAAACATCTGAAGAGGCTGATGCTCTTTTTGAAGCCCTTGAAAAACACAAGAAATAGTGAAATAATTGATTCAAATTTTTTTTTTTTTTTTGAACTGATATATATACATATATGCACGCACATTTTCCTCGTCCGCGAAGACAAAAACAAGTGATCGTTATATAGAAAACATTTACAAAAGCACAACTACCCAAAACAGATGATTGTAATATTTTTTAAAATCCTTTTGGTAATTTTAATCAAAAGGTAACTTTAATGTTACTGCTGTACGATGTTCGTATTTTATTAAGAGAAGATTGGATATCGACGTGTCCATCTTTATCTTTAAGGTTCTCCTATTTAATTTATCCATCATTTTAATTACATAATAGAAATATATATATATATACATCATTTCAATTTTACAATTCATAACATTAATATTCCATTGTAAAAATTATAGATCTCTTACACTGTAAGTTTGATAAGAAATACAGACATTAAAAGAAATAATTCCATCAAATTTATAATTAAGTATTTCTTAAAATACTTACAAATTAGATAAGAAATCTAATATCTTATAGTGTGATAAAATTTTGTAGCTCAACACTGTACAATTTTTTTTTTTTTTTTTTTTTTTTAACCAATTTAATAAATGGTAAGCTTTAATTTTATCATTCAATTATTTATTGACCAAATACTGATTAATGAATTTCTATTATAATATCGTTTTTATAATCATGTATATAAAAGTTATTTTTATTATTTAAGATTGTTTAATAAGTATTTCACCATTAAAATATTTGAAAATTTTTTCCAATTATATTTATATAAGTATTTATATATTTATAGATTTTATTATTCGAAATTAGTAACAATGAGGTTTACATATATAAAAGAACTTTTAAATTAAAATTATTTAGTATTTGGTAATTAAAATAATTTCACAGATTTATATTAAAAACAAAGATAAACTTAAAAATAATTTAATTATAATTTTGATATTTTTTGTCTAGTTAACATAAATAGAAATTTAATAAATACATTTTACAAATAAATTAATTTATAATTAATTGATGTTTGGATATTTAAATTAAAGTTATAAGTTGCAATAATGAATGCAAAAGTATTATTAAAAAAATAAAAAAAATTGTTCATTGTTAACATCTACCTAGTGATATTAATCGTAAAATTGAACGCTGCAATATTTTGTAAAACCCTTATAAACTAATAAATTTATATATATTTGTAATTTGAAGAATTGGTAACAGAGAATAGAAATAAAACAATTACCATGTTTTATATTAAAAATGGATTTGTCACGTACATAAAACGTATGTGGTTTTCTTTTGTGAAAGATTTATATATTTTAATCTTTTTAATGTTTAACAAGATGTGTATATTTTTTTTTTTAAATAATTAACACTAAGTTTAATTTAATTATTTATCGGTAGCTATGAATCAGTTTCTGTCAAGGATTTGGAAAAGGCGTATGACCGCAAAGCTTGTACAAATCAAAATAACTATATAAAGTAAAAAATATCTATAATCAATTTATTCAATATTCTTAGTTGATCTGTACAAATAAAAAAGTATAAACAAAATTAGTATTTATATAAAAAAGTAAGTGTTTGAAACAATTAAAAGTTTACAATAAGTACATTTTCGAAATTATTGTTGCGCACGCGAGTGTATCGGAAAGTTAAAAAAAAATGTAGCGATTACATGCAAATGTGTAATTAAAATATGTATGCAATGTGTAAAAAATATGTATGCAATACGTACACATGAGTATGTACCAAATAATTAATGAGTATATACACAATGAGTATTTATGAAATATGTAACAAGTGTTTAATTTGTACAAATAACGCGAAGAGGCATATAAGAGAGTAGCTAGTAGATGTTTACATTTAACCTGAAGAAGCTTTAGCTAATACAAAACATACTTAAGAACTTAAGGTATCGGGTCCACGGATTGAGGGTTATGGAACATTTACTCCGGACTTATTTGTGCTTCCTGCTATTGCTTATTTCAATTCTTCGAGAGAACGCCATTCTTCAGCAGAAAAAAATTTCTCGTGATTGTTTTTGTTTTTCAATCTTTGTTGATCCCTTCTTTGTATCTCCAACATTTTCCAGTTGGATTGTATAATGGGAGCAACAAACTTAGTTTCTACGAGACTCAAAACTGTAGAAATTACGTGCTAATTGATGTAAGATTAATAGTGTGTTATCGATGTAGTCTACTCTCCTGTTAAGTTCACTTTTTAGTTTATAACGTCGTACTTATGTCTTAAATCGTATGTTTTAAAATTGGTTAAATTATATCTCTAATGAATACATTCTGTCAACGCATATATGTTTATAAAGAAGTGGAAGTATTATATATGTTTTAGTTGAACGATTCGAAAGGTCATAAACTTTGAAGAAAAAAGAAAAAAAAATAGTAAAATCGTTTCTGCGTATTTGATACTGCATGGATCTAAAATCTATTCTGGTAATGGCTGAAGCAATAAATTTATATGTTAAGATTCCAATCTTATCTGTACTATAATGTACACAATGACCACAACTTTTGCCTATACACAATTAAAAGATGGTGCAGAATGGTTGAATCTAATTATTGTCTCAGTTTTGTCTACGTTTATATTGTGGCACATCTGAATATGCTTCGAGAAATCCAAATGGTATTGACTAAAGTATTAATTGCACCGCCAAACGATTAAACTCTTAAGCAATTTGTTGTCATTGCCACGCTTAATCTCATCTCATTGGACCAATAGAGTAACATAAGATAATTCAACATTCATAGTGAGTGACTCTGGGGTGGTGTTTTTCGAATTTAATAACTCGCGCCTCTGGATGATAAAAGATAAACATAAATAAATGATCACTCGTCTATAAAATTAAGATGTATATTAAATGAAATTGTTTTTAATCGATCTCCCTTATTCAAATGTAGGAATACTTACTATTCGTCATCATTGTCCGTTTGATCATCTTCTATATCATCATTGCCTATGTTTCTATTTTCTTGGATATTCAAATAATCTAACATCTGAGTTGGTACAGTTTCTTTCGATTTTTTGATTTCTTCTGGATCAACATCAAATATATTTTGTGACCTAGAAAACATGTCGAGTCATATTTTATGTCACTCATCAGCCATTCCTCGTTCTCATATGTTTGGCATCGCATGCTAGAATGGAAGTTAATCAAACGATGATTTCACCCAATTGACTTAACAAGCCTCCTTTCAAATGAGCAGCTAAATGTTTTTAGGTTGATTTTTGGCAATCTAAAACTTTTAATTGAATTACGAGTGGCGTTCGTGTTATTGCCGTTCAATTACACATTCATTTTTACTGTATTAGTTGTTGCCGCTTCATTAATTCTTTCGAACGCGCGATCCATTTACTTATAATATGCTTTCAAATTCCTCTAATTTCTCGGCATCCTTCTTTTTAATGCTATTATTTTCTCTCGAAAGGGTGCAAAGCTATCCAAAAGACCACGTATTTCATTGACTCGCATTTGAAATATTATCATGTTGAGATTCGTTGTCTAAACATTTTTATGAATTGCGTAAGCTTTGCCTTAATTCAACCTCTCTCACGGTTTAGGAATAGGAGTTCGTTATTATTTTTCGATACTTTGTTCTATTGCGCTACATATTTTATTCGAAATATTCAATATCTAATAGGAACAAAAGCTGATTAAGAGAAAAATAATTTTAATACAACACACGATGAAAATCAAAGAATTGCTCAATGCAACATCCAGAACTGGCAATGCTAAGTTACATGAATGCTGAATATTATTTATTGATGGTTTTTTATGCTCGTTCTTCTTGTAGAATCGCCTCTAAACGATTATTAATTTCGTATACTTCATATACTGAATACTTAATGAATTAAATTGCGATTTACAATTATAAACTACAATTAATAACACGTATATCATGAATCACTTCACTTTAGAACATTAATAAATGTAAATTGTACTGTTCAATACCTGTCACTTTGTATATTTTTTACACTAAATCCTCTGCCATGATTAATTTGCATTGTACTTATTAAATTTCAAATTTGTATTTAATAAATTGCTTATGCACTGAATATTTTCTAAAATTTCACTTTGAAATATTTAATACTTGAGTTTAATAGTTTGTTTTTACGCCGAATCAATTTCACTAAATAAGCTCGAGTGACTTTAAATTTTTATTAATTATAAATTTATTGACACCTCAAGGGAGTTGATCGGCGTTAAGAATCGAGAACTTTTTGTGCTTTCCACACCGTATAAATGGTATGTGTAAGCATGCGCACCTGTATGAATGCTTATGTATAAAACATACTGGCGGGAGCTAATCACGTGTACTCAGTTACTCGAGTACACGTGTTTCTCTTTTTTTACAGTTTAATAATTTTTAATTGCACGAGCATGTGCATAAAAAAATATACGTGACAAGGGTTCTCATAAATAAATAGTAAATATTTAAAAAGTGCTTTAATACAAGCAGATGAATTAATTATTTAAAAAACAGTTTTTGCCACTAAATTTATTGTAGGTAATCTTGTATTTTTCCATTTTATAACATTTTTTTATTTTTCATGATTGTAATTATAAATATATTCAATAAAAAACAATCACAAACATTTTAAGATCTATTTTAAATATTTAAATAATTAGAAATGCGTCAATTTTTTTAACAACTAACGGTTGTTTGTGCAACGCGTAATACTTGTTAATTAATTTGAAGAGTACACTTATCAATTCTTACCGGTAAGTATGTTATTTAATTATACAAAGTTCTATTTAGCTTTTACTTTATAGATTTTTTTGCGTGTTTTTGTAAAACAACTATAAAAAAATACATTTCTTCATGAATAGTGAGGTTTTTAAAAATTAAAGAGTATTGTAATAACAACATTGAAATAAAACTAAATAACTTGACGAAAGCAAATAAAAAATCCATATAGTTATTCCTAATTATTTCGTGCACATATATACAATACATTTCTTATTAAATATTTATATAATATAATAATAAAGAAAATAATATTTTTTTAATCATTGTTTATTTACACATTTTTCGAAATAAAATTTTATGCAATGAAAATTAAGTTTAAAATACAAGGATTATCATACGCAAGGTAACATCTAAATTTATTTTTACATTAATGCGAATTATAAAAATTTAATTGCAAATTAGATTTAATAAACATAAATTTATTTTTAAATACAACAGTTATAATATGATTTAAATTAAAATGCATTATACGAAATATTTCACATTCTTTTTATAATTTTTAAAGATCTTAAATAAATTGCTTTACGATAATTTTTATAAATAAAAAACTTTTATTTATAACCTAACTAATTTAATTATTTTCGACTATCTATTATTTTCATTTCGAAATACAGAATACAATTTATTTTCTAATTATATATATATACATACATATATATATATATATATATAATATATAATATAAATCGTAATTCAATATTATATTTAATATTTATATAATATAAATTTAGAAGTATTTTTACAAAGATATTAATAACATTCTATACTTAATTACTAAGAAATATGTGAAATAACCGCATAAATATTTTATGTATACATATATAAATTATATAAATATACATATAATTCTTTTCATAAATATTTTATATAATTGCAAATGTTATTAGTGGATGCATTGTGAATAGACGTGTTTATCGTCAATATAAAATATGTGTATATACAAGTAAAGATAAAATATATCGTGTATGTATCATATTTCTTATAATTCTTGTTTTATATTATATATGTATGTATATATACACATGCATATATACAAACAATTTTTTCTTATAGTTAAGAAATTATAAACCTTACACATCAGTCCCTTTTTAAAGAAATAGCATGTTCTTGACAATAATCTATTGCTTCTCAATGTTCTTTAATTTTGCTCATTAATACTGTTTTTAATTAGAAAGAAAAATAAATTTAGAAAGTAAAAAAATTTTTTTACTCATCTGAATTATACAAATTTTGTTTTTGTTTTTATGCTTCATGTACTTGCTGTTCTTTGTACGTCAGTTCCCCTCAGTTCAATACAGGATAATGAATATAATATGTTTTCGGTAGTTTTAGTCTGATTTTCTATTATCTTGATAAAATTGATCATCAATAAAATAAAATAAATACTTTTAGTCATAGATGCATTTCTTAAACTATAAAAGTCGAACACCGAGAGTTTTTAAAATGAATATTTCTTCATGGCATTAGTATTGTACGATATTTATTTATTTTGATAATAGAAATTTTCTTATTTCGAGGGACAACTGTAAACATACAAATTTTTCAAATTTTAAGCAGACTGTAATAAATAAATAAAATATAAAATAATATATAACAACAAAGCTAGCATTGAATACTCCCAAATAAACAAAATTTAATTTAATATGTATTATGAGAAAAATTCGGGAAACCAAGAGATTTTACAAGTTATCAAGATTTTTTTTACCTTAGGTCACTCATAACATTCTTCCTTTCATAATTCTGTAACGCGTTTCAAAAGTTAAAAATATTTTTGTCTCACTCTTCTATTTAATTCTATTTTACTATTTACATTTTACCTGCTTTTCATTTTTACTTGTTCTCTTTTTTCATATTCCTTTTTTTTTCTTTTTAAAATCATGTAATATCAATTTGATGTCGAATATCAATATTCGAAAGTGATGTTGATGTTTAATAAACTATTTTTTTTTTCTTTTTCAATTTTTTTTTTATTTTATTTTATTCTATGAATCATGTTAGTTCCAACGAACTATGTGAATATCAGTGTTTTACAAAACGTCTGTCGGCGAAGGCATTTTCGTTGATTGTATCTTTTAATAAACATGAAAAAAACTGCTTTATTTCTCAAATATTTCATCAGTACAGTTTGATTTCTAGCAGATCTTTAAACCACTATTGGCTTATTTAATCATAAGAAGGTAATATAACTTTATTTAATTATTTCATAAAGACTAGTGATGAGTTGTGATGGGACTATGCTTACGAAGATATAATTAAAATGCAGAAAAGATTGATAGGTTGTTTAAAAAAAGCATGAAAAAAAATTTATCTATTTAGAAGAGATAAATTCAATGATATTCATAAAAATTTGAAAAAATATATAAATATTATTTCTCACCGTACTCAAGATTTTCAATATTAAAAAAATGAGCTACTCTATTATTTGTTTAATATAAAAAAATATTTATATTGACTGAAAATAAAAAAAACATGAATGTTCACAATTGGTCTTCATGATTATAACTGCATGATGTTAAATATTTTCTAATAATTGTGTCGGTTTGTGAAATCTGGTGCTGAACATTCAAAGTATGCATATATTTCATTCTTCTAGATTTTAGTGTTAACAATTGAACTAAAATTAGATTAGATAAAAACATTGTATATAAAAATGTAGAGAACATACATGAGGAGGAGTGAATGCATAACTAAAAATATAAAAATGAAAAATTAGAATCTACTTGCCAAATATATGAGATTATTAGATATGATTATTACAATGTAGTTATGAATTACGATTATTAAAAAAGTTTAATTTTCTCAATCAATCTTTATTTAAAAATAAAGTAATAAAATCAATGATTGAAATACTTGAAAACATTGCTTCTTTCTTACACTACTATCAAAAAAAAGTTTTGGTCGACTATGTTAACTCAGATAAAACGTTGGTGAATTATTACTATAATTATCATTTGGATAACTATTGTTACACAAAATCAAATCAAACAGATCGAGTTTCATGGTAAATCTATAACCTATATGAAAATATCGAAATAAAAATACAAATTTATTTAATAATAACTATTTACAGTTAGAAAATATATTAATTGTGAAAAATTCATAAAAATTTAAAATTACTAATGAGTAATAAACTTTTTGAAAATAATGTGAGCATGATAAACAAATGGAAGAATTCTGTGAAAATAAAACTATACATCAAGTATTAAAAGATTGAAATAAACATAATATTGACTAAAATATTTAAGCAGGTAATCGTCACAAGGGAATATGAAATTTGTAGACTCAAACACAATGAATATAAATAAATTAGAAAATGTATTCTAAATAATTATTATTATAATTATATCATAATTATAATAATGAAGCTATAAAACAATTGTATTAAGTAAAACTGTTATATAATGAGTTTGCGTATTGTAAAAAAAATCGAGTAAAACATATTTATTGTATTACAGAAAAAAGCCAATAATGGTGTATACATTTTTTAATAAAGACCATTAAATTACAATTCTCAAAATCTAGGAACGATAAATGTGAGAGAAAAACATTTTAAGAATATTGAAGTGTATTGTATTGATATTACAAAACGTTTTTTTCATTTTATGATACAATGGCAGATTTGTAGGCCAATAGTTAACAATGAACAAGAAACATGCATATATTAGTCGATGTTGAATTTTAGACTTAATAAATAAATAAAATGTAAAATAATATAACAAAAAACTAGCACCGAATTTTCAAATGAAACATATTAAATTTCATATTCATTATAAGAACAGATTGGAGAAACAAGAGATTTTTCGAGTGAGCAAGGAAAGAAAGTTATGAAAATAAGTTAGTAATTACCAATTTGTGATAGATTTTGTTTTCTCCAAGCTCACTCATAATATTCTTCCTGATGCGCGTTTCAAGAGTTGAATATATTTTTTCTCGTTCTATTTAATTCTGCTTTATGATTTACCTGACATCTTTCCTATTTTTTATCTCTTCATTCTGTTGGTATCCTTCAGTTTTCTTTAAAAATTCAGGCAATTGTATCAATTTCATAATAACAAATACAATTTTAAATATTTAAAATTTTATTGATAAATTTTTTGCGCCATAAAAGGCGTTAACGTTCCTATTTGTCCTAATCCTAATTGAATATGCTGCATATGTATTTCAACACAATTTTGAAAAACTTGTTGGTTTTGTGGCGTTAGTTTTGATCTGATTTGTTCCATCGTTCCTTGTAAAACTTTTAATTCATATGCATTTCTGTCTGAATCTGATAAACACTAAAACAAATATATTTAATAAATATAATATTTTTTAATTTTAATTTATTTTGTGTTAAAATCATTTTAAAAAGTTTACATTGAAATCTTTTTAATAAATATTACACATTTTAACATTAAGATTTTTGATAAATTTTTTTCTTCAATCTTACATTTTGAATTTGAATTCTTTTACTATACTTACTTTGACTTGTAGCATTAGAGCTGTAAGATCTGTAACAAGTTGATTCATATTCGTTGGTGCATTATCATTAATCATGTTATTTTTTGCTACCATATCTGAAGCTTCTTGTCGACACTTTTCCCTGAGATGTGAAGGTGCCAACATTGCAGCTACACTTGGTTCAGGAGCAATTTCGTGACACATATCTTGTACATCATTTAACATCTCTTGCAAATCAGAATTCATTTTTTCTAATTCTACTACAATTCTGCAATTTTATACATATATTTTAAAATAAATATATTTGAAAATTAATTATTAATAAAAATGAATTTTTAATTTTAAACATACATTAGAAATTTTTTTAAATACAATCAACTTAAATTATATTTGATAAATGTAAATAGATTAAATAGCTTTTAATATTTTTTGTGTAAATATACATACATTTGTTTTATTTTAAAAGTGATGCAATGGTATAATTTTAAAAGTAGAACCAAACAAAACTTACCCTGCATATTTTCTTTCAAAATCTGACGGTAGAGTTTCTCCAATAGATCTTCGCTTTTCAGCTTCACTATTCATATCTTTTAATTTCTTAATTTTAATTTTTTTAATAGCTAATATTTTATTTACTTTTACCATATTTTCTAATAATTTTAAAGGATAGCCATTCATTGTACCTCCCATATGTGACTTTTTTACAATATTAGCATTCGATATCAAAGGATCATTATTCAGTCTTGGTGATGCTAATTTCATTGCATATGCAGGAGAAGGTACATATTGCACATGTCTTGGCCTGAATTTATGGGTAAATGATGCAACACTTATTGTTTCTGGAGGTTCATTTGACTGTAAAATAATATTGAATTTATAATTTCATATTTGTTTGCATCTAATTATAAAAACCAAATCTTCTTACTTCATTTAGCAAAAAATATATTTTATTATTTTAAGTATTAATTATTAAAATAAATTAATAGAATAAAAAAAAAAAACATACTAAAACTTCATAATCAGGAACACTATGCGTTCCCAATCCAGCTCTTTCAAATGTGATCCTATATGTATTATTACTCGTATCGACAGCATCTATACTTCCAGTAAACAACCCATCTTGTGGTTTTCTTAGTCTTGCTGTAACTTTTGTTCCAATAACTAATTGTAATGGAATTTCAGGTGGTAAATCTTTAAAAATATGAATATCAGCTGCTTTCCTTTGTTGAAGCATTCGAATTTTTTGTCTTTTTCTTTCAAGTTCACGTCTTTCTTCTTCAAAAAATGCTTGTGAACACCTTCTGGGTTTTCCCATCATTCTTCGAATTTTGCACCATTCAACTCGAGTAAGTTTACGACTTTTTAATTGTGGAAATGATTCTTTTAAACATATCATGAAATCATTGTCACCCTCAAAAAGAGTTCTAAAAAATACATTAAAAAGATAAATATTTTAATTATCACTTTTTGCACAAGATAAAAAAAAGACTTAAAAATAGAAGTTGATTTAAAATATTATATTTAATTATTTTTAATACAAATTTTTTAGGTTGTTTGATAATCTTTCAAATAATACTAAATAATATATAATAAACTTACTTATCAATATTACTATAAAACCACTCGTAGCACACCCATTTGTGAGCTTTGGGTAATTTTAACAAATTTCTGAGTCTCATACCAATTTTCTGACCAATTTTTCTATCTGGTGAAGAAGGAGCTTGAGGTTGTTTTTCTATTGTCTGTGGTTTTTCTATTTTTATTGGTTTTGTTACAGGAGTTGTTGGTGTTGAAACTGAACGTTTAGGTTCTGGATGGAATATTTTTGGCTGTTTTTTGATGGGTGAAAGACGTGAAATTTTCTTTGGAGATGGCTTCATTGATAAAGAATCTGGATCTTTTTTTACTCTGTAATTACCATATGTAATTATTGTTACATCATGTTTTACTTAAAAATTATTAATATAATTTTACTTATATGATAATTTTCAGTACAGATAAAAAAAATTTGTCAATAGTAATAAATATATAAATATTAATTATACATTGTTAATATATAAGATAAAATACTCATAGGAAAATGTATAACAATTAAATTTACCTGTGATGTGGATGGTTGACTAAAATGTCATCATAAAATAATTTGTTTTTTTTTCTTATTCTGGCAGGCATTCCTCTACGATTTAGAACCTGTACAGGCTGAGGTGGATTTGGCTTTGGTGGTGGTTTTGTACCAACTCTTTGCAAACCTAAAGCAGCTGGACCTAACTCTTGTACTGGTTCAGACTCTTCAATATCCATAGAGTTATTATTTGACATTCGATGATCATCTATGATGTTCATTTCTTCTTCTATAATTTCACTTTTAATTTCAATCGAAGAAAGACCTCCGTTTTTAATTGAAAGCAGAGTCTCAGCAGACTCATCTATAAAATTATGATTTTTTATAAAATTATTGATGCATTAATAATTATGTAGATATTTAAAATAAAATATTGATACATGTAGAGTCTAACATAATGTATATTTAAAAACAGCAAATTTCACATATGTAAATATATTAAATATAAGCAGCCATGCAAAAAATATTATTTATTAAAATTTTCTTTTTTTAATATTAAAAAACAAAAATTCTCTTTTTAGTAGGTTGAAAAATTTTTCCCCAATAAAAAAAAAAGAAAAAGAAAAAATAATGTAATTATTTATAATTAATCAATTACCGCTATGGATATATTATTTATAATTAGGCAAAATAAGTATTAGATTACAACAATATTTATTAACCATTTTGTCTCTAATATTTAGTAAATGAAAAAGTCTAGTGCAGAGAAATATTTGAAATTTAGCATTAATAAACATAACCAAATTATTATCGAATGTTCAAAAATAAGAATGTCGAATTACTTGACTGGATTATAAGGTGAATAATTATGTGAAAGTAACTGAATTTACATAAAAGTGGAGCAGTATGTAATGTGCAATTATGAGCGTAATAGCGAGAGGCCGTTTATAAAAAATTAATACGAAATTTGCTTGTCATGAAAACACGAAGGAAATAATAAGTACTTTAACAACTCAAAACAAATCGATATTGGGTTTTAAATCCCGAGGACCGAGAACGCCTATACACCTGCGATGCACAAGTTTCGAAAACAAAAGAGTATTAAAAGAAAATAAAGGAAAACGAAAAAAACATTACACTATCTCTAAATGGTCTATGCAACGAAAGGAACGCATATAAAACACATGCAACAATTTCGAACGTCACTTTTGCGCTTGTAGCTGCTGCTGCTGCTGCTGCTGCTGCTGCTGCTATTATTGCTGTATTTGAAACGACCGAGCATCCTCCCTGCGCGACTTTCGAATTATTGTTTACCTCTAGCCGAGAGGAACGGTCCCGAGCACCCGAGAATAAAAACGGGAATAAAAACGGGAATAAAAACGGCTGCGGGGAAAATGAGTCTGCCGCGAAAAGGTCGAGCGCACGAAATTCCGAGGAGCCAAGGCGGCGACACCTTCCCGCAAGCCTTTCGAGAGAGGCGCGAACGGAAAAAATGTTTCGAAGCCAAAGCCAGCCAAACATAACCAAGTTATCATCGATCATCGAACGCCAGCCGCGGCCACAGCGGATCGACGGCTCGAGCGCGAAACTCGTCTCACTCAACGCTGTCAGGCAATTACGAGCTCGGCCCTCCGAAAAGCGCAACATCAGCCGAAAAACTTTGAATGCACGGACTCGCGATCCCGATTGCGAGCCGAAACGACCGCTCGAATATTCGGCCCAGTATGTGTGCACAGACACAAGCACGGGTCCCAGGCTCTTGCACTCGATCCTCTCTGGATTTTTGAAATTTTGAACCCCAAGTACGGGCCGAGCGAAATTCAAACGGCGATTCAAACGCCTTGGCGTGAGCGCTCGAACCCGGGACAGGAAGCGGGGGCAAGAGGAGCTCCGCGGGCCCAGGAACCGGACCCGGGATGGACTCCCCCGGGAAACCGGGCCTCTGTTTACAACCTCGGAAAATCCGTCAAATTTTCTACTTACTTTCAATCGCGTCCGCCATGTTGACGTAGGAGCTCGACTGATGCATGCTGGGTCGGCGCCTTACGACTTTCCGCCAAACAGCCCGCCCCTTGCAATTCGGCGCGCGCCGTCGACTCCCATTGGCTCGAGCCCTCGGACCCTAGGCGCCTGCGCCGACGGCTTCCTGCGATTGCGCGAACTTGCCCGACTCAAATTTTTGAACCATTACCACCAGAACCTGAAGTCTCTCTCTCTCTCTCTCTCTCTCTCTCTCTCTCTCTCTCTCCGTCTCCCTCCGTCTCTCCGTCTCTCTCCGTCTCCTCCTGGACGCATCCAGGACGCGGCTCGGTCCAGCCAACTACTCTACTCCAAACAACTACCCCATCCCTCCATCGACTTTCCCTCCTGGACTCGACCCTGACAATCCAACTCCCGACCCTTTCTCGCCCCTCTTTCGCATCCTCGGCACTTTCCACAATCTCCCTCGTCTTTAAAGCTCAAAAACGAATTTCAAAGTCAATAAAAACTAGTGTCCTTGGCCATTACTACTCTCGTCTCCATTTCCACCAACTACGATCTCAGGCATATTTCATTATCAGTTTTTTACTTATTCCAAACATTTCACATACCAAAAATAACCTCATTCTTTTAAAAAACTGTACGCTCACTTGCTGTTGACACAATAACAACAAGCTTCATTTAAAAAACATTTTATCCGCAGTGTATTTTAACTTTAAATTCACCCAATATTCTCCTTCGTCTATTTACTTACCATTAATATTCTCGATGAAATAAATAAACATTAGCGATGCTTCAAATATCTCCAAAAGTGATATCTTATACAATAGAGCTCATTCAGTTGGATATCACAAAAAATAAAGAAACGAATTTTTTATGACCAATAAAGAGTATTTCAGTGAAAAAGTAAAGATAATTATTTTGGCTGAATATGATAAACAGTTGATGTTGCTACTTAATCTAACTTTACTAATCCCACTAGAATGTTAATTTAGCTAAGAATTATTTCTTAAATAATGATTACATAATACTAATCTTGAAATAAATTTTAAGACAATTTAGTTTTTGATTGATTTCATTGTTTCTCTAAAAAAAATAAAATTATTTATGATCAACAGTGCAGTTTGTAAAATAAAGACAAACAAATCAGATATACATAATGGATTAAACATTGCAAGTACATTCTGGAATAATATATACTTTCACCGAAAAACAAGATTATTCATTAAACAGCTTGATTAATTTTCCTGGCCAAAAATAACAGTAATGTTTGGATTAAAGTTATAATAAGAAACAGAACAAATAGTAAGGAAGGTAAGACATGGAATTATCAGGAATACGATTACCATCAACTCGAGCAAGTCTCGTAAAGTCAACCTCAATAAAAACAAATGTCACTTCGGTATCATCACTACCCTCGAGTGCTCGCCGATGATTCGCGGTTTCCTGCGCGAGGAGCGAGGATGTCGTAGTTTATCGCTACCTCCGCTAAAATGTTAATGAGTAAAAGAACAAGAATATCGATTTGAACGCAAGTTGTATTCATTGCGGATACAATTTTTTTCCTTTAAAATTAAACTCTTGACAAACATGTTCAATTTACTTTTTTAACTCTGTAGATATAGATTTTGATATTCAACTGGTAATTTGATCAATAAATTTATATGATAAACGTCAAATTTTATATAATAAAATGTAATCATTAGAAATCTATTCCTTTATATTAACTCAATATTATTATTCTTATGAATAATCTATTGATTTTAGAATTGCAGTTTAAATTTGTATTTAAAAGTAAATTCTTTTAAATAAAAAAAATAAATTCTATTATTATTGATGTGTTTACATAACATCGGAGACATAATAATTTCACAAATAATTCTTCAATAAACTAAAATACATTTTTTAATTCAATTATATCGTAAAAAATAATTTTCTGGTATATTATTTTAGTTGTATTTGAACATAATTTTCTTATCGAACTCGAAATAGAGAATCTAATTCCCTAGGAAATATACAGCCAAATGAATTAAGTATTTGTACTACGATTGTCTGTAGGTAACAAAAGACAAAAAATATAATAAATAGAAAGTAAAATATTTTCATAATTGAGATAATATTTATACTGTAAATATATCCAATAAATTTTGTATTTAAAGAATTAGTAATTATAATTACTATTGTAAAGTAGAAACCTCATTTAAGTCTTATAATTAGAAAAGTAAAAAATTAATCTTGGAATTTTTAATGGAGACTTGCAAGGAAATTTTAATTAAGAAATCAAAATAAATAAAATGAATCTCAAATGTGATAATAAAAGAAATTACAATTTTTTTTTCATCATTTTCATATAACAATATTAATATTTTTTTTTATTCTTCATATTTAAATAATATTTTTCCCAAAAATATTAATAATTATATTTATATTTAAATAATGGATATTATTTTATTATCTTTTGTAAAAATTTAGTGAATTATAATAAATTATATATTATAAATAAATCTACTTATTTAAACACATGTATGTATACAAAAAAATTTTTTTAAATACTTTTTAAAAATAGATAAAGTTCAATCACGAGCATAATTATATAATTAAATCCTTTACAAAAAGTATACGATAATTCCAGAATGATAATATCTTCTTTAACACCAACTTGCTATTTTTATGTACATTTGTATTTGCAAAACTTTATAAATAATTCTCTGCTTTTCATTCGATGCATGTTTTTCTAGTTTTGTACTGTTAGTTTTTATACTAGAACATAAATTCTGTGATTGTTTTTTCAATTCTGAGTAACATGACGTGATTAACAGCTAAAAAAAATTCAAGAATATAAACTATAAAAAAAATAAATGAAAAAGATAAATAAAACATATTTAATCATTAAAAAAAACACAATACTATCGTAATAGATGTATGTAATGAATTTTCTGTGCAGAGTAATTGTTCTTCTATTAGATAACCTACTACAATTATATAGGATAGATACAATTGAGGTTATAATTAGTATTTTCATGTTGACTTATCTATTAAAGAATTAAAAACACTCATTTTTATTGGTTTCATATTTACACTATAATTAATCTTTACTCAATCAAGTTACTATTTAATTAAAATTATAGTTTTATTCTTATACGTTCAAGTATTAAAAAAAAAAAAATTCGCTCAAATAGTAAAAAAAATAATATACTTAAAAAAATTAAATTGTTTCTTTCTAGTTATATTTAATATATTATTTATTTTTAAATTTAGAAACAGCAAAAAATGTGGAACGCTTCACGATTTTGCGTGTCATCCTTGCGCAGGGGCCATGCTAATCTTCTCTGTATCGTTCCAATTTTAGTATATGTACTGCCGAAGCAAGTACAACCACCGGTATGATAGGTAAGCTTTATATACGAATCAACATATAATTTAACCACTTTCGAGTCTTTTTTATAAATGCGCCACCACCTACCGGTAAAATAGTGCATTATTTTCCAAATACTCCGTGGCACATGCGCAGTATAATTCGTGTGATTTCCTGACATAAAAGATATATACTACATAAACAAGCGCGTAAATTCATAAATTTTGATAATCAGAATGAAAACAATAATATTATTAATGTTCTTTTTATTACTAGTCTCCTTAGAACACTTGTTACGTTCATAATTTGTTTATTTATGCATATTCAGTTGTTTATGTATTATAAATATTCAATAATGAAAAATAATGCGAGAATTGTGATTAATATAAAATATATGTTTAATTTACAGACCTTTATTCGAAAATACTGCAATTTTTATTTAATACTACTATATTGATAATTATTAATATTAAATACATTTTAAAAAATAATAATATATATGTGTTTTATAGTTTTTATTCTTATTTATATTCAATATTAATTTTAAATATGTGTTAATAGAAATAATAGGTTATGAAAATATTAATCAATAAAAAAATATTATATTGTTGGTCATTTTCAGTATAATTCTAGAATTCTGATCGGATAAATTGTTATATTATTTATCTTAAGACCAGAAAATTATATAATAGACCTATAATGTTTGTAAAAAAGATTTTTGTTTCATTAACATACGAAAAAGATTAATTTCTTCGAGAAATAGAGGTACTGTTTCTTGTTATTATTAGGTACGCTTTGTTTGATCAGCAAGTTTTTAGAGTTGATAAAAGGATAATGTATATAGGAGTTTGAATGGGTAATTTGTCATTAGTGATTTTTTTTTCAGCCCTGTTTCATTGTTGGCGAAGAGTTGAGAAGCGACCAATTGAAATTAGTATATATGCGTATAAATAATCGAGGTCAGCCACTTTGCAAAGGATTCATTGGATTCACTTTTACGGGGACAGTGACCGTCGGTCTGATTCATAGCGGATCAAAGATGTAGATGGGAGACGATAGCCCCGGGGAGATGAGAGAAGGTGAGCAAAAGTGGGCCCCATAAGGCACCAGTGACGTCAACATCTGGGGACCGTCCGAGTGAAAGGCAGGAGGAGCGACGGCGGCGCGGCTCTCGATCTCGATCACGGATCCTCTTGATCACCGTGGCACCGAGGCTCGCAGTGGCGCCTCACAAAATGGCCGTGCGCGTGGACTCGGGCGCGCGCCGCTGAAGATCACGAGGAAAATCGGAAAAACACAACTCGACATCCAAATGAAGCTCCAGGGGAGCCTCGCCATCCTGGCAGCCATCGTCCTTCTGGATCTAGTCCACACGACCGAAGGTGAGTGCGTGTCACTAGGGGTCGGTCCTCTCCTCTTCCCTCTCCTGTCGATACTGTTACTGGTGCATTTTTGGGAGCGGCCCTCCGAGATCGTCTAGCCTTTAGGTCCTCTATCGGCTTTCTATTTATCACCTGAATGCGCCTGACTCATTCCCACAGGTGGATAGAAATATTAGTTTAAAATCCTTCCGTTCAGAATCGGTAGTAGGTGCACTTTGGTTTATTCGGTCTTTAGCTCTATCTTCCTGTATCAAAATCAAATTTCTTTTAATTTTAAAATTAAAATATTTTACTTGTTTCAAAGGAAGTACTCAAATTATGACAATACCTTTTAAATGTAAAACAACATCGCATACAAAGTTATGCGATTGATTGTGTATTTTATTCAATAGAATGAAATTAAGCCTTATACAAAAAAAACTTTTCAAAATCAATACAATAAATTTATGAATTCATGTTTATTTGTCATTTAAAAGTATCCAATGCATACACATTTTGATTCGTATAATAAATGCACAAAATTATTTTCACTAAATAATCAAGACAATTCTGAATCATAAATAAAACTATTAGAATAATTTAATTTATCATACTTACATAGATAACTTAATAATGATGGTTATAATAAATAATTATTCAGATACAATCATTTTCACATTATAATGATTATGCTTAAAAAGCATTAAAGCGATTACTAAAATGAAATCGACTTTACTTTCTCGCAGCCGACATATCCATAGAGGGAAGTGAATAGTTTTAATTATTTTAAGAATTTCATTAATCAATACTCTTTCAATTGTTATTCTAACTACGCAATTTTCAAAAAATACAATAAAATGCGACAAGAGATCTTTTTTCGTTTTGTTAATTAAAAAAACAAAATTTGTATTCTTGCGAGTATTAAAAATTATGTTTTTTGCTTAACGTTAAAAAAACATTTTATTTGTATAATTCTAAATTAATTATAAAATATTGGTAAATTAGAATAATTTTTTGGTAATTAATAAATATATATTGAATTAATAAATAATGAAATTGAATGAAATATAAAAATTGTACTTTATGTTTAAAATATATGTGAATATACAATAAAAATGTTAATAATGCATGGATTTAATTACGGAAGTGGTCTTCAGTTGCCAAGAATTTATAATTAAATCGTAGGCAATGTACATGCATCAGGTGACCACGATACTTTTACTTTTATCTTATGTTTATATTATAATTTAGTAGAATAAAGGTATGTTTGTTAAAAAAAAAAAAAAAATATATATATATATATATATATATTTATATATATATTTGCAGGACTTTTAAAGAGATGCGTTACTTGTAGATCAAGGGGGGAGTTAGGCTCTTGTAAGGACCCTTTTACTATGAATTCAACCCAAATCGAAAAGGAAAGGTCGGTTGAGGCTGTGCCTTGTGCTTCTGGATGGTGTGTTAAAATCATCGAAAGCCAAAACCTTAACAACGGTAAATATGTTTTTTAATATATTATTTATATCAGGGTTCAATCATTAATTATTTTTTAATTCATTGACATCATTTTTAATTTAACATTGTCTCAATTATATTTATATTTATTATAATTTTATTAACATTATATTACTCTGATTTATAAATTAAGGCATAGAAATATTACATAAAGTATGTCTATTTAAATTTTTCAATAATGTATTTAAAAAAAGCTGTAATTTTAAGATTGGATATTTAGTATGCCAAATATTTTAAAGAAATTGAAGGATATTCGATATATTTGGAATTATTGAATTAAAAATAATTCTTTGCGAATTCCAACATTAAAAATAATCAAATTTTAATATATAAAATATATAATTTAAAAGAAATAATATTTAATGCCTTATCGCGTACTTTCTACAAATAAAGATATGCATTAAAGTTGATTTAATTTGGAAGAATTTGGTTGATGCGAAATTTTTAGCTTTAATCAAAACCAAATTGTAAATTTATATTAGCTTAAGTGAAATTTAAATAAATAAAGGTTATCAAAGTTTATTTATTTTTATGATAATTTCAAATAAATAATTATGCAAATGAACCACGAAAGTGGTAGTTTGTTTAAAATTTAAATTCTTATGTATGACGTCATACCTTCAAAACGCATGAGTATAAAACTTTATATGAACATTATACGAAGTTTAAAGTATCAGCTTTTTCAAAAAACTGAAAATAATAATTATTTGAATGTTTATATAAACGTAGTTATGTCATCGACATCAAGATAAAATAATATTTATGTATATGTACATACATACATGCGTTTATATGAATAATTTCAAATTTATAAGTATAACTAATTAACCAAAAGTAAAATAAAATATTAATAAATATAAAAAATTTAAACTGCTGAGAGAGAAAGCACGTAAAGAATAAAAAATTTGCTTGAATTGTAAAAAAGTTCGTAAAAAGAGATATAAAAACATTTTGTGCTTGGATTTAAATAGTAAACATTGTAAATTATAAAAATGTTTGTTGCTGTAATGTTAAATTTTTGGTTGTCAGAGTTAATTATAAATAATTTACATCGACTTTCATGTATCTTGATTTTTATTCATGCTCTTAAATAGATAATTAGTTAATTATGTGTAAGTACGAAAGACTTAAATTACGACAGTTACAGAAAGTGTCGCGCAGTTGCACAAATGTGTATTGCACATAATAGCAACATTAAAAGTAATTCGAGTATGATGTATTAACACAGTTTAAGAGATCATTTACAATTCTTCACGAGTGTTACAGTACTGGCTTTTGTTTTTGTGCTCGAAATTGAAATCAAAAATAATTGTTTAGTGAATCATTGAAATAGAACGAGGGTCAAAAAAATGTTGATAGTGAAAAAAAGTGGTAGTTGATCAAGAGAAGTGTCGTAAGGGTTAGCAGGGCGTTAATTAAGGGAAAAGATCAGGGAGCGATGAATAGTAGAGTGAGGGGGTAGCAGGGCGAGGTCAGTAAATAATCGTTAAATAAAGTTGAATCTGTGATTCAAATTGGAATTTAATTATTGGAATTTCAGAATACGGAACGGCGACCGAACGATCGTGTCTCCAGCGTGGACCCGACGACAACGAAGAGCGATGCGCCTACACAAAATGGAATTACAAAAACGTGTACATGTGCTTTTGTAACGGAGACCTGTGCAACGGAGCCGGAAGATTTGCTGTTACTCCGAGTTTCGTCTGGTCCATCCTCTTTGTCGCTCTCCTCTCGCTATGATTTTAAATATCGACAGAACCATAGATTTTGTTGCCAGTCAATCTACTTTCATTTTATATTTTTTTATTTTTTTTTTTTTTTTTTTTTTTTTTTCCATTGGTAGATTAAGTTTTTACGTTCACCTGTTAAAACTACCACTGCTTTAAATAAAAAAAAAAAATTATTTACTTGTTATACGCGTATTTTTTTTGAATAATATAAAATATTTATTATAAACACGACATTGGTAAATTTATTTATTGTTTCATGCGCTTATATTACATTTACATACATTTATACAATTTTAATTTGTCATTTTAACATATGAAATGTTAATTCAAATATACATGCAAAATTGGTAATAAATTAATTAAGATTAAATAAGAAAGAATAATGGACGTGTGTAAGATCATTTCAATTCATTCAATTATAATAATTACAAATCATTTATACTACTGACTCAAATTTAATCTTCGTTCTAATAATTAACACTTAATTCGACTATAATCAATTTTCATAACAAAAGTTATAAGAGGTTTAAGTCAATATAAATAAAATTCATTATTAAAAAAAAAAAAAAAAAAAATAAAACAAAATATATGTGTCGAAAATAAGTTTTTAATTCTTTAATTTTGTATATATATAATTTTTAATAATAAATCCTCTAAACTTTATAATAACTTAACAATTTCAAATTTTATATTTCGCAACTATTATGCTAAAAATACTATTAAACATAATATTTTTTCATAATAAAAAAAAGATATGTTTGTTCGGTGTAATGGTAGAACTGAGTATGTAGGTTCATAAATTAATGAATATTAAACTTCATATATTAATGGATGATTAATAACTATTTTATATCTATATATTGATATATTTTTATGATAATTATGTAAATAATGATATTATGTTGTAATATAATAAAATCTACGTATTAATATTTGTACAGTGTTATTAACATTTATTTCTATTATTTATAATTCTACATACGTAGTATGTTTAATTGAATAATTAAATAACAAATTGCAAAAGTTATGGAATAAAAAAGCAATGTGAATAAACAAATTTAAGTATTTGCACGTTAAGGTTTTTTAATGATTTTAAATACGCAAATTTATACTAATTTTTTTTATTTTGTTTTAAAATTATTTTCAATTTAAAAGTAATGTCAATCTGAGTTGATTTTTAAAGTATTTCATTTCTTTAAGCCCATATATATCATACTTGTAATTATATAATTATATAATTAAATTTTTTATATTCATTGATTGAGTAAAAAAAATTTTTTATTAAAAAAATAACAGTATATTTTATAATAAAGTATAATTTTATACAAACATTTATTATTTTCAATACAATTCATAAAAAAGTATCTATATTGGTACACAAATAATAAATTAATACATCATTATTCAACTTTAAAAGTACTTTTTTAAATTAAAGAGCTTGCGCAATATGTGAATAAAAATTATTATAGGATAAATAAAATATTTTATTATATATTATTGTATGCTCTTGTATCTTGTATATTAATGGTTGCAAAGTTTCGAAAATTCATAACAGTTATAACCGATTATTTTATTTTACATTTTCTCAACTTGTATTAAAAAAATTAAATTTACCTAAGTTACCGACTGGGTAACGATGGAAAAAACTTTGCTAACTAATATTCTGCAAGTTATTCTTACAATCCAGCACAGATTTAGCAGACATTTATTTCTCGTACGAAAGTACAATTTCCTCGCAAAGTACACTTTCTTCCATTTCGAAAATTAATAAAGAAGTCTTTAACGATTTTTTCTAGTCCAGGGCGAGTCCTCCCTGATGCTGCTGAGAATGTTTCCATTTAGCCCATTACGATGTCTCTCGTTCTGATTTCTGAGCAAAGCACGTACATGAGGTATTTCATGGAAAAAAAGTTCTCCATGGCCGTAAATGTATTTTACTGCCAACATCGCCGCATCTCCTGTGAGCAACAGAGGGTCCGGATACTCTGGAAAAATTAACGGTTTTAAATTAGATAATTTTTCCCTGTATTTTTATTTTTTTATTTTTTTTCCTTGTTTCATATATTATAAAAAAGATTCAATATTTTTTTTTTGTAAATTCATAGAATTACTTTGAATTAATTTTGATTTTAGATAAAATTTCATGAAATTACGTAAAATTTATTTATTAAAATTTTCTTAATATCAAGTAGCTATGAAAAAAAATTGATCCAATATTTTATTTAATTGCTTATATCTGCAATGCACTGTGGTATTAATGAAATGGTATTGATCAACATTAAAAAAAAGCTACAAATTATTTTTTTTCTGATCAATATTACATGCTGCTTTCAAGAAACTTTATCAAATAATAAAATTACCAATTCCATTTGAATAATCGGGAGTATGATTAGATTCTGGAGTCCCGTAGTTGATATCATTTTGTTCAATGGGTATATAAACTGTCCTTTGTGGAATTTGAGGAAGATAATACGGATTCGTTAAAACTTGTGGATAATATTGTATGGTTCTGTATGGATTTGCTGTGAAATAATTAGTAGATTTCCAATCAATAATAATTATATATTTATTAAAAATATTTATTAATGATGTCACTTTTTATATGCATATACATATTAAATTTTTTTTTTTCTAATTATTTATAATCATAACATGTTTGTATTTTTAAGTTCGTATAGTTATTTATAATCAATTTAATAAATTTTAAAATTCAACTTAAAATTTTTAAATTCAATATACATGCATTAAATGTTTACGCGTTATAAATTTGTCTTAAAATTGATTATTACGCCAATAATAATGATTAGTTATGTATTTTTTCAATATAGAATTATATAATTGTACAAATATTATTGATAATTAATATTAGATAAACGTATATTATTGAAATAAGGATTAAATTTATGAAAAATGTATCAAATAAACATAACTCTCTTTTGTTGCACTGAATTATAAAGATAAGATGAATATTCATCGTATTATTCATTTATTACTTGTAAATATATTAAATGTGGCATTAAGTATTTATAATTGTCAACACATTGCTATTAAATCAATCAATATTAGTGAATGGATGTAATAGCAGTTTAATCGATGCATGTATAAATGTTAATTTAAGTACTATTTGTCCCGGCTTTTGACCAACTAATAATTATTCGTAAACACAGATCTTACTTGATATATAATTATTTGGTAAATTTCTTCTTCCTATCGACAAATATGATTGTTGCATGATTATTCGTCCTCCTGCATGAATAAAATTAAAAAAGATAAATAAAAATATATCATAATTTAAATTAATATTCGTAAAATCTGAAATTGAGTAGTATTAAAAAATAAAAGTTACATTTTTACAATGATATCATTTTATTGGAAGACTTCTGTAATTTACTGAATTAGAATTAATTATTCTTATTATGAAAGCATAAATTAAAATTTTATGGTATATGAAAAGAACATTTTTTTGTTGCAAATTAATGAATTGACTCTTGGTTTGTTTACTTTTGAGAAATAGGTATAACAGCAGATTTAATTATTATGAGCTAATAAAATTGGAGCTTCTATTTATTTTGAATAAAAATATGGTGAATGTAAATTGAAAAATAAGTATCGGTCATGAGGTACTAATTAATGTTTCACCATCGGTTGTAATCCCGTGTTCTTGGATATGCGGAGGCTGGACGAATTTTACGTGAATGCGGGCGAGTGGCGCAGCATCCAAACTGATCAGACTCGCCGATATCAACAGCCCCAACAGCTTCACCTGCAACTAGTTTAGATGAAAATTTATTTAACCAGTGTGATTAAAGACTTTTTGCATTTTTTCTATCGTTTCAGCCATCCCTACTTCCATTTAATTTTATTACGAGTGAATGCATGCTATTTAATACCATTTACTCCATCATCATAATTCATCAAAAAATACACATTTTTATAATTTTCATTCTTTGGTTCAATAATTTGAAAATTACAAGGAAAATTTTATTTATTCATTTTCTTTGCTGAATTTTAGATTAAGAGTCGCTACTAATCATAATTTTGTTTGTTTGTGTAGTATGCTAATTTAGTAGCATTCAAGATTAATTTGAATCAAATTTATATAACAAAAATATTGTTCTATATTTATTAAATATTATTTAAGAATTAAACTGGGTTCTTAAATTTTTTATTTTCAAACGCATATTTAACTGTACTATTTTTTTTTTTTTTTAAATATATCTAATTTTAAAGAATAAAGCTTAAGCAATATTTTTTTCTAAATAAATGTTTCACTTTTTTGTAAAACAAAGTACTCTAAAGTGCACAAATGAATCATTAAAATTTATAGTGACTTTCTTAATTTAAGTTTTTAATAATAACTTGTACTTTCAATAATTATAGAAATGAGAAAAAAATACCAAAAGATAATAATACTTAATTTAATGAATATAAAAGGCTAAACTAAAAAATTGTAAATTTTATGAAGTAATATTTTAAACGGATAAATTGCAAATATGAAAACTGTCAAATATTGAATTTAACTTATTTAATTTGAATAAAAATAATAAAAGAAATGAAAGAATGAAAGAAATGATAAATACCGATGTATAGAAATATAATAAAATTTAAAAATAATCTAAGGAAACGCGATATTTTACAAATATTTCTATATATAATGAGTATACGTACATATAAAATGAATTACTTTTAAAAACAAGTTCATTAAAAATTATAATATTAAACTGCAAAAAATAGTTTGAACTTTTGGTTCGTACATGGGTTTCCAGTACAGAGGGATGTATAATTTTTCAATTAGTTTTATTTTCCACTTGCACCACGAAAAAACACGTGTTAAATATCGAACACGTGTTTTTTATTTTAACATGTCATTTAATTTTAAGATAAAAAAACATTTATGCAAAATGTAGTACCTAAGCACGAGAAAAGCATTGTAAATCAGGCTCCGAGTCGTTGTCTCGAAATGAGAGTGAATGTAGTGCAGAAGATCTGCGTGCGAGAAAAGCGTCACGATCCTCCGTTTCCCTCTCTCTCTGTCTGTCTCTCTCTCTCTCTCTCTCTCTCTCTCTCTCTCTCTCTCTCTCTCTCTATCTCTCGGTGCACGTGGGATATAATGAATCGGTCTTGTGCTCTCGTTGGATATCCCGGTGACCGACATGTTCACGCATACGATAAACGTGGGACCGGAGACCAAGAATCCAACCATCCCTCAGTTGCATTAAGTAATCTTGGACGTTTGCAGCTCGCGAGCCCAGGAATCCCATTAAAGTTGAATATATTACGGGGGAATCATGCAACGCGGCCTTTAAAGTTCGTGTCTCGCCTCTCGAGCCCGGATAATTTTTATTTTTGTTTTTTAATTTTTGCCCATAAGTGGCGAGGGGCCCAAAACGCTGGGCCCCACGCGAGTCCCGGTGGGAAAGTCCCGGTTCTTTGTGATGTTGCAGCCACGCGCGCCTCGTTAATTTTCTCGGTTCGCGGTTTCACTTTCACAATTAAATGCCTTTTTGTTTTCAGTGCACGCGAATTATGGGAAGTACTCGCGTCTTTCTCGACTCCTCCATATCGTAATTTATTCAATTGTGTCGCAAACAAACAAATTAACTCTATTACACGTTTATTATTTACTGTTCCCCCCAACCAATCAAATAAATAACTCACCGCCTATTTCAACGAAACAACATCTTTATCATTTTCATTAAATTTAAAAGTTTCACTCTCAAGCGGCTACTATTTGTTTCTCAAATTCATTCGCAATAGCTCAACAATTATGAAGTAAAGCCATTACCTACCTTCAAACTTCCATTTTCCATCAAAACTTGCCCAAGTATTCAATATTCATCATTCATGCTTCATTACTTAAAATATATATATATGTTTTAAATGATTTACATAAAGACATAATATATAATGTCTTTATAATGTCGGTCTTATTGCAATTTACTACAATTAGTCATTAGTAGGCCTAGAATATAAATATCGCGAATTACCGTTTAGTATTTCAGATTCATAAAGCTATCGATAAACGGATCTATAATTTATTACCAGTGAGCTTCAATACTTACGAACACTCGGAATATTTACTTTTCTCTTCGTGATGATTATACTTTCTATTATTACAATTTGCATACACGAACAAATTTAATTTCTCGTATGGAGATAAAGTCATAATTACATCATAGACCATAAACTCTCATATAGAAGGCTAAGCCGAATTATCCAATTCCTGATTGATTGAGTTCTGTCGCATCCCGTCAGCCCTATTTTTCGCATGACTCACCAACCATTCGAATAATAAAAAGCATCAATGTATGAAAATCAAATTCTAGATGAAATCAGTGGCGACCCTCTCGAATTGGAGTCGTAACTACGAGCGCCATGTAAGAGTAGTCAAGGTTTACGTACGAAGCTACGGAGGAAATTAAAATAAAATCGAGTACTGTTGCAATGGAAGCGCGTGTCTGGCCGTAAGAGCGAGTGCGTTGGGCGATTTGCAAGTACGCGAGCATCGATACCGCACACTCGTCTATAAAATCTCGTGCTTAATTAACTGTTTCGACATTTGTTTAATACATTTAACTGCACATGCGCTCTTAAGTACAGAAAAGTAGCTGTTCATTTTATTTCTGGCTGGGTTTGTGGTTTATACACTTCGAGGAGCATTAATATCCGATTCAAAGTGCACAGAGATCTGCATCATGTTTAAATTGTAAAATGGTGTCTCTACTGAATATTCTGCTTCTTATCTTTCCTTACTCTATTTCAAATAATAAAATTCAATTATTACAATTTTACTATTATTATACGCTTATATATATACATACGGTATTCATGATATTTAGAGTATTATCAATAAGTAAACTTTTTCTTTTTTTTTATGTGCACATAAATTTTTATTTTTATAAATTTAGACGCGATTTATTAAATAAATCTAATGATATTTTCCAAGAGATAACGTTTAAGAAACTTTTATGATCGCCTAAATCATCATTGGTCTAATTTTGAAATACAACTACGATTAAACTCCAATGAGTTTAATTTCTATTTCAGTTTAAAAACTTTAAAATGTTTTTAATATATCTGTTTTTGAATATTTTAATATTATTCTTAATATTTTTTTTTTTATAGAAAGTAACTTAAATATCGTTATAATTATTACAAAAATTGTTATTGTAGCTAAAGATAATACTATAATGTAATATATTGATAATAGTTCTAAATCTAATGAATATTTATCATATAAAAAAAAATAAAATTAACTTCTATTACTTATTTAATTATTTTAAGTATAATATTAATTAATTTATCAATACAGTCCAATTTGAAATTATTGATTTATATTTAATATAACTTATTATAAAATATGTTAACAAATTAAGCAAGGTACTTTCAACAGTTCATTCGGAATTAATATATTTGTTAAATTATTCTGTTTGAAATAAAAAAAAAAAAGAAGATTTAAATTACGTGTATAAATTGATTCATTGTTCAAGATTCCCGTGAGAACGACGTCTTTTGAATTTAATAGAAATATCAAGAGATGAGAATTAATAGATTTGAATAATTCAAAGCATCAATCATTTTTTTGATCTACCATTATTAGTGTTGTTTAATTAATTAAAATTTAGTGATGAACCATTATTTGTGGAGATATTCGAACATAAGACATAATTTGAGAGTAAACCAAGTGGAAATGCTTTGCAATATTAATAAAAAAAAAATTTTAATTATGAAATTATATTGACTAAATGTTTTAATACTAAAGTATTTAGAAAAAGTTTAGTAGAAACTGTAATTAGTGAAAAATTAGATATTTATAAATGTTTTTTATAATAATAAGTATAAAGCATTAAATTTATATTTAGAAAAATATTTAAAATATAATAATTATTATTTCACATATTTGTTCATATATTTAGATACAGGTATTTTAAACTATCAATAATTTTTTGAATGATATAAGAAAATAATTAATTTATAATATGTTACAGATAAATATACTTGCTTCTATCATCCTGAATTTTATATATTTTAATAATTAAGAAACGTTAAAAATTAAAGTGAATCTTATTCATTATTCGTTACATACTTAACTTTTATAACTTCAAAACACTCGTGTGATATTGTGTCCCAACATTCTTAACAATGCATTATATGTTTATTAAATTATAAAATTGTACGTATAAATGTAAAATTAATAAAAATATATGAATTATGATATCATAAATCAAAAAATAAATAACTTATACGTGCATTATTGTATTTATGCAATAGAGAATGTTTTTCATATATAAAAACATTTCTGGATGTCCGACTTACTAATCATGATGAAAGAGCATAAATATAAGTAATACCGAAGATATGTCATTAAAAATTAAAAATTAACGAATTTATTCAATAAGATAAAATTATTATGAGAGAAAACTTTCCTATTTCAGCTCGGAAAAATCATATTTTATTAATATTTACTTACATATACATTGATATAATAAACATGATTGAACATCAACTTTGATCAATTATCTTTTTTATTACATATAAAGTTGCACAAAAAGTAAATTATAAAAGTAAGAGAAAAAAAATTCTTATTGCATTGCAATATTGTAGAGATTCAAATACACATTATGTAAAATTTTAATCAACGTTAACAATATTATTTATACATTACTTTTTAAAATTATAATCTTCATAGAATCAGTTTGTTTTATTAAAAAGTTTCAATCTTTAATATTAAATAAAAAATAATGAATTAAATTTTTACAATTATTAAGATTTATATTTTATTTATAGTTTGCATTTATATTAGGAGAGAACAAACGCTGTTAAGTAAGTTTTTTTCTATAAATATCCTGTTCTATTAATACACGCAGAATATTATAAATTATAATAAAATTATAAAATTATAATTTTAGAAATAGTAATTTTAAGTAAAATTCTTTGAAGGTCAGAAACTGAGTTGATCTATGAACAATATATTTATTAACTGAATTTGTGTATATATGTTTATAATACTGTGTCAATAAAATTTTTAGTTTGGCTATTATGATACATATAAAAATTAAAGTATAAGAATATTTTAAAAATAACATTTCAAAATTTATGATGTATTAATTGGTATAGAAATTAGAGGAAAAATTTAAAGATAAGTTTTATAAAATTTTTGAAAGGGTGGTATCTATAAATCATCTGTGGAATTTACTTCACAAGTGTTATGAAGTGCATTCTAAAACCATTAATTTAAAAAGCCATAATTTACGTATCAATCAAGGTCCTTATACAATGAAATTACAGAACAAATAGCGTATACTTTATGTTGTGATGTTTTCCTATTAAAATCACTAGAGCCGTGATTACCCAGGATTTTTTTTCGACTTTGAACAATGTTATTATCTATTCAACATTACCACATAATAATTTCGTCTCGAAAAGTAAAAGTCGACATTGTTGGATCTAGTGTGTGGCGATGGTGATGGTGATGGTTGCAGTGATTCTGGTGAATCACCGACCCGACAATGCCAATGATCAACATATGCGGGACCGAGACTCGCGTTTATGGTAAAATTCACGCGATCCCCGTGACCGTCTGCGCGGATCGAGGATCGAGGATCGAGGATCACTTGGTCGCGATCTAAAACCTTAACATGAGCCGCCATTTCACCGCTAAAATTACGTAAAATTAGATAAAGGCGTCTTGGTCTCGGCACGTAATCCCGCCGCAGGAACAGATGCTGTTGCAATAATAACTGCTCAGTTACAATCTGAGCGACTTTCGCCTTTTTATAAGCAAATACTCGTGGCTTATCGACTTTTTAAAAAGAGTAATAGCTTCTTTTTTTTAAATTAGGAAAATTTCACGTCTCTTTATTACACTTAATGCTACCGCAATGAAAGTCAACTACATACCTCTACATCGTAATGAGGAATTTAATTTTTTCATTTTTTCCTACCTTTCATCAAGGTGTACATTATTCTTAATGTATATACTTTATTCACGTCAATATTATAATCCAAAGTAATGCTTGAACCGACAGGTATTGTGCAAAAACATGGATGGATACTTTACCAGCAATTGGATCAGTAAGCTTATTTATAGTATAATAACATTAATATTCATTATTGCTTTTGATATACGACTTCGTAGATTTGATCAATGATCTACTTAGACTGAGCTCAGCTTCTACAATTTTGAATTTTCGATCCATTTATCTATTATTTGTCACATAAGTGTCTAGTTATAAAAAAAAAATTACAAAATTTAACAAATAAATTATTGAAATATTAAATTTATTATAATTAGCTGTACTGTACATTGCGAGTATTCACACGATATCAATTTTCAATTTTTAATTCATATTTCATCGATATCGATTGACTTTAAGATCATAAACTTTCAAATTAAAATATTTATATAATAAATCTAATATTTCTGAAGAAACATCTTGATAGAATTATTTTTTATAAATCTGCCTTACCAATATTTAAAATTTTCATAGCACTATTAATATTTATAAATTTAATATCGTAATTAAACTCATCATATTAAAAATAATTTAAATAGAAAATTACTTAAAAATCACAAACAATTTTCATATAAAAAAATAATAAAATATTAAATTATAATGCATTTGTTATAGTATGTAAAAAATTAAAAAATTTAATCTACTCGATAATCATTGTGTATAATAGAATCAAACAGATATATTTCATTTTGAATTATATTTACACATAAAATATTTATTTTCTAAATACCCAAAGATGAAATTATATATAAAATTATACGTACACAATTATTAAAAATATAAATGAATTCGTAAAGATTCAGTTGTGGTTAAAATACTTCAATAAAGAAATTCAGATATAATATATCATTAGGTTTACTCAATCTATGAATATTTATGAAATTTATCATCAATTAATAATAATAAAAACGTGATCTATATTATTTATAAACCAAGTTACATCGTTAAATATTTTTTTTTTATTCTTGCCTTTTCTGAAAGTACTGTTTAACAATTAACTTATAAATTTCCATATTATTATTATTTTAAGTGGTTTGATCTAGATAATATAATTAAATTGAATTTTATAATTCCTTATTTTAAAATTTTTATCGGATATGTAATAAGTAAAGTATTTTTTACTTTTTGTAAAATAACCGTAATATGTTTTCAAATTTAAAGAATTATTATTTGTACCAATAATGAAATCATAAAATCTATCATTTAATTATGCGACAGCTATATATAAAATATGAAAATTATATTTACTTTTCTTGAGTTATATACATATATATTAATTTAACCCGATTAAAATAAATAAAATAAAAGCAAGTAGATTTCTATATTTGGGTAAAAATAAAAAATTTTTAAACGTGGATTATATTTTAAAACAAACGAATTTAATGTAAATTTATGATTTCATTTTGAGCATTGTAAATCTTTGTAGTGAATACAAAATATATTTTGCATAGGTAAAAATCAAATGTTTAGTTTAAAAATACTATTTTTACTTTAAATTTAAAGATTTCTCTAAAAAATTTGTTATCGTTCAATAAGGAAAAAACTGCGTACTATAATTTAGTGACCTGTAATGCTCAAGTTGTGCATAATCATTTACTTTTTAAACTCCGTTATAAAATAAAGTTTTACGATACTATATACAACACTTTTGTTTCATTTATAAATAATTTTAACCTATTAGGATACAGCATAATAATTATTAGCTATAAATATGGAAGAAACAGGAGTAAAATATTTAAAATAACTAAACATGTGTTGTGCATAGTTGTGTTTTTATGTAATAGAATGAATGGAAATAGAATTAGTTTCGATATTGAGTTTTTGAAAACATTTATAAAATTGATTTTGTAAAATTTAGTAAACTAAATTTTATAAAATTGATTTTGTAAAATTTAGTAAACTAAATTTTAAACATCTTTTTTTATATGTCCAACCTATATTTATAATAGCTTTTATTTTATTCACTTTCATTTTTATTTAAATTATTAAAAACAAAATAATTCATTACAATAAATTTGAAAAAACATAAAATTATAATATAAGTTTAAAACATTTAAAAATTTGAAATTGTATAATATTTATTTGAAAAAATATATGATAGAATTTGTAAATATATTATTAAATCTTGTGACTAAAGTAATATGTTGCAGTAGTTTATTCATAACTCAACATTAACATTATTCACTATTTCTATTATATAATAATAGCCATTCATTTTTGACATTCATGAATATTATATACAGGTTATTAACTTTTAAAAAATGATTACTTACTAATCATCAATAATTCAAATATTTAAATATTTATTAATATTTATTGAAAACCTTTTAAAAAATAATCTATTTTTTAAACAGGTTTCAAAAAAATTATTCGAGTATAAAAATAAAATTACATATATATCTTTAAGAATTTTTAATCTATTAATGAAATTTATTTTAATTGCAATAAAAAATTATTTATTACAATGAAAATGTATAATTAAATAGGTAAATAAATAATTGTTGAAACGACTAATATTTTAATATATATTTAAAGTGATTTAATACATTAACAATTGTATATATATTTTTTAATTTATACAATTAGAAAGTATTTCAAAATAATAAATTTAATACGATATAAAAAAAAAAACATAACAGTAATAATTAAATAATTATACATTTTGAACTTTTTGAACATTTTCATTTATTGGCTTAAAAAATATTTTAATCCATTTTGTTAATAAAGAATTATTGTTACACAAGAATGTACTATTATTTTTTCCCTGGAAATTACTTCAAACATTAAAAAATGTTAAATTAAGGATTAATATTATTATATAGTTATTATTTTGTAGAATTTTTTTTTAATCATTTAAATGAAAAATTTATCAGAGGTAGTGGAGGTAGGTAGTTTAACACACATAAAATTTAATATTTTATATTCATGACATGGATTTATTTAAACTTTATTTTTCATCAACGTATTAGAGAACTGTATAAAACTTTAATCTGATTATGTTAACAAGATCGAAATTATATGTATAAGAATTTATTATGTTGATTATACTTATAAAACATTAACTAATTTATTATACAAGATGTACATGAATTTTTAAGATTTCACTCATTTTTACTGTTATTGGTAATCACCATAATAAAAGTTCTAATTGGTTTCTATAATTATAGGTAAAATAATAAAAAACATTACTTTTAACTAGTGAATGATTTCCGAATGTTTCTAAATTTTTTATAAACTTATCCAAAACACAATTCTCATGACTTGTATTTATAAGAAGTTATGTTTAGTTTTTTTTATGACACTGTGTAATTAGATTTTTTGTGAATTATATTCATACATTTTATTACATCCTTGTATATTCTTTAATTTCTTGTGTTTCTTATTGTATTTTTTTTTTTATATTTAATTACATATGGCTATTATATAATTTTAATCGTCCAACAGTATTTAAAATTACCATATTCTTTAATCCTGAGATTAATACAATTTATTTAAATAATTATATGTACTTATATGCAAGCGTGCGGAAACGAACACGTACACCCACGTATAAAGTATACATGGACATTTCATTTATATATATATTTTATATGCATTTTTTATTACAAGTACTTATTTAATAATTAAAATATTTTAAATAAAAATTACAATGAATTGAAATTAATTAATTAAAAATTTATTGTGTTAATTGATCATCTCAATATGCTTCGTTTCAGATCTTTAAAAACTGCGTAATCAAGCAATAACATGTTTCAATGGATTTTCAAATACATTGATCAATAATTTTCGTAACACTCATCTTGTGAAACGACATAATTAAGATTAATTTTCAATATGCACTTTGATTTATCGTTTATAAAAAATCAAAAGTAAAGATTTCTCCACTGTAATTTGAATATTTATTATTTTTCTAGAGCAATAAAAATTAATCATGATATTATTTCTTCGGATAATTAAAAATATTGAGGTTTAATTCTTCTAAATTTTTATTTTTCATAATTAAAAATGAAATTAATTGTTTATTCTATCGAGTATTATTTTATTATATTAAATTTGAGTCATTTGATTCTATATTATTAATTGCGGTTAATAGTAGGAGCTCTAAATATAATTTTATTCAAAAAATTGTATTGTGAACATTATGGGACTAATTTATTAGAAAATATAATATGTATTTCGTATTATCATTATTGATTGTTTTATGTTCATTAGATTACATTTTTTTAATATTATATACATATATATAAAAATGAATGTATATTCTATGATAGATAGCTTTTACCATCTCATTGTGAAACCAGCAATCGTATTGTTTTATATACCACAATAATAAATAATAAAATAGTGTTACTTAAGCAAAAACTACATGTAAAGTACTTTTAATAAATTTATAGATAAATTATTGCTGAGTTTATTAATAAAAATATTTTATTATGAATTTAACATCTAATTAATTTAATGAATTTTTCTAATTTATTTATCGAAATAAATTTAATATATAATAATAGTAGAACGAATTTAATTTATTATAATTCTTCTTCTTTATATTCTATCCATTTTTATGAAAATTCAATTGTATTTTTGTGGTAAAAAAACTAATTTTATTTCATTATAATACTTAATTGTTGATTAAAATTTTGTAGTAGCTTCGAAGCAATAAAATTATAGAAAGTTAATTATATTAACAATTTGAGTTTATATAATTATAATTTAATATAAGTTTCAAAAATAATATATGATAAATTTAAAAAAATGTTTATATATGTGTTAAAATTTAAATAAAGATGTGTATTTACGTACGTATGTAGGTATAAACAGGTTTTTAAAATCTATTCGTAGATATTATGTAAAAAGCGGAAAGAATTGCAAATATTTTTCTTACTGCTTATGAAAAAAATATTTATCGAACCTACTTGACGTAGGTTGACCGAATAAAAGGTTTTCTATTATACATATGCATACAAATGCACAAATATTTATGCATTGTTAGGTTGGCTGGTGAGATTAATCGACTTTCGAAAACTATGAAACTCGTGTTTCGCGGATCAGTGGGCCAACGTTGCCGCGATTACGTTGATACGGATTTGGGTATCACTTTCTGTGGAAACTCACGAAAAAAAAAGTCACAAATAATATAAATTATTATCGGCGCATGTCTGAAAACTAAGGAGATCAGCTACCTTTTCCTAATTTCTTGATCAGATAGCTATTGAATGTATAAGAACGTATCTAAATTATGTTAACCGAGTCAAGAATCACCGATGCAACTGGCACTTTTCTACTCGTAAAAGCAATAATAAATCATAATTTTACACAATGCAGCAGTTGTTCTTTCTTAACTTTTTAACCCTTATTCCATAATTGAATTTAGGGTTCGGGAGATTCCTCAATTTTATAATGCGATGAGCAACCTGTCATAATTTTAATACGATCGTAAATTTTATATCTCATTATTAAATCGTTTATCATATTTTTTTAAATAAATTTTTTTTATTTAAAATGTATATGTATATATATATATTTTACATGATTTGTTGTGAAGATTCTTCTATTGATATGGTAAATAAATATATTGAATTTTAATAAAAAAAGTTTGCCGACGTTTCTACAACAATATGCTGTTTTTCTCGAGGCTTAAGTACATAAAAGATTTCGTATTAGTCACGTGAGTCATTTCGTCAATTATAAACTCACATATAATACTGAAGATTCTAAAAAACTTATTTATTTTGCAATGATTTTAAAAACAATTTTTTCGTGCACAAATTACTCTATACACAAATATAAAATATATTGATTTAGTATTATTATAAAAAATCCCCTCCAGTTTAACTTGTTAATTGATTAAAAAGAAATTGTTTGCATGTGAATAATGCATACAAGTGTAAGTGTTGGTTTTTATCCTAGTAAAGATCTTATGCAAATTTAAAATTTTAATAAATTACCACACAGTCAAAATTTCATTCATTAAATATATTTGAGTGACACTTAAAAATGTTTATTTCAATGGTGTATTCAACTACAATATAATAGCTTGCTTTACAAATTTCATCAAAAACACAGATAACATGATAATTTTAGTTAGACTAAACTTTGTAATGACTATCAAACGTAGCAAATATTAAAATACAATGAAGATGAATTTTATTTGGAATAATTTTCGTTTTAAGGCAAATAAAAGGTAAGTGTACCGACGTCTCTAGGATGTTTCACGTTCGGATGCATTCGCCATTCATTCGTCGGGACGATCCCCGTAAAAAATTCTATATTTACGGATCAGCTTGAATGTAACGCACGCGCCGTGAAATAATGCAGAGTCGGATCCAACATGATCTATCGATCGTTCCGCATTGGCAATCAATCACTCACTCGGTGAAAGTCCATAGAGGAGATTCGCGCTTACTAAGCACCACGTCTATCTGCGTGCACTACGTATTTACGATCATACACACGGTCATGTGCACGCACAAACACGCAAACACGCGCAAACACGCGCAAACACGCAAACATTCAGACTAATTTTTCTTTATACATCCTCGAATGATACCCAATTCATCTTATTTTGCGTGCTAATTTTTTTTTTCCTTTTAGCCTATACCATGTAGATTGAATTCTAGAACTTGCAAAGCTTTTTAGATAATTATGTTTACAAGCATTTGTCCATACCATCAAACCATTAATTATTTTCTCTAATTTTATTATGAATTAGTTAACTTTGTATTTTGTAATAGTTCCATTCAATGTTATTTAATATTTAGGAAGATATTTAGCTTTTTGACTAATAATAAATAACTTTATGGCTCACGATTACTCGGGGATGTACTCGCATTCATTTCATAATTATTAATTGTTTAACCATGCTAATTAAAAAATAAATATTGAAACAATAAGATTTAATTATACCGACCATCAATATTTGATACACTAATTAATGATACTTGAATAAATTGTAACATTTTAATAGACGATAACACGATTAAGAAATTAATAGATCGAATCACTACAATTGTAAGTTATAAAAACATTTAACTGTTTTCGATATATAATGGTAAAAAGGTGTAATTAAATTTGAACTTTACTGTTTAAAAAATTAATTTCAAAATAAATAATTTTTAATAACGATTGTTACTTTATTTCATTGAATATTAACTTTTAATTTGATACAATATCTTATCCAAAGATTTTGTAATTTAGTATTAAAAATTATATTATATTGTTTTTTATTTATATTTTTTTATATTAAAAAATACTTCCTTTATATATTAGTAAAAATAGATTCGTCTTTCCTTTATCAGATGTTTTTCATCATCCAAAAATCAATACCACTTTGTAATTATTAAACATAAAATAAATGTAGATTTTTATCAATATAATTTAAAAAAATATACATGAAAAAATTATTAGAAATTTCAAAAGTAAATCTTTTTAATTCAAGTATGCCAACTTTATCAACGCCATACGTATATATATATGTAATATTTTTTTACCACTATAATTCCTTATATTTTAACTTCATTCATGGCTAAACAATATATTTTCTTAACATTTATTAATTATTAAAAATCGATATTTATTTTAATTTTGTTTTTGTTTTAATTGTCTAATAATTATTTTTTAGCAAGTCTTATACGTTATATACACTTAGATTAGGCAAAAATAGAAGAATAGAAAATATAATTATAATTAAATACAATTATATTGCATTATTCGAAAATTAACTAATAACGAATAAAATCAATTTCATTACGATTTTTATAAAAAAAAACATCTAAACGGAAATTTAATTTCACTTTAATTGCCGATTCAATTATTTCTTTTGATACTAGCTTCTGCTTCATAATTAATGGATAAATTAAAAAAAAATGCAATAATATTAATTTTTAAGTATTTAATTCTTTATATAATAATTTTTGTTGTCTTTTCATATTTTTCTATAAAATGTTTCTTCATATAATTGTAATGATATAAATCTGCTGATAAAAATTGCAAAATGATCTACATATAACATTTCAGCCTAAATTTAAAAGAGGCTTACGAAATACTACTTTAAATTATGTAAAATTCAAAGAATTTATTTAAAGAGCATTGCATCATTACAAAATATATTAGAAGCTGTTTTTATTATATTCACTCGAATTAATTTAGAAAGATTGCTTAATAAGCTTTACATTGATACCGAATTTCATTGATACCAATTCCCACATTTGTATTAAAGGAATTTAAAAAAAAAGAATCCCTGGACAAGTGCATTAATAATTTAAAAAACAAAGAAGACTAAATTTTACTGATTATTTTAAAAATACTATGGGCATATTACTATTATTGTATCTTACATTTATAGCTGAATCTCTAAAAAATAGTTTGAATTCTGGTATTTTATCATGTAAATAGGTAAAATTCCTAAGAAGTAAAAAAGATGCTTTGAAGATTTCAATAATATTTATGACCATTTATTTCATTGACGCTTGGTTGATTGGCTTCAAGCAACAATTAAACAGTCTAATCGTGATCAAATTAAAACCACCAAATATTTTGACACAAATTTTATCGGAATGTTCTCCAACACTTCTCACATAATCATCCATCCAAAGTTATAAGTTAAACTCACACTTAACATTTCCATGTATCCTCTTGCTCCCGGAAGCCAAAGCTCAACCTCGTCCAGCAGAAACTCATGAGACCAGCGAATAGCACTCACTAGAACCCACCCCGGCGGTTCGCCCAGGAGTCGACGAGGCACCCGACGAGGATCACTCGCCGGCACTTGCGGGGATACGGAAAGGCTGGAGCTCTCCAGGAACCGCGGTACTCGATCTCTTGAGTGCACAGCCGAGAGAATGTCACGATGAGCCCGAGCCGGAGCATCCACCTCCTCTTTTCCCTTTTCCTGCCCACCACACGCGTCGGCGAGGATCCGAAGGTTCTTTTTCAACCGCGAGGATTCGCGTGCGCCGACTTTCGCTCTTGCCTCGTGTTTGGCTCTATTCCCATGAAGATGGAGATCCGACTCTATAGTCCGCAGACTCGCCGATCGCTCTCCTCCTTGGCAGGTTTGCGCATTTTTAGGTTCCCTGACCTGGAACTCGCGGATGAAATATTTAATCAGCCGGAGGGGGCAATTAGAGATTGTAAGATCTTATCTCTAGTATTTAGGAAGCTTCATTTGCAACGGGTAACTCGTTCTTTGCAATTCAATGCCCCTGCATCAATGCGGACTCCAAGTTGCAGTTGCACTTCAATTATTTATTCGTTCGAGTTCTGAAATTGCTAATCATGTGTTATTGGGATATCGCCGGGATATTGTAATCGTCGTGATCGCAAAATCCTTGACAAATTGTACTATACCATTAAAGCACTTATCTTTTTTGAACGATCGCTTTTTTTTAAAGAAACTACCGTTGAACCGAGAATATCCATTTTCTAAATTTTCTTATCAAGCCGGTGAAGGATCATTCGACATAAATTAAAGAAACAATTGGTGCAAGCGATAATTGGACACATTGAATTGTTAAAGACAAGCTCGCTGATCCATATTTCTAATTTAATAGATGTTTGTTATAGAAATTATATTTTCGAGCAATACCAAAAATTACTTCACTCAAAATAATCTAATGTGTGATAAATTATAAAAATTATATATTATAAAAGAATGCTTTTGAAATTGATTTATAATTAATAAATTTTTGATTAAGCTCTTTGAATAAAAATACTAAATATAAATTCAATCATTTACATATCAAAATATACAATATTAACAGAAGATTTTTAATAATTAATGAATACATTATATATTATAGAATAATATTCTTATTTTTACTTTTCTTATTGTTTAAATATAAATGTGGTCAAATATGTGTATGTCTTACTGTAACTATTTCCTACTCGTTCTTTCCTTTCCCTCCTTCTGACTCTTTTAAGTATAATTTTATTCTATTTCAACTTTATGGACAAACGTTTATGATTCGAGATTCATCGGATTTCAATTATTCAATGTAATAAAGATTCGAATTTGTCGATCTCGCTATTGTTTTTTTGAGCGCGGGTATTTACGGATAGTTCAATAGTCATATGGATAGGAAGTTAATTTTCGGAAATAGTATATAATAAATCATATAGCTGCTTAAAGCAATAAGGAATCATTAATTAATTAATGAGACTAATAATATAGTGAACTTATTGGGATGATTACATCGATAAAAAGATTAAAGTATAGATCGATAAATAGGATAAAAGTATAAAATAACTAATTACACTTGGAATGTATTATTATTTCCTTCGAAAAACTAGTGAAAGATTTTATGTTTCAGGAAATAAATTGTGAAATCCAAATACATATAAATAGAAGAAAATTTAGCATAGTAACAAATTAGAGATCATGCGATGCTGAGTTAAGAATATCTTTTATAAAATATTGTAAATCATGTTAAAAAAATATAGAAAATAATAGTATAAAATTGATATAGACAAAAAAAAAAAATGCTTTTTAAAAACTAGGATCAATTAGCATAAATAAAATGAAAATAATAATTCTGTTATTAAATACAATAGGAACGTTATATAAAAGGAGATCCATTTCACTCAGAGGCCAAAGTACTTCAAAATTCTTACTATTCTGTTTTCTATCCAATTACCATCCAATTACCAATTTACTAAAGCGTACGGATGGTAATTGTGATTTATTGGCATCAATGTGCAGAGTTTAGTGCCTTATCTACCCAGGTGTAATCTCGTCCGCTGCAATTGCACCTGAATTTTATCTTTCACATGGCAACGAATCTCCAGTCTCTACTTCTGTATGTATATATATATACACAAATGCATATTTAATAGATGTATAAATAAATTATATTTTTTTCTTCTATTATTAATAAAGATAAACATTTTTCCAATAAATAAATATACATAAACGATAAAATTATCATTGCCTTTCTTTTTTCTAGTTTATAAATATCATCTATTTTCATCCTATAAAATAGTATATAAAGCGGTATTTATTTATAATTATACTTAATTATATATATTTATTTATTATTTATTTATTATTTATTATTTATTTATATTTATTTATATATATTAGTTTTATAAATATTCGGAAATTTCAATATGTAAATTAAAAAAAAAATTATAAGTAAAATGATAGGGGTGCATAAGGGTATGTATTCTTTTTTAATTTCCAAAGTTGTTATTTGTAATTATTATTATTGTTATTGTTATGTGTAATAATTTCATAATATTTTTAATATATTCTTTAAAATATATTAAAAATTTAAATTATTATACTCAAAATTGATTTTACAAAAATTCAATACTAAAATTTATCGTGTAAACATGTGATTTGAGTATAATATTCATGATCTACATGTATATACATAAGTAAATATTTAAATATTGTATTATTTTTAAAAGTTCAACTTTTAAGATACATTGATTTAATAAATTGAAAATAATAAAAATATTTTAAACTTTAATAACATATAATAAATAATTTATAAATACGAATAATAATTTTAATATTATATTTTTAATTGAAAAAATAACAGACATAAAAAAAGTGAAATAATCAATAACATTATAATAGTTTAATTTTAATTGCTTTGTAGAACAGTTGTATTTATCATGATATTATATATATTAACAAAAACAATGATCATTGGATTTAATACAAAATAAAAAAATGTTTAAATTATGCCTTTGTAATTTTTTTTACTGTACTTTTTTTTACCTTTACAATAATTTGGAATATAATTGAAAGCATATCATATTTGTATGTAAATGTACGTAAGTTTCTTCAATCTGATTCTAACATACAAGCAATGTAATTAAAAGGTATTGAGTAACTTTAATTATTAATACAATTATTAGAGTAGATTGAAGATTATGAAAATGAAGAAAAGATCAAAAGTGTGAAAATTCCATTTTATGCCGTATGATGTCACTGCCGTTGTTTTCCGGTGATTATTGGCCATTGGCCATCTGGCCTTAGGTATTTTAGGAAAACATTTTTTCCTTGTATCACTAAATTTTAAAAAAAAATACCGATTTATATGGATAAACTAAATTTTTTACGGCCCTTCAACGATGGATTTGTTGTTCATATATTTCGTTTTTCTATTTAATTTGGCATGAATCATTTAAAAAAATTAACTGTGTATTCTTAATGCTCAACCTTGAGTATGTGCATGGGGTGGCTAAGAAATGGGGATAATTTTCTTCGATTTAACTAAAATTTTGAACAATGACAATCTTTTTTTTATCTTTGTGAACTTAATAATACGTAAATGTAAGTGTATTTGAAAATTATCTTGTAAAATCAAAGGAACTGCATAAAAGAAAATTCTGATTCTAACCTCTGACTATTGTTGAATGCCATTATTGTTAAAAGGTTTGATATTGTTTGTATTATATTATTGTATTAATTTGTATTAAAATAAATTTTAATTATACTCTCACGATATATTTAAATTGATTCTATTAAACTTAATTGTGATGTATGTCAACATTTTTTATAATTTAAAAGATTTTCATAATACAATATCTTAAATACTTAAATAAAAATATAAATGAATAATTCATTAAAATTATATGCATTAATTATATTTCATTTCTTATACATTTAATTATTACAGATTAATAAGAATTATGTCAGCAGAAAATGTACAAACATTAGATAAATCCAATTATGTGCATGAGGAATATGCACTTTTACAAGACTTAAAAGTATGTTACATATATAACACTAGTGTATAATATAGTATTTATTGTCAAACAATTATAATTTGTAGGATTATCAAGAAGACATTTTAGGTGGGTTGTCAGTATTGGTAAATGAAAATAATTTAGATAATACACAAGTACAAGAAATAGTACTTAATGATCAATTACTTAATGCATTGACTGCTGTAACATTACCTGATGGAACTCAAGCTTTTGTAACACAGGATCTTAATTCAAATGGTGATTGTTTATGAATTATCAATTTTAAAGAAGTATGGTTATAAACATTGAAAAACATTTAAACTTTTTAATAAATAAATCTTTTAAAATTTTTTTTCAATCAATTACTTGTTATATAATAATGAATTAAATTTTAAATGAAACTATTTTATTATAATTTAGAATCTGAGAAAGAAGAAGTAAGTTTGAGGTTTGAAAATGGTGCAATATTTTTAAGAGATTCTCCAGGGCTTAATAATGGAAAATTAATGCAACTGCAATTGGATTCATTGAATGTAGATTTTGCAAAAAATGATGATATATTAAACGACGAGACGAATATATATGCTCAATTACAAGTTATAAATGGAATGGTATATTTGGTAACTAATAAAATTGGTGATTGCCAAAATTTATGGGAAATATCAAATGAAAAACCAAAGAAAGATGCAATATTTTCGACAAATAATCAAATTGAAGACGAGAAGCCGAAGAGTAAACATGAATGTCCTAGAGAAGATTGCACCAAAGTATACAGTACACTTCATCACCTAAAAGTAGGTGTAAAAATTGTAACAAACAACCTTTTCAATATCATTTTATGTGATATATACAATTGTAAACTTAAATATGAAATCATAGTCTTTATTTATTTTAAATTCAGTTTTGAAATATAAATTTTTTATTATACATATTGCTTAAATTAAAATATGAATATATTTTTTATATAATTTACTTTATAGGTTCACGAACGTACACATACTGGTCAAAGACCATATAAATGCACGCACTTAAAGTGTAAAAAAAGTTTTTCTACTGGTTACAGTCTTAAAGCTCATTTACGTACTCATACTGGTGAGAAGCCATACAAGTGTAATATGGAAGAATGTGATAAAAGTTTCAAAACTTCAGGTGACCTTTTGAAACATGTTAGAACTCATACAGGTGAAAGACCTTTTGTCTGTCCATTTGAAGGTTGTGGTAGATCATTTACTACAAGTAATATTAGAAAGGTAAATTAGAAAGTCAAATTTTTTTTTAAAATTCAATGTTTTTAATAAAATTTAATTTGGAAATTATTGTTTGAATTACAAATTAAAACAAGATTGATTTTTAAAAAATTGTGACATCATCTTCATTATGTAAATATTTTCATGGAATATTGTAAAGAATAGAATAACTAAAATTATGTTATTTTTTTTAAAAATAATTAAGATGTGCTAATAATAAAAGTAATATAATTAGTTTTTCTCATCATATTTATTAACATTAATATATAATTAATTATTATTAAATAAAATCATTAACATTCCTTAAATATTACAGCCATGAAATATTTTTTTTATTTTTAGGTACACATAAGAACACATACAGGAGAACGGCCTTTTAAATGTCCACAACCGAAGTGCGGTAAGGCTTTTGCTAGTTCTACAAATTATAAAAACCATATACGTATTCATTCTGGTGAAAAGCCATATGTTTGTTCAATAAATAATTGTGGTCGGCGATTCACAGAGTACTCTAGTCTTTACAAACATCACATTGTTCATACACAAGAAAAACCTTTTGAATGTGAATTTTGTCATAGACAATATCGCCAACATAGTACACTTATTATGCATAAGAAAACAACACATTCAATAATTGATATTGATAATGATCAGGACAATGTATTAGATGTATTATTAGAAAATTCAGTTGACATGATTGATCAAGCAAAGGTTAGTTTTAAAATATTATAGATAATTAATTAATAAAAAAATCTATATTAATCCTTTTGATAAATAAAAATTAGAGCAATGCTTTATTAATTTAAATAAATTGTTTATGTCTTATTTAAATGTTTGTATTATAATATAAATAATTATTTTAGTACAATATAGTAAATTTTTTAAATTATTTTTAATATCGTCATTTATATAATTTTACTGTGCAATATTACTTGTTTATTAAAAGTAAAATCATTAAGCATTTTAAATAAAACTATAAACGTATTTATATTTTAAAAATGCTTTTATAAAAATATGTTTGATAATAAATACTGATACTAAATAATTATTAATAAAATTTTTACTAATATATTGCACAATTTTGTGTACTGATGTAATAATTAAAATAAAAATATTTTTTTTGTAAATTGGAAATATAAATTTTTTATCAATAGATTTTTTAATTTTTACTTATAACTGCAAATAATAATTAACATATGAATTTTATTCCAGCATCATTCATTTGTTAAAAATGAGCAAATTGAAACATCAGATTGTTGTGCAGAAGATGAAACACAAATTTTGCTTGTTGAAGATCCAAGTCAATTAGTCACATTTCAGGTTGGTATAATATATTTCTATTCAATTTTTCAATTTTACTCTTTTTAATAATATATTAATATTTATTCTTAATTTTAGACAATAGAAAGTCTTAATGATGACTCAGAGGAAAATCCTATTGATATAGCTTTAGAAGAATTAAATATTAAATATGAAGATGTTGAATTTAGATGGAATTAGATGTTTAGATAAATTTATATATATTTCAAGTCGAGCTTTGAAAAAAATATTGATAAAAAATTTTGATTAAAAAAATTTTTTATAAATTTCTTTGTAAAGAAAAATAAGGATAAGAATTTAAAGTTTCTTTAATATTATTTGATCATTATAAATACTTTACATGCAATTATTAAGTCAATACACACGTTTTTAATAGATTCATTTTTGTAATTTTGACTCATTTACTTTTAAATATACAACATATCGTTTATTGACAAAATATTTATAAAATATTGAATTTTATTATACCTGATTTCTATTAATATTAATTGAATTTCATAAAAATATACATTTAGCAAGAAAAAAAAATGGAAAACTTGAATCAAAAATATTTTTTGTATTATACATTTTTAATAAGTATTATATAAAAATCAATTAAAAATAGTATTAAATACTCATGCAGTCAGTCGTAATATTTGTATATTATTTCGATTAAAATTTAAGAATTCTTGGTTATCCATGAACTTATAAAATTAAGTTAAATAGTAAATCAAATTTTTTAAATTAAAATATTCTTTAGACTTGAATTTACTTTAATGACTGAATTATTTAAGTCATATCAATAAACATAGATGATTGAATGCATACCAATTATTATTTTTTCTAACTAATGTCAATTCATGTATCTATATTAATTAAAAATTATAAAATTAAAAGTATTCAATATTAATTTTTTAAATCTGTTGATTTATTTTGTAAAAATTTTTGTAAATATTTTTTATAATGTTAGAAAATGTGATTATAAATCAAAATATTTTATTTTTACAATTTAAATTCTAAAAGAAAAATCTGTCCATACTGTTAACATTACCTATATATCTTATATTTAAGACTCATTTATAAATGGTCATCTGTGTTCATATTTTCTATATACGTGATATTAATTTGAATACTTAAATGATTGTTAACAGTAAAATTTTGTTTAAATGAAAAATGAATATCAAAATCAACATTTAGCATATTCATGTGTGTATTAGAAAACACAAATAAGAATTATTTAAAAAACTTATTTATCAATGATCATAATGTTATTAAAACTTAAAAGAAATATATTTTTTGTATCTTACGTACAAATAGAATATGTATTTACTTGTTTTGTTTTTTACATTTAAAAAGTTGAATATGATACATTTATAGTTTCTTCTATATGATTTAAAATCATAGCAGGTGCTCAACCAATACAGTATACAAATTTTTACTATTGTCAATATCAATTTATCCTTTAAATTTAATGTTCAATTTTTGAAACATAAAATAGTTTTGTATATTTTGAGATATAAAATACAGTTTATTTAAATCTTGTGTGTTGTTTATATTCATTCTTTTCCCTTTAATTAAATCAATTTAATTATGTATATATTTTAATAAAATTATTTCTAATATAATTAAATTTTATTTAAAAGTATTTTATTACAATTTTACTATTTATTGCAATAAATCATTTCAAATATAAAATTAGATACCTTTATTGAAATTTACGCTGTTATTGAAAAGTAAAATAATAACCTGCGTAACACATGATATAAAAAAAAAAAAAAAAGAATTAAAAATAATAATGTAAATAATAATAAGAATAACTTTAGTGACCTATATTTAACATAAAATAAGCATTTATTTTTTATATATCGTAATTACTTTTTTTTAATCAAAATATTTTTTACATTAAAATGTATAAATTTTTTCAAATTGTATAATAATATATATGTATATATATATATATATTATTTTTATTTGTTTTTTGTGTAATACAAGTGTATTTTGGATAGATTATAATATTTTTAATTTTTTTTATCTTTTTCTAATAGTTATTATGTAAAAAATTTGTACAAATATTTATTACCATTAGATGGTGAAAGTCACACAACTACTTTCAATATTTTTCAATCAATTTTAGGAAGTTTAGTATATTTTATATTTAGTTTAATAAAAAACTTAGCTTACTATACTGTTTCTTCGTTCAATTTGTATTTTAAATTAGCAGTAACATATTCGAGGGTTGATAAAATGTTTTGTAAACTTCTTGACAGTCATTCATTTAAAAATATACAAACTTTGTTATTGATCATCAAATTTATGCATGTACAGAAAAAAATATTATATGATGTAGATATTTTCATAACTGATATTTTACATAATATAATTCATTATAATATTTATGTATTTAAATATATAATCTTTGTTTTTATTAATGTAAATAATATATTATTGAAGTTATATTTTATTTTAAAGCATTAATGTACAAAAAAAAATTTTTTAAACTTAAATTATTATTATTATTAATATGAATATTAATAATAATAATTTAACCCTTTTAGTATATAATTAATAAAAATATAATAGTTTCTGAGATATTTAAATTAAATTATACCTATAATTTCGTCAAATAATGAAAATTAAGGTAATTTTTAATCAATCCTTAATTAATTACCAAAATTGAATGCGTGATATACCGTTACAGTTTTTTTATTTTAACACAACTGTTAGTAATGTCATTAATTGAATTGCACCACAATGAACTTTTATGGTTTTATTCAGTTTACATGTTATAAAGTACATTTTTTTGTGTTAGTTTTTATTTATTTTCACATTGTATTAATTGTTTAACATTTTTTTCTCACACTACAGTAAAAATCTTGTTTCGTATACATTTTACCACACAATTCTATTTAAATATAGGATATATTTATGGATATAGAAATATTGCAATTAAAATGTTGAAAAAATTAAAAAAATTAAAAAACTAATTAGAATTTATATATTTAATTTTATTATTTTTTTAATTCCACAATTATAAATGTAGTAAATAATTTTAAATTAAAGAATTTTTATAATATTATTAATTTTTTCATTAATAAATAGCTTTATTAAGTATTTAACAATAAAATTATTTTTTTTAAAAAAAAACAATATTTTAAATCATATTTCATTATATTTTATAATAATGTTTATTTCTTTAAAATATATAAATTAACATTATGTGATAAAAATAAAAATAATGCACTATTTATATACATGTATGACATTAAATTTATTGACTCTTAACTGTCATCAGATATGTATTAAACACTTATTTTAGATTTATATTTAAACAATACACAATGGTAATTTAATATATATAGTATGGAAGTAAAAAAATGAACAAAGAAAGGTACAGATTTATATTATATAAATATTCTTGATATTGGCATACAAAAACCGCAAAGATTGATGCGTAAAATTTAAATGCAACTCTTGTCGAGCAACTTTTATGTGAATTTGAAACTATACGTGTTATAAATTTTAATTATTATTTATTAGAATATTTGCTCATTGTTAAATTATTGGGAAAATCCTTATTCAAATCATTATTTTTTTATGTTATGACCAGTTATGTAACATAAGTTTATTTAAAATCTAAAAATTAAGAAATTGAACAAATATTTGTTTATATGATTTAAATAATTAATGGTTTAATTTATGATTAAACTTAATCAATGAATAAGTGAAATTTATCAAAATATCATTATTAGTATTTTACTTTTTTATAACGAAAATATATAAAGGTGAATATATATCACCATTCAAAAAAAAATTAACATATTTTTTAAATTTATTATTAGGTTTTTTATATTAATACATTGATTAGAAATTTTACTACAAGTACTTTCTTTAATAAATAAATTTTGTTTTAATAAAAATTTTAATCATTATTTATTTCAACAACATTAATTTAGTAATATTTAAAATGAGAATTTAACATAAATGGAGAAGATAATTATAAATTAAGAAATAGATATTTTTATATTTCGCTACATATATTTATAAATTTTATGTGAATAAATTTGCTTAAAAAAAAAAATTAAATTTAATAATTGAACATACAGTTTTAAAATTATTTAAAAATTGGAATATAATTTATTTGGTCAATTATTATAAAATACAGTTTAAAAAATATTGAAAGTAAGAAAATAAAAGAAATCAATAACAGTATTGGATATGTATTAATATTAGTGAATGAATAGAATCAATGATATTGGTAATGATTTTTTTTGAAATTTTAAATAATTCTGTTAATAGTAAATAATTAATCTTTCTTAAACAATAATTAAAAATTCTTAAACAAGTTTAGTAGGATAGGAAGCTGAAAAAATAATAGCGATAAAGTTAAAAAGAAAATGGTTTGTACCCTGCGTCTTTGGTTATTTGAACCGAGAAAGAGTTAATCGTGTCTGTTTCCGTAAGAATGAAAAAGTGAGACAAAAGTCAAAGCCTCGACTTTCATTCTCGCTTACTCTCCCTAAATTCAATCACATTCAGATATAAAAGGTTCAATATCTCAATTCGAAAATTAACTAAATTAATTAAATATCTGAGCGTCAATTACCGATGCGTGTCTTTGATAATTCCATTAGTTATCTCGGCGGCTCTCTTGGCCTCTCCGCGGCGGGGAGCGGGGCGGGGAGGGGGGGGGTCGGAGGCGTCATAATAGATGCAATTTTATAATATGCTACACAGCATCATGAATCCAATTTTCGATCGGTCGAGACTAATCGCTTCCGTTTTGTTAATGCGTGGAAGTGGAAATTTAATAAATTAGATAATCTCTTTCAGTTTAAGATACCATATACCTTCAATTTTATTTGACACTCGAAATGTCGGATCAGTTATTTAATTATTTCGCTATTTAATTTTTTTAAATATTCTGTTGAGTACGGTATAATTTAATATTTACCAGTGATCTAGTTTGATCAAAAATTATACCTCATGCAAATTAAAATATTGATATTTTTAATAACTGTACTTTTTCCGTAATATCATGAATCACAATAATAAAAATTTATCCCTTTTTTATTCTTTTACTATTCAAAATATTAGCGATTTAATTATCAAATATTGTATATACCCTTATTGTAATAATTATATTTCGATTGAAAAGTTAAATGTCATAAAGAAAAAAATAATTTTGAATTTTTTTAATAAAAAAATTGATGATAGATATAATTTATCAATAAGTTTATAATTCATTTCAAAATTAAATTAGGACCGAGAAATAAATATTAAAATTTTTATTTTAAACTTTATCCTTATTATTTATATAGTAAGTGATTAAGGAGCTCATCTATATATAGAACAGTTTTGAACAAATTTATGAAAATATTTATTAATATAAACAAATTAGGATATAAATAAAAAAAATAGTTATAATTATTTTTAAAATTATGTTAAAAATTAATTTCATTAAAAATAATATTATTACAAAAATATGCGTTAAGGAAAATTTATGTATAAAAAAATTTATGTATAAAATTTTTTTTTACCAAATAATTCTTAGCATTATAATCTATTCTTTCTTTTAAAATGTATTTATAATAAATCTGAAATTTTTATGAAGTTTAAATTAGTAATAGTTATTTATAAGTCTTCAGATATAAACTTAATAATAACAAATTTGATACAGTTTTTTACGTAATCAACTGATTGAAAACTGAATCCTTGGCGGTATCTTTCTTGTTTTTGGACACCTAATCGCATTAATGGTTGAACTTTTGGAGTTTATTTAAAACAACAAATTGATAAAAATTAATTTGTGGTCTCTCATTACTCAACATTAAATATGATAAGAGAATGAAAAAATTCATATTAAAAACTTAACTTATATTACATATTAAAAGACAATTACTATCCAAAAAATTTTTATATTTATGCTTTCATTAGCGTCTACTTATCGAAAAATGAAACAATATTTAATGTATATAAGTTTTATTAATGTTTTGTTTTAAATATTATATATTATATATTAGGCTACATTACATAAATTATAATTATGTTTTAGTATTTAATAATTGTTTTTTTCTTTATATCTAATGAAATATATTATGTGTTATTAAGCCACTGAAACACCTTATTTTGTATAAGTTGCATTTTATATGAAATGTATTTACTTAGTTTATATATTTTTTATATAAGTTCAGTTGTATAAGTATATATTGAAAAATTAAATGAGAAATAAATATTTAACAAATTTAAAAAAAAAATACTAGTTGTAGTTTGATTTTATGAACATAAAGTATAATCAATGTGTTTTTTATGATGTCAATTACTCTGCTTTTTTTTCATAACACAATTACAAATACTTGAATTTATATGATGGATCTGACGACATTTGAGCTTACTAGTTTATAGTATTATTACATCCGGCTTTTTATCAAAGATGTAATTCACATCATTATTAGCAGTGCATTAATCCTTCCTTACCTCTTCTTACAAATCATTTATAATATCTCTTTAAAATTTTTTATTATTTTTTATTAAAGTAATTATGAGATATTTGTAATTACAAAAATTTATTATTTATTTTATGTTCTTCATCATACCTCACTAATGAAAATGTTTGGATTAAATGTTTGAATAAAATTAGTATAAATTTTATTCTAACATAATTCTATATTATTTTCATTATTACACGATTAAAAAGTTTTTTAATAAAATTTAATTGATATAATTATTTGATTACTTTCATTTCTTTTATTTATTTTTCTTAAAAATTGTCTAAAATTTTAATTTTATTTCTAAAATTGTTTAAATTTTTAAAAAAATTTCTTAAAAATTAAAAATTAAAAATTAAAAATTGTCGTATCTATTAATATTTCTTAAATATAAGTTTATATAAATAGGACTTTTTAAAACTTTAAAATTTTATTCTAAAAGTTAACTTCATGGAATAAAAATTTAAAATATGATCCAATGCATTAAATTTTACTAATTAAATTTATTTTATACAAAACATTTTTAATTTATTAATTTTTCTAACAATTAAAAGAGGTAAAGTATATTGTTAAAAGCTATATTACAATACTGTATAAAATATAATGAAAGATGATACTGTTATGGGAATAAATTTTTTATCAGCCTTCTCTAATAGCAGAAAATACTAATAAAAGATTAATAAATTATAAGCAATATATTATATATTAATAAAATAATTTCATGAAGCTTATTAAAGTAATAAATTAATATTTTTTCCCACGTAGGATATTTATCGAAAGAACTTAGTACTGATTTTAGAATATTTGAAAATATATTTATTTAAAACTATAAAACTTTCAATTACAATTTAATCACATTAATATATATTATTTAATTGAAAACTTTTAAATGCACTTGAATATATTTATTATAAATTACAAATATGCAATTGCTTTATCTGTACGATAAGTAGATATAATGAAAGATTTTTCTTATGTTGAAATAAAATGATTAAAAGTATGTATAAATTAATTACATTTATAAAACTTAGATAAAAATTGTTTATGTATTCTGAAATAAGCAACAGTACTATTTCTTAAAAATATTAATTATTGAGTTAATTTAATTATTAAATTGTTGCCGCTGTAAAACCTTTATAACGGAAGAACTACTGAATAAATCAGCATCGATGTATTAGTGATTAGACTATGCTGATACGATGAACCACACAACTATATTCCGAGGACATCGACTCAAAAAAAAGCTGCACATTGATTATTTTATCTTATATCGCATCGTTTTTGCTTTTTTATCCACATATGAAATCTAGCACACGTTATCGTCACGTTTGTTGTCCATGCACTTGGGTTTTTTTTTCGTATTTCATTTTATAAACTATGAATATTCTAAGAGTATTGTCTTTAAAAAAAATATATCAATATTGCTTCTATAAATTAAACATAAAATTTTTTAATTTCAAATGATAGTACTATAAAGATATACATGTAAATAAATATTATTAAAAATTCTTGTTTTAGATCAAATATAGTATACTTTTTTGAACAAGTGTTTTTTATTGAAAAATATCCATTGAGGAATAATCGACTTTCACTGCATCGCTTCATCAAAATTAAAATATATCTGACATATCAAGATAAGCTGTGATATGAGTGAAGGATTTATAGTTATAAAAAATTGTCACAAAGAAAGTATTTTATGAATTAAATGTCTCTTAAGAGAAATGGCTTAAATCAACAAAGGAAAATTGGTCGTGAATCATTGATTTTTTGCATTTTTTTAAAGTTAATTTTTAAGAAAGAAATGAAAAAACTCAATTAAATAAAAATATTCTACAAGTAAATTCTATTTTTGTATTATTTGTAAATTTAATTTAGAATTATATAATTACTAAATAAATTTATAAAAATTATATTTCATTTTCATTAATGATAATTAATAATTCATCACGCATTAAAGTTAAATATTTATTAATAACGCGTTTATATAAAATTTATTTGCACATATTTAGATAATTAATTTAAAAAAAATTCAATCTACTATACATTATCTTCTCATTTTTACTCATTGAATTATGTATTCAAACAGATTAATGTTAAATAAATTTATTGACACACGTATAGATGTATACACGATTCTACATAATATCCCATTAAATATATTAATTAAAGGAAATAATATGTAATTAATTGTCAAAAGTACTTTAATAAAAACGTTACCATTAGTTTGACAGATATATTATTTATTTATTCAAATAGTATTTTATAATTATACTATTTTCATTATCATCGATCCATTTAACTGGGTAAATTTAGAATTATATGTATACACACATATATATATATATATATATATATAATATTTTTAAATCGTTCGTTTACAAAATATATTTACTTTCTGTATAAATTCTAAAAAAAATAAAAATATATAATTTGTTAAATTCAATTAAATAAATAAAACTAAATACAATTTAAATAAGTGAATATAATATAGATGAAGTTTTATTATCATGTATATTATATTTTCATTACAATAAATTTATATATTATAATTTCTTTTATTTTTTAAAGTAATTGCTATTAATTTTAAAATAAATATAACTTTCATTTCATTTATCATGACTATATAATATTGTAATAATGTGATAAGCAATTTACAACTCACAAAAATATTTTATCACTTAGTTTTTATGTAAGTAACTATAATTATTGACTATCAGATAATAATACACATCATCTATTAGTTTAAATTGTTTAACAAAATTTCTAAATAATTTTTAAAATTAAAGTTATATTATATCAATAAATTTATTAGTTGAGCATTTATCTTTTCTAAATGTAAGTAAATGAAAATTAAATCGTTTCTTAAAAGTTAAAATATTTTCGATTCTTCAATTTAATGATAGATATTATCCATTTTATTTAAAAAAATTTATTTAAAAAAAAAAAAATCATATTGTTTAACATATGTAATATTTTGTATATTTTAGAAACAAATTTAATGTAATATTTGACTTGTTTAATTGAGTAGATTTGAAATCATGCATTGAAACATTTATTTAAATGAATAATAAAAATTTGCATTGAATAATAAGATTTTCAAATTTTTTAATAAAATATTGTTTAAAGTAGAAATAATTTGAATAAATTTAAAATTAATTTAGTATTTCATAATGAGACGCATTTATGACGTCATGCACATATATATATGTGTATGTATTAAAAAAAGAATGAATCCATATTTAATGATGATAAAATAAGTGTTACAAAAATTTTTGTTTATATTGCATTAAAAAATTGTATGTAGTTTATCTATAACAAGGAAATCAAAATTTAATACATTTTATTGTATAAAAGTATAATAGTCATTATTGTTATTATTTTTTTTTTAAGGTTTTATGAAATGAGTAACAAAGCAGTTGTTGGAGTCGATAACAACTGTCCTTATTTACTAAACGCACATTTAGTTAAACACACTGATACCAGTCTTCTTATTCATATTATTTCAGTTGAGTTTCTGCACATTAAAAATGCACATTCATTTCTTACTTTCATTCTTCATTCACTTTATCAAGCAATCATTTTCTCTGATACTTATTCAATTTTCCGACTATCTCTCTATCAGCTATTCCGAAATATAATCGTAGCCTATGTGATAATCTTACGTCAGTAATCTATTTTTGTTGTACATTATCACTTTGTTACGTTAACTCGTGTGATTGCGCTTGTTTTTGTTTTTAGTTTTAGTTTGTTTAGTCATCTTTAAAAGAAAAGAAAAAGAAAAGTGTATTGCACATTGTCTTATTAATTTGAAGCATTTGATCCTGCAAGTTTCTTATAGATCACGCGGAGGTACTTGGGTCTGGTGAGAAAACACGATGAGACAAATTTCTATCTCCTCATGCTTTTTCCCTTCTCAGGCACCAACTGTTGATATAAGACTGTATATCCATTAATCCTGTTTATTTTTTGTTTATTTCATTTCATGAAGGTTTGTGATTTTTTTCATTTTTCGTGTATTAGCGTTTTGCTTATAAATAGGCTTCCTTTCAGTTACCAAGAGATCAATGGAAAATTAATCAAAATTACGATAATTCAGTTGTCCAAATCGATACACATACAATTTATAAAATGTCCTGACACTGTACGAATACTATAGATTACTGTTTTTTGTTTTTATAATTTCTTATTTAGCTTAACATCTTCGATTAGTGAAGCATAATTGAATAATAAAAATCAAATAATTAAAAAAAAATCGATCGCGCTCACCAGTATTTTTCATGTACCTAGTCTCGATCGATTTGTGTTGGCCACAAGTTTTTCAATACTTTCCTATTTTCATTATTGTGTTTATCAGAAAACTGATATCGACCTAGTATAAATTTTTATTTACCCTTACTCTTCGGCGCTTAACTTCGCTTCTTTTCTTCATTTATTTCAACTTAATTTTAAATACTGTTACTTTTATCTCATAAATATAAGTAATTTCTTTTTTTTCGGAGCAACTGTCTGTACATCCATTTCTATATTTATCGCGAATTCAGTATTCAGGCTTTTAAATTAATATTTACAGGTATCAATTAAATAATACATAAATAATAAATTATGGAAATAATACAAAAAATAAATGAACAGTAACAAGAATTATAAAATAATTAAAGGATACACATATTGAATTGAATTTTTGGAAGCGCCAAAAACTTCAATATTACTTGGTACTAATTAAAAAAATTCCAATTGTATTTTATAAAAATAAAAATTAAATATTATTAAATACAATATAGCTGAAATATCAATGAATATCAATATTGAACAGATAGTGATTCTCGTAAAAAGATTTTTAAAATTCTAAAAAAAAAAACATTTTAAAGCAAATTTAGATAAATAAAATTAATATGCATAGATTTTAAAAAATTTTTCTGCACAAAATTAAAAAATTAAAAAAATTTCTATGTTAAAGAAATATTAAATGAAAGCTTTGTTCGTAAATTATTTGTTGTACAATGCGCAATAGGAGTTTAATAAATTTTAATAATTTTAATAAATTAGATAATGAAGAATTATTGAATGGATTTGAAAAAAAAAAGATTGCGCCGAGAATTAAAGACTGGATTTTTTTTTTTTAATGCACGTGCAATAATAAATAATACGGTCATGCGGATTTACGTACGCGTATTTTTAAACTGCCTCGTGGTCTGCTGGACAAACAATTTAGTAAATTAGTGTAAATGAGTCTAATGGGGCCACCAACGCCGCGTATCTTCCACTCAACTTCTTTTTCCTTCTTTATGATACTTCTCTCTTGGAAACGTACATTTCTATTTAACTCATCTCTATACATATTTTTCAATCACACACCCGTTCAATCTGTCGTTTAATTACTGTTAAGAGGTACACATTGAGTTAAATATACAGATTTCCCTCTGAGTTAATCAGAACTAAATCTTATTAGTATTTCGAATAAACTTATTAATTGTATTTTACCTCAATCTTAATTTTAACCTTTGCTTTTCTTACTCATTTTATTTGAATTTTATTTAATAGAGTAAAAAACAAAAGTCACAGGTTTTAACTCACGTCAATGTTTGTTTTTTAAATTAAATTATTACTGTTTGTCATTGGGTACTGAGTATTTGACTCCCCAATGACGTAAAACGGTTCTTATGATAAATAAAATAATTTGTAATACTGTGGTGTATTAAGAGGCTCTGTGATTATTACACCTCATGAGGATATGAAACATACCTCATCCAAATGTTGCCAGTACTTAAAAAGATGTCTTTTTTATTTTATTAACAAAAATTTAAGTTCTTCAATTTATTGTATATTGTATTGTATTGTATTTCTCACTTTTTCATTTAGCATATACTGTTTTATATGGAAAATAAAAATGTTTTTTAATAAATCTCTAATTACTTTTCAATCTAAAATTTGTGTTTATATAATTCTTTTAAAAATAATTCAAAAGAATTAGTATTAAATTTAATGATTAAATATTTTTAAATATTGTTTTAAATGTTTAAATACAGATGCTATTATATATAAGTCCATCTCGTCATTTTTAACATTTTTATATTTTTAATGCGATTCATATTTGACTTCTTCTTGACTTATGGCAGGTATTGTATTTTCCATTATTCTCTTCTGAAGGTGAAGATGAGAATTTTCGTAAAGTTAACACATTTTTCATAATTAAGCTGGGTTATTTATAGACATTAGTTCTATTTATCATTCGTTTTAGACATAATGCTTAAGATAGCATTGTTATTAAATAGTTGTTTGTGGTTAATACATTTCTTAATAAAAAATTTTTTTTAATAATTTTAAAATCCATAAATATTTTTTTTTTATTTTATTAGCCACTTATCTGATTTTCAGTAATTTATAATAAAAATCTGTAATAGTTTATTAAATAAATGATCAAAAATTAATATTATTAACTATAAAGTGTAACAATTTATTTAATAAATATTTATTAAAAAAAAAATTACTTAAACAATTATTTTTATTTCTAGTTTTAGTAATTATTATTTATATAAAAAATTCATTGAACAAAAATAGACTGATTTATTGTTTTCAATTATTTATCATTAGTTTATTCATTTTTACGAATAAGTATATCAGAAATTATACTACTACAAGTTATAACTATTATAATTATTATGTACATAAAAATGAATCAATAATAAAATTAGCCTTTGAAAATCTATATGATTTTTAGTTAACGCCTGAAATTTCAATTCATAACAATTTTATTTACTTTTACATTAATATGCAAAGAAATATTAAATATATAAAAAAAGATAATATTCTAATCAGGAAGGAGACAGTTTTATATTAATACGAAAGAAATTTAAATTCTATGAATTTATTAAATGTAAAAAAGTTTAATTTTCAATGTTATCAAGGCTTTAAAGTAAATATAAAGAATCATAATTTCAATTTAAGTTTTCGAATACAATAACAAAAACAACTTATTAGTTAATTCGCTAAATTTTTAATATACTAAATCTCATATATATCTACAAATTATTAAATTTTAGAAGAAGATTTAAATGCTAAACATTTATTAAAACAAATTCTTATAGGATTCTGAGGGAGAATTTTGAGCGACTAACTTAATATTAAATTTTTTTTCTTTTTAATTTTTTTAGTTTATTTACTCGCATATTTCAATAGCAACGTCTTATTTAGACATTGCTATAATAATTAACATTGTAAATACTAACTTTAATAATGAATTGAAAAATTTTAAGTATGATATCAGTTGGTGAGAAGGTTATGTAGAAATTGCAAATTAATAAATATTTGCTAACTTTTGAGGACTTACTATTTGTAAGTATCCCGTTCAATAAAAATTTATAAATAATAATGCTAAGAATATGTAATTTATTCGCCATTATTTTATATTTTTCGTAATACCATCCAAAAATTATATGAGGTATATATTTTTCTTGACTGCATCATAATTGTATAATTGTACTAAATAATTATTTTTATGAAAACAAAATTTCAAAAAATTAGATAATAATATAATTATGATTCAAAAAAGTCAAAAGCAACTATCTACTTTTCTCTAGCAAATAATAATGTGTATTTAAAGGAAAATATTCGACAACGTACACAAGAATGCATAAATATGCACAATCAAATTTTAGAAATTATATTTGTATTTATAACTTCTAAAATAGCTCTGATAAACGTAGAATTGATTAATTCATGATAAATTTACGTTAAAAAAATATTTTGACTTAGTAAGAAAAGTAATGATTAATACATTAATACTTGACAAATTATTCTGTAGCATACGGTACTTTTCAAAATCCATATAAGCAGAATATATACTGAGTTATCTAAATACAGAGTACTATATACATATATATTATTATAATACATTTATAATATATAATATTCCAATTATTTTAGATAAAAAAGGGAAAAAATCAATTGCAGTTAAAATAAGAATATGTTACAAATTGATCTGAGTGTATTATTTAGTACATGGATTGTTTTAAAGTTTTATGGGTAAATATAGAAAAATATTTTTATCAATTACTGATACTTATTGTAATATTATATATAATAAATTCTATAATTAAATATTTATCTAAACACTTAACAAATTTTTCAGACACTTTTTCTTTTACCTTTTATATTATTTTAATTTCTTATATTTATAAAGAGATTATAGATATAAAGTAAAGCCATAAACGATTTATGATGTTACTTATCAATAAATATTTTTAGATTCACTAAAACAATTATATTAAATATATTAAAAAATTATTAGCTCTTCTCTGTTTAATAGAATACATAATAAAAATAGGTTTTTAATGCATATATGTTTTTGTGAATCAATATTGTGTTAAATATAAAATTTTTATTATAAATATAATAACTGTAGTAAACATGCATTTATAAATAAAAATAATTGTAATAATGCATGTTAGTGGCATAAATTTTGTGAATGATTATTTTTAGTTAATATTATATTAAAATAACAAATGATAATGAAAGAATCTTACTTGATTATCATTAAGTTGTATGCAATAAACGATTGATTTTTATCTATAATTAAGTCTAATTTTGATTGCATATCATCGACAAATTATTCTCTAGTGATACATAAAAAATTATCAAATATTATTAATCCAGCTATGTAGTTTTCATAAAAATATTAATAATGATTCATGGTAATGTAAATTATTAATAAATATAATAATTTTAGAGGGATATTGAACAAAATTTGAAGATAAATAATAATAGTTACTTAATAGAATGATAAGGGTAAAGATAAAATAGAATAACATGGAATTGATATACGATATATGAATGTAATAATTTTTTATCTTACACAATATCTTTATTAGAAAGGTAAGAAAAATTTTTTTTTTAATTTGAGAAATTAAAAGCATTACAATATAAAGTATAAATTTAGTTAAAAACAGAACACGAAAGAGAATAAACTTTTATTTTTTAAAAATCAAAATTAGCTCAAATATACAATCAAACAATAGAGAGAAGCGGTCTCTGACAAAAATGAAATTTTTTTTATTTGTTTGTGTTCAAATACACATTAAAAGTGAAGGAAGAAAATCGTAAATTCATTAAATAGCTTTTTGTAATTTAAAATATTTTTATGAGTGTTCCAATTGATTTATATTTAAAAAAAAACATGGAAGAAAAGTAAGATATGTTACAGATATTTTAAATATGTATGTAATAAACGTATCTTACAAGAAAAGGAGGAAAAAATGTCAATTGAACAAGAAAGATTTGTTCAACTATCAATTTATTAGAATAATAAGAGAAATATATATATATGTGTGTATATGTTATATATACATAATATAATAAAAAGATGTTTTAGTTTTTATAAAATATGTTACAGTATGAAGACAATGGGATCAATGTGTAAACAATACTATATTGTATATGTAATTCACAATACAATAGAAAAATACCAAAAAAATAACTGGGTCCTTATTTATAAATTTTGTTCAGTGTAATTCTTGAAGAAACAGTTATTTACTAGATATATATATATATATATATATAACCATTTTTTTTTAATAGAATTGTCAATATATTAGGGTTCATGAGTGCTGTTCATAAAACCTGAATACATCTAATGAATCTGACACTGAGGCATAGTGAACTTTGGTGATTAAGCCCACTATTAAATTTTTTTTTTCTCTTAAACTTAAATTTAAATTTCTTTAGTCCTGTTCTAATTTTGTCTGTCAGAAGCTGTTCAGGATTGTTCAGATCCACCATGGGAAAATATCTACAGGTACACTGTAAAGTAGCAAACGAATGATTTTTGAATTTGCACTCTTTAGTTTGTAATTAAGTTTGTGCCACTGTCGCTTAGAAATATTATTATTGCGTGGGGTGAAAGTTCGCATTATAAATGTTGATTTTAAGTAAATATACGATCTTTGGCTGATGCTGCATGATGATAAGATAGTTCTTTTTGTGAATATTTACTCACGAGAATCTTAAAAATCTCAGCTTAGGAAGACAATTCTATGGTTTTTTTCGCCTAAACCTCGAACGTACTTTTTAAGCAAAAAGTATAGCACTTAAATAAATTCATATTTTTTTTACTGTAATGGAAAAAAGTCATAAAGCATTTTCATAAATCCAAGGAATTCCAATTTAGATTGCAAAATTGTGAGGAAATAAAATTTTTTAAAAAATTTTTAAATTATAACATACACTAACGATTATATTTTATCGATATTTGTATAAATAAATTTAAGGATACAAAGAATTTTAATACGAATTGATTTTGTAAAAAGTATTTGTGATTACTTGCAAATACGATACCCTAATCATTTAGTGTATTTTGTACTTTTAAACAATCTTCAACCAATTCAATTCTTCGTATCAATTTTAATTTTTTTTAAATAACATCGAAATATATGTTATATATTTTTGCAGACCATTAATATCTCTAACTATCATTCTTACAATTAAATCGAAAATAATTCTGTGCAGCCTATTTAGGTGCAAATAAATATTAAATAAATAAATAAATAATAAATAAATAAAATAAATAAATAAATATTGTTATGATATTAATGTTCACTAAGTAATACGATAACTAAACAACAATTAAATATACGCACATAAGCATGTGTTTAAGTGAAAAATGCTGCTTAATAATAAGTATAATAGTCACCCAACAAGTTTTGCAAGTTTTACAGTGTGATTCAATAATGAATTGTATATTACTAAATTAAAATAAAGAATTTCGAACAACTATTACTTAGATAAAATTAAAGTTTTTTTATGCTTTGATCAATTATTCTTTAAACTATTAAATATTACGAAGAATGAAAGGTTTTTATAAAATCGTATATGTTATTAAAAAGTTTAATTTCATTTTAATAAAATTTCACATTCATTTTTACTATATGAATGAATAAAAAAATAATAATTTAATTAACAAAAAAACATATTTTTGTTCATTAAAATGAACATATATCACACAATGCATGAGTACACTAAAATTATCTGCAAAATAAAATTTTTAGTAAAATAAATATATTCTTAATACAAAATTTATTTATTTAAACTATAATTACTAATAAAAAAAAAACATTTTTTTGTAAATTATGTATAAAATAATAGCTTATGCCATGAAATCATGTTTAATAAATTTTTATTTTATAAATTAGTTTATATTTTGTGTGTAAAAGCACGGCGTATTGTATCATGTAGATAATTTATTAATTTATTAAGGTAGAATGAAAAATAAAAAAAATTAATTTTACTTTTTAAAAAAAAATTAATATTGCATAATAATATATATAATTATTTTAAAAATTATATAATTATAACGAATTTTTTTTATCATATACAATAAAATAAAATAGAGTGCAATATATTGTAAACTATATAATAATATCATGCAATAAAAAACGATAGATACTCAATATTCATTTATCATTTAAAATCAGATTTGATATTTAATTAAATTTTTTTATTATAATTACAAATTATAAATTATAATTGTTTTTACGTATTTAAAAAAGAGAAGCACATTAGCTAGATAATTAGAAATACTTAAAACACATTCAAAATTAATAAGTTGTAATAATATTAAAAATTGTAGAGTTAAATAACATTAAATATTTTAATGCATTTTTCTAAGTCACTCATGAATTTTTTATATCATGAAACTTTTCTGAGTTTATAATATTAGATTCATAATTGTAATATGATAATATAAAAAATGTGTACGTTAAGTAGTATATGTGTATATATAAGCATATATTACAAATATGTATCAAGTCAATATTAAAGTATAGTCGGTATAAGATAAATAGGCCCACAATTTTAATTGCTAAATAAATTAAAAATTTCCTAATTGTAGCATTATTTTAACAGAAATGGTGCTTGAATAAATTAATTTGGTACAATTTTCATAATTCGAGATTAGATTTAGAATAAAATATTGTGTAACAAATTAACTTGTATGTATTACTAAATATAACATTTATAGTGTTTATTAACGCTTCTCTTTGAAGTTGTTAAATTGTTTAAGTGATATTACGCGGAATTATGACTTTAATAATGTTGACACTGATTTAGTCTTGAATACAGAATTTAAGGCAATACCAATATTTGTGCATATGTATATATGTATAAAAACAAACTCTAATAGATATAACTGGACTATTTAATGTTTGAAATTGAAAATTACTATTATAATAAACGTAAAGAAAGATATTTTTAATAGTGTTACTATAAAAAAAAAAACTTAAATATTATTTTTATAAGTATTTAAGTAGAAGAAAAAGTAATTAATTAATTTTTAATTAAATTTAAATTGATAATTTTTGACTTGTTTTAATAGTATATTCCATAATTTCTTTTATTTAAATATTTTATAGAAATAAATGTATACAGATTTATTTAAATTTTTAATATAAGAAGTATGTTATTGCAATGTGAGTCCTAATGCTTATCACAAAATTAATAATATATATATTTTTACAATGTCATTATTTTTTGATATAAAAGAAAAAAACAAGTTGATGTTTTATAAATCGTTTATTTTGATTGGACAAGATATAAAAATAATAATTAAAATAAAAATTAACATAAAAGTTAAAATAAAAAAATAACTATTTAAAATGTATATGACATCAGTAATTTGATGTATTTCATAGAAGAATACATTTATTGCATAAAAATGTATAAACTGAAAATTCAAAAACCAAATAAATTTTTTGAAATATAAGACGTAATTAATATTTTTTAATAATCTTTGGGTCAGTTAAATAAAATTAATCAGAATAATATACCTTTGTTTATCGATGAATACAATAAATAATTTTTGGTTTCATTTTTTGAATTTAATATATTAGATTCATGCAGGAAAATATTATTTATTAATAATATTCATCTAAAAATAATTTTATGAATCGTACAAGTTTTTAGAAGTTTGCATAAATCCAATAATTACAATTTTTTATCATTGAATAATGTTCAAGAATGGCGTCAATTTTTAAATTTTTAAAGAAAATTATAATTTTTTACGTAGAAAAAATTTTTAGTTATGAAGAAATTAGCAAATGAAAAATGCAGTGGCACTTAATTATACTAATTAATTGCACGAATTCTACTATGAATATTATATATATTATATATAAATGATCTGTGATTCAATATTAAAATAAATAACGATTATGAATTTTACATTTGTATCTTGTAATGTCTAATGAAAAAAATCTCAAATGCACTAAACACAGGATAAATTTATTGTTAAGAATCTGCAAAATTATATCGAAGTTTATTTAAAAAGAAATCAGCTCAGTCCTCAGTCCTCATTCCTATTTGATGAGTGAAATTTCGATCAAGCTTCATCTAAAAAGTATTCACAACATCGTGTGCAGCTTTAAATTTTTAAAATTTGGTGAAAATGTGCAGCACTTGCATCGGTCCCGAGACGGAGAGATCAGTTGAGATCGTGTCTAGCGCTCGGGTCGGGACGCTGGGTTGGCTATCGGTCCAGACTCGAGCCGATAAGGGCGACGCGCCCCTCATCTTCGGGGAGATCGGGGCCTCTCCCACCCGTTTGGCCCCTCCCACGCGTCGGGCAGTCGCGGATCGAGACGAGTCCCGGCTCATTGGCTGCTCAGTTGCGCTCCGAGCGATCGCCGGAGAGGAAGAGGCGAGAATCGGCCGGAGCCCGCGCCTCGCTCCCCACGATGACCTCGTGACGAAGGGCTCGCAGCTCCTTCTCGGAACCGACCCTCAACCACTCCGAGAATGTCGAAGAAGCAGTGGCTGGTCCTGCTGATGCTGTTCCTCACCTACCTGCTGCTCGGCGCCTCGATCTTCTACCACATCGAGAGCCGGCTCGAGGTCGAGAAGGTGCGCGTCGCCAAGGAGGAGCGAATCGAGATAAACGGTGAGTCCGGTGTCCAATGTCCGAATCAAAAACATGCTTTCCAGTCTACGGGGAGGATGTCTACGTTGTCCTCGGTTGCGAGTCAACCATCTAGCGAAGGAAGTGAAATTTTTCATTCATCTGGACCTCAATTCAATTCGATCCATTCCTTCATCTCATTGGGAATAGGGCAAGAGTCAGGCGAAGCAACATAGTTATTTACAAGTGTACTTTACAACAAATTCTCGGGAGATTATCCAAACGTGAATTGCATTTCGTTCCATGATAGTAATGATCATGAATTGGTCGATCTGATCAATATCCAATATTTTCAGATAACCGCAACTGTTTATTTAGACTAATGTTTACAATAGTTAATATTTATCTCTTGCGTTTGAAAATAACAAAATAAAATTATTCAACTAGTCTACTACTCATAAATTCTGCGAAAATTACTTGCATTTAATTGTTAAAGTTGTATAAATTTATCATTTATTTAATATATAATGCAGTTTGAATCATGAAATGAAACAATTAATTTTGTATTAAATGACAAGGTTTGCAGCAATAACATATCAAAGTATATTTAAAAAATACATTAAAAAATCTATACATAAATTCAGAATCGATAGTTGGAAAATATCGCCTAATATCCTTATATCCTTTTTTCTTTGACAAAATCGACGTTATATTTTTAAATAACCGTTCGGTAAGGAATTTCTTCCAAATAACTATTATAAATATGTAACCAGTTTTTCAATAAAAATTTAATGAACTTCAATAATAATAGGGACAATAAAATTCAAATATAATATTACATTAGCGTTTGAAAATATTTTTTTATGTGCTCATTAAAAAAATTTTCATATTAAATTAGTAAATTAAAAAATATTTTAAAATTTCTTTTATATTAAATATATATAATTTTTTCTTTCTTTCTTCATAAAAAACAAATTATCAGTTAATTTATTTATTAAAATATTATACGTACATAATGATCATTTGAAATTTATGTAGTCTCACAATTTACGTATTTCATGTGAATGTAATTTATCACTTGAGTATTAATATTTTGACATTATATTGTTCAATCATCAATTATAACTTTAAAGAAATAATTAATAACATTCTCATTAAAGTATTTAAATAAAATTGATACAATAATGTACACATAATCGAAGTTGGAATAGCGATAAAATGAGCTTTTTATCTGAGTAAGCAAAAAAAAATTGTCTCAATTGAGCTACAATTATTTTTTAAATTCAAACATAAATTAAAATTATTTGAAAATATGTATTTATATAAACAAAAAATAAATTTTCAACCATTTATATTTATTGTGAAACTAATTTTTATTATTTATCTAGTATTAACGCCTATTTGAAATATTTGTGACACATATCTTATACAAAGTTATTAACGTTTGGCGGTTTCGTTACAAATATTAGTAAAATTGTTATATTTTACGGTTTATGAATAAACAATTTTTCGAAAAATTATTAAAAATTTAGTAGGGACTCTTTCAGTTTTTCTTTACAATATCTAAATTTGTAGCAAAAGAATTTCTTTTTGAATTTATTAGAAATAATTAATGAGTTATAAATATTAAATTTTAATAGATATGTCTGTATTATAAAAAAAATTGATCATTTGTAATAAAATTGTATATTTTTCATTTTCTAATAATCTTCCTTTGTATACAAATTGTAGTGGTAGAAGGCAAGAGTTAAGATTGTTTCTTTTGTAAGGATTAAAGTACTTTTTCAATTAGCAGGATTTATAATTTCCGTATTAAAGTGTTATTCCACCTCTATAATAAAAAGGCTTATTTTTTAATTTGCTTTGTACATTTTAATATAGTGCATATATGCTTGAGAGGTTTAAATGCGAATAAATAAATCATTGCGGTAATTAAAACTAAAATTTATAATACAGGAGTAAATTTATTATACAGCGCAAATGGTTCAAACAGTCTCAAAGCATGAATTTACGGGGCTCGGTTACCTTAAAGTGCATCTAAATAGTGTTTCATATTTCAAAAAATACAATAATTTTTGTTGTATAATTTGGTGTTGTATATGAGGCACTACAACACGCTAACTTGACAATGTCATAGGCGCGCTCTAATAACGAATCGCGATGGGGTGCACATTTGATGGACAATTGTAAATTCGAATATGAATTTCAAGTGCGAGCGATGATCGGAGTCAGGGACATTTACACTTGATCGCGAAAGGTTCACGAGCAGGAGGATCATGGGGAAATGGGATCGAGGCTCGAGGACCGAGGACCGAGGATCGAGGATCGAGGATCGAGGATCGAGGATCGAGGATCGATCTCCGTGTGATCTCCGTGGGACGCACGCGCACTGCAGCCTCGAGCCCTTCTCTCCATTATTTTTCTTCCCCCGACTACTGGAGGAATTTTATCGCAGTCCGCCAAAACGCCATTCCTTTATTTTTACTTAGCGTTAATTTAATGTGTTGTGCAGTGTCGATAAGCGAGCCGAACGCTTTCGAGGGTGATTGGTATCGTCTCTCCGATCTGTGTAATCGATACATACCTATTTTTTATTGAGTTCTCTCCGAATTATCGTTATCTTCCTTGTACGTGCATATGTCGATTCGGTAAGCGTAGAAAAACTTTGAAGATATCGAAGAGTTTTTGGTTGTTTCCACCAGTATTAAAATTCCATTTCCGAACTTTCAAGCGATAAAATCTTGTCTTAATCTCCAATCATTCTATTCATACTCTACTCTCTCATGTAGATTTCATTTCTTTCTTCCTAATTATTCATAGATTATTCATTAAAGATTAAATAGTTAATTTTTTATTTTTGTAATGAATTCGAAACGAATGATATCCAATTTTCACTAATCGTATTAACGTTGCTTCCCACCACTATAATATTATGCTCAATATTGCCCTTCAAATTTTACTCCAAATTTCCTTTAAAAAATCTAAAATTATATGTATAAATTCATACTATGAATTATTATTATCATCAATCATCATCATCATCGTCATCACCATCACCACCATCATCATTATCATTATCATGATCATTATTATTATTATTATTATTATTATTATTATTATTATTATTATTATTATTATTATTAATATTATGTTAATACAAATAACTTCTTTATTTTTATCTCGTTAAATATTTGTACTAAGAAATATCTTTAATAAAAAATCTTAATCTAAAAATTAATAAAATATACTTTTATGTCATAATTTTATCGTAATGCTTTGATTAATAAATTTGGATTAAAACTAGACATCTTTGTTTCATTTAAATAACGAAGAAGACATTAATAAATATAATTAAAGATGAAATAAATTTTTTTAAGCATTATTAACTTTCCTTAAAAAATTGTATATTTAATCAATTACACCTCGTATATTGAATTTAAAAATAAAAATGAAAAAATTCCCTTTCTTTCTAATAATGTTGAATATTTCGGAATAAAATATTTTCTCTTCAAAAGTATTATTTTTTTTTTAAGAGTCGAAGAATGTATATAATAATTTATAATATTCGCATTATTGTAAAATTTATTATTAAAATTATTGTTAAAATATTATTGATCAATTATTAATCTATAATAAATATGTATTCTTATTTGTAGCACTTACAAAATGCTTTAATAAAATAAAACAATAGCGTATAAATAGAGAATTTCATTAGATTCTGCCCATATTTGAGAAGCTTTATTTTACTTCTAACAAACTAATACTTCTGGAATTAAAAATAGGTATTGAAAGTAACATTATGTTCTTATATATTGAAAGTATCATTATGTGGAATATTCATTTTTCGTTTTAACCAGATGTTTTTAAATTAATTAATATAAAAAATTGTTTGAATAGAGCTCCAATTTTTATATTTTTAAGCTGCTGATAGTTTTTCAAGAAAATTTGTTATAATCCATCAACTATAAAGAACCAGTGCCAATGCTAGTCAATGGCAGTGTCCAATAATTTCCAATACAAAGGCTCATATTTTTCACTCATATTTTATTAATGTTATGTCTACGGTCTCTACTACGGCACTCAATCTCCGGTTTTTAATATGCAAGAGTTGTCTTTGTTGAAAAAAAAGGTTGCATTTGTATTGTCATGATACGTGTACTCATTATGTAGATGTACTGTTGATTTGGTAGATATCCATGTGTATCGTATATGGTGCGAACTACAGTGTGCGAACAGGCTTTGTATTGCAATAAATTATTTGATATTTGCACTTTAAATATTGTTTAAATTTTTTGAGGTTCGTTTCAGTCTTATATTCATACGATGATAATATTGGATGATATTCTTATTTTTTTAATTTGTCTATAAAATTCTAAATTAAATTTGTACACATTAAAATAATTTATTGAAATTTTTTTTGAAATTGACATTATGAAAGAACAATTGATAATAATATCTTCAACCAATAATCGTTTACAAGTCCTGGCAATGAACACGTATCTTAAATGTTTTAATGTTTCAAAAATTACATTCTATACATAATTTTACAGTTATAAAATATGTCAATTTATTTATTACTCAATATAAATAATTTTAAATTGTTAAAAAGTTTTTTTTTTTTTTAACATTAAAGAGAGTTGTAGTGGATTAGCTTCAAGTTAGCTCACAGAAGAATAAAATTTTTTGACAATTATACAAAATTTTTTTATAAAAATTACATAAAACAATTGAATTATACAATAATGTCTAAATAATTAAAATATTTAAAGCCGGAAGATAACTAAGCAATTTACAGTCGAAGAGACATTGAAAGCCGTGTAATTAAAGTAATAATGCCCCTTTATCGTAATTCAAGAGTAATGTTGATCGACAAAAGTGTGAAAGAATGCAAAGTGATTATCGTGCATTTATTTAGTGGAAGCAGGAAGTTAAATTGTCGAAAGGCAATGCAATGGCAATGAAACGGGGCACTCCCAGGAACCGTCAAACCATCAAACCATCAAACCATCAAACCGTCAAACCTTCAAACCTTCAAACCTTCAAACCTTCAAACCTTCAAACCTTCAAACCTTCAAACCGCCAAACAGCAATATCGAAAATGACCGACCATGTAATGCAACCATGGCACTGACATTTCTCTCCTTTTTTAATCACCTGTATTGGCCGATTCGAGGAGTGGATCCAATCGCCCTTGAATCACCTTAAATAACTTCACAGTGCTTTATTTGCCGGTGCTTTTATTGTGGGAGCTCTTTGATTATATAAAAAACACAAAAATGTAACATAGTTCATTGTGAATCAATATTTCTAAGTGAAAATTAAGATAATTAATATTACATTTAAATTATTTATAAGAGAAAAATATGTGGAAATTACTTAAGTTCCTTAATTCAATAATTCATTACATAAGTATAATATTTTTATGAAATAGTGCAAATATTTTTATAACATTTTACTTGTAATTCATTCTATCTTAATATATTTGATTTACAAAAATTTTTTTATGAAATTTTTATGAAATGATTTAAAAATACAAGTTGTTATTAAGTCAGTAATTTAATTGTGAAAACTTGAAGTTTATTTTTAACAATGTGGTTAGCGAGTTATTAATTATTATTTGGTGATTATATTATTATTTATCTTTTTTTTATCTTTTTACTTTGTCATTAAAATCGTTTTTATATTCCTTTTTTTGATATTTTTATCAACTATAATAGGAAAGTATGTGCTTAGTACAACGCATTATTGTTATTACTATATTTAGGCGTGTTAAAAGTTGTATCAACTTACTTAGCGTTCGTTTTAATAATTACGCGAATAGTGTCGTTTCTGACGTTTATTTTAACGTTTACACTTCCAACTTCCAGCAAAAGTTGTAAGTCTTTAATCGATGCACGAGTGGAGCTTCTTATCTGTTAACACCTGTAAACACATACACACGCAGACTTAATCCATTTGATTTTAGTATTTGTACCCAGGTAACTTGTACGTCTGTCTGAGCTCGGCCCAATTCATAATTGTTTTCATAGATGAATTACTTTTTTTACGATTTCATGCGCACGATTTGGAGTTTGGTATTTTTATTTCAAATTCATTAAGTCAATAGATGTAGTTTAATGAGTTCTGTTAAATCGTGTTTAGTTGTGTAGTCACTTAATAAAATAGTTAAGAACCTATTCATTTAGATATAAAATATGTTATGCAAAAAACATTTTTTACACTTTTGAAAATTCAGTTGATTGAGGGATTTATATTAAATATAAAAATAATAATATTTTTATTACATAAATAATTAAATAGTCTGAGGTATATTTTTAACTCTACAATTAATTGCTTTTTACAAGTTATAGAGCTTAATGAATTATAGATTTTTTAAAAATATTCTGATTCACGAAATTAATAGCATCTATCTATATGCGAACAACATTTAAAATTAATATTGCGTGTTTCTCTTAAATACATAAGTCAATTACTTTTATGAAGTTATTTTTATATAGTAAACCTTTGCACAAATTTTAGGATTAAATAAGCCATTTTTTTTCTCCAGGAGTAATAAGTTTACAATTCAAAGGGTATAATCTTAAGCCCTGATCTCAATACCACTTTTCCAACCTTGATACATTCGTTATATTAATTATATGCAGTTATGTTTTATTTTCATTTATTTCCTTAAATGGTAAAGAAATCATTGCTGAATAATAATATAGTAATCTCTTCAATAAATTTCTAATGCTTGAGGAAGATATTTGATTTCTTCAATGAAATCAATATTTTTCCATTAAAAAATTGATATTTTTTGTATTGATTAATTAAAAAACTGAATTTAGAGTATAAGATGCTTTAATTAATTTAGATATTTATAAACAAAACACTGAAAGATAAATAATTCCTTTTAGATCAATGTGAATTATAAATAAAAAATTATTTGATTACTCTTAACAAATAATCGTTAGAATTGTACTTGAAATAATATGTTTTGTTTAAAATTATCCTTTTTGATCCTCTATATTATTGTAACAATAAAAATACAATTAAAAAGATATTCATGTGTGCAAAACTAAAAAAGAAATAAACAAATAAAAACTTACCATCCAATTGAATTTTAAATTCTTTACGTATTTTTTACATTCTTTCTTTATATTTTTCTTGTATGACAATCATTTTAATTGAGCTAATATTACATTATTTTTTAATATGAAGCCAATAAATTAAATCTAATTAACTATTTAATTTTTTTAAATTTTAATTATTCATTAAAATAATTTAATCGAAAAATAACTTAAAATTTAATAATAAGAAAAATATTAAGCCTCATTAAAATTTGAAAGAAGCCATAGCTTCAAAATATTTATTAATTGCGTTTTAGGTATGAACATAAGTATACAAAGGATGGTGTATATTGTATTAAAGTGTGTAGACAAGATGATGTATATAAGAGTTTGGTATTCATGGATATATGTATCAAATTTAATTTTATTAAAAAGATGAAAATTATTTAAAAAATTTTAAATTTCGCATTTTGCAATAAACTGACATTTTGTCAAAAACTATATGAATTTTAATAATTTATTTTCACAGTTTAATTTTTGAATGAGTTGAATTAAGAGTTAAATTATAATTTATAAGTACATAATTTACTTTAATTTTTCAAGAATTGCAATAATATCCTAATAGATTTATTTTATCAGTTTTGAATTTGCACAACATACCATTAATCAAGATTTGATAACTAGTAAGAATTTTTTTAACGATTCTTACCTTTTTAGTTTTAGTATTTTCGTACAAGTCCAAATTTTTTAATCAATTTATTACTCAATTTATCATCTGTTATTGTGATTGCTCATGATTATTATTTGATTAAAATTTAAGCCTTGGTAAATATTACTTATTACTATCGATATTTAAAGCTTTTTGTTTGCAAAAAAAAGAAGAAATGTCTTTTTTTATGTAAGATGTTTGTGACTATTTACATTAATAATCAGACACGAATAAAATATGAATATAATTAGCTATTATTTCCAGGGTATAAAATTTTTTTTTTTTTTTTAAGTAAACGTGAGGCTGTACTCACTCGTAATTTATTGCAACTGCGTGAAGTAGTTTCAACAGGATAACTTATAGTATTGCCAGTACGTCTTTGTAATTGTAAACAGATCCCGACAAGGATGCAATTCCGTCTCAGGACGCAATTTGCCAATATTAAACACATTAAGAGGAAGCAATAATTCTTGCTAATCAAAACACCTTAAAATTCGCATTTAATTGCTTTCTGCTTCTTATTACTCGTGTTTCCCGTGTCTGTGCAGATGGACACGAATGCGTGGACCCATTCATCAGCGTCCTTTGCTGAATATTTAACAGCGGGTAACCGTAATTTATGGCATCACTCAATTAATTTTTCAGTGCACTCGAAACTGGGTCACGAAGGAGAGCAAGAGGTAAATCGCAAATGAAAATGCAAGCCAGAGTTAAAATATGGATTGGTAGTCGGAATGGAGTGAGCCAGTGGCGAACGAAGCGGCGCGCTCTTCTGAGATCGCGATCTGCTGAGCCGTGATTCACCCGGGGCTCTCAATTTCCTCGACGGTGGCGTCCCCGACACCGACGTCCCGATCCTCGGGGGTACGAGTTCTTGCTTCCTCTTCGTAGGCCAACACCGAGGACCGAGCAATCGTGCAATTTGGCGCCTCTAGTGGAATCTGCTGTAGCCAATCGGGAACGGGAACGGGAACGGGAACGGGAACGGGAACGACGCACACGTGTCAATCGCTTACGAATCTATAATCCAATGGGCCCTCGAACGGCAAAAGGACTCATGTGGCAATCGGTATTGCAATGTGAGTCTCCAATTGAATAATCCCGAATTAACTCAATCCCACTCTGTTATCGAGAGATTGTACTCGAGTCCTTGTACGAGTCGCTGCTATTCATCCCACTCCGCTCAAAATATTCCCAACAAGCTTTGAATCTTTTTTTTTTTTTTTTCTTTTTTTTCTTTTTTTTCTTTTTTTTCTTTTTTTTCTTTTTTCTTCTTCAAAATATTGCACATTCTTTTTACTGAGGCTACGTGCTCTGAAAACTTCTTTTTCAACTCTAACTTGTACGATTATTTATAAATTTTCTTTTTAACTTTATTTTTTAATTTATTCTTAGAAGATTCCAAAAATAATTTTAAATCAGTTCTAATGTATTTCATATTCTTAATTAATAATTATATAACTATTTATAAGATCATAAATTCCATTGTCGACTGTGTTTATTTACAATAAATCTAATCAGAAATGACCGATTTATTAATTCTATGAGTTTTAATATATTGAAGTAAAATTAACATAATTAAACAGAAACGAATAAAAGTAAATTTATTTTACTTTCAGTTGAAAAAAATTAATCGACAAATAAATACGAAAAGAGAAATCATTGATTAATATATTAATAATATATTAATCTATTACAAGAATAAAAAATATAATCAATAGTTTATATGAAATTGTTTAAAAGCTCGCTTAAGCGTGTTATTAAAATAAGAATACACAAAACTTCCATGTACAATTGAAGCTAAACTTTTTACATTTACTGATAATAAATGCACACCTTTTAAACTCATAAATATTTCAGTTAACAAAATACATATATAGATTAGGTATGAAAATCCGAACACAATAAGTTATAAGTGATTATATTAAATTTTAAAAGGCGTTTGTTAGTGTTATTCTAATAAATGTGCGCATCGACAAAATGTGTTACAAGGCAAAAACATCTCTGAAAATTAAAAGCGTCAACTGCAGTCCAGCGAATCTGAAACAATAACGTAATCCGCTAAATAGATAGATATAATACATGTACGCACAGTATAAACATGATTCCCGAGTGATACTCGATCCATGTTTGTGTGTCATTGCAACGAATTATTCTCACACGCTTTTCTGAATGTTAATAACCACGTGTTCAAGTCATCCTTTAACTTTTTCTCTTCCTCACGCATAATGCCATCTTTTCAATTATCTAGTTCACGAATTAAGATTATTCAAAGTCAATGAAATAAAACTCTTTGATTTACTTAGTTGTACTTTGTTTTAAGTAAGTAAAGTTTTCAAAGTATTTCTTTAAAAGTTTCTCAAATTTTAGTTGTGTTTTATTAGCTGAATCCTGCTATTCTATAATCTAACATATTATTATTCGAAATTTCTCACTTTACATTTTCAACATTTCATCTATATTATTATAAATATTTAATAAAAATTTAATTCCTTCAATAAAACTAATAAAATAATATTTTGATTTCATTAGATTATAATTAATTTAATTTATCTCTCATTTTCATTATAATTAAAATAGAATTCATTCAAAATATATATTTATACTTTTAATCATAAAAATAAATAATTAGCATCCAATTTTTAAGAAATAGTAATATGGCGAAATGTCATTCATTATGATTAATATTCTTTATTTAATTAGATATATCTATTTGGTAAAAAGTGTTATTAATAATTGTGAAAAATTTAAGGAAAGTAGTTGATAATTTAATCATGTAATATTAAAGATTTACAAATATCAATAGACCAATATATCGAATATTTAACATTATATTAAATTTACTGGTAAATAACAAATATTTTCTACGTGCTACAATTATTAAATGAAGTACAAGTAAAAGAAAAAAAATCAATGCCTTCATTAAATATTTCATAAACATATCACATTGTATTTAATATATAAATACTAAATATACTTAAATAAATTATTATTATAAATTATCGAATAAATACTTTTTCCAATCAATTTTTTAAAAATTAAATTAAATTCTCAATTAAATAGGATTTAAAAAATAATTTATACATCATTTAATGCTCAATAACAGAATGTATTTACGTATTTTTATATTTTTTCTCCATTATTGAATAACGCGAAGTATTTCTTAAAATATATTGTAATATCAATAATATTTGTATTGCTTTAGACTTTGTGATGAATAATAATCATTAAAGTGTAAATTACGCACACTTTATCGACTTAATAATAATATCTAAATAACTTTAATTCAACGAAAATATTTCTAATACGAAATTAGTGTATATTCATTAAACATATCACTATATAATCGATTCACAATGGATAAATATTTATTATACTCGAATAAAACTGAAAAAGTTTTTTATTTTTGAAATAATGCTTAAACATATAAGTATAAATCGGTAACTATTTATTCAATTATTATTTTTTCTTGTAATAAATACTATAATGTTCAAGTATATTAAAAAAAAAATATATATAAAATTCTAATTACATAAGCTATCTGTAAGTGGAAAAGAATTTCTTTTTTTACAATTACTGTCACGAACCATTATCTCTTTTCATATCTATAATGTTAAGTAAATTCAATTTTCAATAATTTATATAATCTATTTATCACTTTTAGATATATTACGTAATATATAGTATTTAATTAAGTTGATTCAAAAGATTATTTAAAGAAATTTTTAAATTGGAGATGGTTACTAAAAAATACTTATTTCAAAGAGTTCATCCTTCTCAGTTTTTATAAAAAAACATATTTTATAAAATAATTAACTATAATACATTGAGAAATAATTAAATATTTATGAATTTTATACTAATCATATATATATTTATGTATTTTTTTTAATAACATATCTGGATTATTATTATTATATATTTATATAAATATGATACATAATAATACAATTTATATTAAAATATATCATTATAAGGTTATAATAATTTATTTATTGCAATAATTAAGCGAATTCTGTGACCATAAAACAGTTTTCACATACAAGGTGTGCAAAATTTCTATGAATATGCATCAATAAATATACAATGATTTTACTTTTTTACTTGGTATCATACTACTAAATGAGATAAATTAATGATTAAAATGATGAGACAGTATTTATAACTTACGAATTATGTTTCATCAGACGATATGTAAAAAAATTACCAACCTAATCATACAAACAATATCTATTAGATAAATATTGTCGTTAATATAGTTAATAATTCTGTTAAATAAAATATTATTTTATAATATCTTCAACTAATACTATAATACATTTTATATTATAAAAGAATGCATTAATTTAGACATTTTGTTTTCATTATATTTATATTTACAATTTGTCTGACATCTATTAATTTTTATTGATTTGTATTCTATTCTGAATATATATATATATATTTGTATATATTTCTGAAATTTAATGAAATTTAATTTATCTTGTCAATGCTTAAATTCAAATATCTTTTTAGGTTAAATAAATCATAATTGTTTATATTATATTATTCTCAAATATAAATATAATTATTGAACTTTAATGTTCTTTAATTATGATTTAATCATTTACGAATGAAAATAAATGCATTGATATTACTAATTCTATTCAGAATTTCCAGATTGCATTGAAAATTTGAAAATTAATTCGTGGCTTATTAAGCACTCGTTTTAATCAATTTAAATTTATTGCATTATTTTTTTATTCTTAGTTTTTTCGAGCTATTGATTTTTGAATGTATGATAAAAAAAATTTATTTAAAGGTAAATTGATAAATTTGGTAGCAAAGACCTCATTAGAAATATTATTTTATTTTAACATAGCTTATTTAACATTTAATATTTATGCATAATATTATGATTTTAATATTCAGATTTCATAAAAGTACTTATTCTACTAAATAGATACATTTATCTTAATCTAATCATAGTTAATTTTAATATTCAATACAATATCCAAATACACAGATAAAATCTTATCAATTATTCATAACCAGTATCAGTCATACCTAAGATAAATATAATAATTTGTAAGTTTTGTTTAAAAATTAATTTAATTACTGTTATATGTGTTATATATATATATATATATATATATATTTTTTAGTTAGTAAAGAAGATCAACGGATTATTTTTTCGTATAAAGATAAAATATTAAATGTAAAATATGAATTTATTTGGATTTTGAACTACACACACATATGTATGTATACATATATATATATATAATGATTTTAACTAAAAATAATCCTTTTTAGTCGTTAAATTATTTATGTTCCTCCTTAGAGTACAAATTGTTGACCTTAATTTTGGAATTATTACAATACTTATTTAGAATAATTTACAATTAATAAAAAATTAAGCTATTTAAGCATAAAATTACATTTTTTAAACATAGTAAATAACAGTGTCTTACAATTTTATTGCATTACTATTTCCGTGCGAGTGTATTATTATAGCCAAAATTAAAAAATTAATCTTAAGTAATACTTATATAATCTTAGAGTATATGAATGATAAACTGTAGTCAAACAAGTTTTTTTAAGTTGTTCAGATTTTGCGCTTCGACTTGTAACAGAAATGAGAAATGGACACTAATAACACCTTGGGTCTCTTGATACGGAGCCGCGAAATTGGACAAAAATACATTGTATGTACACACAGAAGCGTCGCAGCTGATAAGATAATAGGAAGTAATTACATTAAAGAAGCTGCGTTCGGTATCTAAAATTACTTTGGTGACAACGACGCCTAATCTAATGTTCATTATGTTGGCGCTGGGATATAATTGATTCGTAAAAATCACATGCATCACAAATGACATAAATAAAAAAGAAAATGGTTATAATCTCAAAATACAAAATTATTATAAGAGATTTATTATTTGTATTATTTTATCGAAATGTAAATTTTCAATTTTAAGATTCATAAATTATTGGCAATTAAATAAATACTTTTTTCAGCCCTTTTATTTAATCGTTGTATTTTCAAAAAAATTTTGATTAAAATTCATATTTGTTCAGTGATCGGATATTTTTAATTACTAATTTAACCAATTAATTAATACTTAATAGATATAACTGAGTAATGGTTTAATAATTAAATATTTTTATGGTATCTTAAAGATAACAGTTTTGTGATGATTTCGTACGCTTCTCATATTCCAATGTAATACGTCAAATCTAATTAGAAGGAAAAAAAAATATTTTTAATCGTATTTTAATATTTTAAAATTAATTTTATTTGTAATAACTGACAATTTTTTTTTTAATTTAAAAAATACTGCGTAAAACTAATATTATTATTAATGATACTGCTAAAATATATATTTCCTACATTGTATTTCTATTGATAATATAATACATACTCCATTGTATTATGGTAATAATTCTAATTAATTCATTGTTTTAAATTTTGAGTTGTTTTATATTAATAAAATTATATAATTAAGTCCCAAAATGTAATATTAATAAATAATTTTTTTTTTTTTTTTTTTTAAATAAATATTATGTTAAATTTTTCATTTACAGTTATATTGATTTATCATATTAAAGATTTAAAAAATTATTTTTACTTAAAAAAGTTTATAAATAAATACGATGTGAGTGTATCGTAGAATATTGATAAAAATAAGAAGTAAGTCATACTGGTTTTACATAAAATTTACAGTATTTTTATTTCAATTCACGTTTTATATTAGAATTTTTATTAAAATTATAGAAAAGCATATATTACTATTTTACTACAAAATAAAAGTAAAATTAATAATATCAGTAATAAATTATCGTAAATTAAATTTTACTGCAGTTATTACGATGAATTTGAAAAGTTTTTTTAATTTAAACCTATAAATATGAAGTAGTTTTTCCATACATTACCACTCAATGTATGTACAATAAATTAAACAAGAAAATCAGTATAGATTATCCTTAATTTACACACAGAGACAGTCATAAATTAAATCTTAAATATTTTTTTATTACTTAAAAAATATATTATTATAATTTTATAACATCTTAAAGCTAAAAGAGAGAAAATATACTTTCAAATAAAAATTGATTCATCAGGAATGTACACAACTATTCTTAAAGACATCAGTGATTATAGTCATTCGAAATATGATCGCTTAAACTGTAAAGTAGATAAAGTTTATCGCGTGCTAAATTTGACATTCCGTGGCTGTCGATTCTCTAAAAACATTATCCATATAAAAAAATGAGAACGATTACACAAAATCTTTCTTGCGCTGCTCGAGTGAAAAATGTCATTGATGAAGACTGAATTCGGGCTCAATGCCTTCATAATTTCAAATAGTTTTATGACAAATTTTGTCGGTGATCATAATATACTCTAAATACTACAAACATACATTTATTTACCCTGAGTATTATTTAATGAAAAATTATTAAATTTTGTCAATTACAGCACTACATTATTAGAATTGCATTTTTGAGAAACAATTTTTTTGCCGTAAAATATTCCGGTACAATTTTGCTAAAAAAATGTTATTTGATTACAAAGTCAAAAATTATAAATATTAATGTTATTAAGAAATTTAAAAGGTTTTCCCATTCGAATTCACCGATTCCTCCGTACCAAAATGTTTTATGCGTCACCATGAAACTTTTCTTGAGACGTGCATTTAAATGAGAAAAAGCGTCCACGCACACGAACAGACCTTGCATGAGTGTGCACGTGATTTCCGACATGCGTAAAGTACGCAATAACACGAGTAATCGTCGTTTATTTTGAAAAATCTTCAACGCGTAATGAGGCATTTAATCGACGGTCACACTTTTAGTGAATTTTTTTTTGGTTATATTTTTCTTTTACTTGAATTTCTTTACCCCAACACAAAGTGCCTTCGGAAAAAGTAGACGATTGTTAGATGAACAATCTTTTTCAAGGTTATCACGAGAAACTTTTAATAAATGCAAGTAATTTCCAGTTTGATAAAAAATAATTTGATTAAGCAGTTATTGTATTCATTTATTAGTTGGCATTAACTGTTAGTTGTTTGGTTACAATAAAATACATAAATAATGTACAGATAAATATAGATAAAAAAATTATCAACTCGTCTACATTTCTTTCAATTATATCTTAATTTATAACAATTTTTTTTTTTTTAGTTCATAAGCTTTGTCAATTAAATTTACGTTATAATATTAGTTTATAATTATAATTTTATTGTGTTAAATCATAAACTCTCTTATTATTCATCACGTCAGTATTTTATTTACTCAATATAAAAATTAAGCTTAAATTAATATTTATGTATTATCATTAAATTGATAAATTGTTAAAAAAAATTTCGTTCATGCTTTTTTAATATTATAGATACTTCATTAATCTTAGACTGAAGTTAAAAGTTTCATTTTTATTTAATAATAATTGATTTTGAATTCAAATTTATTTCAATATTTATTTTAATACATTAATTTAAATGTATTCAAAGCTCTAATATTGCATTAAATAATAAAAAAAAAAAAAAATATAAAATACGATAAAATTTAATCTTATGCTGGCCAAGTATATTGTCAACTATAGTGTTTTGATTGTCCGTCTTCAATGAAATTGATTAAAATTGTATCAAAGGGAATCATCAAATTAGCAAAAAATCTAATCAATATTAAAAATCTGAATACTACCATAATATATGGATTGAAAACTTTGTCTATATTTTTTATTTATCGTGAAAGTAAATTTTAAGATAAAAATTTTCTATAATAATATTTGTAAAATATTAATAATAATTAAAATGAGCATCTAAATCGATACAAAATTATATGTTTATAATTTAAATGGTGAATTCATATATTACTTAAATAATTATGTTAAAAAGCATTTTTTACGATTAACAGTGTATTTTGTTATTGTGTTTTAGCTCTATTGATTGAACATTATATGCCGGTCGGAGGTCACGATCAGCATGAAATTTTAGACAAACTCACAAGATATTGTGGTAAATCGGTTCGTAATTATACTGAAGGCGAGGTCGATCCATTGAAATGGGATTTTTACAACAGCTTTTATTTTGCCTATACAGTCGTCAGTACCATTGGTAAGTTATTATACCAAAAATAACTATAATTTAATTGAAGTGCAGAATAAATAAATTGCATCCTTAAAAATGTTTGCTGTAATAATATTCATTATTAAAGCCTTAAAAATTTGTGTTAATTCCTTTTTTAAGTTTTATACATTCAATTTTTTTTTTAATTATAACATTTAACTAATTAATAATAGTGTAAAATAATTATACTTGTATATTAACTATGATTATTGATCTTTAACTAGGTTAGGTAAAATATGCTATGAAGACATGTTTATATAAAACTGATTATATGATCAATATATCACTGATAATTTGTCTGGATTTTTTTCTACAGAACCGAAATATTTACTATACATTTTTTTAAAGATTAGATTAAAGTTTTAAAACATTATCTAAATTATACTATCTCAATCTGGATTACATTAAGGTTGCGAAAAAATTTTATTTATTCAGAAAAATACATATATAATTTAAACAAAGTATTTAATTTTCAAGTTTAAATGAAAACTGATCTAAAAATCGAAATTTTTTTAAACATATCAATTTAAATAAACATATTTTTTAATTCAATTTAGTATTTTAATTTAATTCATTCCTTACTACAAATTTTAATACAGTTTTTCATTGTTAATTCAAAATTTTTGGTCGACTATATTTTTACCAAAAATAAATAAAATTATCAGCAGATAAGAAGTTATTATATGAATAAATTCAATTAACAATTTTATTTAATTTAAAATTACATAAAATAGTTTTATTGATACTTAAATAATTGAGACCGAAGGAATTTCTTGAATTCCAAATTATTAAAAGTACAAATAATTTTTTGGAATGATTTAAAAATTTATAGTTTTCACATGTATAATATTGATTTATAAATGAAATAAAAAAATTTTCAATGTATAGTAAAATTTTGATTATTTAAATAAATGATAATATGACAAGAAATTTCATATTTAAACAAAATTATATAAAATCAGATAATTTCTGTTTGTAATGTTTAATCTTAATTATAAATTAAGCACAAAAAACTTGTGCTAAACTTATGTATAAAGATATAATTATTTAAATTTCAAATTTAATACAAATAATGTGAAAAATCATATTAAATATTCTGAATAATTATGTTCAACGTAATCGATTACTTTTAATATTATTTAATATACACAAAATAAGATTGGTATCATATTTTTAAAAAAAATTTCCTCATATTATTTAAACGTTTATTAGTTCTAATACACTCTAAATATATTACTGTTTTCTATTTTTATAAATTGTATGTGATTTTAATTTATACAAGATTAAAATAAAAAAGATTAGATTTATTTTTAGTCCAATAAAAATGATTTAAAAAATATTTTTGTTATATTTTTAAAGATGAGTTCAATTATCTAATTTCCAAAAAAGTTGTTAACATATTTTCCTTAGCTTTAAAATTTTTTTTATAGAAATATTAATTTAATTTTTTATTTACTTTCCTATTGCTGTTTTTTTTAATTTTTATATAGACATTTACGTATAGTTTTCAAGAACTTGTTGTTTAAATTTTTAGTTCATTTATCTCGTATGATTAAAAAATCATAAAAAATAAAATAATATAAGATTAAAAGTATATTTATTGAAATTTTAAATGTAATGATTATTTGTATAATTAATCATTTATTGCCGGTATGTGAAATCATTTAAAATTTCGTATTTTATCATGTAATACATGAATGAAAAGTACATGAAATTCCTATCAAGTAAAGGCTTACAATATTTACTCATTGAGTTAGATACAGTAAAGATAATAAGCCATTTTTACACGTATAGTGGAAAGTTGTGAATAAATACGTAAATTTTTGACTGTTACGCTGGATTCGTCGTGTTAAAGTGTAAAAGTGGTTCTTTTTTATTATCAGCTCGTTTAATTAGATGAATAATGCTGCATTATCTTTAATTCACTAGTGAATAACACTAGTAATAATAACAATGATAATTTAAAATTAGCCAGGGTCGCGATTTTCAGTACATTTTATTATATTTAATAAACAATAAATACTTAATAAAGAGCTTAATCTTTATAAAAAGAATGTTGCCTCAAAAGTAAATATTAATGAGTGGATGGAGTTAGTCGTAGAATTGACCGGGAGTTTGAAGATATTAATTAAGACCGAAGTACTGCTTGATATTATGTATCATGGTGGAATTATCGGAGGAAGAGCGTTCTAGAAGCGAGGCACTTTATCGTAATTTTTAAATTAAATTAAATGATAAAGATAATTGTTAATGCGTCTCGTTTATTTGTGTTTACAGGCTACGGGAATCTGGCGCCGACCAACATGCTCGGTCGCGTTCTCATGATCTTCTACGCACTCGTGGGCATACCCATGAATGGAATTCTCCTCGCCCAGCTGGGCGAATTTTTCGGCCAGGTGTTCGTGACTGCAGTACGCAAGTACAAGTCCTACAAGCAGAATCAGAATGAGTACTCGAAAAAGTCCTTGACCTCCCTGGAGAAGCGGAGGGCTGGGCTCGCCATGCAGATCTTCATGTACTTGCTTCCAGGCTTCGTCATGTTCATCTTTTTCCCAGCCTTTCTATTCTCGCACTACGAGGGCTGGACTTACGACGAGGCGGTCTATTACGCCTTCGTCACCCTCACCACCATAGGCTTCGGAGATTATGTCGCAGGTACCTTGAAATTTTAATATTTTAACTTTATAACCTCTCGGGTACGTGTGGCTTTGAACTAGTGCCGATTTGCAAATGATCCCAGGTGAATCAATTTAACAGCCTCACTTGTCGTTTAAAACGTATCTACAGTCCAATAAATTTTAAAATTCAAAATAAGGATTATTCGTGTAAGGTTTACGACCTTTGAAGTACGTAAAAAAAAAAAAATCTGAAGGCCCTCGAAGATATTCTCATGAGTGAAATTTTTGAAACATTGCACAAGATCAATGTATTCTTTCTTTTTACAAGTTAATGGGTCAACTATTGGATTTTTTTATTCACAATGCGTGAACTACCAAAAAATCTAGTACTGTAACATCCAGAATAAACATAAATATAATTTTCTGCATTTATAAAATAACTAATTAATATTCATTGTATTCATCTTGGCCTAAAAACCTGGATCTTATTTGATGAACAATATTCATTAACAAAGCTTATAACCTTACCTAAGAGATTTTTACATTTGGAATAATGCTTATCACTAATTTGAAATTATTAATATTTTTATCTTAAATTTTCACTTTAAAACATATTTAGTGAATGCATACAAATATTAAATTCTTTTAAATTATCAAGGAGCAGATTATTGATTTTTAAAATTATTTATAATACATTAAATATTTTATTCATAATTTAAGCGCATTACATATAAGTAACAATCATAAATAATATAAACATATTTTTTCATGCTTTACATGATTATTACTTTTTTTATTGCAAATGTAAATTCTTGCAATAATATTAAAAATAACCTCGTAAAAAATGTCTCGTATGGCTGGCTGATAAAATTGAGACTTTTTTAATATTTTGAAAATATTTTCTTACTTGAATTAGCACTGTTCTACTTCTTATATAGTAAATCTAAAAGACCGTAAAATATATTTACTAATTAAATCTCAAATTTAATTAGTGATAAAAAAAATTATTAAAAAAGACAAAAACAATTTCTAAACAATTTCGTAGTAAAATATGGTAGTTTACAATAAATAATGTAAAAATAATTGCTCGATTCCATTTTTTATGGTTCTATGTATAAAAATCTGCTCCTATAAAATTATTATGACACACTCTTTAAATAGGTACCGGTTAAAAATTTATGTGAATAGCTCTTGACATATTACAATACTACAAATAGATTCGTAAATGTTCGTAGCTATCATATTAATTAATGATAAATATAATTTTTTAATTAACGCACACATGGAAGATAGGAAAACCGGATAATTCAAAGTAAGTAAACTTGGCGATCATTTAAGTTATATTAGCCTCTCCCTCCTCTCTATGCTTTTTAAAATTTACACATTACAGCAATTTGCACTTGCCTATTTATGTGTATCCTACGTATGACTGCATATCACTTAAAATTATCAGTTTACACGAAACTTTAATTAATACTCTTTTAATTAAAAATAGATATTTGTTTACAAAAATTATTTCGTAGTTTAAAAAAAAAAAATTTGTTGTAAAATGCTTTTTATTTTTATTCATTTTTGCATGAATAATTTAAAAAAACATTTATTTATTTATTAACTATCATAGTATATATGTATAAAATGAGTTTTATGAGGTTTTATTATTTTACTAACCTTTATTAGTTGAAAAAATAAATGCTACATTAAATACCTAAATAATTTATATAATTTATGAATATTTATTAAGTACAAATTCTTTGAATATATTCATTGATACGTAATACAAAAATGTTTGTGAATACGATTAGTTTTTAAATAAAATTGTACATACATATATATATATGTATATATGTATATATATATATATAAATTCTTAAAAATCAATTTTCAAGGTAATATTGTTTTTTAAAATTAATTTAATTACACGTACAAAACAAAAAAAGTTTACACAACATAATTAGATATTAATTTAAAAAATGATTATGCTTTTTATCTTTTTATTAATTATCAAAAGTAACTTTACAAAGTAAATAATAGTTTAGAATCTTAATGAAATTTTTAAATGTAGACGTGTTTTAAACATAAAGTTTATTAAAAATATATGTAATGTAGGTCAGGACAACACAAAGGGTAGTGGTATTTGGTTCGGTTTTTACAAGACATTCTTAATTTGCTGGATTTCATTTGGTTTGGGATACATTGTCATGATTATGACATTTATTGGTCGGGGTATGACCAGTAAAAAAATTGCTAGGCTCGAACACAAGCTTGCTGTCAAGCTTAAGCACACACAAAGTAAAATTTGGAACGAATTCAATGAAGACGTCAATTACCTCAGAAGGGTATTCAATGAACTCCAACTCTCTAAAGTCAAGGTACTCTATTCTCAATTATTATATAAGAAAAAAATTTTTTACTTCGTTTGCTTTCATTAGTACATTAATGCAATAGTATATTCATACATAACAATACACTTACAAATATTTTAGAAATATTAAATACACAATATATATATATATATATATACATATATATATTATATAAGGGTAAACTTAACATTTGGAACCAATTTCTAATCGATAAACTATTCTACTATAGAAGTTGTAAATAATAATTTAACAATATTTGGAAAAATAAAAATGTAAAATTTACTTTAAGTTAAATCATAATAAGTGTAAATAAAAATGAATTTCATTCACAAATTATTTTACAAAATGTATGCAATTATCGAAATTACTTTTTACCAATAATTTATTTGAAAATTATTGATTAAGCATTAATTATTGAATCTCTAAAATGTACAAGAAATATTTTATACACAAATTGATCATCCAAGCATTGAATGAAACAAAGATTATTAGATATTAAAGTAATCCAATTGCAATTTCAAATATATATGTAAAGTAATTTTTCAGTTTTTTATATCAAAAAATAAAAATTTTATAATTAAATTTGATATTGCAATACTATGTGTTTAGTTGATTATTGCGAAGAAATTTAAAAATATGATTAGTGATATTAGTTTAAATCAGTCATATCACTGTGATTTTATTTGTTATAGAGGGTGTACATGGATCAGTATGATTACGAAACGCCGCCACCTCATTTCCCTACTAGCAGTAGTTTTCCTGATTTACGTGAACTGGTTTATGGAGGTTTAGAGCCGCCAACACCTCCACATCCCAGACGTCGAGCCAATAGTGAAGTTGTTCCTATGGTATGTAAAATTTAATTAGGTTTAATTTCCCAAGCACATCGTTTCAATTTTACAATTATTATTTTAACTTAATTTTCGGGTTTTAACAAAAACACATTCGAATAATAAATTTTAGTTATTATTTTGTGAGAAGAATTTTATGAATATCCCATATTCATGACCTTTAACTTGTCTAACTTGTTTTAACCTGATTAATAGGAGGCGCAGGTGGCGCGCGTCGTATCCGAGACGGACTTGCAGCGCATTGACAAGCATGCAACATTCGCCACCCACGCGATGGTTCAACCAGCTGAATTGCTCGCACGACTCGTCAACATCCTGGGCTATATTCCACCACACCCAGACGATGATGAATCTGGCACGGATGGGGTAGACAAAGTTGGCGGCCCAGCCGGCATCCAGGGATTCAGCGAGAAAGAAATACTTGCTAGCGAAGCTTCTCCATGGAGTCCCGTAAGTTGCTTTGTTTTTCTGAATAAACAATTTTATCTAATTTTCATTTTTCACTCGTGGTGCCTACCATTCGATCAAATTTAGGCACTTTGTAGTTTACATTTACTTTAGTCTATTCTAAATAATAAGAAATTTCACATTTATTTCTACTCTTATTTTTTTCTCACAAACAGTTTTTATTTTCTAAAGAAAATTTCTTACCTTATGTTTATTTACTATTTGTATTGCCTATTTTGAAAAAAAATTTTTAAATAAAGAAAATGAATGAAGAACTCAATTTATGTTATAATCAATATCTCTTGTTATAAATTAGCTATAAACACGCTTCAATCCGTTGTTGCATTTATCTAAATTTCTGGGGGGGGGGCCTGTTTTTTATTCTTAATACAATATTAATAACTAAAGAAAGAGAAAGAGAGAGAGAGAGAGAGAAAGTATAATAGATTTAAATAAAAAATATTTTCTTTTTTTGTGAAACATTTTGTTATTTGAATTAACATACCTCTCAATATATACGAAGTAAATATAAAGGCAATATTCAAATTAAAATAACTAAAAAAGGTAATTTTTTAAATTAAAATTATATGTTATTGATCAGCTGCATCTCTTTTAGTTGTTATTTTCTTTAATATTCATGTACGTTTAATGAATGTAAAGCTCAAACGTCATTTTGATTGGAAAAATCGAAAAATATTAAAAGTCAACAATTTTCGAGAAGATAGTTGGAGTTAATGACATAATTGTTACTAAAATATTCATACAGCTGTAATAAATAATGAAACAAACATCTTTAGCTCCAGGGCAATGACTTCAAATGGAAGCTGGGTGCAGATTCGCCAAGGCCACGCTCTCGTGCCTCCAGCGAAGTACGTCTTGAGCGTCCTGAGCTTTTCACACAACCAAGTGCCTGTGATTGGACCTGGTCGGGTCCGGTTGCGCCCAGCAAGATCCAGGAAATTATGAGGGCTCGTAAGGCTGGGTCTGAAGCCAAAGATCAGACCGGCAGGTCTCGCTTCCTCTCGCTTGGGCTGGCCCTGCCCAAGACTGTGCACAAGACGTTGTTGCCACGATGGCTCAGACAACTCAACATAAAAAAGACCTCAGCCGAACACTCAACCTCGGTCAACGACGTCGAGGCCGCCGTCAATGCAGACAGGGAGTCTGCTTCTCAGCCACAGACTCCTGGTGGTAAGTTTTTCCAGACAAAATTAGGTTTCTTGGTTTTATTTTCCAACATTCTTGCACACATGCATCTTATTTACCCGATGAATAAGGATTTTTATGCACATCATAGTTTTCAACTTCAAATACTTCACTCTTTTATAAAAAGAGCACATGATACTCATATTCAAATAACAAGTACAATATAGTTTTTGACATGAGAATGTCAAAATAGTAAAGGAAGTAATACCTGACACAGGTCGGAATATGAATGCAGACGGTACGGAGCGTCGTCACTCCTATTCCCGGCCGTATTTCACGCACACCGGTGGCAGCCTCCTGGAGGAGACGTCAGTCGCAGATTTGCTTCGCGCTCTGACGGCTCTGCACAGCCGGGTTGGCGCCGTTCCGGACGAGTTCAGTGCTCTTCGAAAGCCGGTTCAGCGGAAAATGGGAAACACTTCGCACACGCCACCCAAGTTGCCCAGTCTGCTCGCGCTATTTTCACCACCTGCAGGACACAGCCAGAGTCAGCAGAACACGGTAACCAGTGTCCCCGGGAGTCGGAGCTTGGCCAGGAGGCTTTCCCTTAGGACTGCGGAGACTTCCAGCACCTCCACCCCGATGTACCAAAGAAGGGCTACTCAGGGCGCCCAGGCCATGCCTAGGCCCACCAGGCGCTTCTCCCTGAGGCCTGTCATCACTCCCCCGCACTACTCTTACGCTGCAGTAAGTTTTCTTTATATTTATTCAATTTCAGATCCCAATGTCTGTAATAAATATTTTCTCTATATCTATGTAATTCATGGTAAATGTTTGAAAAACTTCAAATTTATAATATTTTTAATTAATAAAATGCTTGTTTATCATTAGATATAAAAGTAGTATAATATATTGAATGTTTTTAAGCGATAATATTTAAACTGACAATTAATAAAATTTTAATTTCTTAAAGGATAAACATAAATTTTGATAATAGTAAAGTTGGTAGTGGAAATCTTGTTGTATGACTAACTTGTTTCATATAATTTAATATAAATTTCATATTTTTTCTTATAGCATGTGTAATAAAGGAAGTACGGTTTAATATTGGTTTAATTTTCTTATTTTATTGGAGAGGTTGGAGCCTAAATACATTAAGCAAAAGTTTCCCATACAGAAATCGAGAGTTTCCTTTAATCTACACTTGAGGAAATCCCATGACTACATCAACCTTGTCTCCATTAAAAGATACCTGTACCTTATTTATATTATCGTTATAGTAATTTATTTTTATAAATTTCACTGTTCCATTCATCAATAAACCGTATATAGTAAAAAATTCATACAAGTTGTAAAAAATAAAATTTGTTTGCATTGAACTTTTAGAACCAATCCCAGGTGGAGGAGCATCCCAGTCCACCGCCCTACTCCACTGAGCACTTCGTCCTTGACTGCCCTAAGAAACCGTTTGTGCAGATGGAGGGAGCTCCAGGAGTTTCCTCTCCGGTTTCCGTGCCTGCTTCCAACACCACCAGCAGACGTTTTTCCCTGAGGCCGGCCCAAATCGGCGTACCACCAGCTCCGTCCTCCAGGTCGTCAGTCCCCGCATCCACGGCCACACCTCAGCTTGCAAATCCGGTGTCCCGATGGAGGGCTGGATTTTTGCAGCGTCAGATTAGCCAAAAGAATGCTCAGCGCAGAGTGAGGGCCTTCAGCTTGAGTGACGTGCACTCGGAGGAGTCCGAGCACAGAATCGGTATGTATCCTTAAAACTATTCCTAGATTTAATGCACAAATCTCTGATAATTTCATTCGAGTTCGATTGATAATATTTTTTTATTCATTTTTTAACTTTTAATATTTTAATAACATGTCATTTACAAATTTATATATTCTATTTAAACGATGAATTTTATCATTTTTCTTTAAAACAGTACATTTTTTATCTGCGGGAAAACAATCTACAGGACAGCCGCTTTTATTTACATAGTTAATTTTCGATTTTACTACTGATATTTTCAAATGTCTCTTGTGTTTAAATCATGATTTACAATGACATTGCAAGTATAAAAAAATGGTATACCTATTTGCATTTGATGAAATAAAGACAGCCATATATATGTAAACAAAATAATGTAAATAAACAATGTAGTTAATGAATATCATTTAACAATTGCAGGGATCAGTCCGCTAGCATTGCACGACAACGCTCGGACAATCACTTCCGTTCAGGGTCAAAGGCTGACATCCATTCAAAAAACTGTGACCATCATTTCGCCTGACATCTCGCACATAAAAAGCGAGAAACAGCAGCGAGCTCCGGAAGCTCGACACCCGGATCATGAATCTCAGGGCCTCAGGCGCTATAATAGTGACATTGAATCCATTTCCTCGAAAAGCTCAAGTCGCTCGACAAAGTCGCTCCAGGAGTCAACGAAGACAAGCAGCACTACTAGTAGTAGAGAAAGTTCAGAAGACAGCATAACAGAAAGAAGCGAGACGGCGAGCACTTGGAAAGTCACCAGTGATGAAAACGACGAGGATAAGTGGGTTTTCCCTCGCAGTGACGCCTCGGACGTCGGCAACCCAGACGAAGTTGCTTCCTCGAGCACCAATGACGATGTTTTAGTCGCCATGATTAAAGAATCAGACATAGTTAGCACGAAAGCGCCTCTGGTAGAGAGGCAGACGGACATTCGCACATCCTTGGATGAATCATCCGACAGGAAAGCGTCTCTTTTGTCGATTGAACCCTGGACGGGTTCGCCCAGCGTGAGAAGCTGGACGACATCAACTCCCCATAGCCAGAGAGTGCGCGCAGTTTCGTGCGGCGATAAGATAATATCCCAGTCTTCGGATGCGCTACCGGATGAGGGAGTAGAAAAACCCAGTAAAATTACTGCCGAAACATCGGCTAAGAGGGATTCAGTAACGAAGACTCAGGAAGAAAAGATTGATGTACCCGAGATATTTGGCATCGAACCTGGACATTCCTCCGTAGACAAGTAGTTGACGAATCGATCATCATTTTACGTTCGAGTATTTTAAGTTTTAATTTTTCCGGCTTATTTATTTACAACTGAGAATCGTAGATTTTGCGATAAAGATCTATTGGATACAGTGTTTTCGGTAAAAGTGTTGGTTTTAAGTCACTGCAGTTTTCTCGATTGGACAAGAAACATATTTCTTATAAAGAAATTTAAATTTTAAATTATGTATATAAGATTGTACTGTGAGGTCTCATAATATATGTAAAAAGTATTTTTATCTAAAAAAATATTTTATTTAAAATGCAGCATTATAAAAAAAAATATTGTTGTATTTATTCATTAGCAATTAGAAATAATGTTATGTTCAAAAGAAGTGTAAATATTGGTTTAGTACATAAAAATCGTTAAATATGTTTTTCTTATATGTCTTTATTTATTATTCGATTGGTACTTTAATTAAATATATATATATATATATTTTTTAAATGCTGAAAATATATTTTTTTAACAATTTTAATGATTAAAGCATCAATATAAAGTTTTATTAAAAAAATATAGTACTTTTTAACTTATTATACTTTAAAAGGTTTTTTAATAAATTTGATAGATGATTTGTAAATATTTTTTCATATTTTGATATTAAATATTGCGTGATTATTTAATTTATGTTGGTGATATAATTGATCATTTAAATAATTCTTTACAAATTTGAATAAATAATGACATATTATACACTTACAGTAAGCATAATATGAATATATATGTCTGTTTTAATTATTAATAAGAATGTTATTCAACGTTATCCACGGATTGAAATGGAAGGGCTTTTAAAATAGTAGTAAGAACACTTACTTTTTCGCATTTGTTAAATAAGTGATAAAATATTATAAATAGATACCCTTATATTATTTCAGATATAATCGAGAAAACTGCAAAAAATTCGAAAAGCAATGGTGTGAAAGTGGAAAATCCTTTTATGTTTATAGCTAATTAAAAAATACGTTCAGGCACATAGATTGAGTATTCGGATTCGGTTCCAGCAGAATTTAGCGATTCTCTTGGGACATTTTGAAGAGCTTATAGTCAGTGAGATTCCTACATTTTTTAGATTAAGTCAATACATGTAATATGAGAAACAAATACTGATAGCGAATGACACTTCTAAGCTCATACTGAATAATAATAATATTAATAATAATAATAATAATAATAATAATAATAATAATAATAATAATAATAATAATAATCATAATCATAATACTAATAATAATAATAATAATAATAATAATAATAACTGTGATAGCACTGCGAGCCTTAGTTACTTTAAGCAATACTCGGCAGGTACGAGTTTAGTATTTTCTTTTTTTTCTAAAATCAGTAGCTATTATCTAAGATTATCTAAGGTTTAAGGTGACTATTTAATTATTATTGTAAACTGTAATTACCGCGTATTACATAATTAAACTTTGTGCCTTGCCTGAAACTTGTTTTACATAAATTTATGCTTTTCAATTAAAAATATTAATTTTTATACATAACTTAGGAAAAAAAATTTTTATATGTCATGATAGCAATATTTAATAAATAGTATATTTTCATACTAATTGATAGTTCATTAATAAAATTAATTGAATAGTCACTCCGAAAATATAATTCATCACGAATACTGTAAATAGTTTTATATAAACACTTGACGAAATGTTCAAATTTAATTTGTAATTAAATGAAAAGTATTATATAAATAATAATAAATTTATTACAATGTAACTTTTGGTAACAAAAAATTACTATAATTTATTAAAGCATATTATTTAAAAACTTAATAAACATATTCTGAAGCTTTTATATTATTATAGCTAATATAAAATGATGAGAATATCAGAAAAAATACCGCTAAATTCTATTTGTTGTTCCTGAATATGAAAAAAGGAAACAAAAACACCAATTACCATTTTTTATCATTTTTAGAAAATGAAAAAACGTAAAAGTAGTTTAAATTTCTTATATAAATGATATCGCATAATATTAATCAAATATTTTATAAAAAAAAAGATTTTAGTTCCATTCATTTTAAAGGTAAATAAAATTAATAAATGACGACGCATTGTTACTCTTTTAAATGAGCATATGGTTTTAAGTTCCTCATAATGTCGTCACAATTCATCTAAACTAATATTAGTTTTTTTTTTAAATAAATAAATTTTATGTTTTATTTTGCATGTATAAATTTCGTTGCTAGAAAAAATAAGAAATTAAAAATTTTACATAATTTTTTAACGAATTTTATTAATGAAGCCGTTTCAAAAAATAAAACATATTTTCATTTGTGTTGTAATTAGTCGATAAGTTAATCATTTTATGTGAGTAGTTTATTATTTTTATTATTTTATTATTTACAATATTTAATGCTTACATAATTATATATTTAGATGATTATCAATGAAAATAATAAAAATTGAATATAAATAATTGTAATTAATATAAATAATTTACCTGATATGACTAAATTTTATCTTTGTTATAATTTATCTTTAAGAATGTGAATTGGTACGACTTGATCAGCTTCAAATTTTCTCAAAATATTTGTAATAGAAAAATAATATTTGTATTTGTATATTGAAATGATAAAACTAATCCAAATAATTCTTTCTTAAAATATTTTTAAAAATGGTATGTTTTCCATGCTTAATAGTAAACCACCAGCGATTTTATATCAAGTATAAAACAAGTGAAAAGTTTGATAAAATTGTTAGTTATGAGTTTATAAATAAAGAATTAATTAAACTATGTTACATGTATTTTGTATTTGGAAAAAATCATATAATATTTAGTAAAACATATAATTTACTGCATAGGTCAAATGATTTAAAATAATAAATCATACTGATATGAAAAATAAATATTTTTATGTTTTCTATTTCTAGAATATTTGCAGAAATTAAACTATTGTTTTTTATCTTTCAAAAAAATTTAATAAATATTCTTTAATAACAATGAAGTTTTGATAATTATTGGTTTTCATTTTCATTAGATTGTACGTACATGGAAGAAATACAGTGAAAGAGAAAGGTATAAAAATAGAATAGAAAAAAAAAAAAAAGACAGAGAACTAGTGAACATTATTTTATTCGAAACTATAAATTTTTTGACATACGATTTAGAGAAATAATAATTGAATAGTATTAGAACATATTGAATGTAAACTCATTTTGTTAGATATAAAAAATTTATAAAAAAAAAAGTTGATGACAGAATTTGTAAGTCACAGATAGAAAGAAAACTATAGAATACTCTTTAATCATCAACTTCTTCACTGTTTTATATTATTTATACAAATATATTTGTAATATTAGTTATAACTAATTTTTCAATTATTTAAGGAACTACTAAAAATTAAACGTAAAATCATTTGATTTTCTTAAAATTTGAATTTTAATACTAATTTTCAATTAATGGCAAATGAAAATTGAATTTATTTGTTAGTTATTTTTAAGTATTTAAGGAAATACAATTTACTTATTAGTTAAGAATGATAAATAAAAAAGAAATAAACATTAGTGCTTGGGACTTGTTAATGTGCTTTTAATAATGGTGATACAGTTGTACTTAATAATCAAAAATAAATTTTAATATGCATTTATTCTTCAAATCAATCCATATATTTAAATATAATCTATAAATAATTTCATAATATTAAATAATATATAAAACTTGTATTTTGTACAAAACGTTTTTAATATTTTTAAATATATCACTTTTTAAATTCATTAATTACAAATGACACATCTGAGGTACATTAAACACACATAAAGTTACTTTGAATATTACATCAATTTTCTAAATTATATAAAATAATTTATACTTGTGTAGCATATATAAATTAAACATCTAAATAATGTATAAAATGCATAGGTATTAAAAAATATTTTATTTTTTTTTACAATTTTTTTTTTGTTATAAAATGAGTATATAAAAAATTGATTAACATTTTTCAATTTTGCATTTAAGATTAATTTAAAATAATTCTTTATAATGAAGTGAAAAACTTCAACTTTATAATAAAAAATGAGTCTATAAATTATGTAAACAAAATTTTAAATTAGATTAAAATCATATAAATTATAAAGATTTTATGTAATTTTTATTGTTATAACTACATGTAAAATAAAAAGATAAATTAAAAAACTAAAAAATAACTATTAAACGTTAATTTCACATTTTAAATTGCAATATATATTTATAAATATTAAGATTAATATGAAATATAAGTAAAAAACATAGATTTAAACTTTAATAGTATTTGTATAAAGCAAAGCTTCTATGAGAATTACCATATGCAGGTTACATTTGAAATAAAAATTTGGATGTTATAAATAATCTTTTGAGCATTAATTTTTACACTATTTGTATACACATTTATTTTTATTCAATAAATGCTGAAAATGTGTGATTTATTAGACATTTTATATTACAATCAAAACAAATATATGACAACACTAATGTTGTAGCATAATGTACCAAAGAACTGCCATTAAGAGCATATAGAAATCACTTAGTGTTCTGTAGAAATATCAAGATCATTCAATCGTTTTCTTAATTCTTCAATAAGATTTGCTCTAGACACTTTACTCTCCTCTCTTGATTTGATGGTTCTGAGTGTAATTTCACCTTTCTTAATTTCACTCTCTCCAATAATAATTGCTAGTGGTATTCCACGATCCTCACAATACTGCAATTGAGCAAGAAGCTTTGGACTCTTCTTGTAAGATTGTTCGGCTTTAATGTTGGAGTCCCAAAGCTCTGTGACAATACGTATTCGTTCTTCGTGTAAATTCTTCTGTGCAGAAGCAACATACACCTCTACTTCGGTTGTGCGAGTCTTCTTTCCTCGATTAGCAATGGAAGTTTCCAAAACACTGAAGATGCGTTCAATGCCAAGAGACATACCTACGCACGGTACGATCTTGTTGTTTGCGTCGAACATACCAACTAGATTGTCATAGCGACCACCACCTGCAATACTACCTACACCAAGATCATCACCTGTAAAACGAATTTATAGAATTAAACATATTATAAGGTTATTTTATTATTTGATTAATTAATAATTAATTACTTATTTATTTCTGTACTATTAAGAACATTAATGCATACATTTTAATCAATGATTTTGATTAAAATAGTCTTATGTTTTTATCCATAATGTAATAATTATAAAACATCATAAAAATGCATTTATATTTTAATATCTATTTATACTTAAAATACAGAGTTGTAAAAAACTATAAATATGTTATTATAGCAATAAGATTTTTTAATTGAAATAATATTTAATTAAAAATGAAATTATTAAATTATTATCAAATAGACAATTTAGTAATATTTATTCATTATAAATTTAAACATTAATATAATGTTTTTATAATATTAAGCATACATATATATAAAGAATAACTAACAACTAATTTTAAAATATTGTACTAAAATTTTTACCTGTTAATACTGCTTCAAAGATAACACCTGTATAATAATCAAGACCTCTAGCTAAACTGAGATCAAAAATTATGTTATCTCCAATTTTATAAAGATCACAGTACTTTAAGAGAAGTTCCATTGAATCAAGTCCTTGTACTGCAGAAGACTGCTTTACTAATTCTTCATTTTTTCTTAATTCTTCAATAAGTTCTTTACCTCCACTTTTTGAAATAAAAGTACCTATTTTGTCAGCTATATTTTCATCTAATCCTTTCTCTTCTATCATTTCTTTCCGAACCTGGTCCCATGGATTTTTATCTAATTTGTCAACACTGGAGCATATATTTCTAAATTTATCTTGAGGAACTCCACATACAGCAAATATTCCATCTAATAAGCATCTATGATTTACTTTTATACAAAAAGGTCCTAATTCTAGTGATTTCAAAGCCTCATAAATAATACGAAGACATTCAGAGTCTGGCAACATTGGATCATATTGCCCAGCTATGTCAAAATCCTATAATTTTTATACTTTTATTAAATTTAATTAAAACTTTAATTTAATTAAAATTAAATTATTGCTCATTTATTTTGAAAATTATAAATTAAATGTCATGATGAATACTATTAATCATTAAAAAATGTTTAAATATCACACAAAATATAAAATAAATTAATAATTATATTACTTACACATTGATAAAACTCTCTGTATCGTCCTTTTGTCATCGTGGGATTATCCCTTCTATATACCTTTGCAATATGATATCTCTTAATATTATTTATTTTATTCATTGCTAAATATCGAGCAAAAGGAACAGTTAAATCATATCTCAAAGCCAGGATTTCACCACCTTGATCTTTTAGATCATATATAAGTTTTGAATCCTCTCCATACTTTCCAGTTAATACCTCCTGTAAATAATAATAATTGTAATAAATAAGAGAATAAAATTTTAATTATAATGAAATTTTATTAATTACTTTTCGTTCAAAAATTGGTGTATCTATAGTTTCTGCACCATGGTTTTTGAAAATTGAAGTAATTTTTTCCATGACCGCTAAACGTAGAGCCATTTGTTCAGGGTTATAATCTCTTGTTCCTTTTGGTGTTTTAAGAAAAAGTTTTTGCGAACCAACATTTTCCTCACCTAATTGATCTTTTAATTGTAAAAGTTTTGAAACTTCTGTTTGTATCTGTAAAACACATTGATTAAATATAATTAAATTGTTATTTAATTAATTATGATTAATTAAATCCGACAACAGGTAGGTCCGCATACCTGAACAGTAGCGACCTTAGTCGTAAAACAACGGGCAATAAGTGCACGATTTGCAAAAATCAGATGTTGCATGATGCAAAAATGAAGAGCCACAACCAGAATGAAAGATAAAATCCACCTCAATGTTGATTATAAAACTACATAAAAGATCAGATAAAATTGAAGTTAGCCAGCTAGCATACTACTGCCACAGGTATAAATTGTAAAATATTACAATTACTATTATGAATGTTAATTTTTAAATATTAATCAAATAAAATGAAGTCTCGTGATTTAAAAATATGTGAAATTTATTTATTTAATAAAAACTTTTATGGAATATTTCAAATATAAAATTTATAAATACTAAAGATTTGATAAAATCATAATCAATTATAATAAATGTATAAATGAAGGAGATATCTGTAAAATAAATATGAAATTTGCATTATTATTAGAATAAATTATTTAAAATATTCTATATTTTGCAATTTATATGCTCTTTTAAGTTTTTATAAAACAGATTTTTATTTAATTTTACATAATTTAAATAATACATAATATTTAGTGTCAATCAATGGTACAAGATCCTAAAAAAAATAATAAATAATTATATTTACATTATAAAAGATAATATTAAAACATCTATGGCAGTGCTGCAAGCGTGCAATTATAGTCTCACTTTTTCAATAGAATTTTCTTCAATTCTAACTTTTTAATAGAAGACAAAATGAAACGATCTATATTAGTTTAAAATAATTAGTAAATAGAATGAGTAGATGTTTCTTATTTTGGTTCATATTAAATCATGTGTATAAATCAATGTATGTGTCAAAATCATGTTCAAGTGAGACCATAGCCACCACTTTTATGTTTACATACAAATTAAAATATTCAATCACTATTTATTGAGGGAATTCAGTTACAAACATAGCTGGAGTTTGAAAATTTTTGTTTTGATTAATTTCATAATAATATTTACTTACAAATAACAAATAAACCATTAAAACAGTATATTTTTTAAGCAATGACTATTTCAATGTATTCAAGAAATTGTGAATAATTTGATAAAAAATAACCTGTAATAAACAAGAACATAACCTCTAATATTGTTAACGTTATATCTTTGATTCTTTAAAATTGCTTATCATTTTTTAATATACTTATGTTAATATTAATTCTCATTATTTTTCCTTATAAGTTTAATTCAGCACTTAAATTAAATAAATTTATTAAGTAGTACATATTAATATAAAAATAGTATGTAGCTACAACACATGATTTAATTTATAAAATATGAAATGATTGTCAACATATTTCCTATTAAAGGAATGAACTGTTACAATAAATAAATAATTAATATTTGACAAATTAAATAAATAAAATTGAATATTGATTTAAGGATATCTTCTTTTATAATTTTTCTATTTTTATTGAGAGAATGAAATTAAAACTTCTCTATAATAAAAATCTTTTAAAATGGATAAGGTATCCATATAGGTGTAATTATAAACAATGAGAAGAGAATTTTACTTTTCAAATGATTAAAGATTATGTTCTATATTTAAAGGAGTAAGGAGAAGTATGGTTAACATTGGATCCTAGACAATGACGCAACAAAAATAGTGATTGTGACTAGATAAGAGGGGAAAAATGCGATCGGGAGTTATTCCATCATGATGCAAAATCCGTGAAAGACAGGCGAGAATGAGAATTGCAGGAGTCGAAAAGCAGTGCAAAAATGGAAAAATGCAAAAAGTTTCTCCACGTGGTTTCCCGTGTCATTGGGCTTAATTATAAGATTGTAAAAGCGGCGTCGGGGAGCCATACGGGACAGGAGGACGTACCTGGGCCGGATCGGCTTTGGCGCTCTTGAGCTGGCGGACGAGATCGCCTTGCTTCTTGATCAACTCCTGGAGGCTTCCCATTTTCTTTGGAGTAAGGATGACAGTTTGCGAGCGAGTCTGCGAGTGGGCGAGAGGTTAGGCCAAATGTATGTTAATCACATCGGATATCCGAGTACTTGGAGCGCAGCTTACCAGCGCATTGACGGGTGTAGCCGAGCGTCGCGAGCGGGACTGTCGAAAGAATCGAGGCGAACAATAAAAATAAGAATAAGAGCCTAACGCAGAGGGAAAAGAAAGTATGGCGCGAGAAGGAGAGCGTGTTCGCCTCTTTGGTTATGTTTTTACTTTCACGTTTTTACGTCACTCAACCATATCCGCCGCACGTTTCGCAAAATTTACAGCTACTCCCCCGATCGTTTCGCCTTTTTAACGATCGGCTGCTCCATCGGTATGAGCTTTCTCGCGCTCATCTCTCGATTTTCTTCCCATTGTTTTCAAATCGGGTAATTTTATTTTATTTATATTTATAATCGCCCGACCATAACCTTCCTTATAAGTTAATTTTTATTGCTTAAAATATTTGTTTTAATTAAGAGATCTTCATAAACGGATTTGGATGCGCGAAGAAAGTTTTCTACCATTTTAATGGCCGTTGAATCGTCCTGCATTTATTATTGCGTATCAATGTTGTCGATGTTGTAACAAGAATGAAAAAATATTTTATTCAAAGGTGACCAAAATTTCATAATAATTGTCACAATTTCTTGTAACATTCACTACGTCTACAAACAATACCTTTGTACACGATTTTTACCTTTTACGTCCTCAGTTTTTTACCTATACTTTCTACACTCCTATTTACAAATAAAATATTATTATCATTATGTAATCGAATCAATCAAAGCATTTGTGAATGCATACACCTTACACCGATTATTATTGTTGAAAAAAAAAAAAAATAATATTTTTTTTAAGTATTGCACTTATAATTTCACGTTGAAACAAAATTATCATTAATTAAAGTAAAATATATAAAAAATTTATATTTTAAAGGAGCATTTAATATTTAAAATAAATGTATTAATTGCACTATTGGATTGTAATATATTAATAATAATGAAAATATCTATAGTTATCATAAAAATTATTTGGTTGGTGTTACAATACTTAATGATTTATAGACATGTTGTAACTTGTTCAACAGTAATTGCCAGTTAACTGTTTTACTATCTTACATAAACGCTACAAATTCTTTTATATATATATTTGATACAAAATATTTACTATTAATAAAATTTTATTGTTGTTTATTAAAAAAGTTTTGACATGCCTATTATCTATTTAAAATGAATGTATGTTGTCTTATAATAAAAATTAATAACTATTAAAATTGAATTATATTTTATAAATAATAAATTATTATCCTTAAAAGGTATTTGTTGTACTTTGAGAATTATAAATCTCGTATCACTAATATGTTATTTTTATAGAAATTTGTACATGTTTATGTAGTATTTAACATTAATTATTTTTATGAAATAAATTTTAAAAGCATGTACTTGTTGAATTTAATATGAAATTTTTCAATATTTTAATTTAAAAAATGTTTCAATTACATTAGAAATTTATATAAGATTTAATGAATTTTTTCAATAAAACAAATTAATCAGCTTTTTTAAATATGAAAATTTATTTTAAGTTTAATCATGTTATTAAAAATAGAATGACATTCTACATAAATTAGAAACATTTAATCGTGATCTATACATTTCATTAATAGCTTCTTAGTTATAGCCATTAGCGAAATTCGGATAAAAAACACAGGTGTATTAGATTTTAATACTTTTAATTTATGTATTTAATGATACCGATAGGAAAATTGCTTTTCCATATAGTTTTATGTTGGATTATTTGGAGACCATAAATAAAATGTTTTTCGTAAATATATTTTCATATATTATGAACAAAATGCTTTGTAATTTTGTAAAATATAGTTTATCTTAATATTTGCTTATATGAATGTTTGTAGTGATAACTAAATAATGATTATTGTAATCCCAAAATTGAATTACTAGCAATTGAGAAAAATCAACATTGTTTGTACGATGACGATAAAAGATTATGTTTAGGATTTGTAATTGGAAATAAAATTAATAAAATGTATTTACCTTTGAATTATAAAATATGAAATAAGAGATAAAAAGGGATTGGGAGTAGTTGGAAGTACAACTAATGTACAATTATTACGCTATCGGGGCAAAGTTTATCGATATGGAATCCGAAACCGCTTTGGAACGAGTTCAACGACCTCGTCCGTGTGTACCTGTGTCAGCAGGTGTGCTAGTGGAAAAGATCTATCTGTAACTTACGTGGGTCAGAGTCAGAGTCACGAGGTGGAAAGTGTGTCAAAGGAAAGTGGACCGATTTCGGAGGAGAGTCGAGAGATCCTAAGAGTTGGGGTGGTGTTAGTCGGGCAGGAGAGTGCGAACGTGTCCCATTACTTTCACTTCCTGATCGAGCATATATCAATCTTGGATTCGCTCTGATCTATCTCGTGATCGTTGCATAATTAACGCTATTTCCGACCTGATGGAAACATATATATCCGCCCACACATGCAATTGCCATGGGCTTGTGTGCATATCAGTTTCAAACTAGTGCAATGCGTGTATCAGCTGATGTACGGGTGTGTCGGGTAGGCACACGCGTGTGTGTAGTTGTGTGTGCACACGTGCGTGGTAACGGCTGTTGCACACAACGTTCTCCAACCAGTGAAAACCCGATGGGAATTTACTTTATTTTGCTTCTTTGCAACCTTGAAACTATCATTTTTGCTCAGTATATAGGTGTATTTACATTCAGCTACATATGGTGTCATGAAAATTTATTGCCTTAGCGATTATTGATATTTATTGCGATTTTAAATGAGATTTCAGGTTGTTCGTTGCCATTAAAAATGAGAATAAATTTTTTTATTAATTAAATACACATTATTCTTACTAATTAATATTTGCAATTTAAACAATTTTTTTCCCATTAGAGCATTGTTGCTTTAATCCCTATAATTTTATTTACATACGAAATTCTAAAGTTGTTCTGTAACTATTATTCTCCATCGTAGAATTTGATTACTTTCATATAATTTCATATCTGTCCTCTTAATTATTTTCCACGAAATAATATTACATTTTTTTATAAAGAAGACCCATTAATAAAAATAAATGTCTTAAATTTTAATTCTAAATAAAATACTTTATATTTCAAACAAAACAATCAAAATAATAAATTGTGTGAATTCATTCTATTTTTATTATTAACATAAGTGCACCGGTAAATAAATAAGATAAATTCAAAAACAGTGAACTTGAATGTACATTTTCTTAAAAAATTTCTTCTAGTTTTGTAACGAACTATAAATTAGAAGGAATATAATTCAAAATAAGAATTGATAAGATGACCCAATGTAACAAAGATTAATTTTTCGAATGATTATTTTTTTTTATAAGAGCAATTTATTTATTTTATAGTATATTAATTATTAATTTTTCATCAATAATAATTTTTTCTCTTGAAAAATTTAATTTATTTTATTTCTTGTTTTGAAAATATTTAAATGTAATTAAATTGCATTTAAAACTATGTTTATTTTATAATTATCAATAATATTATAATTTTAATAATTTAATTAGAGCATTAAAAAAATATATTGTTATGTAAATATTTGTTTAAAATATAATTCATAAAAGGTATGATTGATATTTTTTTAATTTAACTACATAATGAAGCACTCGATTTGATATACATGTATGGTAAATAATTATATTAAATAAGTATATTCTTCAAATGAAAATAAGAAATAAGGATTTGCGATTAAAATGGTTTTGGCATCATAATTTTTGTAAAAGAGGAGTGGTTTAGACGGATAGTTACATGTATTTTACATCTAGATAACTTTTATTAATCAATTTCATCGTTATCGTTACAAATCGCGTGGATGAGACATTGCACGAGCCATTTTAAACGAATACAATGAAACTTTTATATCATCACGCGTTATTTTCTTACAGTCAATGGATTGGCGAAAGAATCGAGAGTATGATAATGTGAATATTTTCCATTTTTTTTGTTTTTAATTTATTCTATTAATTTTTTAATATTTTTGTCTTCATGTATAATGCGCACTATATGAGCTTATCTTCTTTTCGATATACATTTGCTCGATTTTTTTAAAACATTTGTTTATTTCTACTCGATTCATGAAGAATTGGATACTGACAACACGTATTTGATATTTTTATTTATAATTTTTATTTGTTCCTTTACATTTAATGTTCGATTGTGTCACTGTATAGTCGTAAGTGTAAGAGTCATTTGTGCGTATGTGTAAAAACTTGAATAATTATAATCGAAGACATCAAAAACATTCTACGTAATGTTTAAATAACAAGACCGTGGATTTACTATTCGACTTCCTACATTTACATTTTTTTCAGTCGTAATTATTTATCTCTAATGATCCGAAATTCTGAATCAATATAACATTTATTAGAAAAAATTGTCTATGAAAATATATAAGCTCATATGTTTTTGAATTATATGAGAATCGAACAACTAAAATCACAATTCTTTTCTTTCTTACCTACTAAAATTATTAAACGAACATGTAGAATATTTTTTATCTACAATATCTTTAATCTAATTTTACAGATTTTTATTAAAGAATAAACATTTTTTAGAAAAATAATATTTTACTTTCTTGTATTTATAAGAAAATTAATAAATCAAATTTACTTTTGATTTTTTAAAACTCTTTTAAGTAGCCTTTTAAAATTTGTAGATCTTCGTGAGTTAATGTTTAATATTCTTTTCTTTGCTTAAAAATCCACGGTCTTACAATTGTTTAGGCTTATAACTACTATTTATTTTAAGTTTATCAGTGTACTTAATACAAGAATGTTTTTAATCTCACTCACCTGCTTTTCTGTTATTCTATCTTTCGTTTTAGTATTATTATTATTTTTTTATAATTAATTATTAATTATTATTATTCATTATTCTTTCTTTAATTTTCAATCTCTTTTCACTTATCGAAATTTCTATCATTTTTTCTTCTTTCGCTTGTACATACTCATTCGAAATCTTTTCCCCTTATATTTCCTCAATTTATAAATTGATTATCTGTGTACATCGATAATTCGTTTTACAATCAGTGTTTTCTCAATAAACATTTAATTATTATTAATAAGAATGTTCTTCCGAAAACAGCCGGTTTCTTTTTCAAATTTCTTACAATATAGAGATTTATTTAAGAAAAAAATCATCACCAGTTAATTTCAATAACGACAGTCATTTTTATAATCTTTTCAAGCACTTGCAACACAGTACAACGATCATAACATATTTCTCATTTGCAAAAATTACACAAAAGAGAGAAATATTATTCCTTTGTAGTTGAAACCGCTACCATCTGAATCGATCAATGCAAATAATTCTTTTGTATATTTTTCATTTTCAGTTTTTCGCGGTTTTTGGTCCAGTGTGGCAGTGCCTTGTTCAATTACACTTTAACAAATAATTTGTAGGATTTGGCGATTTTATTTTTTACCTTATCGTTTTTTTTTTCTTGTATATTTCTTATTAAAAAATGTCACATAGTACGCTCTCATTTTCGTAGATGTAAATAAATATTTATTAGCACAAACCTATATAATTGCATGTCTTTGCCTTTACATATTCAGGCTTGTTTTTATTTTAGTTGAAATGGATAAAAAGCGGTATTTTGTAGTATTCTGTAGTATTTTGTAGTATTTTCTTATCAATTTACTTATAATAATATATGAATATAATTGTGAAAAACGAAAAAATTAATTTCATAATACGGGAAGAGTTAATAAAAAGAATAGAATGCATGAATTAAATGCATGAATGCACGCAATCACACCTATATTTCTCCACACAATTTATGATATTTACACCATCACAGCTCAGGCAGGCATCCATACACACATATTTTCAGACGCAAGTAATAAATCGGTCAATACCTTCACACAATTATTATATATATTTATAATATCTTTGTATACCGTATTTCTTTTTAATATCGCAATGTCGCTTCGAATAGTTTAATGTATGTATAAGTGATGTATGCTTATGTATAATGTTCGTATAATCATTTTTATCATCGTGGTGTTTCTTATCCTTTTTATATAATAACGAATGTAATTCTAATCTTTTATCTTCCACAGTTCGACAGTCCTTCAAAATCATTCGCAGTAATCTCTTCCATTTATATGTATAATATAATATTTTATTTATAATGTATTTTACTCATTTTTCTTTTATTAATGTATTTAATTTTATCTTTTTAGTACATAGACTCAAAAAGCTATTAGTAAGACGGAGTGTACGACGATGATTAAAGAGTTTCCATTATCTTCTTCTACTTCATTTTTTGGGAAATCTCACAAAGAAAATAGTTACCTAAATATTAATGAATCGAGATTATAGTTATTCTTAGATTTCCTAAAACATCTTGGAATATATCATGTGTTTATTTTATATCACCAACTTGTTAGCGATGTTAATAATACACAATTTGTTGTATCAATCTTTTATATGGCCAAAAATGTTAGCCTTAGACACTAATCAATAGAGAAATAATTAATATTTCATTTAATAATATATTTCATATGTAAAGATGTATTTACGATGACTTTATTTTTTATTTTATTAGTTATAAATGAATCAACTGTTTTTCACTAAAACATCTTTGTATTCCACTAAGGTCTACATCATTTATTTTTTTGCATATCTTCCGGAACAACTAATTTAATTACGCACATCTACGAGTTGGTTATTCAATGTTCATTTTCTTCTACTGAATTTTACGTCATTTTCTCACATAATTATTTATGTATTAGTTTTCTTCTAATTACTTCTTTTCCTTCTTTAAGCATTTAAACTAATCTTTTGTGTAAAACACAAGATATGTTGTTATATCTTTGTGTTATCTTTCTTCTTTCCAGTCATTAATAAACATTCATATTAGGGTTAAAAAAGAGACGAGTACCTTTTTATCAAGCGATTTTAAATGCAATTTCATCGAACTATTGTACGTTTTATTGTAAACGAACGATGGGTTTTTGTACTTTTTCCTATTTTATTTGTTTTTATGCTGATTGATTACTTTTGAATATACATTAATAAAAGATGTGCGTTTTTTTTTGTTTTTTTTTTTAAATTCGTCCTATTTTTTTTATCTTTGGTAAACTCTGTCATTCTACAATTAAAATTAAGTTCATTCCATAATTAATAAAAAACATGTTTTTTGATTTTCTTTTTTCTTTTTCATTTCTAATCCTTTAAAAAAGTTCTATGTGTTAACGAAAATTTATTTTTTTTTTATTTTTTTTTATAGGGAAATTAATACTTTAAAATTCCATAATGTTTTAAGATTACCTCTGCTAATTTTTTTTATGTATATTAAGAAGTTGACAAGAAACTGACTAAATATCCAAAAATTTGTCATTGTTGTTAGTTAAAATCAGTTGTTTACATAAGCATATAAGCATCCCTTGTCATTGTCGTTTTTATTTGAAGTGCAATCTTGATGAGAAAAGGTATAAAAGTAGAAAATGCAGTATTTTAATTATTAAAAGATCAAAGAATGTCTTACACTAATTCTCCTGAATTAGTTAAAATTAAATGCCGTTTCCAAATATTTTTTATGTATTTATCTTTTTCAGTATTATTATTTATAAAGATCATCGGTTAACATTAGATCTAATTTTTAATCACCATAATTTGATATTCATCATAAATTTTATGAATATCTTTGGTATGTTTTATATTAATTATTCATAAATAATTAATGAAAATATCAGATAAAATGCAAAGATCAATGCTGGAATAAATTCTCACAATTTTCATTGGAATTTTTAAGGTATTTTAAGACGCCAGAGAAACAAACAAATCATCATTCGTTCCTATGCGCTTTAAATAATAATTTTCTATTGCATCTCACATTTGGATATTATCTCTTGTTTATCCAATATTCTGGTGTAACTCATAGAAATGTCCAACTGATAAGTTTTATGCATGAAGGAACAGCCGTGAACAATGTTCCCATCTATCCGAAATCCACAAACTATGTTTCATCTTTGATTTTCATCACTGCGATCCTTATGTTTACCTTCATCATAGTTAATCGGAGTTAAAGACATCGATCACTTGTACGCCTTACTCGAGGCGCGCCTTGTAGCTGGTCTTCCAGATTTCTGCAAGCGTCACCGCGCTATGGAACCTATGGAAGATGCACAGTGGGATCGTGATCCTCTGGACAATAGCCCAGGGCAAGTACCCATAAAAGTCTATCTGCACGGGGTTGGCGGCGACCTTCTGAGCCTCGAAGGTGTAGATCACCCACATGGTGACATTGCAGATGAGCAAGAAGGTCACGATCTGACGTCCGGGCTTGGTGCGATCGTGGACCGGGAGGTGGACGCGCCTGCGTGAAACATCGGCAATGAAGAGCATTTGCAGGACAACTTGGAACACAGCGAGCAACCCTGTAACCATGACGAGGAGGTTGGGCTCGTGGGTAAACGCTGCCAAGGAACCGGCGATAACGCTAAAAACGGCGTAGATGAAGAGCCCGAATCCGGAAACACGCAAGAGGATGTCGTTTAGGTCGCTTTGCTCTTCGGCCTTAAACTTTAATTGCTGCACGCGCATGAAGCCAACGATTATTGCGATGATAGAAAGGGCCATAAGGGCGCAGTGAGAGACATCGGCCAAATAAATGGCGAGCAACCCGAGATCTGGATGGTGGATCAGCACGAAGAATAGGATCAAGCAGATGAGGGACCCTACAAGGAGGAGGAGTCCGAAAAAGAGTCCTTTGCTGGCTCCCACGCAGTCCACTCGTCCGTGACCTGTTATTTTTAAATATCATTTGTTTAAAAAAAATTTTTAAAGATTTATTTGGATGCTTGCACTCTGTGCATATTGTCATGTAGTTATCAATTTCAGAACTGTTAAAAAAGAATGTGTGCAAACTTGATTTTTTTTTTTAATAATATTATGATTGGATTGTAGCAATAAGATTCTTGTATGAATTTCAGTGTGAGAGTTAATTAATCAGTGCCAATTTCCAATTATCAAGTTGTAATTTAAGTTCAAGAATATACATTACATTACCTTGCAAGTATTTTTAATACTAATGAAAATGTTAACAAATGATGACACTGACATTTCTGTCGATTATCGGTTTTCTGCGCTACATTTTATCTGTTGTTTAATCTTGTATTAAAAATTACATACTTCTGCATAAGAGTTAACATTCGGCGGTTTCCAATTTTTATTGTTGTTATTGTTGTTGTTGTTGTTGTTGTTGTTGTTGTTGTTGTTATATGTATTTATATTTCAGTGCCAAAATTATTATTTACCTAAATAATACCAGTTCTGATATCGATATCTACGAAAAACTATATGAACAGTGTCAGCTTGTATGCCCAAAAGCTTTACTTTGAAAAGTTATCCAATATTTTGGATAATTGGTATTCAAGAATTTTCAAGCTGCTCAATTTAATGTATTTAGCCATACCTTTGACTACTTTGGCTTCTATATTGACTTCTTCCAGCTTTTCGACTTTTCCTGATTCGTCATTTTCAGCCGACTCATCTAAAACCAATGAGTAAGACAGGGAAAAAGGTACAAGAATAATGAAAGACGTGTTTCTATGAAAATGTCGGTGTTAACATTCGTGATATGCTTTTTAAAGGATAAAAGTGCTTATGAATGATATGTGTATAATAGTGAGGTTCTTAAATAGAGGATAAAAATGCAGTCATTAATAATCATGTTCATAATTATTATATATTTGTTGCTGGCATTGAGATTTCAAATTTAATATTAGCGTATTAATTAGCAAGCTTAAAAAATCCCAGAATACCAATTTTTGTTTATATTACATATCGTTCTTAAGAAACAATACATGCTTCTTACCTACCAAGCTTCTTGTATGCAAATAAATACATATTTTTTCTTCACAGTATTTCTTGATTTTGATTAATCAAACATAAAGTATCATTTATAAATAATAACATACAAATATGACCGATTAGAAATTTCCTATTTAATGTATTGTACATTTCAATATCAAAATAAAATACTTTTATTGAAAAGAATTTTTTTATTATGCAAATAAAAAAATCTTTATTCTACTAAAAAAAGTATATTTTTTTAAAAAAAATTGTGGTATTCTAAAAAATAAAAAAAATAAAGATGAAAAGTTAAAAATAGTTTAATTATCTGATGAATTAATAAGTGCAGATAGGTATTTATAAATATAATACATTTTCATAATTTAATGTTAGAATTACCACAAAGACTAATGATTTTAAAACAATTACAATAAATTCAACTTTTTAGTTATCAATATACTGTGAAAAAAAATAATATTTAAAAAATATTAAAATAATATTAATGTAATTAATATTATTAAATTAAAATGTAAAAAAGCGTTTTATAAATAATGCAAAGACATTATTACAGATTTTTTGTAACTGCATTATGTAAAATAGATAAAATTTTGATCGAGTATTAAATAAAATTAATTAATAATTATATTTTTATAAATATATTTCGATTAAGAGTATTTAACTCGAATATTTTCTCAAAGATTAATTATTCAATAGCAGTGAAAAAAATTTGATCAGTTTTATAGCAATGATTTATGCGTAATTTCGATTATAAATTTTTTGTCGGTGTATGTTATGTCCTATTTACAGTGATATAAAAATAATATATATATACATATATAAAGTAATGCATAAAAGCTTGAGCCAGGATCCGCGAAGGCAAGTCTAATATAGTTTCAGAATAATTTCCTCATAATAATGTGCTTTGTTAGAAGAAAGTATATATACAGATTTTCTTAAAAAAAAAAAAAAAAAAAAAGAAAAAGAAAAATCAAAGAAGCGTACCTGCATGAGCAAGAGCGACAGCACGTCGCGATAGCATGGCTTCGAGTCTGCGCTCCAGGTCAGCTTCAGCCAGGTGGGGCCAACGGGGATGACGTCCAATGTGCTTCCACATTACGTAAATTACCGCAGCCCCTATCAAGCTGTACTCAATGATGAATGGAAATAGGTAGGGAGCGGCGTCTTTGACAATCGTGCCCATAATGTTGACTCTCCCGCAGGAGTTGGTGGACAAAAGTCCAGCTTCGTTTGCTGTCAGTGCCTCGGCATAGACGTTGAAACTCGGATTCCAAAGTGGACTACCAATATTACTATCAATTACAGCACTCGTTAAGTTTGCCGTGGCATTCGTCAAGTCGAACGATCGAAGTATATTGTTTTTGCTGTCGGACTGAAGATCGAAGTCACTGAAAATTTCATCTGCAGCGTAGGACGATATTGGAAAAGCGGTGGACGTTGATGCTGCCAATGTTGAAGTTGAATAACTTATTGGAGAGGTTATGATGTCTTTTTTAGTCGGCATGAGAGTTGTTAAGAACGTGGACAAAGTTGTCGCTGCGGTTGATGAAGTTGTGGATGATAAATTGGGCGTGGTTGGAGTTGCCGCTGTAGTTGTGGTTGTAAAGGGTGACCAAGTTGATGAGGATGTCGGCCACTCGGTACTTGTCGAAGTGCTGGTGGAGGTTGTCGTCGTACCCAAGGTCACCGCACGAGCTACTGGTCGAACGGTGGACCGGGCCAAGCGGTTGAAGGTAGCCGATGTGGAAGCTACGGTGCGGGCAAATTTGTTGGAATAGGAGAGAGTGGGAATACCTGAACCCAGACGTAGATTCCCCATGTCACGAGGACGCTCTCCCAGGATGGCTCCGGCATTACGAAGAGTGTGCTCCTTTATACTCGCTAAACAATGAGAAAATCATATCCATAGATGATTAACAACTATTCTAGTAATGCTTGTGTTCAAATTTCTAAATATTTTTTTAATTTTCATTTCGTCTATGTATCTATCAAGCATGTGTATATTTTAAGATTAATAATAATTGCATTTATTTATTCCGAATAAAATATATACAGTTTTTAATTTCTTTTTCTATTTTTATACATGTTTTTGTTTTATATAATTTTTTAATACTTCGGTAACTGACAAAATAATGATTCAGAATCTCTAATTGCTTTAATATTTAATATTATCACGATATATTTTTTATTCATTAGTTTTCACTATTAATGATCTTATATTTTGAATTCTATAAATATGTACAATGCATATTGTATTAATACAAACTTGTATTGATTTTCTTTAAAAATAAAAATGTAAAAATGATGTTATTTCGTTGAAGTGTAACAGATAAATATAAAATGATTTTAGAAAATATTAAACTTTTTTAATTGTATTAGTAATATATTATAACTAAACAAGTTTATTTTCATGTATTAAGTTGAAATTTACACCAATATTTCTAATATTTTTTTGCAGAAATATATCATCAACAAAACAACAAAACAATCAACAACAATTCAACACTAAGTTATTTAAAAACAAGGTTATTTTTATTTTTTTTTAAATAGATCAATAATTGACATTCATTGTTTGTTCAAATGGAATTTTCTATTATTTAATGTAAATTTGTATAGTAATTGATAATAAATATTTCTTAGTTAAGGATATTTAATAAAAATACAATTTGATTAACAGATTGATGGGTACGGCTTAATAATGAATGCACTTTCAAATACAATTATATTAAAACGATATATTTACAAGTGTTTATTCATTAATAATATTTTTAAAAAATATATGAACTCAATAATTAAATTAAGGTGAGAATAAATATAAAATAATTTACTGTTTTCTATACTTCATCATAATCCTTTCTTTATAAAATATAATTTCTAGCCTTATTTAAAACACCTTTTTTTCATACTATTGCACTAAAAATCGAATTTTTAATCAAAATGTTGAAAATAATTTTTACCCCTGTTAAGTTTTTTCTATTTAAATAATATATCAAAACCGTGTGCTTTGGAATTACACAAATTTCAATTGGAAAATCGATATTCCTGATTCAGTGAATTTGATTATTTGAGCAGAGCAGAGGAAAGCATAATTGAATTGACTTATTGACTGCATAAAGCAGAAGATTGAAAAGTTAGAAAAACGTTGATAAAAGTAAAAGATGTAAGTTAAAAGGGGGTGATACTGTTGACTTACCCAATATTCCAGCTTCGGCGCGTCCCTGATTCCGATGATATTGGGCGATCTCTTTTATGCTCTCGAGGACTAAAGTTCGAATCCACACACACAGATTTGTAGCCACTACGTGCATTAGACCGAATCTTGCCACGACCTTAAATCGGTGGATATTCAGCTGGAAAAATAAAACGTAGAAAAAAAAAAATAAACCTCAGAAAGAAAATATTAAATTGATCAAAACTATTAAGTAGCATAAAACTCAAGTCGATCAAATGTAATGTTTGAGTAGTATAATACTGTTTTATTTGCGCAATAAATAAATAAATAAATAAATAAATAAATAAATAAATATATATATGTATATGCTCATAATTAATAAATTGTTTTTTGAAAAATTTAAGATAAATAATATAAATGAGTTGTGCATTGTAATTATTTAAATTCCTCAAACATTTTTTAAAACGAGGCATTTAAGTTAAGTGTTAATTAAAAGAATATGCGATTGAGATTGCGTATAAAATCATGTGTCAACCTATGTGCATAAAGTTTTCGCGTGTTCCTTCGAGTAAAAATGTATAATAAGGAAAAGCAGCTCAGTAAGCACTTTGTTACCGAGTACACTTACCCTAGAATTCATGAAGATAAAGTACATTTGCATGAAAGTAAAGATCATTTGAAGAACGGGGTTAACGCCTTGGAGAATCTGATAGCAAGGTGACGTTGGTGGCACTTCAAAGAATACCCCGAATTCCAATCCATTGTACACCATCGTTCCCAGGCCAAAAGCTTGCATAAAATTACGATTTTAGCATGTTTTTTAATCAATTAATCTCTCGGACGCAATTAGCAAATAGCAATTTTTTTTTTTTTTTTTTATTATAAAATACAATTTCAAATCAATTTTTATTAAATTAACATTTTGCATAATCTATATCTATCTATGAAGTTCTCTTGGACTTTTATATAAACGTTTTATTTAAATTATTAATTGTAGACATAAATAAATTTTTAAATATTCCTATATTTCAATTACATAATTTAGACGTAAAATTTAAAAAATTAGGAGTGTTAGGAGATGTTTCGATGAAGAGATTAATATTAAATCAAAAAATCAATGTATCTGGCCGGATGCGAATGTAAAGATGAAAATGAACAAACAGAATTCAAAACCATCGTTTAATAAATTATCGTTTAACAAGCAGACAGATAAATATACTCTTACTGGGAAAATAATCTTAGTTATTTAAATTTATCCCTCTAATTTAATAACTTGACATGTACATTAAATAATACATATATATATATATATTCGCAAAGAAAGTTAAATACAAACTGAGTATTGTTAATGAAACATAATATTTACTTTTCAAATATTTTGATTTGGAAATATAATAATTATGGCTAATCAAATAAACGTCAGAAAATGAGTTTTACAAAATAAAAAGAAAAATGATTTGATAATAATCTAAAAGAAAATAATATTTTCCCAATTAATATTAGTTCACTATATATTACAAAATTATAAAATTATACAATATGTATTTTTTATTGTTACTTGCAGCGTCAATCAATGTAAATCAATTTCTATTATTATGAAAAAAATTAAATATTAAACTATCAAAGTCAGATGAATGTCGGAATAAATTTACAACATTACATTAAAATTTAATACGCAAGAATAAGTAGAAAATACAGTAGCTTCCTACGTTGTTGAGAGAAGAAATTTTAGATTTATAAATCTGCTTGGCAACAATAACAATGACACACACAAAATACATGTACATGAATATTCAAGAATTACTTCTGTATCATAGACTAATATATCAAAGATTTTCAAAAAATTGAAATAATCATTACGTGATAAAAGTTTGTATTTTTAAAATTTCGAAGCAACTGTAAGTTTCCGGTATATCACACAGTTACTGCCAATAACTATGAATTTAAGAGTTGTTTAGATGTTTTATATTAGTAGCGCAATCATACAAAAGATAAACTAAGCAATAATTCGAGTAGAAATTCCAAAACAAAATTTACATTTAACGAAATATTTTAGCGAACGTTTAAAAAGTTTTACACCTACCAATGGCACCGATCCGTAGGAAAAAACTTCCGTGACTCGAGTCGTTTTGCGAGGTCTTTCGCTTTCGTAATGAGCGAGTAGCAACGCCGGCCTCGACATCAGAGGCATCCTGAAACAATAATTTCATCATTAGTTTATTAAAAATGTCCACTTCTATGCTTCAATAGTACAATTTACAAAAAGTCATTTCCTTAAATTATAATGTTGAGAATTAGGGAAAGAAAAAAAAAAGTGATTCCCTTACAAAAATTGTTTAACGTTAAAAAAAAAAAAAATAATACTTTAAAGTGTATCAGATTCTATATACAACATAATATAGGAATTGTGCAAAATTTCAGGACTTTTAGTACAACAATTTAATGTTTTTAATGCGGTAAAGAAAGTTAGCTGAAATCAGGAAAGTACTGCTCGTAAATAACAAAAGTTTTAAAAGAAATTATTGCTTATTACTGACTTTAGACATTGTAACTATTAATAAAATAACGAATTCAAATGGAATTTATTATGTATATACAAGCAACAAAGAAAATGTTCTCTGCGTTGAAATTTTTAGTTCACATCGAAGAAGTATTGCAGCTCTAGGAACTAACAGATAGGAATTCAATATTTCTTCACATTACCAAACTTTTAATTCTAATTGTAGAAATAACAATTACCGATATACAACTGCAATTACAATGTTATAATTCACAAACTGAAACTGAACGTAATTGCAGGTGCTGCAAGCATAATTATAGTAAGAGAAACTACGAATTCGTTTCCTTTTGATTTTGTGCATATTGTAAAATAATTAAAATATTTTTATTAAATATGTAGTAAAAAATAGACTTTAATCATTTAAAATTATAATACATTTATTCGTAATCATTTCACTCTTATCACTTTTCACACCTAATTTTTTATATATTTTGTGACACAAGTGATAAATGCCATACAAACACTATTTATAAGTAAAATTTATGTCAATGAATTTCTGATTGAATGTTTATTATAATATTATAAAATATTTTGAATGGAAAATAATTTAATCTTTGAAAAGGCTCCACTTTTTCAGTGTGGATAAATGATATTACAAAATTTCTGAAGGTTTCGTTAAATTTGGTACCATTCCGTAAAATTTCAAAAAAGTAGTCGGCCAGGCTTGTACGTTGTAAATACTGTCAGCAGAAAGGAAAGCTTGACTATTCTATTTTGGGAAATCTCGTTTCCTCTCTAAAATTTTGCACGACTTCCCCATAAGCTACATTGCGTCATTATCCATGCTCTTCTATACTTACAATTTCGTTATTTTACTCGGCGTTCGTGGAAAATATCATTGGATTATTTTTAAATAATTCTGCTACTTTAACAAGTTGATTGCGAGAATATGATTTATAATTTTTGTAAAGTGTATGGAAAATGGAAAAGTAAGTGACAAGAATGAATTTTATATGAAAAATACATTTAAGTTGATTTTTAAATTATTATTTTCAATTGTTTAAATAATGAATACATGAATACCTTAATATTGTATATATTTTGATCAATAGTTTTTAAAAATTTCATTTTTGCAAGACAATCATTGTTTATTTTCACATACACGGTAATAATTCTTTATTAAATTAAGAATTTTAGAAACATTGAATTCGGTCAGAGATTATTGTTATTTTTTTATCTTTCAAATGTGGTTTTAAATAATATAAATGTAATAATGTATGTCTTATCTCTGATAATTTTAAACAAAGAGCAAAGAATTTTTGTAAAGAATTTATTGAAAATTTTTTCAATTATTATAAATCAATTTATATAATAATTTAGAAATGTTTAATATTTAAAAACTAAGGATAAAAACCAAACTATGAAAAATGATTCCTGTCATGGTTTTAGATAAAGTGCTTAAGGTCTGTGACATGGCTTTCTATAGATTGACCTATAAATCGAGACACGTACCTGAAACTCTTTCTTGCTTTTGGCATCCTTATCCTTCTTGTCCTTTTTGTCCTTCTTTTTGCTCTTATCCTTGGGCTCTTTAGCGGGCTTGGGAGGCTTGGGAGCAGGCGGGGGAGTATCGGCTCCCCGTGAGCAACAGGAGCTCTCCTGTAGCAGGAAGCAGAAGACGTAGAGCAGGAAGAGGATGCTGACGCCATAGAGATACGTGAAGAAACCCTCGTAGTAGTAAAGGGGTAGTTTGTGCGTCACCACCTCACTTATAACGTACGCGATGCACACCACGACCAGCAGTTTCGCGTAGATGAAGCTCATTATTATGAAGAGGGACGTTCTGCAACAATTAATGGTTTAATGGCAAATTAGTGAATCTACGGGATTTGATTTTTCGGATGGTCTCTTTTTTTCATTATTTATAATTTACTTTAGTTTAAAAGCTACAACAGCCTAACATTCAGATAAAGTTAATAAGGACCAATTCATTTAAAACATTATGTGTGTATATATATATATATATATATATTTCTTGTTTAGCTTATAAAGTTATACAAAATATCATGCATAAATTTTGGCTTCGTTGGGCTATGTTTCGTAATTTTGGGCTATAATTTGTTTAATACTTAAAATGTTTTAAGTTAATTTCATCATGAAGGCTATACATATAAAATTATTAATTAATTTTTTTTTAAATATATGATTCATTGTAAATAATAATAAGTTAAACGTCATTGAACAAATAATTTAATAGATTTAAAATAAAATATAATTATTAGGAATTTGGCAAAGTATGAGATTATTGTTTTATTTACCCGTTGAAAAAAATATTTTATTGCGTGCATAATATAAACTTTAATAATGAATCAACATTTTTAATGAATCTATTTATTAATATAAATATCTAGATACTAAAATACAATTAAATATAATTCTTTGTCAAATCAAATATAAAATTAATAGAAGATGACAAAACTGAATTTTTAGACGAATTTAAATATATTTACTAAAGTGTAATATTTCGTCTCGCAATAGTTAAAGCAGTCATTTCAGTTTTTCAAGTAAATAATACTAGCAGACCATTAACCTGGTTGTTTGCGTGGAGTGTAAAATACGGAAGCATAAACTTGACCTGAAAACTAGTGTGTTTAACAGGGGAGCAGTTTTAATTTTCCAGAGTGCAGGCAGGGTGAAATACAGTTAGGAAGTCTTTGACTTTCCTTGTCAACGCACGCAATGTCTATCTGTGTTATAATTTAAGCCAAGAAATTATAACATTCATTTATTCTGAATAACTCGCTTGACGTTAATCATCGATTAAATTATATAAAATTACTTAACAGGAAGTATATTATTTAAGTATATTATAGTACAATTGTGAAAATGAAAAACTACATGTAAATACTTGAAATTTCTGTAAAGAAACATTTTTAACAGCGCAAATGCTCGTGTCTACTGTAGCGTAATGAGATGAAGAAAGATAGATGGAGACGCACAGTAAAAAGAATTTCTCTCTCCAGAATTGTTCCAGGCATTCTATTTTTGCTTGTAATTAATTCCGGCCGATGTGATTCGTCGTAATGTCTGCATTTGTTGAGTAACGGACACATCAGATCAACCGGGGCTTAAAACACGAGCGAGAAGAAATAATTGGTTCTAACCTCTGGCAAATGGAGATGTGGATGTCCTTACCTATAGTGCGCTATCTTCGTCAGACCCTCGCGCGTCACGGGTATCACCGGCGCTCCATCACTCTCGTCACCGACCAACGGCCCCACCCCCACCCCCACCTCCAACTCCACCTCCACACTGGTCATCTTCCTGGATTTCCGACACTTTTCCGCGGCTCGAAGAGAGGCGCATCCCCCGGAGGAAACTCCGCGTTTCCGCCTTTCTGGGTGGCAAGCGTCTCAACTCTAGAGGGAGTCCCGCGAGTCGGTCGACGCTCGGCCCTACACCCGCGACCGAGTTATTTTCGTCCCGAGTCCGTTTGTGTACCTTTGCAACGCTGTCTTTGCAACAAGACAGCCTGCTGTGGGATTTTGCTCGGCGCTTTACGACCTACTCGGAAAGCTCAATTCACATGTGGGAAGTTAGTGCTATTCGTTACAAATGGTCCATCGTTTATAACTCTCCTCTTATCTTCTCCGGGGGGTGGAGCGGGGCGCGGGGGGAACCCATTATTTTAATTACATTTCAGTATTGGGATTTTTATGCTCGTGAAGAATGGCCCAAAGAAAAGGAAAAAATTACTGATTTGATCATTCTTTTTTCCATTGTAAAATCATTATTTATTAGATGGGTGTGTATAAAATCGGTAATATTATAAAAAGGCTTAAAACACATGACTATTAGTACCAGATTTTCAAGTCCAACCAACATCTTTCTCAATTATTTTCAAATTAAATTCTATTTTATATGCTATATTAATTGTAAATATTAAGCAAATCTTAATTACAGTTCCATTTAGTGATTGTAATTTTTATTACGATAACGAGACTTACGATATTTACTATAAAATTTTACCCATTTATAATTTTATGAATTTCCAAAAATTTTATAAAATGTATAAATATCTCGGTGCAATGTTTCAACGTGTTCGAGAGTTCTCTTTAGATAATATCAATTTTCCAAGAGTACGTCTTACTTTCAAATAATGTGTTGGATGTTATTAAAATTCTGAATAATACACATATCAATTTTACTTAGTATAAAATAAAGTACACGTGCATAATAATTTGCATTATAAGAAAAGAATAAATAATAGGAAAGTTGCATTGAGCGTAGCTTTTCATTTAAATTTCCTCTTATCGGGAGCTGTGACATTAACGAAGTCCAAGTAAATAATGTATTTGAATTTAGTTGTGCTACATTACGAAATGAGGATTGCATGAGAATAAGGCTGAGTTGAGTTAGGTAGCAAGGGTAGGGTTTAGAATTGTCGTCACTGTCGGTGACACTTTGTTCTTGAGGGTGTGGTGAGATCTGAGGGGATGAAAGCGCTTGCAATTACAATAAGAGAGAAGGGCTTTGAAGATTCGGGTGTTGCGGGGCTGTAACGGCTATTTATTCCTCTCAACAATAATTAGAGCAGCCTTGGTTACCGCAATACCATTATCTATGTGTGGGCAGGACTTATTGAACTGCAGCACAAACGTTTGTGGAGAAAGTGAGAGCAACGTAATCTTGCTATTGTTGTAGTTATTATCCCATTCTACTATGTATACATATTTAAGGTTTTCAAAAAACAAAAAAACAAAAAAACAAAAAAAACTATTACTTTTTTCAAATTACAAGGAAATTTATATTACGTCAAAATGAGAAATATTTATGGGATTTTAAGTATCTTCATTTTTACGTAATATTAATTATAAATTCAATGAAGCATGATATAATTAATAACTTAAACTAATTTTGCATTTGTTATTGAGAATTTTTTTTAAGAATATTATTGTTTCTTATATAAAGTCAAACGCTAACAAATTATACACACATTGATGAATTATATAATTCAAAAAAAAAAAAAAAAAAAATCTGTCAAACTACATAGAATTGAATTACATAATTTTATTCTCAAATACAAGAAATAAAACTTTTCATTTATTCAATAAAATTCGATAAATCTGAACAACAAGTTTAAAGTGTCTTTTAAGTTATATATAAATTATAATAAAATTCGTAAGGATTTGGTATTTTTCAAGAAAATATAAGTATATTTGTTTGAATTTTCTTTATATAAATATTTGTATTTTTCTTTATATTTTATTTTATTATTATAATTGATTTAAAATTTGTAATAATATTAAATGTGAAACAATTTAACTATGTTTTTAGAAGTTTAGAAAGTTTAATTCTATAAAAAGAAATAAAACTATTTTTAATCAAACTTTTTAATGAAAAAGTGATAGTTTGTACATTTAAACTTTGATATTGCCAATAATCGTATTAGTTTCGATTATAAGATTAAATCTAATTGAATTTATAAATTGAATAGTGTACTATATTAGCATGAAGACCTTATAAATATAGCAAATAATTAATTTATAATTTATAAATTATTTTTGCTTTGTTTGAACATATTCATTCCATCAATAAATAATAATAATAATTATTATTAGTATTTTCATTGAATTTATTCGATAGACTTTTATATAATATAAATTTTTTACAATTAAATTTTCAAAGAAATAAATTTTAATATTATTTTATTTTTCGCGACGTTTTATGAGAAAGAAGCCTATCTTATTGAATATTTTTTTAAACAATAAAGTTAATGTAATACTTTATTAAAAAAAAAAAAAAAAATAAACAAACTGTGACATAAATGCGATATTAAAACAAAAAATTTTAATTTTATGTAACTGGTCCACGAATTATTTTTTTCTGTTTTTATCTTAAGTAAAGTGAAAAAGTCTCTGCTGGTATAATAGTTACCCAGACATACATTAACTTGATAAGGACGAATGAATTAATGTTCGCTCCAATTTGACGAATTAGCGCATCCGTGTTTTCCAGACGGAGCCACAACTTACGAAAGTATAATGGAGGACAACGCGTCTAGGTTTTTCCGGTGCGAGGAACAATCTGTTAAAAGAACGAAAGATCAGTCAGCGTTTTTCTATCCTCTCGACAATGCCATTTTTCTTTTTGCAAATGTTCGTAGGGTGCACACCCCCTTCCTCGACCACCCGAGTCCTCTGGAGTCTAAGTGCCTACTACTTTTCAGCCCCTCTGCCCTCTTTTTTTTTTTTTTTTTTTTTTGCCTCGGACACTCCACTTTGCATCTTTTTCTTTTGGTCTTGTACGTCATGTAATTGATGCTTTTTAAATTTTTTTTATCCCAACAAGAGATGAGATGAAACGAGGTACTCAATCTTGTTTTACATTCAGCAAAATTTGGTAATGAAAATTCATAGTAAATATTATCTCATGCATATATAATTTAAAATTATTCAATTCTATTTATTGTTTACTTATTTTTGGAAGTTGACCGTTGTATCTTTAGTTTTTTTAAAGAACGTTATTTTAATCTAACAACAATAATTTATATTACATTATATAAGATATATATTTTATATAGTTTATATATTTAAACAAAATTACTCAACCTTTTCAATAAAAATGATTATTTGGATTAATGTAAATAATCATTAAAATATCACAATGCTATTAATAGTAAAACATTTATATAAATGATATTTATTACATTAAACTTAATTTACCATGCAATGATTATTAATGACTTGTTTTATTAAGTTGCTTTGCTCTATTTTAAAACAATAAATTATTTCTTTTACATTTGCACATTACAATATATGTAAAATTTTTATATTACATTATTATCCATACATATTTTACGATATTATAAAAAATAAAATTTTTAATCATTTCATAAAGATTAATTCAATCGTTCAAATATTACACTAATATTTTTTTGTGAAATTCGTGTGTAATATTTACATTTACGAACTACGTCTTTTCTCTTTTTTCTATGTATAAATAAAAGAAATATATATTGAAATAGATAAATTATAGTAAACTCGATAGATTCAATTTTGTATCTGGTCTCAATACAAAAAAATATAATTTAAAAAAATGGTTTTCTTATATATACTAAGGTTTTCATTAAAATTGGCTATTATATTTAAGTTGATTCTATTTTTCTATGAAAGATCCATTACTTATGCGTAATTGATTATTCAATTTATAATGCATCTTTATTGAAGAAAAAAAACTATTCTTTTTTTATACCACGTATTTATTTATTTATATTTGAATTTTATTTATTTTAAATCAATAGATTTTTTTTCATTTATGCAATGAATTGAATCAATTAAATATTTACGATGACTTATTTGACAATCTGATTTTACAATTTTTAATGAAATATTCACGTATGACAAAATTACATGAGTTTTTTGACAAATTTAAGAAACTCTTATGTAGCATAAGTTACATTGTATGATTTGAAAATTTTGACTATTATTAAAGATAAATACTTTATGAATATATCATAAAATTATATTCATATATATAATTATATTTTAAATTTCGATGATTTATTTAATTAAATACAAAGGTTTATATATCATTGAAAAATATATTTTAAAATTAAAAATAAAGCAATGTGTCAATGTTATTTTACATTTGCATTAAAGACGAGTTTATTCATAGCACAAATTAAAATTTCGTTTATAATTAATTACCCATTATTTACATATGCGATTTAAATAAGACGTATTTTATCGGAATCATTTCACGCTATGAATGATTAAAATTCCTCACTGCTATATTTTATAAAAAGCATTTAATATATTAAAAAATTTAGAATCAATAAATAGGAACAAAATAAATGATGATGTCCATGTCAAACAGATAATTCGCACTAGATTTAATACACACAGTAAATAAAATTGTGCTTGTTGTCAAGGTGGGAGGTGTGAGAGAGACAGAGGCAAGGTAACACAAACGCCACAGGTAGGATATTCGTGCTTACGGAGGTACTTTGAGAATAAAAGTCATGTACAGTTCTTGTAACAAAATAGTTTTGTGTAGATATTGTTATTTGTAACTGGAGAACTCTTGGCATCTCCGCGTAAATAAGGAAATACATACGATGTTATTCAATGAGATCCGTAACTTATTTTGCAAATATTAATATTTTATTTGAAAGGTGACATAAACTGAAAGATAAATATAAGTTGTATTACAATTTGTTTAGGAAATCTTTGGTTTTTCTTATTTCACCTTCATCTAGTTTCATGTTTTTCTATTAATTTATAACGCTATTTTAGGAAAAATTTATTCATTAACTACAACTACTTATACTTTTTAAGCTAAAATTTAAAAAAAAAAAAAAAGTATTTATTATGAACATGCAAACGTAAATAATATTTAAATGCATGGATTTTAGAGTTCATTTGTTAATTAGTTAAAAAAAACTTTATTCAAAATAAGGAAATTTTGTTCCTAAATACTCTACTAAAACCATTTAAAGTTATAGAATTTAAAATAAAATTTAAAGAGCATAAATCAATGTAGCCAAATAGCCAATTACAATATTTTGTTAAAAACATAGTTCATGCCAAGCTCCCTCTCTTTGTACTATAAAAGCAAAATTATCCCAATTATTCCATTTGCATCTAATAAGCATTTTATAGTTAAGATTGAAATATCGGCCGGGAAAAATATTTTCCCGAGCATTCATGATGCTAATCTAGTGACGGTTAAAAAAGTTGTTGCGAAACGTTTGTCTCGAATTGCGGCGCTCGCCGGTGGCTAATTTTTGTTTTTAACAACTCGAGTGAGTGTATGTTCTTTCTTGTAACCTGAGCATCGGTTGCAAAATGCAAAAATAATGCGGATGGCACGAGTTACCGTAAGCCTTAGGATAAGTTAAAAAGAGATGAAGGGAATGAAGGAAGAGGTAAACAGATACGCGAGAGCAAAATTATAACGTTAATTATATATGCATCGCTAAATCGCTAATTTAAATTAAATTCGTGTCGTACTTTTTATTTTTTATTTCGTGCTTGCTTTTATTATGCTTTTCAGTTGAGTCAAATGATTTTTGACACGAATTTATGCGCTAAAGTTTAAACTTAAATGTGAATGACATCAAGTTGCTCTAATTTGCAATTCTAGGAGAGGAAATTTCCGTACTCATCAGTTTATTCTGTCCGTTTCAGAAATTACATTAACGCATAAACGTGTAATGCTATTACTAATTTGATTGTATTATGAAATTAAGTTATGTAACATGCATTTGTTGATTAATAATCATTGAATATAAAGCCCTATAATATGTGCCGAGTTATTTTTTTGCAAAAAATGAATTTTTATTAGGATTAAATAATTTAATTAGTTATTTAGTAATTTATATATTTTACGCAAATAGTTCTTTACGTTTCTTTTATTTTTATAGTTGCTATTTATAATACTTACATTAATAATAATCTTATATTCCAAAAATTTTAAATGTCATCAATTTTCATTTTAAATATATTTTAATAAAAACTTTAACAGACATTCAAAGATGTGTTGTCGACAATATAAAAAAAAAATGAGAAAAAAAGCTTTTTGAACTTAGTATTTGACACAAAACCTAATATATTGATACATTTTGCGATTTCACGTTTGTTTCTCACTGATTAGTAGCAAATTTTAAGACTTTTTTCCGTAATACAAGTGATACGCAAAATACCGATCCTTTCACGAATGGAAATGATCTAGGGACTGAGTGTGAGGTCGGTTCACTGATTAAGTCACCCGCCAAGTGCCCGAGATCCAGAAGTGTAGTCTTACTTTTTAGCCGGGGTCGAGCGGACGTTCTTGAGTTCCATTTCCTTGTTGGCGGCGTTGTTCTTCTCGGCGTTGTCTTGGGCGTTGGGCGGGGTTCCGGAGTTGGTTCCTGACTGAGGGTTGCGAGTTCGGCTCACCGGGAGGGTCGCGGTGTTGTCCCCGGCCGCGGACGCCTCCACCTCGACCGTCGCAACCTTGCAGTCGCCGCCGCCCACCATCTCGGACTTTGTTTCCGTCTTTGCGGCTTGCTTTTACGATTTATTCCCTGACTTTGCGAGGAGCTTTTTTAAAAGACTGATCGAGTTTCCCGGTTTCCTTATTTCAAGGCGTTAGCTACGGAAAAGTAAACATGTTTGGTAGCGCACTTGGGGGGATAGGAAAAGCATTCGGTGATTTCGATTATTTGTGGCTTGAGCAAATGGAATTGAGTACGATTGCAGATTCATTCGATGAAGAAAAATTCCGATGGATTAAATGAGATTTAAAAAAAACAAAAATTTTATCAACTATAAGTGAATGAAAGAAAAGGGTTTTGGAATTAAAATTTCTTTCTAAACAAGTACTTTTTTATCATTAGACAATATTTTTATGTAGGAAAAGATAGACAATATTTTATAAGCCGACAAGAAAAATGTCGTACTGAAGAATTTAGTTAAAGTTTCACAAAAATTAATATTTTTTAAAAAACATAATTAAGAGCCGCTGTACAATTATTATTGGAGCATTCCATTTTTAAAAATAATTACTTAAAATCAGATTTAATTTTACGAAAAAATTATTCAATTGTTATAGAATTAATCACAAATACAAGATACGAATACTTGCAATATTTATATTCCTACGCTCTCGTTATACTTTTAATGAATTATATAACAAAAAAAAAGTTATAATTCCAAATAATAAGTGGAGTCGTTTTTTAATTCATTTTTACATATTTAATTTCATGATGGCATGGATTTAAAGCTCCGCATTTTACTTAATCTTAGAAATGTCAATAGACTTTCGCATTTGTGAATTTAGTGAACTGAGAAAACTGGGTCATGGAATGTCGGAAAGTTTACAGATCTGGTATTAAGGTGGAAGAGATTGGATTGAAAGAAAGGGTGCAAGTGCGCGCCTGCGCTTCTCCGCCATTTTGGTGAACTCGATCCTTTGATGGCTTTTGCCGTCTGATCCGTTTTCTATTACCCATTTAAATAATTTTACTTACAACATTCACGCTTTTAAATTCTCTGATCAATCTCTAAGCTATCTTAATGTATTGTAAGTACTAATGTTGAAATGCAAGATAACTTTTGCAATATTAATAGAGACGATGGGTGAATAGAATTTTTTATGCGATAAA